>CM045769.1:121795072-122395072 GCA_025200525.1 Camellia lanceoleosa | reverse complement strand
GTGCCCTGTCTACTATCTTCACTTGTATTGTTTGACTTGGATTGCAACTATTTGGTGCTGCTGCACTAATACACCTCACCAAGTATTGTCTCCCACAAGCCGCCCCATTGTCCCATATCCCCTCTCCGGCTGCCGCAAACAGATTGCTTGACGGAAACTGAGATCCGTCGTTGCCGCTGCACGCAGTGGCTGTTTCAATCCAACCACCCGACGACAACACATTTAAAAAAAAAAAAAATTCATGTTTTGAAAATTGGGTTAGGATTTTCTGTCTCTAAATTTTTTTTTAATTCCTGTCCCGATTGTGAATGTGAGACATGAAGATCAGTTTTTTCACTTGTACAAAAATCAATTACAGAATTAGACACCAACTCTAATACATGGATGCGGAATCAATCAAAAAAGGGATAAAATTCCGTTCATGTGAGACAGTTGTGTTTTGTTATATAATCCATTTCCGTATACATCTTTTTAAGAGACAGAGGGTTTGATTGTGGAAAGAATTGGTTATGATTTGTTAATGATTGAATGTAATTGTGGAGTGGGTACTTACGTATATATGGTGGGGCATAGCTGGCAGTAGTGCCAACATCTGCAAGAGAGAGATGAGAGAGATGTGTAAAAAATAGCAACAAGAGAGAGAGGCATACAAGGAGGAACTGCTGGGGATTCATTGGCACCCTCTTTCTGCACAGAGAAAAACACCAACTGATTGATGTTGGAAAGTGCTTATAATCTTTACATACATGTCTTCAGTTCAAATATATAAGTGTGTGTGTATGTACAATTTACAAACTATTGAAAGTCAACTCATTGATTTTAATAATGTGGAAGGTTTCAACTAACATTGAAGGCTGAGATATGAATATGAAATCGAAGTTCTGACTTTTTGTTTTTTGGTTTAAGATTTTGTTAATTTGTGCTCTCTTAATTTATATTAATGGTTAGTATAGACGATGTATATGCAATTTAAATCACTACATATTGTGTGTGATTTAAGGATTACTTGACCCAAGTTCAGGTTCCATTTTTTTTTGTTTGTTAAATGAGTTGATTAATTGTTTTAACTTTAAAAAATAATAATATTACTTGCATTTACAAGTGAATAAACAAAATAATTTTGGTAATACTTGCCTTTTGGATTTTTTAGTTAATGGGGTTCCGTTGAAAAATTCAATTTTGAATTTTATTTATCCAAAGTCCAGGCATTAATTTATTATGTCCATAAGAACAATGCCTTATAAAATGACCAAACTACCTATGTATATATATATATATATATAAATATTGTTTTCTAAATCAAACCCTCATGAAACCATAATCTGTGTCTCCCCTCTCCCTCTTCTCTCCAACAATGGCTTCAATCAACTTCGGATCTCGACTCTCCCCTTCATCTTCAGACAATGCATATGTATAATATATACATGTGTAGCACTAGCACTGTAACAGATTTTATGAATCATGGATCATATGAATATAGTGGTCTGTATGTGTATATATATATATGTATGTATGTATGTATGTGTTAGGTTTTTATTGTTGGCAATCCCGTTTGACAAAACTCCTTTGAGTTGTAATTTTATTCGCATTTTTATTTCAGTGAGGTTATGAGTTTATTAGATGCGAATCCAAATCCGAATCGAGTCTTGCAGAGAAGTTTGTGATGTTAATACTTTCAAGATTGCCACTTCGCTGATTATTACGGTCGAAGTCGATTTCATGCGTCAAGCAAAATTGAAAATTGCATTGAAAATTGCTTGTCTGCCATTGGTCGCTCGAGCCAAGAAGAGCTCGCTCGAGCTAAGAAGAGCTCGCTCGAGCGAAGGTTTGCTCGCTCGATCCAAGGAATGCTCGCTCGAGCCAATGATTGCGTCCATACAAAAACCTGAAGAAGTGTATTCCTCGCTCGAGCCAAGGATCCGTCGCTCGAGCCAAGGCACTAGTAGAAATCATGAAAATTACTCTCCTCGCTCGAGCCAGGAAATCGTCGCTCGAGCGAGCCTCAGAATCCGGATTTCTCAAGGAGTTTTGATTTCTTCCCAATCTTGGATTACTTTTGGTTCTCTATAAATACTTGGTTTTCTCCAAAAACTAAGTAAATTGATTGAAGTCCTCCAGATCTTCTTTTTGGTTCTTAAAGGTTCATATCTGGGGATATTTTATTTTCTTTGATGTCTTATTGAGTATTCAAACTCATGGTTTAAAGAGTGTACATCAAAGGTTTGTTTGTTACACACAAAAGAGAGAGTTGTTCTTCAGTTGTGAATTCTGAAGAATTGAACTGAAAGCTTTGGAGGAATCCTGAGTGGCTCATCGAAAAGACAATTCGTCTTGAAGATGGGGTTGGAAGAGGCACATAGAGGTTGGTTCAATTAGGCGTTGTGAATTCGCTAGATAATTGAGAGTGATACTGTGTAATTCCTTTATATCTTCTTAGTGGATTGTTCTTGTGGTCATTGCCGTGGTTTTTGATCACAATTGGAAGGTGTCCAATTGTGGTTTTTCCACGTAAAATCTTTGTGTCTCTTTCTCTTAATTGTTTGATTGGGATTGTTATATTCTGCTTAAAATTGATACATAATCACAAATCAACATCTAGGAGGTTTCTAAATTTTTCAGTATGTATGCTATTGAAGAAAGCATTGAAATGCTATATCCCCAATTGTGAGTGATTTTATGAATTTAATCACTTTATATTTGATTTTAATTGACAATTGATTGTAGTAGCAGTTAATAAATTGTTGAAAACTGTGTCTTGTATGATCACATTGTATTGGTAATGCATGTGAAATTAGTTTAAAGGGGACACTAGAGCTAGAGCTACCGGAAACATACACACAACAGTCAGCAACTTTGACCAGGATTAGTTCAAAAACATGTTTATGGGTAGAGGTAGGGTAGACCAATTTAACAGATAAAATATTTTGGGATAAAAAATTGAACAAATAAAAAATTGAATACATAAATTTTTCAAACAAAAACAATTGAACAAAAAAATTATAAATAAAAAATTTGAATAGACAGATTAGATCTTTATATTTTTTAAACAGATAGAGAGAGAAACTCACAAATTTTAAACAGATAGAGAGAGAAATTTATAGATTTTGAATAGATAGGGAAAAAAAATTGAACAGACACTCAAAAATATTGAACAGATATATGTAAATTTAAACAGATAGATATAAATTTGAACAGATAATCAAAAAAAAAAAATCAACAGATAAATTAAGTGATAAAATTGAAAATAAAATATTTTTAAAAACTAATAAAATGGCTTCTTACTAAACTATTTTACAAAGGGTGTCTCACTAACAAAAATATCCACGAAATTTAATGTCTTATATCCTCTTAAAATTAGATTTATTATCAATTTACTCGTAAAAAAAATATTTTCTATGATTAAAAAAATTTGATGTGATATTTTAGCCAATAACAAATAACTTAGTGATTTTTTTGTCATTTATAATAAAAGTTGACTATTTTAACATGTTACTAAATGCTCGCCAATCACTTGAATCAAAAAACAGGGAAACAGCGGAGGGAAAATTAATTAGTGATTATTTAGTAATTTTGGAGCGATGTTCTACTTTATTTATGCTGTGACACTTGTCTTGTTCTCTCTTAAAAGTTAACATAAAAGCGACGAACCACTATTTAAATCAAGTTGAACTATCACATGCAGTTGTTTTAGGAGTATTAAATAATTTTTTCCCAAAAAAATTGCTTAATTGAAGCATGTTGTAAATACATTGAATACAAAAATTTTAGGTACAAATTAGTAATTCCACATGGCAAAGCTGAGTTGTAATTAGTTTACACGGATATGCAAAAACTAGAGCAGAGTTGTAATTAATTCACACAGATATGCAACAATTAAAGCAGAGTTATACCCAAATTTTTTGCATTCTTGTAGTGAATGTATTTATAGTCGACATGTTTCGAGATTTTTATATTTAAAAATTCCTACCACATTGTGTAGATGGCTCGAATTTTTTGAATTAAGAATGTAAACGAGATAAATCGATTCGACTAGTAAATTATTTAAATTTGATTTGAAAACTAAACGAGTTTCAAAATATATTCAAGCTCGACTTATTTTCAAGAAGATCTGAAATGAGTAGTAATTGAGCCGATTACAAGCGAGCTCAGAGTAACGAATTTTAAATGAATTTAAATTTAACTTATTTACATAACAAATGAATTTTGGATTTCAAATGAACTTTTAAAAACCTTATCATAAGTAGAGTTCAAAACAATGATTTGAAAATAAGTCGAGGAAAAAAATTAACTAAAGTTTTGTCATTTTATTTTATTTTTGATTTATTTTCTTTTGTCACCAAAAAATTTCCATTTAAATCGAAGATCTAAATACATTTGGACACGATGATTCTTAACCAACATCTCTAATAATATACTACACTTTAAAATATAAAATAAAAACAAATAGCATTCAAACTTAGAAGGTACTATTAAATTAATTTTCATGATTCATTTATACAACATTTGGTGGCAGGGGTATCTTCAAATATTCAGTTAGAGGTTCGTTTCTAGAATTTTTAAGGTCAAAAGGATAATTATAATTTAAAAGGTTATTTTATTCCTATCTATCTTTCTATCTATTTATTGTCTACATATCTGGTTATGTGTCATTTCATTATTTATTCGTGTATTACTTATCTGTCTTTATTATCACTAGAACCACTGCCGCTGCCAGCAACTTTTCCAGCAGTGGGGTTACTATTGGAAAAAAAATCAAAAATTATTTTTTTCACCAAACAATTTTATTAAATATATCTTTATCACAAAAAAATGACCAAATCTTGACATATAGTTTCATGGGTATGTACTTTTCATCAATTATTATCCATAAAAACAACACAGTTATGGGTTGGCAATTGAGACCTATTCCCATCTCGTGAGCATTGACATATCTGTGCATACACATTTATGCATACTGAGTCGTTATACGGCTGCCGACTTTCATAATAAATACATACAGATAACATTTACTTAATGTTCATATTACATACTTCTCTCATTTATATATATAGATTTATTTATTTTACCTCCATGTGGCAACTTGTATATTATTTATTTAAAAAAATTAAATCGGCGCCCGTAGTTTTGTTTGATTCTACACTAAAAACGTTCATTATGGTTAATTTTGATTAGTACATGATTTTGTGAGTTATAAGCATGCACTAACCAAAACCGAGCATAATGATGCCAGTAAGCGTCATTTTAGTTTTGAATTTTGATAATTTATTGTGGGTTTTACTAGCAAATGCCAATGGGTATGCAAAAAAAAAAAAAAAAAAAAAAAAAAAAAAATGTAGAATACAAGACAATTTTTACTAATTTTAAAATAATCTTTTATTCAATTTATAATTTTTTTCACTAATTTAAAAATATTTTTTTTACACAAATTTCAATATTACAGGTACACTTGTTAGCATTTACCATTTATTATAACCTTATTCTTATATTAAAAATATCTATTGAATAAAAAAATAATCTTCTAGAAATAACATAACTTAACATAACATGCACGCTCACAATAAAGGATAAAAAAAACGAAAATTTACTATTTAGAGTGGATTTTGAAAAATTATTATACAAATGTGAAAAAGATAATGATTTTAATTATTAATATCTTAATTATTTTTTATTTTTTATAAATATTTTCCCTGATCGGCACTAATATGTATTTCTCCCTTAAAAAAATCCAAACCCTCATGCTACATCAAAATATATAACAGGACAATGATTTACGAATTAGTAATTACGCCAAACTAAAAAGTTTTACTCTATGAAAATTTAAACATGGTAATTTTTTAAAAGCATAAAACAACATAATTTATTTATTTATTTTGTCAATCGATAGATGATTATCTATAAACAACTCGAACCACCATTAAAAAACAACACACAATTTTAACTACATCAATACAAGAAAGCGTCATAATAAGACTTGACCTCTCAGTTGAAAGAACGTAAGGATGTCTAATTGAATTAGCCCAGTTGGTTAACCTAATTTAAAATAGAGAAGCATTAACTCTAATACACAATTTTATTTTTTTTATTGGCATAAGAGTGTTGGTTCAAAACTCGACTAATTCCCAAAGGTCCACAAGTCCTCAGTACGAAATTTTCTATATGTATACCAGTTAATTCAAGAATTTTTTCTAATTTGATGGCTCCAAAAATTATTAACACCTAAAAAGTTTTGATCTGAACCTTAGAATAAGTACACCCTCAAAACTCAAGACCTTATCGCCAAGCCAACCCTTGGAAGTTTCCCGCAACTCTAAACCACATATTGCACGCTGGAAGTCAATATCAATATATAATTGCTTGCTACAAAATATTCAAAGACAACTTTAAATTGTAATAACCCTACAATCCGTTTGGATTGATTGATTTTGACAGAAAATGAAAGAAATCGATTTCTCCCATTCTTAATTACTTGTTTAAAATACTAAAGAGAAGAGGAGTGAGAAGAAATAGACAAAAATAGAAAAAAATTCATTTCTCTAGCAACTTGCTTTTTGAATCTCTCTAAATTTGGAATGATTATTAATTTTATAAAATATCAAAATTGTGCATCTAAGTACTAAAGAAATATAAGCAAAAAGATTATTTTGATAATATAACTTGTAAGAGTTTCTTTTATTTTATTTTATGTAGTCTATCAAAATAAAATTGAAGATAAATCGGTATCTTTTTGTTTTTTTCTTAGTTTAATTCAAACAAAAAGGACAAAATCAAAATCTCTTTTTATTTATTTTTTCCTTTTCCCTCCAAACTTAACAAATCATTTCTCTCTCCCCTTAATATCCAAATATATATAGTAGAAGGAAAGACTAGGCCAAATATATATAGTAGAAGAAAAGACTAGGCCAGCACAACCAAGTTTTTTTTTGGTTGGGTATCCAGACTAACTTACGTGCACCTTGATTAATTTCGACACTCACGTAAAACGCCCTCTCCACGTGGATCGGGCAGAACCCATGAGCATGGCACACATATATAGCTATGAGAGAGAGAGAGAGAGAGAGAGAGAGAGAGAGAGAGATGGATACATACCTCGTGGAGCTTTTGGTGTGGAGAACAGGCCTGTGAAGATAGGAGGTGAAAAGCTTCATACATTACAACTGCTGACTCATTGAGAAATTTACATTAAAACAAATATCATTAAAGAGGTAGATTTCTTTTTAAAAATCAGATTGCTAAGAATATTGTATGGATGGGCGCACTTCAAAAAGAATATTATCTCTATATCTAGTAAAGTTTGTTAAATGTGTAAGCTGGGCAATCCTTATCCTTAAGCAAATAGTCTGAATGAGATAGCTTGTCGTAACAAAATATATTCATATTCCTTTGAAGAATGAGTTGTCCAGGTATTTCAGTTACTTGCTCAGGAGAAGCAACATTTCGAACAGTAATATTATTTTGATATTATGATGTTTGAGTGATGCACAAGTTATCTCAACCAGTTAAAAACTAATCTCTAGTAAATTTCCTAATTTTAAAAATTTACAAAAAAAATTGTTGAGAAATCCATTTCTAAGGAAGTGTATGGCATTAGATCCTATGATTGTTTCGTTTTGTATGTGACAATGCGATTAATGCAATTATTTGGTAAGAAGAATAAATTATTATCTTTAAGTATAATTTTTTTTTTTATTTTTACTCATTGTTGTTTGACCGTTGGTGGCCAAAAAAGTCACTGGAGGTGGCTAGCTGCGGCTGGTGGTAGTGATATAGACAAATAAGTATATTAGGTGGACAAATATGTAAATAAATAGGCGACACGTAAACAGATAAGTTAGATTGGACAAGTAAGTGAACAAATAATTGATAACTGAAATGGTGGGCAAATAGGTAGAGATCATATCATCTTTTAAATTGTTAGGAGTTGGGATGCCTGCTATGCACAACAGGCACTACTGTTCGACTTTATAGACTTATTTCGGGATCTATTTTGATAATTTGAATTGTTCACATTTTAGAGTATATTGAATAGAATATATCTGTAAAAAATTAAGTTAATCGGATATCGTTAATTCTTTTATTCACTCACATTTATATTCATTTTAATACTTTAAATTATAATGTCATTTATTTTTTAAGATACAAATATGAGTGGATGAAATGGTTAACGATATCTAATTAACTTAATTTTTTACAAAGTATGTTTTATTTGATATGCTCTAAAATGTGAACGGTTCAGATTATCAAAACGGATCCCAAAATAAACCTATAAAATCAAGCACAATAACAAAGAGCACCCCAAATCCAATTTTTGTCTCTCTCTCTAAAAATTTTCAAAAATCTCTCTCTCTTAAAACCTCCTTCCCCGGCCTCTTTTTTGGCCGGCTAGCCGCCGCCTTTGGCTATGGCGGTCGGCTGGCCTTGCTCGCTTCGGCTTGCCTATTAGTTCTTTCGTTCAATAAACTTGAGTCCCCCATTTTCTCCACCTAGGTGTGTCTTTCTTTGCTGTCCAAGAACTTCCTATAGGGCCGCCCAAGTCTGTCTTCAGTCGTTCAGGGTTGTCATTCGTGTGCTTTTGGCGGTAGGAGCTTGAGGGTGCATTCAGTGCGTCCGATTGTCACCGGCGCTCAATTCGTGTAAGAGTTTGAGGGGTGATCTTCTTTCTTTTGTATGGTGGTGATCTGTGGGTGTGGTGTTTCGGTAGTGAGTGTTGAAGCACTGTCATCAGCAGCAGAGTTGAAGCAGCTTGGAGTTTTTTTATGTTGCAGTAGGGGTGTTGAAGCATGGAGTTTTTTCCCGGTGGTGGTTTGGTGTCCTCTCGGCCGGTGTGGGCTTGGGGAGGTGGGTGTAGCAGCAGCCTAGGGGTGGTGGCAGTAGGTGTTGTGTTTTCAGAAGGGTGTGGTGATCTGTGGGTGTGATGGTTTCGGTAGTGGGTGTTGGTGTAGCTCAGCGGAGTTGAAGCAGCTTGGAGTTTTCTTGTGCTGCAGTAGAGGTGTAGAAGCTTGGAGTTGTTTCCGGTGATGGTTATGGTGTCCTCTCGGCCGGTGTGGGCATGGGGAGGTGGGCGTAGCAGTAGCCTAGGGGTGGCGTGAGCCAGCAGCTGAGGTGTGGGGCTTTGGGAGTTGTAGCAGCAGGTGGAGTGGTTTTTGTCAGAGGCGTAGTATGTGGTTTCTGTTTTGGTGGGCTGACTAGATTAGTTTAGACTTTGTAATGGGTGGTTGGGGCTGCTGGGGTGGTGTCTAGTTTCTTTTTAGTTTGTTTTGGGGGTTTTGGTGGGATGATTATGTGGGGATTCATGTAGTTTAATTTTTCAGTTAAATTCTTCTTAACTTGGTTGTTTAAAATCTTGAGAGGCTTAGGGGTTGGTTGTACCGGTGCGAGTAGCAGTAGGGGTATTTTTATACTTCCGAATCTCTCTCGATGCATATCATCTTCCTGTACCTTTAATTTCATGTTGTTAAATGAAATTTTTCTTTGCCGATCAAAAAAAAAAAAAAAAAAAATCCAAATTTTTGTTATTATTCTTATCCATATGGTATCAAAATATTAAAGTTTGGGGTTATTGGCTAAAAAGTTATAAAATTAGATTAATGGCCCAAGTGTCCAAAACTATCCAATTGTTATATATTTTTTACCAGCGGTAAGCCGTGTTATACACAGGATATGAAAAAAATTAATAACATAAGTTTTACATAAATAATATAAATAATTAGACTTTTGTATGCAAAATACAAAAATGAAAAATATTAAAACTCACAATCGGATTTGTTTGGAAATTAACCTTTTTAATAATTTTTTAACTTATGAAAAGTCATGTAGAAAAGTAGAAATAATCAATTGACAACTTGCAATGACTTTTTGACAAAAATTCACTCTTCCCAAACATGGCTCACAATTTTATTATGATGGCATTCATTTTATGTGTCAACTTTTAAGTTGTCACTAACTCAACTATGTAACTTCCTCTCCCTTTGCTAAAGTAGTAAACTTTGGCGAGTTTAACCAGAACAACTTGAGCCTAACTCAAATTTTTTTCAAGAATTGAGTAACATATTTTTTAATTTGGTGAGGGCTTAAGCAACTTGTGATTTTTTGTTTTTGTTTTTTATTTTTTATTTTTATAGAATGGATAAGCCAAAGAGCAACCTGAAAACACCTTTTTACTTAATATCGATATAGATAAATATAGATTATCCAAAGTTGGTCAAGCCATATCATGGGTCATGTTCTATCTCTAACCCTACACCTGACCAAGAAAAATTGATTGGTCAATTAGTAGAAATATTTTATAATAATCAATTAAAATCGTCTAATATCTATTATATAAATACAATGAATCATAAAAATTTATCCCGAAAGTGGGTGTTTAATATAGGTTTAAAATTAGTGAGATATGAGTCGCACTCACAATAGATGTAGATCATTATTTTTTAATTTTTGAATAATTTTTCTGATAGATTTGATGGATTTACCTATTTTACCATAGAACTTATTCAAGTGAAAATTTTATGTCAATTTTTAAAAATATTTGTAATTATTAATTTGAAGTTAATGCAAAATTACGTTAAGGAATCAAATGTACTTTACAACTGTTTAGAATTATAAATTTATGTATTTTTATTTGTAATGTTCAGGTGAATAAAGGTGAAGGATATAAAAACTGGTGTTGTTGAAGGTGTTTCGGCAAGTGATTTCAGTTGTATTGAACTTGTTTTGCCTAATTTATTTTCTCAATTGAGGTTGAGATACAAACAAAAGAGTATTAAGATTGATAAAATATTCCCCACTTTGCACACCTAATGCCAGTGGGTTGGTCAGAATAAATGTATATGACAGGAGGTTAGATGGTAATGACAGTTTGCAGGCGTACTTTATTTTCCCTGTGGATTGCCAGTGCGAATTAATTTATTATGGGAATGGTTATTGTTCAATTAACGACAAACATGTGTCATGGATGGTGAAGTATTGACTTGAAAATTCAAATATTAGAAGGGGTATTACGTATTGTAAAATGAAGGGGTATTTGAAGTATTCTACGAATGACATACCAGAAGATTCGCAAATGAGGGTGTAGACACCCCATTTTTGACCGACCTTAAGACTCAGACGTCACCAATTGAGCGCTTGGTGATGTTGCATATCGCACTTGTCCAGAGGTTTTAGAGTTTCGTAGTGAGCCTTGCCTCCGGACTTAGGATTTTATGTGCTTTGCCTCGATTTGCGAACCAGGCTCCGTTTTCTCTGTTTTCTCTTCCCAAAGGGAGGGAGAGGTCTCGTAGATCATCTCTCAGTGGTCGTGGGCTACATTTCGTGGTCGTAGGCCATTTTGCCCATTTCGGAGCCCGGTTCCCGGTTTTCGGAGTCGTCAGGCCGAGTGCCTCGGTTCGGGACTGCCTAACCACCTTCGTTTGCTCCGGTTTTTGGCATGCATCTTATTTCCTCCCTTTTGAGGGACACTGTGGTCCGAAAGACCAACTTCATGGTCGAACACCACTCCCGGTGCCTAACAGTCGGTTTTCAGGGCCCCGGGCTGCACGTTTCAGGCCCCCGAACCTTTATTTTGCATTGGTTTTGGTTCATTTTTGGTGGAGACCTCTGTTTCATTGCTAGGAAGGCCGTAGAAGGGTGGGAGGCGATGGTGTTCGACAACGGTTTATTCCTTCATTGCCCTTCGTCGCCCGTTTTTCTCACTTCAAAGCCAATGTTGACCACCCTTGGGCCATTTTCTTGCACCCTAAACCCCATATTTGGGATGTACACATCTGGGAGGCCACCAATATTTGGTGGCCGGCCAGTAATTCCATTTGAACCTTTTGAACCCCTTTGAAAAGTGGGTTGTTCTCTCTCCTGATTCACTGTTTCCAATTTTTGACCATATGGTTGTGTTGAGAACACATGGAAGGCCACCAATTTGTGGTGGCCGGCCACTAACTACACTTGACCCTTTTGACCCCTAGCCGACCGGCCATGGGGAGAGCCGGCCGGCCACCTGAAAGCCCAATAACCAGCCGGCCAGAATCCTTACAGCAGGTACAATCCAAATATGCATCTCTTTCCTCCCCAGATTTTGTATCCGGGGGGCCAACTTTTTGGGGAGAAACTTGAATTCATTTCCCCCCTTTTCTCCCCCTCTTTTGCCTATAAAACCAGCCTCCTAGCTCTGGTTTGAAGGGTTAGGAAAACCACCTTTGAACTCCCATATTGTATCTCTCTCCCTCTACACTTCCAAGCTTCAAAACCTTCTAAACCCTACACCATTTCTACACCACCACCTAGCACCACACCACCACTCCATTCCAGAAGCTTGGAGGGTCTTCTCAGAGCTTAGGAGGCACCTTTTCTCAAGCCAAGAAGTGTTAAAGTTTGGTCTACAAGGGTGAGCAACATTTTCTCTCTTTTTAAGCTTATTTTTGCATCCTATCTAAGCCATTCTTGCTTGCATATTTGGGCTCCGACCCTAACTAAAAATGGCATTTTTTTGAGCTCTATTTTATGTTTGTTTAAGGGCCTCTCACTATTTGAGGCCTCCTTATTGCACTTGCTTCATTACCTCTCTTGTATGCCTATTTCTTGTGTAGTATTTTTGGCCTATATGTAAACTGTTTTGAGGCATGTTGTGAACTTTAAAGTAGTTTATTTTGAGCCCTTATTCAACATTGTTGAAGGGATCATCACTGTTTGGGGTCCCCTTTTGCCACTTGCTATTGTATCCCCCTTTTGGCCCCATTTTTGCATGGTTTGTTAGCCTCTTATGCTTCTGTTTTTGGGCTCTGGTCTGAACTACAAATGATCTTATTTTGACCCCCTATTTATGTTTTATTAAGGATCTTTTGTTGTTTGGAGCATCCTTTTTATACTTTGTGTTACAGCCCTCTTTTTGGCCTTATCTTGCATAGTATTTTGAGCATACTTGTACACTGTTTTGGCTTTGATCATCAACTGTAAAAGGTCATATTTTAGGTCCCTCTTAAACTTTGTTGAAGGACCTTCATCTTTTTGGGGCCAGCATGCATCACTTACTTCTTTGTCCTCCTTTAGGCCCACTTTTTGCATGAGAATTTTGCCATACTTGTGTCTGTTTTTGTGGCTTGTGGTAAACTGTAAAACATCATATTTTGGGCCCCTCTTCAACATTGTAGAAGGATCCTTCTCTTTTTAGGGTCAGAAGCTGTCACTTGCTTCATTATCTTGCTTTCGGGGCCGTTTTTGCATGCTAGTTTAGCCCCATTTGCGTTCGCTGTTTGGCCTTGCTTAAAACTGTAAATATGCTTATGTTTGGGCTGTCTTGACTCTGTCTTCATATTCCATTTTCAAATAATGCATGCATTGCATAGTTATAGGTCATTCGGTATGCCTAATTTCATGTTTCGGGACCTATTCCATGCATCGGATGTCATTTTGTCATCTTTCGGGGCTGTTTTGCATCGTTTATTGCCTCTGAAAATTGCACGCTAGTATGCCATATTCCATGTTTTTCCATGTCTTGTTAGAGTGGCATTCGGTGCCTTAGGGTTGGTCCTCGGTTTGCGTGCACGCGTGCACGCATTTTGAGTGTCTCTTTTTCATCTAATGGCCTCTTACGTGAGTGTGGCTGAGGTCCACTCATGTTAGTGTAAGTCCATATTGCATTGTGTATGCCATTTCATTCCATAGCATTGTGTATGCTACATTGTATGTTGGTGCATTGTGTATGCCATATTACCTTGTGCATCGTGTATGCCATTTCATAGCATGTTGCATGTTAGGATGTATCTTAGTTGCATTTCATGCATGTCATGCATATTGCATTGTGTTCGGGATAGGGATTAGCCCGAACACGGGAAACGAGGGGCATTTCGTACTTTGAGTGACGGAACGTGTCTCAATTTCCAGTCACCGACACTCCGGATTATCCATGATGGAGTTAGGTTTTAGTTGAGTTTTCATGTGCATTCATTCTATATTGAGTTGTGCAATTCGATTCTTCGGCCATCATGCATCGAGATGCGTGATTGGTGGCACGAGGATTGAGGCATGCATACATTTGTGAAAATACATTGCCATGCCCCTTTCCTGCTCTCTCTTGCAGCAAATCAAGAATCAGTAGTCTTCCGAGGCTTGGCGCGCTTTCCAAAAACCATTGCAAAACAGAGGCTAATCGGGGCATCGTCATGGATTTCCGCGCAAAGGCAACCCGGACATGCATCATTCATCATCTAAAGAAGAGTCAAGACAGTCCATGGCTTGCATGCCAGTTTATTATTTTTCTTAGTTAATTTGTTAATTAATTAGGGATTTGTACATATTTGGACTGTATTATTTGGACTGTACTATTCATTTGGGACTGTATATTATTCGGACCCTCTGTGCGAGGGCATAATTATAATAAGTGTGCGTGTGTGTGATGTATGTCTTCCAACTCCACGTCTTTCTCCCTTTTATTTACCTGCTTATGATGGTTAGATTAGGGCATGTTTCAATTAGCATACAGTATGATAGCATGTTTGCATTCATTCATCTGTTTTGCATGCACCAGGCTCGGCGCACCATACTAACTGCATTTGTACTTCAATTCTAAGTTGAATACATGTTAGTCAGAGCATTCCATACGCCATGTTTAGAATAGCCGAGCTGCTATAGTTGCATTTTGCATGTGTTGCATTAGGCATTTCTGTATAGTTAGGATCATGCATGGATTTCTAATTACCTTTGGTTTTGGCTTGGACTACTCGGTGAGTTTTTATGCTTTAGCATCCTTGCATGTGTGTGAGTGACTGCCATGATAGCATGCTTACCATGAGGCTAACTGCTTATGTGATATAACCTGAATGCTGTGGGTGGAGGTTGGGTTATTTGGATTGGAACAATTCATCAAATGTTTGTTTTAAGCCCACTAGACAAAGTGGCAAAATCATGTTTTCTAAGCCCACCGAGGGTGGCAAAATCCGCATTTTAAGCCTACTTGCGGTAGCAAACCATTTTCACAAACAAACATGAAGTGTTTTGTTCCAATTCGACGACTCATCTATACTTGTATCTCAGTCGCATCACATAGTAACCTAGGCTAATAACCGGAATAAGAACACACAATGTTTTCAAAAATAGATATCATGGTTAGTAGAGGCCGATCTTTGATCGGGCGAGCGGGGGTGCTCAAGAAGTGACCTTCCCCAATTGTACCCAAGTTCCCGAGCCGAAGTAACTTTGGTGATGACGGACACGTGGCCTTAGGCAAACGAGTCAGGGTTTCCTAAATTTTTCAAAAATAAAATATTTAGGTGGCGACTCTGTATCTGGCAAGGCAGTCCATGTTTGGCACTTCTTTCAAAAAAAATCTGTTTTCTCAAAACGATTTGCCGAATTTGGACTCTTTGGTTCAAGATTAAGAACTGTGACAACAAATCGAGTCCGAGCTGTAGCGAGGTCCCCCGCGGGCCTGTCTACAGAGGGCCCCATCTATTGTTGTGTTATCTAAAAAATATATTAATGATAATGTTGATGTTTGGCATTGTGCTTCACCCAAGGCTATTCCAATTTTGACACGGACTATGTTTGTGGGTTTACTGGAGAGGCGAAAAGATTTGTTGTTAGGAGGTTTTAGGAAAAGTAGTTCAGTTATTCATGAATGCAGAGGTCGTCTAAGCTTATTTGAGATTGATGTACGCAGATGTGGTGATGGAACTAGTGATGTTGATCTTGGTCCGTCAATTTCGGAGGTTGGTGTAGACGTCCCCGAACGCATCCTGGGGAAGGAGTGCGAATGCCCCCCCGTTCTGGTTTGATATTGGGTCTACTACAGTTCAAGGACTCAAATGTCACGGTTCTTAATCTTGAACCAAAGAGTCCAAATCCGGCAAATCGATTTTGAAAACAGATTTTTGAAAGAAATGCCAAACATGGACTGCTTTGCCAGATACAGAGTCGCCATCTAAATGTTTTTTAATGGGAAATTTAGGAAACCCTGACTCGGTGCCAAAGGCCACGTGTCCGTCATCACCAAAGTTGCCTCGGCTCGGGAACTTGGGTACGATTAGAAGGTCACTGTGAGCACTTCCGCGGCCAAAGACCGGCCTCTACTAATCATGATATCTGTTTTTGAAAACATTGTGCATTCTTATTCTGGTTATTAGCCTAGGTTACTATGTGATGCACACAGCATACAAGTATAGACTGAGCCGCCTGAATTGGAACAAAACACTTCATGTTTGTTTTTGAAAATGGTTTGATGGTGCTACCCGCAGGTAGGCTAAGACGTGGATTTGCCACCCTCGGGTGGGCTTAGAAAAACGTGATTTTGTCACTATCTAGTGGGCTTAAAACAAGCATTTGATGAATTGTCCAATCCAAGTAACCCAACCTCCACCCACAGGCATTCAAGGCAGTTATATCACATAAGCACATAGCCTCATGGTAAGCATGCTATTCATGGCAGTCACTCACACGCATGCAAGGATACTAAAGCATAAAACTCACCGAGTACTCCAAGCCAAAACAAAAGCTCATTAGAAATCATGCATGATCCTAAATATTTAGAAATGCCTAATGCAACACATGCAAAGATGCAACTATAGCAGGCTCGGCTATTCTAAACATGGCATACGGAATGCTACAACTAACACGTATTCAATTTGGAATTGAAATACAAATGCAGTTTGTATGATGCGCCGAGCCCGGTGCGTGCAAAACAGATGAATGATGCAAACATGCTGTCATACTGTATGCTAATTGAAATATGCCCTAATCTAACCATCATAAGCAGGTAAATAAAAGGGAAGAAAGATGTGGGGCTGGAAGACATACGTCACACTCACCCACACTTATTACAATTATGCCATCGCGCAAAGGGTCCAAATAAATATACAGTCCCGAATGAAAGAATAGTACAGTCTAAATAATACAGTCCAAATAATGTACAAATTCCTAATTAATTAACAAATTAACTAAGAAAGCTGTAAAATTGGCATGCAAGCCAAGGACTGCCTTGATTCTGCTCCGGATGATGGAATGATGCATGTTTGGGCTGCTTTGCGCGGAAATCCACTAGAATGCCCCAATTAGCCTCTGTTTTGCAACTGTTCTTGAAATGCGCCAAGCCCTAAGATCACGATTCTTGATTTTCTTTGCAACAGAGAGCAGGAAAGAGGCATAGCAATGTATTTCGCAAATGTATGCATGCCTCGATCCTCGTGCCACCAATCACGCATCTTGATGCATGATGGCCGAGGAGCCGAATTGCACAACTTAATATAAGATGGATGCACATGAAGACACAACAAAACCTAACTCCATCATGGATAATGCGGAGCGTCGGTGACTGGGAATTGAGACACGCCCGTCACTCGAGTAATGGAACGCATTACCCGTGCGTCTGCTAACTCCTATCCCAAACACAATGCAATATGCATGATATGCGTGAAATGCAACTAAGATACAATCCTAACGTACACAATGTTATGGAATGGCATACACGCTACATGAGGTGATACACAACTGAGCATACACAATGCTATGGATGAAATGGCATACGCAATGGAATAATGGGCTTACACCAACATGAGAGAGCCTCAGCCACACTCACATAGGAGGCCATCAGATGAAAACAAGACATCTCGAAAAGCGTGCATGCGTGCACGCAAATCGAGACGAACCCTCAGTAATCAAATGCCACTCTAATGAGACATGGCAAAGACACGAATATAGTATGAAAACATGCAAAAATCAGTGGCAAGATGAGGGGAAAAACAGCCCCGAAACCCGGTAAAATGAAATCCAATGCATGAAATGATCCCGAAATGCGAAATTAGGCACCCGAAATGACTTGTAGCTATACAATACATGCATAATTTGAAAATGACATGAAAAATAAGAAGCAAGGAAGCCCCAAAACTAGTATTTTTACAGTTCAAAACATGGCCAAACAGCAATCACAAGTAGGGCTAAAATGGCATACAAAAATGGCTCCGCAAGGGAGGCAATGAAGCAAGTGATAGATGCAAAGCCCAAATGGCAAAAGACCCTTCTAAAACACTGAAGAGGGCCTAAAAAAATACTGTTTTTCAGTAGATGAAAACCCCCAAAAAAATATACAAACATGCTAAAAATGCCATGCAAGAAGTAGGCCAACAAGAGGCTATAACATGAGGTATACAAAGCATTCACCAAAAAGCCAAAGAACCTTAATAAGATATGTCCAGGGGGTCAAAATATGGCCATTTTCAGTTCTGATCATGGCCGAAAAACAGAAGCAAGATAGGCTAACAAAACATGCAAAAATGGGGACCAAAGAGGGGTATAATGGTAAGTGCTACATGGAGGTCCCCAACAGTGTTGAGCCCTTATTAAATGTTTAAGAGGGGCTCAAAATAGGCCTATTTACAGTTTACATCAGGCCCCAAAACAGATCACACACAAGCTAAAAAAATCATGCAAGAAAATGGCATTCAAGAGGGTATTGAAGCAAGTGCAACATGGAGGGGTCAAACAGTGTTGAGCCCTTAATGAAACAAGAAAATGAGCTCAAAAAAATGACCTTTTCAGTTTTGGTCAGAGCTCAAAACAGCAAGAGAATAGGTCTAAAAAATGATACCAAAATGAGTCAAAAAGAGGGGAAATGATGCTTACCCTTGAAGACCAATCCTTGGATGCTTCTTGGCTTGAGAAATGCTACCTCCTAGCTGCTGGAAAGCTTCCCAAGTTGCTGGAAATGGAGTAGTGGTGGTGGTGCTTGGTGATGATGAAGGAATGAGGTGTAGGACTTGGATGCTTGAACTTCAAAGAGAGAGATGGAGGGAGATGTGTATACAAGGCTTCAAGCAATTTTTTGTAACCCTCATAACAGACCTGGAGGCTCTGTTATGTAGACAAAAATGGAGGAGAAAGGGAGGGAAAAAGTGGAGGGAAAATGGATCAAGTTTCCCTCCAAAACAAAACCCCCCCGAATGCAGATTTTTTGGGGGAAAAAGTTATACAGCTGTAAAGTACACATCCCAAGGAACATGGCCTGCCACCTATTTTTGTTGCAGGTGGCCGGTCGGCCACCCCCTATGGCCGGCCGGCCAAGGGTGAAAAGGCTCAAGAAGATTTTCTGGCCGGCCACTAGAGAAAGGTGTCCTCCCAGGTCTCCTCATCACAACCCTGTGGTTCAAAATTGGCAACTCTAAAACAGGAGAGAGAATAGGCCATTTTTAGGAGGGGTTCAAAAGGTTCAATTTGAATTACTGGCCGGCCATAGACTTTTAGGGTCCTCCCATGTGTGTACAATACAAATATGTGGTTTGGGGTTGAAGAAAATGGCCCTAGGGTGGTCAACATTGGCTCGGAAGTGAGAAAAACAGGCGTTGGAGGGCGCCGGAGGAATATAACTGGTTGCTGAGACAATTGCTGGCCTCCCATCCTTCAGTGACCTTCTTGGTGATAAAATAGAGGTACCTGCCAAAAATGAACGAAAACCGATGCAAAACGAATGCTCGGGGGCCAAAATACGCAGTTCGGGGTCCCGAAAATAGGCTGTTAAGCACCGAAAGTGGCATTCGACCACGAAGTGGGTCTCTCAGACCTCAGTGTCCCTCGAAAGGGAGTAAATGAGATGCATGCCAAGAACCGGAGCAATCGGAGATGGTTAGGCGGTCCCGAACCGAGGCACACGGCCTGACGGCTTCGAAAACCGGGAACTGGGCTCCGAAATGGGAAAAATGGCCTGCGACCACGAAACGTAGCCTACGGCCACTGAGAGATGATCTACGAGACCTTTCCCTCCCTTCGGGAAGAGAAAACAGAGCCTGGTTCGCAAACCGAGGCAAAACACGAAAGAGTTCGGAAGTCCGGAGGCAAGGCTCGCAGCCGAGACTCTGAAACCTCTGGATGAGCACGATATGCAACATCACCAAGCGCTCAATTGGTGACCTCTGAGTCTTAAGGTCGGTCAAAAATGGGGTGTCTACAGTTGGTGTTAGAAAAGAAGAAGTTGATCGGAGAGGATCAGTTATTATGGATTTAGCATAATTTTTTGATGTTTTACAAAATGTAATAGTGAGTGTAAAAAATAGTGATGTGACTCAAGATATAATAGTTGATGATAAGAGAAATGTAATAAGGAAATAAAAGTTTGAGTGGTTTCATGAATAAAATTAATAAAAATTTTCATTAATCATGACAGTAATTACATTAACATCAAACCATTCTCTCATTTTTTGGGACATTACATCTAACCAACTACTGTCCCTATTGGTTAATATAATACAAGGAATTCCTCCTCTAATAGTGAGATCTGGTTGGAATTTAACAAATACATGGAAGTCTCTCTGATAACCTACTAAATTCTTCATTAATTCAATAGGGACTATCGAGTATTTGATGTTGTCTATGACATTGTAGACGGCTTCTTGATTGTAGTCCTTGAAGCTTATTCTGCCAAAGAAGTAATTGTGTCGTCCGAGACTACTGGGCCAAGTGGTTTTTCCTGTTATTGAGGGTCCTTCGAGGTAGAGGGAGATTGGGTTGATAGGCTGCTGTTCTAGATCCTATTATCAGATGAGGAGGAGAGTTCTTCATCAGTATATAAGTCGTGTATATTATTCATGTGTATTCCTAATCTAATGTTGTTGTCTTCACTGCAAACAGAGAAACAACAATTTTGACATAGTTCGTATTTTACAAAATTTTGACTTACAAACAAAATATTATTTTTTGCCCATTTTTTTACTTCTTAATTTAAAAAAGGAAATGAAATAAAGGGGCTAGTATATAGGAGCCGCTATCGTTTGTAATGATCCCTCGAAAATGTTTTTAATTGTGAATATTTTGTGACATAATCGGTTGGACATCTTTCTTTGCAGAGTGTAAAGAATTATTCTTCCGTTTCTGCTTCTGCAAGTATTCCCCGCCAGAGTTCATCTTTGTTCTTCGAAGGACGTTTCCCTTAGATGAAAATTCTCCCCATTCTACGAAGTCGCTCCCTTTCTATATATACTGTCAACTTGCTGTTGGAGAATGGAGTTTTTCTATGTTTTGATGGTAAATCCTCCCGTTGGTTCTAGTGAGATCAAAAAATCTCGGGTTGGAGGTTTGGATCTTCTTCGTGCATTGAACCATGGCATGAAGGTAAGTGTTTCCATCTTCGTGGAGCTCCCTTATGACAAGTATGTAGTATGGCTGATAGGCTAGTTGGAAAAGGGATTGGAGGAGTTCCAAGAGTTGTTCTTTTGGACAAGGGCATTGTGGGTAGGTGAGGAAAACATTCTTGGCATAGAAACGGAAAGAGGCTTGGCGAGGCATTTTGTAGTAGTAAATAGTGAACTCATATCAGTCGTACAAAGCCTCCCTATTAGTTAAAAACCTAGTGTGAATGGTGTGACTGTACTTCAAAATTTTGAACTTTTTTATTTTTTTCAATAAGATTCTGACATGTGTGCTTGAAATTTTTTACCGTTTGATAAATTATGATTTAGAGCTAAAAAATAATTTAAAATTATATTTGATTCAAATTTTTTTGGACTTTATGTTTAAATTTAAAATTAAATATTGCTTGGACATAGCTAAAAAAAATTACTATCTAATCAAAAAGATATAGCTAAAATTATTTTTTGGCAGTTTATGTACATTTTTTTTTTTTGAATTTAGATAAGTCAATAGTCTTAAATTATGTTTATTTTTTTGTTTCATATATTTAAAAAAATGAATAATATTTTGGAAATATATATTTTTATAATTTTAAATTATATAATACTAAAATTAAATTTAGAATTTCATTTTAAGGACTTTCAAATATCAAATTAGATTTGGCTTAGATATGGTTAAATTTATTTATTCACTACAAAAAATTTGCTTTTTTGCGACGGCAAAATGCCATTGCAAATACCTAAAACGCCGTCTCAAAAGGTTTTTTGTGACAGCAAGTGGCTTTTAGTGACGGCAAGTGGGGAGTCACAACAAGGGGGGTTGCAAAAAGGTTTTAGCGATAGTATAATGTCGTCGCCTTTTTTTTTTGCGATGGCAAAAAGCCTTTTTGCGACAGCAAAACGCTGTCGGCATTAATGCATGAAAATCTCAGATTTTTTTAGACGGCAATATGTTGCCGTCGCTAAAAGGGTTATTTGCGACGGCAAAAATACCGTCGCTAAAGGGTTATTTGAGACAGCACCTGATGCCGTCGCTAAAATATTAATGGCAACGGTAAATAATACCGTTGCTAAAGGGCTTCTATTTCAGCTAATGCCACTATCTTTTGCGACAGCATTACTGCCGTCGCAAAAAAACCTAGTTCTATTTTTCTTTTTGAGACGGTGTGTGTGGTGCCGTCTCAAAAAAAAAAAAAAAACCTACAATAAAGTTATTAAAAATATGAAAATGACCTGTATTAAATGAAAAATAACTAAAAAAGAAACCGATAATTACATAATAATATAAAAAGTCCAGTATATAAAATAAAATTCATCCATAATTAAAATATTCTTCCATTCATAACAATACATCAGCAAAATTATCTCACTACATAATGTTGCATAATACATACATAATGTTGTTCACAAATCTAAATAACGTAAATCAAAAACAAAAGTTTTCATCATGATTCTTCCGTGGGTTACAAAAACAAAAGCTAGTCGTAATCTTCACAAGCTTGCATTCCACAAGAAGCAAACTGCTACTCAGGAAATATCTGAAAATAACAAAATAAAAATAATTCATGACAATATAATTATGTGTTAATATTTTAATTACAAAAAAACATTAAAAATTAACTACTATATAATTACAAAGATAGTTTAGTAAAACATTTTGGCTAGACAGAAATCTGGCCCTAACTTCCAAAATCGGAAACCTGATTGGAGTCACCTCTTCTCCCACAAGTCTCTTATGCCTAGACGGTCGTATGTGCTAAGTTTCGTGCTAAACCGACGCCGTTTGGTGATTTTGGGGCGTCAACACCTCGAATTCAAGTTTCTTAAGGAACTAGTTTGCCTAGAGTGATATCCTACTCTAACTACCAAACCGAGAACCCAATTCTAGCCCCGTCTTCTCCCACAAGTTTCTCGTGCCTAGGCAGTCATGTGTGCCAAGCTTTATGCTAAACCGACGTCGTTTGGTGATTTTGAGGCGTTAACACCTCGAATTCAAGTTTCTTAAGGAACTAGTTTGCCTAAAGTGAAATCCAGCTCTAAGTCCTAATCCACGAACCCGATTCGAGTCCCGTCTACTCCCACAAGTCTCTCGTACCTAGGCGGTCGTGTGTGCCAAGTTTTGTGCTAAACCGACGTCGTTTGGTGATTTTGGAGTGTCAATGCCTCGAATTCAAGTTTTTTAGGGAACTAGTTTGCCTAGAGTGATATCCGACTCTAACTCCCAAACCGGGAACCTGATTCGAGCCCCATCTTCTCCCACAAGTCTCTCGTGCCTAGGTCGTCGTGTGTGCCAAGTTTTGTGCTAAACCAACGTCATTTGGTATTTTGGGACGTTAACACCTCGAATTCAAGTTTCTTAAGGAACTAGGTTGCCTAAAGTGAAATCCGGCTCTAACTCCCAATCCGTGTGCCTGATTCGAGTCCCGTCTTCTCCCACAAGTCTTTCGTGCCTAAGCGGTCATGTGTGCCAAGTTTCGTGCTAAACTAACGCCGTTTGGCGATTTTGGGGCGTCAACACCTTGAATTCAAGTTTCTTAAGGAACTAGTTTGCCTAGAGTGATATCTGACTCTAACTACCAAACCGGGAACCCGATTCGAGCCCCATCTTCTCCCACAAGTCTCTTAGGCCTAGGCAATCGTGTGTGCCAAGTTTCGTGTTAAACTGACGTCATTTGGTGATTTTGGGGCGTTAACACCTCGAATTCAAGTTTCTTAAGGAACTAGTTTGCCTAAAGTGAAATCCGGCTCTAACTCCCAATCCGGGAACCCGATTCAAGTCCCGTCTTCTCCCATAAGTCTCTTGTGCCTAGGCAGTCGTGTGTGCCAAGTTTCGTGCTAAACCAACGCCGTTTGGTGACTTTGGGGCGTCAACGCCTCGAATTCAAGTTTCTTAAGGAACTAGTTTGCCTAGATTGATATCCGACTCTAACTCTTAAACCGGGAACCCGATTCGAGCCCCGTCTTCTCCCATAAGTCTCTCATGCCTAGGCGGTCGTGTGTACCAAGTTTCGTGTCAAACCAACGTCGTTTGGTGATTTTGGGTTGTCAACACCTCGAATTCAAGTTTTTTAAGGAACTAGTTTGCCTAGAGTGATATCCGACTCTAACTCCCAAACCGAGAACCCGATTCGAGCCCCATTTTCTCCCACAAGTCTCTTGTGCCTAGGCAATCATGTGTGCCAAGTTTCATGTTAAACTGACGTCATTTGGTGATTTTGGGGCGTTAACACCTCGAATTCAAGTTTTTTAAGGAACTAGTTTCCCTAAAGTGAAATCCGGCTCTAACTCCCAATCCGGGAACCCGATTCGAGTCCCGTCTTCTCCCACAAGTCTCTCATGCCTAGGCAGTCATGTGTGCCAAGTTTTGTGTTAAACCAACGTCGTTTGGTGATTTTGGGACGTCAACACCTCGAATTCAAGTTTCTTAAGGAACTAGTTTGCTTAGAGTGATATCCGACTCTAACTCCCAAACCGAGAACTCGATTTGAGCCCCGTCTTCTCCCACAAGTCTCTCGTGCCTAGGCGGTCGTGTGTGCCAAGTTTCGTGCGAAACCGATGTCCCTTGGTAGTTTGGAGTGTTAACGCCTTGAATTCAAGTTTTTTAAGGAACTAGTTTGCCTAAAGTGAAATCCGACTCTAACTCCCAATCCAGGAACCCGATTCCAGTCCCGTCTTCTCCCACAAGTCTCTCATGCCTAGGCGGTCGTGTGTGCCAAGTTTCGTGCTAAACCGACGCCGTTTGGTGATTTTGGGGCGTCAACACCTCAAATTCAAGTTTCTTAAGGAACTAGTTTGCCTAGAGTGATATCCGACTTTAACTCCCAAACCGGGAACCCGATTCGAGCTCCGTCTTCTCCCACAAGTCTCTCATGCCTAGGCAGTCGTATGTGCCAAGTTTCATGCTAAACCGACGTTGTTTGGTGATTTTGGGGCGTTAACACCTCGAATTCAAGTTTCTTAAAGAACTAGTTTGCCTAAAGTGAAATCCAGCTCTAACTCCCAATTCGGAAACCCGATTCGATTCCCATCTTCTCCCACAAGTCTCTCGTGCCTAGGCGGTCGTGTGGGCCAAGTTTCATGATAAACCGACGCCGTTTGGTGATTTTGGTGTGTTAACGCCTCGAATTCAAGTTTCTTAAGGAACTAGTTTGCTTAGAGTGATATTTGACTCTAACTCCCAAACCAGGAACCCAATTCGAGCCCCGTCTTCTCCCACAAGTCTCTCGTGCCTAGGCAGTCGTGTGTGCCAAGTTTCGTGCTAAACCGACGTCATTTGGTGATTTTGGAGCGTTAACACCTTGAATTCAAGTTTCTTAAGGAACTAGTTTCCTAAAGTGAAATCCGGCTCTAACTCCCAATCCGGGAACCCGATTCGAGTCCCGTCTTCTCCCACAAGTCTCTCGTACCTAAGCGATCGTGTGTGCCAAGTTTCGTGCTAAACTGACGCCGTTTGGTGATTTTGGTACGTCAACACCTCGAATTCAAGTTTCTTAAGGAACTAGTTTGCCTAGAGTGATATGCGACTCTAACTCCCAAACCGGGAACCTGATTCGAGCCCCGTCTTCTCCCACAAGTCTCTCGTGCCTAGGCGGTCGTGTGTGCCAAGTTTTGTGCTAAACCGACATCATTTGGTGATTTTGGGATGTTAACACCTCGAATTCAAGTTTTTTAAGGAACTAGTTTGCCTAAAGTGAAATCCGGCTCTAACTCCCAATCTGAGAACCCGATTCGAGCCTCGTCTTCTCCCACAAGTCTCTCGTGTCTAGATGGTCATCTGTGTGCCATGTTTCGTGTGAAACCAACGTCGTTTGGTAATTTTGGGGCATTAACAGCTCGAATTCAAGTTTCTTAAGGAACTAGTTTGCCTAGAGTGAAATTCGGCTCTAAGTCTCAATCTGGGAACCCGATTTGAGTCCCGTCTTCTCTCACAAGTTTCTTTGCTTAGAATGCAAAGATACATTTTATACCTGATCTTCTAATGGTGGTATATATGGATTCTCGTTTTCTGCAGATTGCCTAAATGCCCGGTGGCCACTCGATGCATTAGGAACCTATGATAGTCAATGCATAATGTGTTAATCATATTCGAATTTTATACATAATGTTGTGTGAAAATTTAACTATCAAACAATTTAATTTATATCGAACACATGCTTTGGGATCCACACTGCCTGTGACACAAAGGTCATCATCTCGGCTCTCATATGTCAGAAACAAGGTTCAGCGGTTGCGATTCTTAGAACGGTGGCGGTGCCACGGTTCTTGATGGGTGTGAAGGTCAGAGCATAATGGTTATGTAACCAAAACCGTGAATTTTTTTATTTTTCGCACAATTTGGAAAAAACTTACCGATACCCATATATTTTGTTCCATGATCATATTTATTGGGTTTTAAAATAAATATTGATCAATTTTTGTAAATTTTTATGCATGATCCAATATATTTCATATTTTTAAATCACTATAAACTGAGTTTTTTACATTTTATTTTAATAATTAATGACTTTATATTATATAAAAAATCAATCACTAACTATGATATATAAGGTAAACAATGACAAAATAAGAGAATATATAAGAGCCTAAATATATATATATATATATTTTAACTAAGCCAAATAGAAAATGATCACACTTATTATTATTATTATTATTATTATTATTATTATTATTATTATTATTTTCACACAATATATAGATAGACACATATAAACAAAACGGTTGAGTGATAGCAGCTGAATAGAATGGCATAGGTCTTACAGCTTCAACAAATGAATAACATGTTCTTCATCGTCCCTCTTCTCTCTCTCTCTCTCTCTCTCTCTCTCTCTCTCTTTCCCTATCTCTATCTCTTGCTCCTCTATCTTTCCTCTTTATCTTCCTTCTCTCTCTATCAATCTTCCCTCATTTTCAGTTTGTTTGTTTGTTTGTTTGTTTTTTTTTTTGTTTTTTTTTGTTTTTTGTTTTTTTTTTTTTGTGTTTTTTCTGAAAGAAGAGTTTGAAACCCTTACGTAACGGTGCGTAACAAGCCGTTATGGCACTGTTACGACCGCTACGGCCGACACACCTGTGAATCTCAATCACACTACAAAAGCGGCCCTAACGGGTGGCGGTAACTACCACAACCGTTACGTAACAACGTTACGTAACGGTTGCAGCCGCTTTTTAAAACCTTGGCTGTAAATGTGTAGAGAACTCTGCTCGCATCTCCTCCCTTAGCTCCTCCCTTAGCTCTGTACGAACATGCTAGGTGATCTGAACAATAGTCGATGGCTGGGGTGTTGATTGTGATGACCCAGCACCATCTTTATACACCGCTCTCCGAGGCACAATTCTCCCATATGTGCGACAATATCCATGTTCGTCATGACCTATCAACTCATGGAAAATGGCATTCCTAGCCTCCAAAGTCCGACAATCCTTAGGTAGCATAGAGAGTTGACGATTAAACTCATCATGTATTGAATAAGACATATATGCCAAATTAAGATGGTTGACACACAAAAAATAAAAAATAAACTTTAAATACAATCAAAGGTGTTTGGAAACTACCAAGGTTCGGATAACCTGTGGGTCATCTGCTCTACGTATCATAAGCCAAACATTCATCTTATTAGTAGACTCCCCCTTATTAGTCATCTACATTTTTTTAGAAATATGAAAATTAGAATCCAAATAATTTGCAAATATACAATGTTTATTTATATACAAAAATAAAACAATAAAATATAAACCTCATGCCGTATTTGAGCGAAAGTAGTACGCCTTGTGGTGTGAGCTATGCCGTGAGCTCGTCGATTTTTAGCGTTCCTAGTTAAAATTTTCTATAACAGGTTCAACAAATGTAAGTATATAAATATGATTTGTATGTTTACATATCATACATATAACTTATTTGTATACCTCAGTATCGAAAGTATGCCAATACTCCACAAGTTCTTCCCACTGGCTTGCCACAATGTGCAAAGGAACATCATCCTTCAGATTAGGATCAGAAGTTCTAGGCTTGAAATACTTAGCCTTAATCTTATTCTTGTGATCCTTCCATATGCTGTTGTAGTTTTTCATGCAGATTGGCTTGTACTCCTCTAGACATATATTCAAATTGTCTTATAAAACACAATTTCAAAGTTTAAATAATAATAACACAATTTTAGAATTTAAATTTTTGGACAAAAATATACTTTTACCTTCACATCCTTCCAGATAGCATCAAGAATATCATCGAGCGATGTTCCAATCAAGAAAAGTATGAGGAACAATGTTACCATTTCGCACAGTAATGCCAAGTTGAGTAGTTAACTTAGACACATTATCCCCTATTGGACAATAATTTTCATCAAATTGTATGTCCAACTTTGTACCAGTACCCCATTCCCTAATGCCCTTGGCACATCCTCTACCATGCCAACTCGAGGTTGATGAAGAACTAACATGACCTGCGAGATACAATAAGAATAAACAATATGCAATGATAATAAACAAATTCAAATTTAAATAATGTCAATACAAATGATACTTTATCCTTTCGGAATTTATGGCCACTAGGTAAAAATCTGTGATGACCCAAATATGATTGTTTCCTACTATGCTTTAACCAACACGATGTAGTTTCCCTATTGCAACAAGGACATGCATATTCGCCTTTAGTGCTTCATCCTGACAAGTTTACACATTTAGGAAAATCGCTAATTGTCCATAGTAAAGCTACATGCATTTGAAACATTTGATTTGTTGATGCATCAAATGTAGAGACACTGTCATTCCATAGTTCTTTCAACTCCTCAATCAAAAGTTGCATATACACATCAATCTTGTCACCGGGTCCTTTTGGGTCGTCAATAAACACAGATAAAATTAGAAATGGTTGCTTCATGCACATTTATGGCGGCAAGTTGTATGGAATGAGTACATCAGACCAAGTGCTATGAACTATGTTCATCGTCCTGAATAGGTTAAAACTATCAGATGCTAAGCCAAGCCTTACACTTTGACAATCATTACTAAAGTTAATATTCCGACGGTCAAAATCTTTCCATGCAAGGGAGTCTGCAGGATGCCTAATGACATCGTCATCAGTTCATTCCTCTGCATGCCATCTCATTAACTTAGCCGTCTTGGATGACATAAACAACCTCTGCAACCTTGGCTTTAAAGGAAAATACCTTATTTGTTTTGCAGCTATTCGTTTGCCACCGTTGTTAGGACCATTTGAACCACCATCACCATTTGATTTCCAACTTGAACTGTTACATATGACACATTTATCAAGATTGGCGTCCTCGTTTCAAAACAACATGTAACTGTTGGGACATGCATCCCACGTCTCATATGTGAAGCCCAAATTTGTTGTGACCTTTTGAGCTTTATAGTATGAGTCCGGGAGTTTCACAGCCAACGGAAAAACCTCATTCAATAACTCAAGCAACATGTCAACAGACTTGTCAGTCCACTGATTAAGCATCTTCAGATGTAGAAGTCGAACAAAAAATGAAAAAGATGTGAACTTCTGACAACCCAAATACAATTCACTTTGTGCATCTTGAAGACGTTTGAAATACTTTGTAGTCTCTACATTTAGACCAAGCTGGGGTTCAGATGCATGGGGATCAGGCCCCTGTGGTTCATTACCCTCAACACTTGTACCGGCTTGTGGATTTCCCATAGCCCCTTGTATCATTCCAACCATATCGTCTCCAATGTCTAAATTAGCCCATGTTTTATTCTCTCAATTACTATGCAGAGATACGTAAGATTCCCCATGATTAATCCAATGTTTGTACTTTTTTAAAAAACCATTCAAAATCAGATGCTCCCGTACACCCTCTCGTCCAAGATGGTATCGATTCTCACATTTCCTACATGGACAACTAATCATCGAACCTTCAACCCTATTGGTGTAGGCAAACACAAGGAATTGATCAATCCCATTAATGTATTCCCTCGACATCCTATTTGGCAAATCAATCTAACTCTTATCCATCATCTGTACTTCCCTCAAATGGACACTTCACTTCTTTTGTAATCTTCTTAACAATATATATAAATATATTTAAATGCCAGTCATTTTCCATATGCATATATGTTTCCCAGCATTAATTTGCTTCAGGCAAACTTCCTGGGAGATATACATCTCACATGCAAAACAAATATGCCCTAGGAAAAAATATAATTACAACAAATGTAAGGGTCATAATGATATAGGATTATGAGGGAGGTAGAGAGAGAAAGAATGGAAAAATTAGTCATATTTACAACAAATATGCCCTAGACAAAAATATAATTACAACAAATTACTCATTAGCTAACGAAAGTGTTAAACAACAAAATATGCCCAAAAGTGTTATTTTGGGCTCAAAGAGGGAGAAAGAGAGAGAGAGAGAGAGAGGCCATGTTGGTGGTCAGAAGAAGTAGCTAAAGCCCAGGGGGGGATGAACTTTCTAAAATACAGTCCACACTCATGTGAACCCCATCAAATACCGACTAAAAAAATTGACGATGGTTATTGATCAAGCTGCCCCTTTCATTCTATCACTTCAATGGTGAGGAAATGTAGATATTATTATTTGTAAGTATACAATAGACAAGTGGCCTCAATCACATAGCACTCCTTTGTGTATCTACTTGGTCTCTGTTCGTCCCCAATACCAAAATGTACAACCATATATTTGTAACAAATTTGTATTTCACATGTTCATTTCCCTATCATTACTGAATTATTTTTTAAATGTTTCAGTAATATCCACTTTGTTGCAACTTGTAGTTCAACTTGACCTTAAAATTGGACAGCCAAATTTCCATAACAATTGGACCTCTTGCAATAGTACAAAAGGTTATACTGTTTTGTACCAAATAAATAAAAATGATAAATAATAATAGAGAGATATCCAAGACTCTAAACCAAAAAATATATAATTTAATCCATTCCTATTTCCTCCATAATATTATACTTCACTTTATAAGACGTTGTTTATCTTAGTATTTTGAATCCACAATTGTAAGATGTTACTAGAGCTCGTGTTCGAATCATTACACCAACAAGTGTAACTATGCCCCATATGATTAACAAAATATATACTATAAAAAAAAAATTTAAAAAAAATAGTAGAGTTGTTTGCTTGTTTGTACTTGAGTTATAAGATGTGTATGTGTGTAATGCGTGTGTGTGTGTATATATATATATACATCAATGTGTGTGTGTGTGTGTGTGTGTGAGAGAGAGAGAGAAAGAGAGAGAAAGCATACTGACTGAGCTTGCGCGAGAGAGGATCATATCACGCCGCCATACCACCGCTAGCGATTATCGTCGACAGAGAGATCGTTGGTGAACAATCGAAATCTCTGTGATCATCGGTGAACATGAACTCGAACTCATCTCTAAGATTGGGAACTCGAAATCTCTGTGATTGTGAGAGAGAATGGTGTTAGGGATTTGGGGATGAAATTTTGGGGGTTTTGATCAAGAGCCAATTGGGCTAAAGGAGGGAGATGAATATTTCAGTACCTTTTGCGACGGTATAGATAAACCGTCACAAATGATAAAATCCATTTATTAAAACGACGTCGTTTTAATAAGGGTTTTTTTTGCGACAGACAATTGCCATCACAAATTTCCACTATTTGCGATGGTAAATTTCACCCGTCTCAAAAGAATTTATTTTTACAATGGCACACAATGCATCGCGAATACTTCCGTGTTTAAGGCACTTTTTCTTGTGTGCTTATTAGCGACGGGGTGATTATCGTCGCAGAAGACATTTATTTGAGACGGCTTCAAATGTCGTCGCAAAAGATCACTTTTTGTGACGGGATACACGCCGTCGCAAAAAGTTTCGTGTTTTAAAGTCACTTTTCTTGTAGTGATTTGACATTCTATATATAAATATTTTTTCTTAAAATTTAAAATTATGGGCGAATTACACTAATAGTCCTTATAGTTTGGGGCTCATGCCACTTTGATTCCCGAATTTTCAATTGTAATACATTTGACTCCAAATTTTAAATCCTGTTCCAAATAAGGATAATTGAAGATACCATTACTCAATTTCAAGGGTATGGCCGTCAATTTGATAACATATAAACTAATTTGACAAAATAAATGTCAAAAAAATATTTTTGAATTTTTAAAATTATTTCTATTCATTAAAGATAAAATTATGTAAAATTGATAAATCTTTTACACATTTATTTATTTATTTATTGCCAAATTAATTTTTATTATGTGTTTAGGTTATGATCATGTAATGAATGGTTGTTTTTATTTTCATTAAATTAGTTTCTATTTTTTTAAAAGTTAAATATGATGACTGTAGATGTCACGACCCCAAACTGCCCCTAGTAGAATGGTGCCGTGATGGCCAGTAATCCGAGATTACCGAAGGCCAACTTTCAAAGTTCACACACAATCAGAGTATAATATATGGGGCTTACATGTGCGGAAGCAATGTATGTAAATCTAACTAGTCCATAAGAGCTTGTGCATATGTCAAATGAAATGGCATACATCTTAATTAAAGTCTTACAACTTGACTACAAATAAAATAAGGTACATATTACATCTTGATCAAAAGGCTTCTCAAGCGACATTTACAAAATACATGAAATGCAACTAAGAAGCATAATCTTCAAGATTCGACATAACATGAATCCAAAACATCTTGCAAAACACACACATCTCGGCGTGGCTGACTTCTTGCTTGTTACCTACATACATATAGAGAGGGTGAGCTTGGATACTCAGTGAATGGTACAAGTAATAAAGGGTTTAATGAATGATTCCCGAGGTCTTGTCAAAACAATACATATATCATAGCTTGTTCAAAACATGTACTTGGCATAACTTGTATCTAAACATGTACTTGGGGTGATGACATTCTGAGCAAACAAAAGCATAACCTCGGCATCGAGCACACCCGTTCATAGTCCGTCGGTGGCCGATATCTTAACAAGGGTGCTACTTGGGCTTAACGTCCCCTAGCACGAAAGGACGGTGCTACCTGGGCTTAAAGTCCCCTAGCACGGAAGGACTATGTTACTTGGGCTTAACGTCCCCTAACACGAAAGGACGGTGTTACTTGGGCTTAACGTCCCCTAACACGAAAGGACGGTTCCAAGAATGTCATCCAAAACAAAGCTTATACTTGATACATAAAATAAGGGTAATCATTCATGCTTAACAAATACTTGTCAAAACAAAGCAAAGCAAGGCTTATCAAAACATGATAACGTAGCTTTATTAAAAATACCACTCACATAGTTCTTCTCGGGTGTAGGCTCAAAGCAAAGATCAAGGACCTACAATCACATGGCAATCACATTCTTAAAACAAGCTTTACATGCATGCAAATGATCTAGGGAAAACATGCTAGAAATGACCTAGGGAAAACATGCTGGAAATGACCTAGGCAAAACATGCTGGAAATGACCTAGGCAAAACATGCTGGAAATGACCTAGGCAAAACATGCTGGAAATGACCTAGGCAAAACATGCTGGAAATGACCTAGGCAAAACATGCTGGGAATGACCTAGGCAAAACATGCTGGAAATGACCTAGGCAAAACATGCTGGAAATGACCTAGGCAAAACATGCTGGAAATGACCTAGGCAAAACATGCTGGGTACCAACCAGGTCCTGGAATGGATGCACAGAAATGATCTAGGCAAAAGTGACCTAGCTGAGTGAACTCAGGAGGTCTTGGCCGAGGTCCCACACCTCTTGGCCGAGGTGTGGTTACCTAGGCTTCGGGGTGCAGCTGCCTGCCGAGGTGTGCATGCAAGATAGATTAAGGTTCAAGTGATCATGCAAGGTAGGCCAAGGTGAGATACGATGCTTGGCCTAGGTGTGTGATCTAGGCAAGAGTGGTCTCGGTGATCACACCTAGGGAAAAGAAGTCTGGAAATCTGGGTTTCCTCCTTGAAGAACATGAAGAACATGAACATGAAGAACATGAAGAACATGAATGCTAAAATCATAACTTGTTATTACAAAATCTGGGATTTCATGCTATGAGTTCGAAAACATGGACCTTGGTGCAAACTCTTGGATCAAAACATGACTTTTCTTGAAGAACACATGAATACCACTTTCTCTTTCTAAAACCGAACTTTGAATCAATGCATGGCTTACAAATCGTATTCAATCATGCAATGCAATAACATGATCATAAGGAACAACATGAGCAGATCAAGAATCTAACCTTAGAACACAGATCTAACGGTTCGATCTCTAGGAATCAAGCTTGGAAAATCTACCTCTCTCTAGAACTCCTCTTCCTCCTCCTAGAGCTTCTCTCTCCTCCTTAGAACAAAGATATAACAAATGATAGGTTTCTCTCTCTACCGGCTGACTTAACACTCTGTTCGGACACGTGGCAACGGCTGGTTGGTTCTCCTCAAAAAGGTGATAGATTGACAAGACATGACTATGACAAAGCGTACTCAACAAGCTAAGGCAAGGGAACTTCGGCAAGCAATGATCTCGGCTAAGGACATAGGCTCCGGCAAGTAAGGTCTCAATGACCTCGGCTAGGAAGGATAACACTTGGCCAAGCTGTGCCACACCTCGGCCTAGATGTGCCACACCTCGGTCTAGGTCATTCCACTCCCAGAACAAGATCACTAGGTGCAAGGATTAAGGATCTCGGATGCCTAGGTGATAACATCTCGGCCAATATGCCTAGGTGATGGTGGAGGTCAACCAAGGTGGTTCCAAGATGGTCCTAGGCTTAAGATGACCTCGGCTTGGCATGACCTAGGCTTGGTATGACCTAGGCTTGGCATGACCTAGGCTTAACATGACCTAGGCTTAACATGACCTAGGCTTGACATGACTTAGGCTTAACATGACCTAGGCTTAACATGACTTAGGCTTAACATGACCTAGGCTTGGCATGACCTAGGCTTAACATGACCTAGGCTTGACATGACCTAGGCTTAACATGACCTAGGCTTGACATGACTTAGGCTTAACATGACCTAGGCTTAACATGACCTAGGCTTGACATGACTTAGGCTTAACATGACCTAGGCTTAACATGACCTAGGCTTAACATGACCTAGGCTTGACATGACTTAGGCTTAACATGACCTAGGCTTAACATGACCTAGGCTTGACATGACTTAGGCTTGGGGACAACAAAGAAGGAACAAAGCATACATATAATACTTAGGCAAATCACATAAGCACAAAACAAGGCAGGAACCTTTACTTAGGAAAAACAAGTCAAAGTCTACAAATGCAAGCTTAACAAGACAAAATCATGAAAATGCACATGAACATGACCAAGATATGAATGTGGGTTATTACAGTAGACGTCCCCGAACGTCCCGGGAGGGAATCCCGTTTTGTTCATTGGGATCACTATAGTTCAGGACTCAATGTTACGGTCCTGTATCTAATCTCACAGAATGCAATGCAAGACCGATGAATCATCAAAGAGTCCAAATCCGGCAAATCATTTTTGAAAACAGATTTTTTTGAAAGAAGTGCCAAACATGGACTGCTTTGCCAGATACAGAGTCGCCACCTAAATATTTATTTTGGGAGAATTTAGGAAACCTTGACCCGTTGCCTAAGGCCACGTGCCCGTCATCACCAAAGTTGCCTCGGCTCGAGAACTTGGGTACGATTGGGGAAGGTCACTTCGTGAGCACCCCCGCTCGCCCGATCAAAGATCGGCCTCTACTAACCATGATATCGAGTTTTAAAAATAATATGAGCTCTTATTCCGGTTATTAGCCTAGAATTACTATGTGATGCGCACAGCATACAGGTATAGACCGGATCGCCTGAGTTGGAACAAAACATTTCATGTTTGTTTTGAAAACGGTTTGCTACTCGCAAGTAGGCTAAAATGCAGATTTGCCACCCTCAGGTGGGCTTAGAAAAATGATGATTTGCCACTATCTAGTGGGCTTAAAACTCACAATCAATGAATTGTTCCAATTCAGATAATCCAACTTTCACCCACATGCATTCATGTAGCTATATCACATAAGCAGTTAGCCTCATGGTAAGCATGCTATCATGGCAGTCACTCACACACATGCAAGGATGCTAAAGCATAAAAGCTTACCGAGTACTCCAAGCCAAAGAAAGAAGCTAATTAGAAATCATGCATGAATCCTAACTATGCTGAAATGCCTAATGCAACACATGCAAAAACGCCACTAAGATAGGCTCGGCTATTCTAAACATGGCATATGAAATGCAACAGCTAACATGTATTCAACTTTGAATTGAAATACAATGCAGTTAGTATGATGCGCCGAGCACGGTGCATGTGTAGACACCCCATTTTTGACCGACCTTAAGACTCAGACGTCACCAACTGAGCCCTCGGTGATGTTGCATATTGTGCTCGTTCTGAGGTTGCGAAGTCACGACTGCGAGTCTTGCCTCCGGACTTCCGGACTCTTTTGTGCCTTACCTCGATTTGCGAACCAGGTCCTGTTTTCTCCGTTTTCTCTTCCCAAAGAGAGGGAGAGGTCTCATAGATCATTTCTCAGTGGCCGTAGGCTACGTTTCGTGATCGTAGGCCATTTTTCCAGTTTGGAGCCCGGTTTCTGATTTTCAGAGCCGTTAGCTGTGTGCCTCGGTTCAGGACCGCTTAACCACCTCCGTTTGCTCCGATTTTTGGAATACACGTTGTTTCCTCCCTTTTGAGGGACACTGTGGCCCGAGAGACCAACTTCGTGGTCGAACGCCACCTCCGGTGCTTAACAGCTTGTTTTCGGGGCCCCGGGCCGCGCGTTTTGGCTCCCAAAGCTTCGTTTTGCATCGGTTTGGGTTCATTTTTGGCGGAGACCTTATTTTCATTGTTAGAAAGGTTGTAGAAGGGTGGGAGGCCAGCAATTGTTTTGAAGACCAGCTTTATTCTTTCATCGCTCTTTATTGCCCGTTTTCTTCACTAGAAAGCTGACCTTTTCCATTCCCGGGCCACTTTTTCTGACTTTCCACCACACCATTGTATTGTACACACCTGGGAGGCCACCAATATGGATAGGCTGGCCGGCTAGCAACTCTTCCTGACCCTTTTGAACCCCTCTAAAAAGTTGGTTTTTCTCTCTCTTGGATTACATTTTTTGGTTTTTCTCCACATAGCTGTGTTGCACTCACCTAGGAAGCCACCTTTTTGGGGTGGCTGGCCAACAATTGTTCTTGAACCTTTGCACTGGCGGCCGGCAGGTGGCCGGCCACTGAACCTCTTGAACTCCGGCCAAATTTCTCTCTCTGGTGCATGCAGTGTGCAAATATTTTGCACAGACCTCTGCAGGGTGCGCCCTTTGAGGGAAATTTGAATTTGTTTTTCCCCCCTTTTCCTTGGCCTCTCCCTCTATATAACCAGCACCCCTCCTCCATTTCTGAGGGTTACAAAAAAACCAGCTGGAGCTTCTTGCATACAACCCTCCCTCTCTCCCTCATCCAAGCTTAAAACCACCTTGTTCTTGCACTATTTACCCTACAACCCATACCCTACCACCTCCATCCTCCATTCCAACACCTTGAGGCTGATTTTTAGAGACTAGGAGCTCCTTTTCTCAGACCAGAAGGTACTGGAAAGTTGTACTACAAGGGTGAATCCTTTTTTCCCTCTTTCTTGCCTTATTTTGTTCTATATCTTAGCCCCGTTTGCTTACATTTTTGGGCTCCAACCTGAACTAAAAATAGTCTTATTTTGAGCTCATCTTCATGTTTGATCAAGGAATTTTTTCTGTTTGAGGCCCTTTGCTGCCCCTTTCCCTTTATCTCTCTTTTAGGGCTATTTCTTGCATGATATGTTAGCCCTATTTGTAAGCATTTTTGGGATTCAAGCCAAACTGTAAAGTGCCTCATTTTGAGCCCCTCTTCAACTTTGTTAATGGTCTCTTCACTGTTTGAGGCCACCTACTGCCTCTTTCTCTTTATCTCTCTTTTAGGGCCATTTTTGCATCATATTTTGGCCTTACTTGTGAGCATATTTGAGATTTTCCATAAACTGTAAAGTATCTTTTTTTGAGCCTCTCTTTAGCTTTGTTGAAGGGCTCTTTGCTGTTTGAGGCCTTTTACCACCCTGTTTGTTCAATCTCTCTTTTCGGACTTAGCCTTATTTGTGAGCCCTTTTGGACCTCGACCTAAACTGAAAAAAGTCTTGTTTTGACATCATCTTCATGTTTGATTAAGGTCTATTTTCTGTTTGGGGCCATCTCCCCCCTATGCATGCTTCATTCTTCCATGATTAGGGCCATGCATTAGAGCACTTGCATTGGCCATGGTTTGGCCTCTTAGCCACTAAAATCCAGTGGATTTTCAGTGGCTTGGATGTGTTCTTGAAGGCCAAAGTCAGAGGGGGGTGACCCCCTCTCTCCTTGTTTTGCTTGATGGTCTTTTTGGCCTTCCAAAGAGGCCCTATCTTGCATGCTTTGTTGACTAATTTCAGGGCCAATTTGATGAGTTTTAGGACTATCATATTTGATTTTCAGAGTTGATTTGGCTATGCTAAGTGTCCTTGATGCATGTGCTTAATAACCCCCTTGTATGCCCTTCCAAATGAGCCCCTCATTTGTGCATGTGTTGGCTGCATTTCCATATTTATTTGGGCATATTTTGACATGTTTTATTCACTGATTTTTGCTAGTTTGATGAGTTCTCACTTGCTTCATATACATGCCATGTAAACCATGTTTGCTAGTCAAAGTTGCCTGCTATTTTAGTCCATCTTGCTAGCATCTTTTGGCCATGCTTTGAACTAGAAATGTTCATGTTTTGGGACTGCCTTGGTTCTGTATTTGTGCTTCATAATCAAATAATTCATGCTTTGTATAGCTATAGGTCAATACATGTGCCTAGTTTTGTGTTTCGGGACCATTCCATGCATCGGGTGCCATGTTTCCATGTTTCAGGATCATTTTGCATCACATTTCAGTACTGGAACTTGCATGTTTGTATGCCATATTTCATGCCTTGTTAGAGTGGCATTTGTGCCTTAGGATCGGTCCTCAGTTTGCGTGCATGTGTGCACGCATCTCGAAATGTCTCATTTTCATCTCATGGCTACTGATGTGAGTGTGGCTGAGGTCCACTCATGTTGGTGTAAGTCCATTATGCATTGTGTATGTCATTTCAATTCATAGCATTGTGTATGCTAGGTTGTATGTTAGAGCATCGTGTGTGCCATGTCACATCGAGCATTGTGTATGCCATCTCATAGCTTTGCGTATGCTAGGTTGCATGTTAGGATTGCATTCATGCATGTCATGCATATTGCATTATGTTTGGGATAGGAGTTAGCCTAAGCATGGGAAACGAGGGATGTTTCGTACTTCGAGTGACGGAACGTGTCTAAATTCCCGATCGCCGACACTCCGGATTATCCATGATGGAGTTTAGGCCTTGTTGTGTTTTCATGTGCATTCATTCCATATTGAGTCATGCAAATTGACTCCTCGGCTATCATGCATCGAAATGCGCGATTGGTGGCACGAGGATCGAGGACTACGCTCCTTGAAGAGTAGTCAAGCATACATATGTGAAAATATATCGCCATGCCCCTTTCCTGCTCTCTGTTGCAGCAAATCAAAAACCGGCAATCTCTTGGGGCTTCGCGCAATATTCCGGGCTCAATTGTAAATAGAGGCTAATTGGGGCATCGCAATGGATTTCTGCGCCAAGCAACTCAAGCATGCATCATTCACCATTCAGAACAGAACTGAAGCAGTCTATAGATTTGCGTGTTATTTATTTCATTCCTTAGTTAATTTGTTAATTAATTAGGAATTTTGTACTTATTCAGACTGTAATTATCTATTCGGACTGTATTATTTATTCAGACCCTCCGAGTGAGGGCACAATTGTAATAAGTGTGTGTGCGTGTGATGTATGTCTTCTAACCCTACGTCTTTCTCCCTTTTATTTACCAGCTTATGATGGTTAGAATAGGGCATGTTTCAATTAACATACAGTATGATAGCATGTTTGCATTCATTCATCTGTTTTGCATGCACCAGGCTCGACGCATCATAACTCACTGCATTGTATTTCAATTCCAAGTTGAATACTTGTTAGTGCGAGAACCCATATGCCATGTTTAGAATAGCCGAACCTGCTATAGTTGCATTTTTGCATGTGTTGCATTAAGCATTTCTGTATAGTTAGGATCATGCATGGAATTCTAACATAGTTTCTGTTTTGGCTTGGAGTATTCGGTAAGTTTTTACACTTTAGCATCCTTGCACGTGTGTTAGTGACTGCCATGATAGCATGCTTACCATGAGGCTATTTGCTTATGTGATATAACTGCCTGAATGCCTGTGGGTGAAGGTTGGGTTATTTGGATTGGAACAATGCATTGACTGTGAGTTTTAAGCCCACTAGATAGTGGCAAAACTATCTTTTCTAAGCCCACCTGAGGGTGGCAAAATCTGCACTTTAAGCCTACTTGCGAGTAGCAAACCATCTTTCAAAAATGAACATAAAATGTTTTGTTCCAATTCAAGCGATCCAGTCTATACTTGTATGTTGTGCGCATCACATAGTAAATCTGGGCTAATAACCGGAATAAGAACGCATAATGTCTTCAAAACTAAATATCATGGTTAGTAGAGGCCGATCTTTGATCGGGCGAGTAGGGGTGCTCACGAAGTGACCTTCCCCAATCGTACCCAAGTTCCCGAGCCGAGGCAACTTTGGTGATGACAGACACGTGGCCTTAGGCAAACGAGTCAGGGTTTCCTAAATTTCTCCAAAAAAATAAAATATTTAGGTGGCGACTCTGTATCTAGCAAAACAGTCCATGTTTGGCACTTCTTTCAAAAAAAAAAAAAAATTTGTTTTTCTCAAAACGATTTGCCGGATTTGGACTCTTTGGTTCAGATTGAGAACCATGACAATTTGAGTCCGAACTGTAGTGAGCCCAAAATGAACGAGCAGACTCACCCTCCGGGCGTTCGGGGGCGCCTGATTTCGCAACTCTCTGGGATTTAGAGAACTTGACTCGAACTCATGATATCTTGTTTTGATTAAACTTATGTGTTTCTTTGCATTGCATTTGCAGTGGTGCGCCTAGGACACCGTGTTTGCCATCTGCTATTCCTGAGCGGTTTGCCAGAGGCTACGTGCAATAAGGCTTACTGGTTACGGGCTTTTCTAGTATGGGAACACAAACCTCGGTTTTACCGGGGCACCCTTTTGACCATTTGACCTAGTGCATATTCAGAATCCATAGTGACCATTCAAAACTAGGACAGGTTGCTTACCCGATATAGGTTGTTTGAAACCGCTGCGTGCGTAGTGAAACCCTAGCTCCTAACAAAATAGGACAGGGAAACCCTACTCCAACATAGGGGTGTTTTGGCTCTCACTTATCTGTTATGTGCTTTTAGAGTGCGTCTCTATAGGGAAATGCATGTATCAGTTTACGAGTTTGGACATCAGGCCTGCAGGCATCAGTCAGTGTTTGAGAATAAGTTATCTGAGGGTATCAGATTCAGTCTTGGGGGACAGTGATTCAGGGATAGTGATCAGTGTTTGAGGACAGTGTATATTCAGCTTAGCGACCGTGTGTTGTTATGCCCAGCTGTGTGTTGTGTATTTATTTTAAGCTATTATGCTGTTCATTTATCTGGTTATTTATTTCCTTATTGCTTTATTTATCTTTTTGCTAGGGCAGTTTTAGCACAATTGCTTCCGACCCAGCAGATATTTCCCAAGCACTTTGGACAAGAGGTCGTCAATCGATCTGAGGATCTGGTTGACGGACAGCCAGTGTTCCATTCTCTACCCCCGGTTGTCAGAAGAAGGCCGAGAAAGCGTAGTGTGTCTGAGCAGAGGTTATCAAAGCAGTGGTCTACCCTAGCAGTGAATAGTCGGGCTGAGGTCTCAGTTTCTGCCATAGAAATACACATACCAGTCAGTTAGCAGGACCAGCAGAATATGGCCGGAATGGAAGAAATAATGCACCAACTCCAAGAGAGTATGAAACAAATGCAGGAGGACGCCGTCCGCCAAGCGGAGTTCTCTAAACAGCAGGCCACAATCATGGCCCAAAGAAAGTGAGCTAATTACCCTGGCCACAAAGAAGAAGCATCACCTCACATCCAATTCCTCCCCACCGTGGGTCCGCTACCGGCAGAACACCAACTACCCAGAATGTCCTGCCAAATACCCAGAACATTTTGCCAAATGTCCATGCCACTCAGGAGGACACAGATATCCCAACGGGGCCGGCTTCGCCCCTGCTTCCACCTCAATTATCCAAAGTACATACACCCATCAACCACCCGGACTCCCCCTTCGAATTCGAAGTAGACCCTACAGCACTGAAATTGAGCAAGCTCGAGAAGCTATTCAAAAAATCCCAGGAGGTAAAAGCTATCCCGGATATCGAGGACGGATATACCGATGTGGCTGTGACGTTGCTGGATAGATTCAAAATGCCGCAGATCGATCACTTCGACGGATCTGGTGATCCCATGGTCCACCTCTAGCTATTCTCAGATATATTACGGCCAATGGGCCTCACCAGACCCCAGAAGCTTTCGCTATTCGGCCGGACCCTGTCGGGTGTGGCTGCTATCTGGTATGCGAAGTTGGAGGATGATGTCAAGCGGAGTTGGGATGAAATGACCGAGGCCTTTGTTGCGCAATACTCTTATAACACCCAAATCGAGTTTACGACCCGTGATCTCGAAACAACAAGGCAGGAGCCCAAAGAGAGTTTCTCGAATTTCGTGACCCGGTGGAGGGCGAAGGCCTCGCTGATGACTTTAAGGCCCACCGATAAGGACCAGATCAGGATGATCGTGCGCAATCTCCAGCCAAAACTGATGCAAAAAATGATTGTGCTCCCTTTTCCCACCTTTTCGGATCTGCACGAGATGGGGATACAAATTGAAGATGCGATGAAACAGGGACTGATTAACCAAGATAGAGAGCAACCCCGGAGAACCTTTAACCGCAACAACAATACAGGCCCGAGTGGCGCTGCAACTGCAAGAACTTTGGAGATAAGCATGGTCGCCACCATTCCCCCTCCCCTTCTAAGGCCCATGGCAGCCACACCCTTCTCCGGTGCATCCGGAAGCAATACACAGACCACTAAATACCAACCCAGAGGCCAAAGAACCTTCACTCCATTGTACATGCCCCTGTCCAAGGCTCTAGGGGTCTTAATCAGAAAAGGGCATCTAAAACCCCTGGAGCCGAGGCCGTTACCAAATCCACTACCCCCCACTCACAACCCAGCCAAATACTGCGCATATCACCAGCAACACGGTCATGACACCGACCAATGTTTCAAATTGCGTCACGAGATTCAGGATCTTGTTGACAAACAGGTGATTTTGCCACCAGAAAGACCCAATGTCACAACCAACCCACTCCCTACACACAACAAAGCTCCACCTCCCAAAAGAATTAACTTTATCCAGACTGGGGTCGTGTCTTACGATCCTAGCATCTATATCACTCCTTCCCATCTACCTAAGCCGGAGGTGCTTCTTCCTGATTGCACTGACCTTTTGTGCATGATGGACATCTCTATAATCCAACCTGGGCCAATGGTGGTGGCTGTTGAAGAGAGTACAGGGGAGATTGCAGAAGATGATAGAAAGGTTAAGTCAGGGTTTGAGCAGTCTGGGAATTTTGCTGGGGAAGCCTACAATTCGAGCAACTATATTCTGTCAGCGGGCCAGTCTGAGCCAAGTGTAGAATTGCCAGAGAGAGCAGAACTGTGTGTGATCCAGGGGGATTGATTTGAGCAGGGAACGGATGATTTAACGGTGGTAGAAGAGGGTTTTGCCAACCTCTAGTTTTTCAATGACCAAGAATTAGGGGACGCACCAGTCAACTGGTTTGATTATAAGGAGTCGGCAGAGGCTACCGGATGGCTGGATGATCAATCGGATGTTGTAGAGTTCCAACAGGGCCCGGCAGGGACGAGGGTATCAGTTGTGGCCGGAAGGGTCGGAAGTCAGAGTACATTGCCGGAGAGCGCCGGTACGAAGAATTTCGCTCAAGATGCAGGGAAAGCTGAACAACAAACTGTACTGACGCGGGTAGAACAACAGGGTTCTGAGAGAATCGGGAAAGCCAAAACCCATGAGGGAATTGAAAATGCTGTGGGCACAAGGACAGAAGATGCTATGAGCATGTGGGCTGAAAGTACTACGAGTACAATCATGCGAGCGCATGGATGTCTGTTGGCTGCTCACGGGATGTGGTGGGAAGACAATGATTTGTGTCTTGCCCACACAGACGAGGATTGGGGGAGCAATCAACTAGACGATACCTGGTATCTCGATGAGGTCGATCACATGACAAGAAGCAGGCGGTATTTCAAGCCCCTGCACCTAGACCAGCCAGAGGCATCTGGGAAGGACAAGGAAACTGAAAAGCAGAAAGAGAAGCAGATCGAAGAAGAAGCTGTATTAAAGCAGCTGAAGAAGATACAAGCAGACATCTCCATCTGGGGACTACTTATGGCATCACGGGTACACAGACAAGCCGTCCTATCTGCAATGGACAAGGCCAAACTCTCCATAGATACTACGCCAGAGCAGCTAGTTGGACTAGTCTTTCCGGGAGGAGCTACCCCAATGATGACTTTCTCTGATAAAAAACTGCCACCTGAGGGTGCAAACCACAATAAGCCACTTTACATCTCTGTGGAGTGTAGAAATAAATGGATACCGGTGGTTCTTGTTGATACCGGATCCGCCATCAACGTCTGCCCGGCAAGGACAGCTTATGCCATCGATTTAAAGAACGCCGACTTTGTACTAACAGCCCAAGTGATTCGGGCGTATGACAACACGAGCCGAGAAGTCATGGGGACTGTCAAAATTCAGACCCAGGTTTGTCCAGGACAACACAACCTGGATTTCCATGTCTTGGAGGTTCCTGCAACTTTCAACCTGCTTTTAGGGCCGTGGGTCGCACTGTGAAGACCGTCTCGTCCACTCTGCATCAGATGGTGAAATACCCCTATGAAAAAGGAGTAGCCATTATTTTCGGGAATTCATCGATCCATCCACCTCTGGAGGTATCTACACCAGTCCTAGAAATTGAGCACGGCATGGAGGACGTATTTATGTCAGGTTTTACCTTAGCTGAGGCTCGGGTTGTGCAGAACATCATGGCTGTTAATGAGGGAGTATATGTCAGTGCTCAATCTGTATACCTCATGAATAAGCTTCAACACATCCCCTAATAGGATTAGGAAGGAGCGGCCAGAAGGGCGCCGCAGCATTGGCCGAAGTGCCACATAACCCTCATATCTTTGGATTGGGTTATCAGCCCACCAAAGAAGATTGGATAAGAAAGGGGAAGGAAATGGTTGGAAGAGCCAGAGCGAGGAAGGCAGGAAAGCCTTTTGACTTAATGCACCGACCCATGCATGGTACCCTAAACGGACGCTTCGTCCGGGAGGGGGAGGCCTTTCCGTTTTGTGGTTTCCCAGAGCCGTGGCTGAACGCGGAGAAGAAGCGCATGCTAGGTTTCGAGATTTTCTTTGACCTACAATTATCCGGGGATGACGTTGCCGAAGAGCAGACAGACCCATCAGCTGAGGTTGAGCAGTGTAAGGAAGTGGACTCCGAGGGCGCTGAAATTGAAATGGGGGTAGCACTGGCATGTCTACTCTCAGATCCTCTGATCGACCATAGGTGCTTGGGGGATAACTTCTCGGTTTCCATGATTGCGAATGAAACAGCTGTGGGCCTACCAGCAACTATTTTGGATGCATCTATCGCACCCTCTCTCACTTGGCAATATGAAGAGGGATTTTTTTGCAGCAGTATCGGGTCAGGTAGTAAGCCGGAATCTGATTCCACCGAGTCTTGTGAGTCGAATCGTGTTCCAAATCGATTGAGTCTGAAGTCCGTAATCTCGGATGATAACCCGGATGCCACAGTCTTGTCCAGATCATCTTTTTCTTTCTCTTTCGAGTCTGTTGTAACCGAGAGATCGGACGATTTGGATGTGCTTAATGAGAATCAAGTAGCTGTTGTTTCTGAGTACTTTTCTATGCCCTTGATTTGTTGCATTAACTCAGACTTTCAAAATTTTGATGAAAACGACGAGGAAGAAATTCCTCCAATTTTGCAACGCTTAATTGAACAAGAACATGAGAGATTTGTTAAACCCCTAATGGATGAAATCATTACCGTGAATATTGGTACTGAGGAGGACCCGCGGCTGGTCCAGATCGAGTCCACGTTGTCTTCGGAGGAACGCGAGCGCTTAGTCGCTTTATTAAAAGATTTCAAAGATGTTTTCGTGTGGTCCTACGAAGACATGCCTGGGATCGATCCTAAGATTGTACAGCACCGGATCCCCCTTGACCCCGAGGTCCGACGTGTCAAACAGAAACTCAGGAGGATCCGCCCGGACTGGGCTCTCAAGATTAAGGAAGAGGTCACCAAGCAAATCGACACAGGCTTCTTGCTGGTATCCGAATACCCGACTTGGTTGGCCAACATTGTTCCGGTACCGAAGAAGGATGGCAGGATCCGGGTATGCGTGGATTTCAGGGACTTGAACAGAGCCAGTACGAAGGACGACTTTCCCTTGCCGCATATTGATGAGTTAGTGGACTTCACAGCGGGGCATGCTTTGTTTTCATTCATGGATGGCTTCTCCGGCTACAATCAGATAGTGATGGCACCCGAAGACTGGGAAAAGACTGCATTCACCATCCCGTGGGGGACATACTACTACAGAGTAATGCCATTTGGGTTGAAGAATGCTGGAGCTACTTATCAACGGGCCACGACCACAATATTGCATGACATGATCCACAAAGAGGTTAAGGTGTACGTGGACGACATGATTGTCAAGTCCAAAGAAAGAGAGGACCACTACACCGCCTTGCAAAAGTTCTTTCAAAGGATCAGAGAATTCCGGTTGCGACTGAATCCTCAGAAATGTACGTTCGATGTTACAGCAGGGAAAATGCTGGGGCTTCTGATTACACAGAGAGGTATCGAAGTCGACCCTTCCAAAATCAAGGCCATCCTAGAAATGCCACCACCAAGGACTGAAAAAGAGGTGCGAGGCTTTCTGGGTAAAGTGCAATTTATAAGACGGTTTATCTCAAAATTAACCTTGACTTGTGAACCACTTTTTGGCCTCCTGAAGAAAGGAAAGAAATTCCAATGGGACGGCCGATGCCAAGCTGCTTTTGAACAGATCAAGGAATACTTATAGAACCCGCCAGTGTTGTCACCACCAGAACCGGGGAAACCGTTGATATTGTACCTTTCAGTGACTGAGACTGCAATGGGCTGTATGCTCGCACAAGAATCAGAGGACAAAGTGGAGAGAGCCATCTACTATCTGAGCAAGAAGATGCTAGAGTATGAGACTCGCTACACACCGTTGGAGAAGGCTTGCTTAGCTTTGGTATGGGCTACCAAGAAGCTGTGGCACTACCTGTTAGCTCACTCCGTAATGTTGGTTTCACGACTCGATCCCATCAAATATCTTTTCGAGAAACCAGCACTTACGGGTAGGCTAGCTCGCTGGTTGCTGTTGCTCTCCAAATTTGATCTGAAATATGTGACACACAAGTCAGTCAAAGGAAGAGCAGTAGCAAAATTCTTAGCCGATCATCTAGTGGAAGGGGGTGAAGCAGTCGAGTACTTATTCCCAAATGAAGCCATTTTGCACATTGACGATGAAACTTGGACGATGTACTTTGATGGAGCGTCAAATCAATACGGGTATGGGATAGGGGTGTTGCTGATAGCACCCGACAATTCCCGTATCCCTCTAGCCTTCAAACTCCAGTTCAAAGTCTCGAACAATGAAGCAGAATATGAGGCATGCATTGCCAGTCTAGAAGCAGCCCTGGAACTAGGGGCAAGACGGTTGGACGTCATCCAGAACTCGAACCTTGTTGTGTCTCAAGCAAAAGGAGACTGGAAAGTCAAAGAAGAGAAGATGATGATGTATCACCAGACCTTGGATTTATTAATTCCTCGGTTTGAGAAGCTAAACTTTGCTCATCTACTAAGAGAGAACAGCAGGTTTGCAGATTCTTTAGCAACTCTATCTTCCATGATAGACATCCCGTTTGGAGTCCGGATGCGTCCAGTCATCATTGACCAGAAATTTGCGCCAGCCTACGAGTCGATTGCTGCTATAGATGAGGTTCAGGACAAAAACCCCTGGTATTACGACATTTGGAATTTCTCGGAGAAATAAGCATACCCGCTAGGGGTAAATGCTAAGGATAAAAGGGCAATCAGAAGAATGGCCGTTCAGTTCATCATCTATGGGGGTAAGTTGTATAAGAGAGGTCATCTGGGAATGCATAAGCTGTGTGTCGATGCCAAAGCATCGAAGCGCCTAATGGAGGCCATCCATGGAGGGAAATGCGGTGCACATATGAACGGAGTAATGCTAGCACGGAAGATCCTCAAACAGGGTTACTACTGGTCAACCATGGAAGAGGATTGTATCAGTTTTGTTCGGCGATGCCACAAATGTCAAATTCATGCAAATCACATGAACATTCCGCCGTCGAAGCTGTACAATATGACTTCGCCATGGCCATTTTCAGTCTGGGGAATTGATGTGATCGAGGCTGTCACTCCGAAGGGGTCGAATGGGCATGAGTTCATCCTGGTCGCAATAGATTATTTCATGAAATGGGTCGAGGCCCAATCTTATGCGGTGTTGAAAGCTTCACATGTTGCAAAGTTTATCAGAAACAACATCATCTGTCGCTATGGAGTCCCAAACGAGATAATTTCAGATAACGGTTCCCAATGCAAGAAGGAAGTGATTGACTTGTTGAAAAAATACAACGTGGCTTTTCATAAGTCATCTACCTATCGGCCGCAAACCAATGAAGCGGTTGAGGCCGTCAACAAAAATATCAAACACATATTGCAGAAGATGGTGGAAACCTACTGGGATTGGCCAGATAAGCTGCCGTTTGCTCTGTGGGGCTACCGGACTTCAATCAGAACTTCTACTGGGGCGACTCCGTATTCATTGGTTTATGGGATGAAGGCCATTCTACCTATCGAGATTGAGGTTCCGTCATTGCGAGTATTGGCTGAGTGTCAAATAGCCGAAGCAGATTGGCAGCAGAGCAGGTTTGAGGAACTCATGCTCTTTGATAAGAGAAGACTGAAAGCACTGTACCATGTTCAAGGTTATCAGCGCAGAATTGCCCGGGCTTTCAACAAGAAAGTTAAGTCCAGGAATCTAAAAGAAGGACATTTGGTGCTCAAGGACAACCGAGCTCCCATCCACGACCCAAGGGGCAAGTTCAGACCCAATTGGACTAGTCCCTACATCATTAAGTCTATCTGGTTAGGTGGAGCTGTGGTTCTGATGGATCTAGATGGCTTGGAGTTCTCACAACCGATCAATATGGACAAGTTGAAGAAATATTACCCTTGAGAGGCTCGCTAGGCCGAAAACCCGAAAGGGCAACCTAGGCAAAACTCAGAGCACAAAAAATTTGAAATTATAAAAACTGAGCTCGAAAGGTTGAGAACCCGCAAAGGGCGGCCTTGGCAAAAGTTAGAGCGTAAAAGGAGAGTGAAAATACTCAAGTGAACCCGAGCCTGAACTACGTAGGGCTTGATTCCCATCTTTGGGATACGTAGGCAACTTCATCCTGAAGTTCAGCCATAAACTTTTCCCCGATCAACTTTGTCCATTTGATCGTCTCAGTCATCTTTGTCTATCAACATTCATCGTGATCTCCGGTGCAGTGCTTTTTAGATTAGGGGCAACTTTCCGTTGCTGTGCAGTGCTGCGATACTATTCAGACTAGGGGCAACTTTCCAGTTGCTAGGATCCGGGGTTATGCATCTTGGTGATAGATCTCAGGCGTGTCTAGTTCTAATCCATATCGAAAATGGTTTTGAAAAGTTTTAATAAAAGTTGACTTTGTTCAAATTAATCTTTTTACAACTAAGACCATTTTTGGATCAAAGCGGAAAATTTTCAGTACCCACAGCCTTCAATTGCATTGATTTCAATACAGAGTTCTCCTGCTCTTGCATACAAATTGAAGTTACTTTTTATTACATTCATAAAGAAAACTTGAAAGTACCGTAAAGCAATAAACCGGCATAGATAAGTCAGTGTCCTCGCCTCCCGTAGTGGTCGAAGCCTCTGATGCCAGGCTAGGCCCAATCGGTGCCTTTTCATTGAGCCAATCCAAGCACTCATCAGACAAAGTGCAACTGAAAGTGAGAGCAGGGGCCAGGAGCTCTCTAGTCCTCCACGTTGTGGCATACCGGGCAAGTTGTGTGCCTCGAACTGGGAATATGGCAGGATACTCTATCCCCTCTGGCAGTAAGTTCGATCATGACCGAATCTGGCCGAACGAACGGAAAGTAGAACACACAAGGTCGACTAATCAATCGATCAACCGCCGACATACTATAGCTCATTGCCAGGAGATTGAGCCAAGGACAGCGCCAAGCAATGCGATCTGCAGACAAATTGCACATCCAATCAAACCACCATCCCACATCAAGGGCATCGACTAGGCGTTGTCGAAAGAAGTAGCCGCGAGTGTAGACACCCTATTTTTGACCGACCTTAAGACTCAGACGTCACCGATTGAGCGCTTGGTGATGTTGCATATTGTGCTCGTTCTGAGCTTACGGAGTCCCGGCTGCGAGCCTTGCCTCCAGACTTCCGGACTCTTTTGTGCTTTGCCTCGGTTTGCGAACCAGGCTCCGTTTTCTCTATTTTCTCTTCCTGAAGGGAGGGAGAGGTCTCGTAGATCATCTCTCAGTGGCCGTAGGCTATGTTTCGTGGTCGTAGGCCATTTTTCTCGTTTGGAGCCCGGTTTTCGGTTTTTCGGAGCCGACGGCCGTGTGCCTCGGTTCGGGACCGCTTAACCACCTCCGTTTGCTCCGGTTTTTGGCACATACCTTATTTCCTCCCTTTTGAGGGACACTGTGGTCCGAGAGATCGACTTCGTGGCCGAACACCACTTCCGGTGCCTAACAGTTAGTTTTTGGGGCCCCGGGCTGCGCGTTTTGGCCCCCGAGCCGTGCTTGCAAGCATTCTTGGGCTCTGACCTAAACTGTAAATAGTCATATTTTGAGCTCTATTTCATGTTTGATTAAGGACCTTTTGCTGTTTGAGGTCTCCTACTATCACTTGCCTCTTTAACTCTCTTTTAGGCCTATTTTTGCATGGTATTTTAGGCTTACTTGTGAGCTGTTTTGGACTTCGTCATAAGCTACAAAATGTCTTTTTTTGAGCCCCTCTTAAACTTTGTTGAAGAGCTCTCTTTGGTTTGACGCCAGAAGCTACTACTTGCCTCTTTATCTCACTTTTTGGCCTTTTTGGGGGGAAATTTGAATTTCAATTTCCCCCCCTTTTCCCCCACTCTTTTGCCTATATAAACACCCCCCCAGCTCTGGTTTTAGGGGTTAGAAAATTTTGGTTTGGAGCTCTCACATTAAATCTCTTTCTCTCTCTACTCTAAGCCTTAAAAACCCCCTTGGTTCTTCACCAACCCATAGCCCCACCCTTCCATCCTCCATTCCAGCAACTTGAGGTTGTTCTTCAGAGCCTAGGAGTGCTGCATTTTGGTCCAAAAGGCTGTCAAAGATTAGTCTTCAAGGATAAGTCCTCTTCTCCCCTTTTTGACCCTTTTCTTGGTTCATATTCTAGCTCCTTGTGCTTACTTTTTTGATCTCCAACCCTAACTGAAAATAGCATTTTTTTGAGCTCTATTTCATGTTTGTTTAAGGGCCTCTCACTGTTTGAGGCTTCCTTGTGGCACTTGCTTCTTTACCTTTCTTTTATGCCATTTCCTTGCATAGTATTTTAGGCCTATGTATAAACTGTTTTAAGGTATGTTGTAAACTGTAAAGTGGCTGATTTTGAGCCCTTCTTCAACATTGTTGAAGGACTCCTCACTGGTTGAGGCTTCCATTTGCCACTTGCCTTTGTATCCCTCTTTTGGCCTTATTTTTGCATGATTTGTTAGCCCCTTGTGCTTCTATTTTTGGGCTCTGGTCCAAAATGTAAATAGCCTTATTTTGAACCCCTCTTCATGTTTCATTAAGGGTCTTTTGCTGTTTGAGGCATCCTTTGTATACTTTGTGTTGAAGCCCTCTTTTTCGCCTTATCTTGCATAGTATTTTAGGATTGCTTGTGCACTGTTTTGGGTTTGGTCACTAACTGTAAAATACCATATTTTGGGCCCCTCTTCAACATTTTAGAGGGGCCCTTCTCTGTTTGAGGTCAGCAGATGCAACTTACTTCATTATCTCGCTTTCGGGGCCATTTTTGCATGCTAGCTTAGCCCCATTTGTGTTCACTGTTTGGCCTTGCTTAAAACTGTAAATATGCTTGTTTTGGGGCTGTATTGATTCTGTCTTCACACTTCATGTTCAAATAATGCATGCATAGCATTGCATAGCCATAGGTCATTCCATGCGCCTAATTTCATGTTTCGGGACTCATTTCATGCATCGGGTGTCATTTTGCCATCTTTCGGGGCTGTTTTGCATCACTTATTGCCTCTGAAATTTGCATGCTAGTATGTCATATTCCACGCTTCGCCATGTCTTGTTAGAGTGGCATTTCGTGCCTTAGGGGTCGGTCCTCGGTTTGCGTGCACGTGTGCACGCATTTCGAGTGTCTCATTTTCATCTAATGGCCTCCTTTGTGAGTGTGGCCGAGGTCCACTTGTGTTGGTGTAAGTCCATTATGCATTGTGTATTCCATTTCGTTTCATAGCATTGTGTATGCTAGGTTGTATGTTAGCGCATTGTGTATGCCATGTTACCTCATGCATCGTGTATGCCATTTCATAACATTGTGCATGTTAGGTCGTATCTTAGTTGCATTCATGCATGTCATGCATATTGCATTGTGTTTGGGATAGAGTTAGTCTGCACGGAAACGAGGGACGCTTCAGACCGAAAGTGACGGAACATGTCTCAATTCCTACCACCAGACCGGATTATCCATGATGAGGTTTAGGTATTGTTATGTTTACATATGCATTCATTTCATATCGAGTTGTACAATTCGACTCCTCGGCCATCATGCATCGAGATGCGTGATTGGTGGCACGAGGATCGAGGCATGCATACATTTATGAAAATACATTGCCATGCCCCTTTCCTGCTCTCTGTTACAGCAAATCAAGAATCAACTATCTTCCGAGGCTTGGCGCGCTTTCCAAAAATTATTGCAAAACAGAGGCTAATTGGGGCATCACAGTGAATTTCCGCACAAAGGCAACCCGGATATGCATCATTTATCATCTGAAGAAGAGTCAAGGCAGTCCCTGGCTTGCATGCCAGTTTATTGTTTTCTTAGTTAATTTGGTAATTAATTACGATTTTTGTACATATTTGGACCGCATTTATTCGGATCAGATATTATTCTTCTGACCCTCTGACGAGGGCATAATTGTAATAAGTGTGCGTGAGTGTGATGTATGTCTTCCAACCCCACGCCTTTTCTTCCCTTTTATTTACCAAATTATGATGGTTAGATTAGGCATGTTTCAATTAGCATACAAGATGATAGTATGTTGCATTCATTCATCTATTTTGCATGCACTGCTCGGCATCATACTAATCGCATTTGTATTTCAATTCCAAGTTGAATACATGATAATCAAGCATCTCATATGCCATGTTTAGAATAGCCGAGCCTGCTATAGTTGCATTTTTGCATGTGTTGCATTAGGCATTTCTGTATACTTAGGATCATGCATGGATTTCTAATTAGCTTCTGTTTTGGCTTGGAGTACTCGGTGAGTTTTTATGCTTTAGCATCCTTGCATGCGTGTAAGTGACTACCATGAATAGCATGCTCGCCATGAGGCTAACTACTTATGTGATATAACTGCCTGAATGCCTGTGGGTGAAGGTTGGGTTATTTGGATTGGAACAATTCATCAAATGTATGTTTTAAGCCCACTAGATAGTGGCAAAATCATGTTTTCTAAAGCCCACCCGAGGGTGGCAAATCCACGTCTTAGCCTACTTACAAGTAGCACCATCAAACTATCTTTCAAAAAACAAATATGAAATGTTTTATTCCAATTCAGGCGATCCGGTCTATACTTGTATGCTGTGCGCATCACATAGTAAATCTAGGCTAATAACCAGAATAAGAATGCATAAGGTTTTCAAAACTCGATATCATGGTTAGTAGAGGCCGATCTTTGATCGGGCGAAGCTGGGTGCTCACGGCGACCTTCCCAATCGCACTCCAAGTTCCCGAGCTGAGGCAACTTTGGTGATGACAGACACGTGGCCATAGGCAACGAGTCAGGGTGTCCTAAATTTCCCAAAATAAAATATTTAGGTGGCGACTCAGATCCGCAAAGCATTCATGTTTGGCACTTTTTCAAAAAATCTATTTTCTCAAAACGATTTGCGGATTTGGACTCTTTGGTCAGACATTTAACCGTGACAAAATCGAGTCCAAGTCAGAGCGAGGCCCTACCGCTTGTCTACGCTTCGCGACTACATTGGGATTTAGAGAACTTGACTTGAACTCATGATATCTTGTTTTGACTACACTTGTGTGTTTCTTTGCATTGCATTTGCATTGGTGCGCCTAAGACACCGTGGTTTGCCATCTCGCTATTCTCGAACGGTTTGCCGAGGCTTGTCTTGTCAAGGCATGACCATAAGGTCGACTTGTGGGCTCGCCAAGATGGGAACACAAACCTCGGTTTTATCGGGCACCCTTTTGACCATTCGACCTAGTGCATATTCGAACCGTAGTGACCATTCAAAACTAGGACAAAGTTGCTTACCTAATATAGGTTGTTTGAGATCGCCAGGCGTAGTGAAACCCTAGCTCTGACAAAATAGGACAGTGGAAACCCTACCCCAACATAGGGGTGTTTTGGCTCTCACTTATTTGTTATGTGCTTTTAGAGTGCTGCTCACAGAATGCATGTATCAATTCGCGAAGTTTGGACATCAGTTCAAGGGCACCACTCAAGATTTTGGGATTCAGTTTACCTAAGGGTATCAGTTTACCGGCGGAATTTCGGGTAAAATTCTGTAGGGGCACAATCATTCAGCTCTGCTCATATAGGTTATCGTGAAATCAGGCTGAGGTGCTGTCTGTTTTCTCTTTTGCTAAGTAGTCTTGGAACCATAGCTTTAGAAGGGTCTGATATCCCCCGGGTACTCTGGACTTGTGTTGTTATGTGATCGGGGGATGAACCAGCTGCAGGTGGCACTCGATTAACTCAGACGTGGGAATGGCACGCACTGTCCTGAGCATTTGGCCAATGCTACATTCTGACTTGGGTACTGAGTCAGTCTTGTTGTTTTGTTTTAAGTCAGTCTCTTTTGCTTTGGGTTTGTCTTGTTGTATCGAGTCAGTCCTGTTATATAGGAGTCGGGTGATTCCGGGGGGTGTTACCTCGGGCGTCACCATTTTGTTTTGTGTTTGTCTTTTCATTTTGTTTTGAGTCTGTTTCTGCCAGGGAGCCAGTTGTGCCAACATATTTTGAATGAAACAGCAGTGATTTTCACGCTCTCGTGTTTGCTTCTGCCTTGTGCCAGTTATGCCGGAAGTTCTGAATGAGATGGCAGTATTTGACTGAGAACTCTGTCTTTTCTGTGCCTTAAAGTCATTGTAATGACCTGAGTTTTTCAAAACTTTTTGAACACTGCGGTGAAAACAAAGAGAGAGGAATTCCTCGGGATTTGCAAAACTTTGATCAAACTGAAAGAACGAGAGGCATGCTAAACCCTTAATAAATGAAATCATGCTTGTTAGTGTGAGTATTGAGAAGGATCCTGGCTTGATCCAGATTGGTTCTACATTGTCTTTAGTGCGAGCGACTGGTCGCTTCCTCAAAAGATTTCAAAAAAATATTTTTCCGCGATCCTGCGAAGACCTGTGTGGAATCGCTCTTGAGATTGTGCAGCCTAGGATCGCTCTCAACCTCGAGACTCGACCCCTTGCTTTCGAACCTTGGACCTTAATTCAGAGTGTTCAATGGTCAACCGCAATGTGAGGCCTGCGTGGCCAGATTCGAAGCAACCCGCGACCTAGGGGCAGAAAAATGTCAGATGTGCTCGAAGAGCCGAAGATGGATCATCCTGCAAATCAATGAAGACTGGCAAGAATGCCAAATCCTAGAGGGAGGAAGAAGAAAGTATTGCTGAAGAAAAACTAAGTTCCGATCCACAACACCAGGCAAATTTCCCTATTGATGGACTCTGATTATCAAATGAACAGCCATTCTCTTGATTCAGATGACTTCGTAATCTCAAAACCATTTGACATGAACAAAGCTACACTTTTACCCTTGAGAGGCTCATTTAAAACCCGTAGGGCGACCAGCAAAAAGTTAGAGCAAAAAAAAAAAATAAAAAATGCAAAGAATGAAAAAAAAAGAAAAAGAAAAATAAGAAAAAAAAGAAGAAAATGCAAAGAAAAGAAAGAAAAAAAAAAGAAGAGAATTAGAAAAACAAAGCTCGCAAGGTTGAAAACCCGCAACAGGCGCCTTGGCAAAAGTTAGAGCATAAAAGGAGAGGTTAAATACCCGAGTGTACCTTAACCCCGAACTACGTAAGGCTTGATTCCCATGTTTGGGATACGTAGGCAACTTCATTCTGAAGTCCAGCCGTAAAACACTTCAAATTTGATTGTGTCCATGCGATGGTTTTGGTCATCTTTGTCTTCTCTGTATCTGAGGATTTGGTTGTGTTCATCACTCTGAGGATTGACTACAATGCGCTGCGGTGCCATTCAAACAAGGGGCAACTTTCCGTTGCCATTCGACGCGCCGCAGTGCCGTTCAAACAAGGGGCAACTTTCCGTTGCCATGCAGCTCTCTTCAAGCACGAGGCAGTTTTCCTTTGGATCTGAGGTTGTGCATCTCAAGAGTAGGTTCCCTGCTTGCTGAATAGTGGCCGTTTGCAAAAACAGTTTTTGAGAATTTTTACTGAGGTTGACTAATTCTCTAAAAAATTATTCCATTTTTCTAAAACTAGACCACTTTCTTGGACCCAAAAAGGAAAATTTTTAGTGCTCATAACCCAACTTGCATGATCTCAAATCAAAAATCGAACAAGCATGTTAATCTAACTCTCATTTTGGTCAAAATTGTTTTAGTAGAAAGCAAAAACAAAACATGGTCAACATGATGAACTAGGGGCACAGTTGAGTTAGGTTCTCTGTCTTTTTCCTTTTATCAACGCACTTGCCAGAAAGGGCACTCTACTTGCCAGAAAAGGGCACAACTGAAGCTAACAATAAAGGGCTGAAAGCTCTTTCACCCTCCAAGCAACGAGGTATCAAGCCACGTGCGAAGCACGAACTGGAATGGGGCAAGATATTCCACTTCCTCATCTGGACATATTTGATCACGTCCAAACTCCCCAGCAGAGCATCATCAACCAAGGTCAGCTGCAGATTTGCTACACACCCAGTTGTAGCACAGCCCCTCTGTGGGAGAAACTCACTAGCTGCGTGCAGAAGAAGAAGAATCTAGCATAATGCTAGGGGCACGAGCCCACAACTTGTTGTTTATCCATCAACCACCCAGGGGAGGGATTTAAAATAAGAGATTGAAGAATAGAGAGATGTGCGCTGAGAGAAAAAGTGAGGAAAAGGGCTTTTTCAGAAAAACAGAGCTTGAGGGCCGAGTGATGTGAGAATCACAAATGAGAAAGGGTGGGAAATAATACCCAGAGAAACTGGCTCCTCGTGCACTGAGAGGTCTCTTGTCTTTGTAACACGTCTGTGTGTCGTGTCTTTTGTTTTGTTTTTCTCGATTCTTGCTTTGAGTCGTTCCGAGTGTGTCTCGGTGTGTTTAGGTTGTTTACCTTTATTTTTCGTTGTTGGGTCGTCTTTGCTGTGTTCAGTTGTAGGCTCAATACCTGGTCGAGAACTCATTTTTCTCAATTTCAAAAATGATTTGTTGTGTGCTCAGAGTGCTGTGCCATTCTCCACATTTGTGCAAAAAAGGAATTTGTTCTTTCGAAAACTGCAGGCTTTAACCCAGGTCATGTGAGAACAGTGAAACAAGGACCTATCTGAAGCTATGTAGGTTCCAAACTGCAAAGCAAAAGAAAAGAGGGAAAATCGAAGCATCTGAGTGTGTTTCACCTTCAGCGAATTCTGAGATTGTATTCCAGATGTACCTCTTCAGACTTTGTCAGTGTTTCGAAGAATGAGCGTGCTTCTATCCCAAGTGTAAGCCTGCTTCAAGTCAGAATGGCGATTAAAGCAGCAACATATGTTATTTCTCTCTAATATGAACAGGGTGTGCCCATTTTTGAGCTGAATGTGTTGCAAACCCCTCTGAAAGGTAAATCGGAGGTCGCGTTTTAATCTGGTCTCGTTAAGGCTTGTATTCCCTTATTCGGCATTTTGTTTCAAATATGCGTTGTCACGCACATTCCACTTGCATTGTTATGCATCCTTCCACCCGCATTGTTATGCACTTCTCATGCTTGCATTGTGATACCCATTCCAATTGCATTGTTATGCACCCACTTCACTAGCATTGCTATTCTCATTCATTGTATTGATTATGCACATCTATCTTGCATTATTATGCATCTTTTCACTTGCAATTGTCTTTCTTTCTCCTCGCACGTGCGACGGGTCAGACTTCCTCTGGGTTAGAGCATTTGGAATATGTTCCAATGCTTATCCCTTTTCCAAACACCGATACGCCCTACGCTTTCTTTCTTTCTGAAACACCGAGATACGTCCCTAAGTTTCTCCCTCTTTTCGAAACGCCGGGATACGTCCCTATGATTCTCTTGTCTTTCCGAAACACCGGGATACGTCCCTATGTTTCACATTCCTTGCGGAACACCGGGATACATCCCTATGTTTCACATTCCTTGCGGAACATCGGGATACGTCCTTATGTTTCACATTCCTTGCAGAACACCGGGATACGGTCCCTATGTTTCACATTCCTTGCGGAACACCGGGATATGTCCTTATGTTTCTCATTCCTTGTGGAATACCAGGATACGTCCTTATGTTTCACATTCCTTGCAGAACACCGGGATACGTCCTTATGTTTCTCTTTCCTCCTGAAACACCGGGATACGTCCCTATGTTTCTCCTTCTTTTCTAACTACGGGGATACGTCCCTAATCTTTGGAATACGTCCCTAACCTCTAGGATACGTCCCTAACCTCTGGGATACGTCCCTAATCTTTGGGATGCGTCCCTAATCTTTGGGATACGTCCCTAACCTCTGGGATACGTCCCTAAATCCTAGGATGTGTCCCTAATCTTTGGGATACGTCCCTAACCTCTAGGATACGTCCCTAAATCTTGGGATACGTCCCTAAACCTTGGGATACGTCCCTAAACACCGGGATACGTCCCTAAATCTTGGGATACGTCCCTAAACCTTGGGATACGTCCCTAAACACCGGGATACTTCCCCATGTTTCTCCATCTTTGGTTAAGAGCATCTGGAATACGTTCCAATGCTTATACCTTTCCGAAACACCGGGATACGTCCCTATGTTTCTTTGCATGATCATAAGTTATGTTTGGCTTCTTACATTATCATTTGCATTCTGCCCCTGCCTGCGGGCACGCCTGCAGGCACATCTTTGTCTATCTTGTCTGCTTTGTCTAAGTCTTCGGCCTTGTCAAAAATGGGTTGTCTCTAGGCTTTGACATTCACTCCCGTCATTCTTATGGCTTTCGAGTTCTGTCAAAGAGGGGCAACTGTAGACACCTCATTTTTGACCGACCTTAAGACTCAGACGTCACCGATTGAGCGCTTGGTGATGTTGCATATTGTGCTCGTTCTGAGGTTGCGGAGTCCCGGCTGTGAGCCTTGCCTCCGGACTTCCATACTCTTTTGTGCTTTGTTTTGCCATAACCAAGTCTGCTTTTCTGCTTTTCTTCCTCAAGGAGGGAGAGGTCTCAGAGATCATCTCTCAAAGGCAGAGGGCTACGCTTTCATGGTCGAGGCCATTTTTCCCATTTGGAGTCTTGCTGGTTTTTGAGTCGACGTGTGCCTCGGTTCGGGACCACTTAACCACCTCCATTTGCTCCGGTTTTTGGCACATACCTTATTTCCTCCCTTTTGAGGGACACTGTGGTCTGAGAGACCGACTTCGTGGTCGAACACTACTTCCGGTGCCTAACAGTCAATTTTTGGGGCCCCAGGCTGCGCGTTTTGGCCCCCGAGCCTTGCTTGCAAGAATTTTTGGGCTCCGACCCAAACTGTAAATAGTCATATTTTGAGCTCCTTTTCATGTTTCATTAAGGACCTTTTACTGTTTGAAGTCTCCTACTATCACTTGCCTCTTTAACTCTCTTTTAGGCCTATTTTTGCATGGTATTTTAGGCTTACTTGTGAGCTGTTTTGGACTTTGTCATAAACTACAGAATATCTTTTTTTGAGCCCCTCTTCAGCTTTGTTGAAGGGCTCTCTTCGGTTTGAGGCCGGAAGCTACCACTTGCCTCTTTATCTCACTTTTTGGCCTTTTTAGAGGGAAATTTGAATTTCAATTTCCCCCCCTTTTCCCCCACTCTTTTGCCTATATAAACACACCCCCAGCTCTGGTTTTAGGGGTTAAAAAATTTTGGTTTGGAGCTCTCACATTAAATCTCTCTCTATCTACTCTAAGCCTTAAAAACCCCCATGGTTCTTCACCAACCCATAGCCCCACCCTTCCATCCTCCATTCCAGTAGCTTGAGGTTGTTCTTCAGAGCCTAGGAGTGCGGCATTTAGGTCCAAAAGGCTGTCAAAGATTAGTCTTCAAGGGTAAGTCCTCTTCTCCCCTTTTTGACCCTTTTCATTGCATTGCATAGCCATAGGTCATTCCATGCACCAAATTTCATGTTTCGGGACTCATTTCATGCATCGAGTGTCATTTTGCCATCTTTCGGGGCTGTTTTGCATCACCTATTGCCTCTGAAATTTGCATGCTAGTATGTCATATTCCACGCTTCGCCATGTCTTGTTAGAGTGGCATTTCGTGCCTTAGGGGTCGGTCCTCGGTTTGCGTGCACATGTGCACGCATTTCGAGTGTCTCATTTTCATCCAATGGCCTCCTATGTGAGTGTGGCCGAGGTCCACTTGTGTTGGTGTAACTCCATTATGCATTGTGTATGCCATTTCGTTTCATAGCATTGTGTATGCTAGGTTGTATGTTAGCGCATTGTGTATGCCATGTTACCTCGTGCATCGTGTATGCCATTTCATAACATTGTGCATGTTAGGTCGTATCTTAGTTGCATTCATGCATGTCATGCATATTGCATTGTGTTTGGGATAGGAGTTAGCCCGGGCACGGGAAACGAGGGACGTTCCGTACTCCGAGTGACGGAACGTGTCTCAATTCCCAGTCACCTGCACTCCGGATTATCCATAATGGGGTTTAGGTATTGTTATGTTTACATGTGCATTCATTTCATATCGAGTTGTGCAATTCGACTCCTCGGCCATCATGCATCGAGATGCGTGATTGGTGGCACGAGGATTGAGGCATGCATACATTTATGAAAATACATTGCCATGTCCCTTTCCTACTCTCTGTTGTAGCAAATCAAGAATCAACAGTCTTCTAGGGCTTGGCGCACTTTCCAAAAATTATTGCAAAATAGAGGCTAATTGGGGCATCACAGTGGATTTCCGCGCAAAGGCAACCCGGATATGCATCATTTATCATCTGAAGAAGAGTCAAGGCAGTCCCTGGCTTGCATGCCAGTTTATTGTTTTCTTAGTTAATTTGGTAATTAATTAGGATTTTTGTACATATTTGGACTGTATTTTTTATTTGGACTGTACTATTCGGGACTGTATATTATTCTTTCGGACCCTCTACATGAGGGAATAATTGTAATAAGTGTGCGTGAGTGTGATGTATGTCTTCCAACCCCACGTCTTTCTTCCCTTTTATTTACCAGCTTATGATGGTTAGATTAGGGCATGTTTCAATTAGCATACAGTATGATAGTATTTTACATTCATTCATCTGTTTTGCATGCACCGGGCTCGGCGCATCATACTAACTGCATTTGTATTTCAATTCCAAGTTGAATACATGATAGCTATTGCATCTCATATGCCATGTTTAGAATAGCCGAGCCTGCTATAGTTGCATTTTTGCATGTGTTGCATTAGGCATTTCTGTATACTTAGGATGATGCATGGATTTCTAATTAGCTTCTGTTTTGGCTTGGAGTACTCGGTAAGTTTTTATGCTTTAGCATCCTTGCATGCATGTGAGTGACTGCCATGAATAGCATGCTCACCATGAGGCTAACTGCTTATGTGATATAACTGCCTGAATGCCTGTGGGTGAAGGTTGGGTTATTTGGATTGGAACAATTCATCAAATGTATACTTTAAGCCCACTAGATAGTGGCAAAATCATGTTTTCTAAAGCCCATCCGAGGGTGGCAAATCCACGTCTTAGCCTACTTACGAGTAGCACCATCAAACCATCTTTCAAAAAACAAACATGAAATGTTTTGTTCCAATTCAGGCGATCTGGTCTATACTTGTATGCTGTGCGCATCTCATAGTAAATTTAGGTTAATAACCAGAATAAGAGTGCATAAGGTTTTCAAAACTCGATATCATGGTTAGTAGAGGCCGATATTTGATCGGGCGAGCGGGGGTGCTCACGAAGTGACCTTCCCCGATCGTACCCAAGTTCCCGAGCTGAGGCAACTTTGGTGATGACGGACACGTGGCCTTAGGCAACGAGCCAGGGTTTCCTAAATTTCCCAAAATAAAATATTTAGGTGGCGACCCTGTATCCGGCAAAGCAGTCCATGTTTGGCACTTTTTTCAAAAAATCTGTTTTCTCAAAACGATTTGCCGGATTTGGACTCTTTGGTTCAGATTATGAACCGTGACAAAATCGAGTCCGAGCTGTAGCGAGGCCCCCGCGGGCTTGTTACAGCGAGCTGAGTAGGCTGGACAAGAGTCCACAACCTGCAATTTATCCATCAACCATACTTGGGGAGTGATGAAAAATGAGAGAATAAAGAATAGAGAGATGTACGATGAGAGAAAAGTAAGAAAAGGGTTTTGTGAAAAAAAAAACCCGAGCCCGAGGGCCGAATGATGTGAGCAATATATATGTGAGATTGGATGGGAAACTTTACCTACAACAGTAGCGGACTCCCCGCAAATCTGGTCGTCTCCTGGCGATAAAAAGCATCTAAGCCCATCAGTGTCTCGGCCAAAGTCATGGCGATGCAGCTCTTTCTTTCTTTCAAGCCTTGAGCAACTTCAATCAGACGAATGCTAGATCCGCCGAAGCCCGGGGCAAGCAAAAAGCGAGATAGCATGCACAAGCAAAGTGCGTGTTGTTGAAAACCTTGCCAATAATGGTTGCCGCGGTCATTGGCATCAGAAAAGCGATGAATTAAGCCGAGGATCTCCAGTTCCCCGTTGCAGATCAAAAACCGAGCGTCATGCATGGTGAGCCCACACATCCACCCTACAGCTTGGGCGTGGCCGAAGCGAAACTGAGGCAAAATTTCTTCATGGCATTCAGATTCCATCAAAACTTGAAAATCTTCGAAAGTTGGACATATCTCTTGCCCGCCGAAGCTAAAAACATGTGTTACTGGGTTCCAAAACCTCGCCGCGGCATGAAGGAAGGGAAGGTGTAGCGGAGTACGGCTCAGCGTGAATAGTGCATTTAAGCCAAAGCCCCGGAAGTTCAACTTTTCCGAGCCATCTAGAGAGGCGATCCAAGCTATGAGATTTTCGACGAGAAACGCCTCCATTTTTGGTGCAAAACTGAGATGAAATGAATCAACTACGAGGCTAGGACTTTTAAATAGGATAGGGCACTGTTCGGGGGACACATGTCGAAAAACTGGTGGTTGCTGAGCTAAGTGGCTGGCCGGCCACCTTTTCTGGTAGGCCGGCCACCTCTCTCCCCTCAAATGCAAAAAGCTGGCCGGCCATGCTGCAAAGTTTACCTTTGGTCCTATTCTACCCTCTAGAAGGAAGTTCCTAGCATTTCCATGCATCGAGTGTCAAGGCCTCCATCTCCCTCTGCTTCGATGCCCGTCACCCCAGATCGTCCAAATACACTTTGTTCATAGAGTTGTTGTTAAGCCTTGCTTATCAAGTTGTTGTTTTGCTTGTCGAAGTTGTTTTGTTTATCAAGTCTTGTTTATCATAGTCGAGCTTTGTATTTTGAGTCGACATTTTGTTTAAATCAAAGATTGTTGTGTCTTGCTTATCGAGTTGTAAACTTGCTAAGGTTTTGTTATTTCTTAGTAAGTTAAGTTGCTTAGTTTGTTGCGTCAGGTCACTACCTGACTTGGCAAATACACAATGCACATTTCCATTCAATCTCATTTTGGTGCAAAATAATGCGCTGCGATGCTAAGAGCATAATATACAACACTTTTTCAAAAGTCGTTCATTCCATCATGCTTTTATTACAACAAGGGTACAAGTTTTACAGAAAATAAAACTGCCTAACAATGTACAATGTGCTACAACTACCAGTAAAAAGGTAAATAAAGCAGGGAATAACTGCATCAATGCTCTCAAGAGCAAGAATGAGAGGCCCTCTTCGTCCTCTTCAGGAAATGATTCTCGCACCATCATCACCATCATCCGAGCCTGGCTGCCATCCTTAGAACCCTCCTCAGCCTCATCTCCACTACCGAAACCGGGATCAGAGCCACCCTCTTTGTCAGCGGATGTCTCTGACTGGGGATCTGCAGCCTCCTCCTCCTCACTGGACTCCTCCTCTATAATGTGCGCCAATCCGCCTTTGTCCACAAGACGACTCTCTCCCACTCCTCGAGGAGGCCTAGATGGCCCAGCCTCGGAAGGTTTAGGTGGTCTGATCAGGCCCAGATATATCGGCAAGATCTCAAAAGGAAGAGTGCAATTTGAATACATCACCAAATATGTATATCGATGCAATACAAGAAAGCTGCATGAAGTGGGTGCATGCAGGTACAGTACGTAAGTGTGGTGTGTGTCAGATGTGCTCTACACAGGCAGCCTATCAATGCAGTAAAAATGTTTAAGATCAGCATGTCATCAGAAGTATGATAAATGCAAGAAAACTAAAGGGTACCTGGACACCCATGAGGGACAACTGCGCCTCTCTCCATAGGACCATGCCCTCAAGTGAGGTTACCATCCCGAGCACCTCATCCATGTACTCCCTAGGTGGCTGCAAATACAAGCTCAAGTCATCAATGAATAAACAAATGCCAAAGTATCTATGTGATAAACGGAAAACGGTAGAACATATCGGTGGTGAAGCAGGGTCACTGACATATCGGTCGTCAGGCATAGGAGGCTCTATCGGAATCGGGTAGGAAGTCCCATATCGCCATCCTTCAACTCAGTCGGCATATCTGGCCATCCAGGATGATGATGAGTCGGAGGAATCGGGGGAACCAGTCCACCCCGCTTAGACGCATTCACCTCGGTGGAAGGGACATCTGCAGTCCGAGCTCGGCTCGATGAAGGCATACCAGCAGACCTCCTCATCGGAGTACGGACCCCCGTCAGTGGAGGCATCAAGTATGTGTGACGATAGGTCGCATACTCCCCCTGCTCCAGATGTAAGAACGCATCGGTACCCGGCATAGCACTAACGACACTCTGAGGAGAGAGCCTATCAGCGGTCCACATGTCGTCTGGAGGCGTTGAAGGAAGGTCCTGAGTAGGGTAGCCCCATACCTGACGCAAGAAGCGATCCCCCAAAAACCAGGCCCTACCAACTGGCCCCTCGAAGAGGATCCTATAACGTGAGGCACCCCATGCTTCGGCAAACTGAAATCGGAGGTCTCTACCTAAAGGCGCCCAGGGCTGCCATGTGATCTGCGGATAACCGATGCATAAGCTGATCAGAAATGGTGAATGTGCAAGACAAATCAAAGACCAGAAACATGAAGAACTGAGAGTTCTGAAATACCTTTGATGACCGCACTATATCAAAGTACTACCGTAGGTAGAGGAAAGACTCCCGAGGTCTCAAATGCAGATCGCCCTCGAATAAATAAGGGGTCACGAGGGGCACCTCCACCTCAAGCTCTGGGGCTAACGTGGGGAAGTACGCGTAGACCCATAGTTGTGGAAAACAGAATAGTAGTCATCAGAATACAGAATGCTGAGTGCAAAATGTAAATACAAAATGCTGAGAGCAAAGTGCAAGGTACAGAATGTAAAGTGCGCCGTGTGTGCAATGTACAAGTAATGAGCTGCAGAAACGTAAACCGAGAGGGCAGAAAGTACCTCCCAGGCCCTTCAATAGCCGCCAACCATGTTCCCCCATCCGCGGGAGGTCGTGCTCATATAGCAATAGAGAGTAGCCAGGCTGGCGCCACCCCAATCATATCGGCTGACCTGCGATAGGTCCACCAAAGCACTCAACAGATAAAGCCTGACAGTGTTCCCCCTATCGTAACGTAGTGGTCTCAAAAGGAACATCGAATTCATGTGTGTGCCACCTCCTCAAGAGTCTTAGGCTCCATCTCCGCCCTCCTAAAATAGGAAGAAAACCAAGTATATCGGACTCTGCCCGAAGATCTGTCAACCGGCGAGCGAGCCCCCAACAAGTAGATCCAGGTGGCCTCCCACTAGCCCATATCCTCATCATATGGGATGGCCCAGCCTCCCACATCAAGGCCCGTCAGCACGATGAAGTCAAATGTGGTGATGGTCATGTCCCCGGTGGCAGAGAAATGGAAGGAGTTAGTGGTGTCCCACCATCTCTCTACCAAAGCACCCATCAGTGTTCTACTAGCAGGACAATGGGAGATCCTAGTGCAAAAGGGTCCAAACCCTGTTACGCCAACCAAATCCCGGACAGCCTCCGGGAGCTCCGCGTACCACTCCCTCGCCGTGATGGAGCCATATCCTCACACAGCGCAAGAAGTCACCTGCATTCAGGATGAATACATGTATTCAGTTTCATAATGAAATATATAAGCTACGTGCAAATGAATTGAATAGGTCATGGCAAATAAAATATATAAGTCAGTGCAAAATCAAATCGACATACGTAATTTGGGTCATGTTCAACTCTCAATCAATGTGTGTCGGGTTTACAATCGCTTTGAACTGTGTGTTCAACGCCAAGTGTTTGAGCTGTGTTCAAAATTCAACATCAAGTGCGTGGTTCAACTCTCAATCGCAGGTGTCGTGTGTTCCCCTCAACAATGGGCCGTGTGTTCAGAATTCAAGTGTTTGGGCTACGTGTTCAACTCTCAATCAGTGTGTGCTGTGTGTTCACCTCAACAATGGGCCGTGTGTTCAGAATTCAAGTGTTTGGGCTGCGTGTTCAACTCTCAATCAGTGTGTGCTATGTGTTCACCTCAACAATGGGCCGTGTGTTCAGAATTCAACTGTTTGGGCTGCATGTTCAACTCTCAATCAGTGTGTGCTGTGTGTTCACAATCAATTTGAGCTGTGTGTTCAAAATTCAAAATCAGTGGGCTGTGTGTTCTACTCTCAACAAGTGTGTGCTGCGTGTTTACCTTCAATTTGGGCTGTGTGTTCAGAAATTCAAAGTTCGGGCTGTGTGTTCAATTCTCAAACAAGTGTGTGCTGTGTGCTCACAATCAGAAAAATGGGCTGTGTGTTCATCATCAAAGTTCGAGCTACGTGTTCAAAGTCAACGTCAAGTATTTGAGATGTGTGTTCAGATTTCAAAATCAGTGGGCTGTGTGTTCGTCTCAAAGTTTGGGCTGTGTGTTCAATAAGTGTGTGCTGTGTGTTTACAATCAATATACGGGCCACGTGTTCAGAAAGTCGGAGTGTTTGAACTGTGTGTTCAAGATGCAAACGAAATATGGTGTTATAGACTAAACATTCAAAACAAGCTGTGGGCTTGAGTGAGCAGATAAACATAGCGAAAGCACAAAATACGCAGAAAATACATAATGCATTGCAGAAAATGTAAAAGTGAAGTAAATACCTCTCGTGCCTGGTAAAAGATGTGGGACTCTGGCTCCTGCAGTAGCAGATCCCTAGGCGCTCGATCATCGAAATCAGTAAAGTGGTAGAAAACTGCCTGCGGAAGGATGTGCGCCGGAGGGTTATACCTCTCGGGAATGAATGGCCGAATCCTCGGGGGTAAAGACATAATTTCTGGCTCACCCCCGACACCTGGAGAACCTCCACCTTGGGGAAAATGACTCGCCATTTTGAAAAATCTGCAAAAAGGAGCAAAAACGAGCAAAATGAGCGAAAATTGGAAAAAGTCAACAAAAGTCGACCCTCGGAAAATGAAAAAGTCAACAAAAGTCAACTCCCGGGAAAATCTTCCAAATGTTGAGGCAAACTTACCTCAAGTGGTGAAAATGAGAAAAGAAGCACCGAAATCAAAATTTAATCGGTTCAAAGTGACGAAAACTGAAAGATTTCGCGAAAACAACTTGCGTGGGGCGTTGGAAAACGCGTATAGAGCATAGATCTGAGAGAGAAAGTGGTCTAGGAAGGAAGATGAGGAAATTTTGAAGCTGATGTTATGAGGACAAGTGCTTTGGATAAGCACATTTGAAGAAAAGAGAGCAAAAAGACCAAACTGCCCCGGATTTGGGCTAGGTGGTCGGCTGGCCACCTTTTCTGGCAGGCCGGCCATCCCTCTCCCTCACCCCTGGCCGGCAGCCTTTCCAAGGTGGCCTCCAAGGTCCCTGCAAATTTTGGTGATGATTGGAGTCCCCGGCACCCAAGAAAGTACAAGGAAAGTGCACTTTTCGTCGCGAAATCCCTCCGCAGGAACTTCAACTCCAAACTTTCAATGCGTGTCTCATCGTTACTCGTTGAGAGAAAGATGTATCCTTTTTGAATATGTTGTGACCCCTCCGAGAGGTAAACCGGAGGTCGCGATTGAGCCACCTTTGTCGAAACTTGCATTGCTTTGCTCGTTGTTTCGTTTCAAAATGTGCATTCGAGTTTACACTTATTCTGCATTGTTATGCACGTCACTTGCATTCTCATACACACCAATTGCACTGTTTTGCACGTTTCATGAGTATTGTCATACCCTTGTACTTAACTTGCGTTTTCACGCGCGTTGCTTCTCGCATTGCGATGCACTCACCCATCAACACCGCGTTTGCCTGCATTCGATATCACACTGAACATATGTTGCTAACCATGTTGTGCTTGTTGAGTTTCTTCCTTTTGTAGGCACGATATTATATGTACGGTTCATTCGAGGCTGGTGCGACCAGACGTGCCGCACAGGTATTGTATCTTCTTAGTGTGAGACGTGGCGAGAATTCAATGATTCTCCGCATTCTTCAACTGCATGAAATGTAGTATTGTTTTGCATTCTTGCTTGAAACTGTTGCATCTATTGTGAATATTTGCTTCATTACAGCTTGCTGTTTCACATGATCATTGAGTTACATCTGGCTTTGTGCATACCGCTTTGCATTTTGCCCCCTGCCTGCGGGCACATCTTTTGTTTATCTCGCCTGTTTGTCTGAGTCTTCGGCCTTGTCAAAAATGGGTCGTCTCTGGGCTTTGACATTCACTCCCGTCACTTATGACTTGCGAGCTCTGTTAAAGAGGGGCAATCAGAGACACCCCATTTTTGCCCGACCTTAAGACTCAGACGACACCAACTGAGCGCTCGGTGATGTTGCATATTGTGCTCGTTCTGAGGTTGCAAAGACACGGCTGCGAGCCTTGCCTCCGGACTTCCGGACTCTTTTATGCCTTACTTTGGTTTGCGAACTAGGTCCTGTTTTCTCCGCTTTCTCTTCCCAAAGGGAGGAGAGGCCTCAGAGATCATCTCTCAAGGGCCGAGGCTACGCTTCGTGGTCGAGGCCATTTTTCTAGTTTGGAGCCCGCTCGATTTTCAAACCGTCGGTGGTGCCTCGTTCGATCGCTAACCACCTCCGTTTGCTCCGGTTTTTGGCATACACCTTGTTTCCTCCCTTTTGAGGGACACTGTGGCCAAAGAGACCAACTTCGTGGTCGAACGCCACCTTCAGTGCTTAACAGCTTGTTTTCGAGGCCCCAGGCCGTGCGTTTTGGCCTTCGAACCTTCGTTTTGCATCTATTTGGGTTCATTTTTGGCGGAGACCTTATTTTCATTGTTAGGAAGGTTGAAGAATGGTGGGAGGCCAGCAATTGTTTTGAAGACCAGCTTTATTCCTTCATTGCTCTTTATCGCCCGTTTTCTTCACTAGAAAGCTGACTTTTTCCATTCCCAGGCCACTTTTTCTGACTTGCCACCACACCATTGTGTTGTACACACCTGGGAGGCCACCAATATGGATAGGCCGGCTAGCAACTCTTCCTGACCCTTTTGAACCCCTCTAAAAAGTTGGTTTTTCTCTCTCATAGGTTACATTTTCTAGTTTTTCTCCACATAGCTATGTTGCACTCACCTAGAAGGCCACCTTTTTGGGGTGGCCGGCCAACAATTGTTCTTGAACCTTTTGCACCTGGCTGGCCGGCCAGGGGAGGTGGCCGGCCGGCCACCTGAACCTCTTGAACCTAGCCGGCCAAATTTCTCTCTCCTAGTGCATGCCAGCTGTGCCAGCTATTTTGTACCAGACCCCTGCCCGAGGGTCTGGCCTTTTGGGAGGGAAATTTGAATCTATTTTTCCCCCCTTTTCCTTGGCGAGTCCCTCTATATAACCAGGTCCCTACCGCCATTTCTGAGGGTTACAAAAAACGAACTGGAGCTTCTTGCATACAACCCTCCCTCTCTCCCACATCCAAGCTTAAAACCACCTTGTTCTTGCATTATTTACCCTACAACCCATACCCTACCACCTCCATCCTCCATTCCAACACCTTGAGGCTGATTTTCAGAGGCTAGGAGCTCCTCTTCTTGGACCAGAAGCTGCTGAAAAGTTGTGCTACAAGGGTGAGTCCTCTTTTCCCTCTTTCTTGCCTTATTTTGTTCTATATCTTAGCCCCTTTTGCTTACATTTTTGGGCTCCGACCCAAACTGGAAATAGTCTTATTTTGAGTTCATTTTCATGCTTGATCAAGGAATTTTTTCTGTTTGAGGCCCTCTGCTGCCCCTTTCCCTTTATCTCTCTTTTAGGGCTATTTCTTGCATGATATGTTATCCCTATTTGTAAGCATTTCTGGGATTTGAGCCAAACTATAAAGTGCCTCATTTTGAGCCCCTCTTCAACTTTGTTGAAGGGATCTTCACTGTTTGAGGACACCTACTGCCTCTTTCCCTTTATCTCTCTTTTAGGGCCATTTTTGCATCATATTTTGGCCTTACTTGTGAGCATATTTGAGATTTTCCATAAACTGTAAAGTATCTTTTTTTGAGCCCCTCTTTAACTTTATTGAAGGGCTCTTTGCTGTTTGAGGCCTTTTACTACCCTGTTTGTTCAATCTCTCTTTTAATGGGCCAAAAACAAGGCATTCATTCAATGGGACAAAAACAAGGCATTCATTCAATGGGACACTTAAGGAGTATAAAACATGGCAATATGGCATTGATACAAGCTCTGAAATATGATGTATAATGGACCCAAAACATGAACACACCTCAGTATATGCATGGAATGAGCCTCAAAACTCAAAGTTAAGCATGGGTATTGAACTACAAGCATGCAAAACAAACATCATTCAACCATGAGACCCAAAAATAGAGCTAAGGCAGTCCAAAATATGCACAAAATCAGTTTAAGGCATGGCCAAAAAGTGCTAAAATCAAGGGTCAACAAAGCATGCAAAGAAAGCTAGTGAACCATGAGTTGCACTACAACTATATGAAGCACATGAGGGCTCACCAAACCAGCCAAAAATAGAAGTATGCCATGCCAAAATATGCCCAAATAACCACTGGAACTCAGTCAACGCATGCAAGAACGATAGACTCCTTTGATGGGCTAATAAGAGGGTTATTCTACACATATATGATGGACATACAAAATGGCAAAACCAACTCTGGAAAGAGGTTATGACAGCCCAAAAACCCACCAAAAAGACCCTGAAATTAGTCTAGGAAGCATGTAAGTGAAAGCCCCTTTGAAAGGCCTTGAATAGGATTGTTCTACACATGCATAATAGACATTCAAAATGGCCAAGAGGGCTCTGGAAAGAGCTTATGCAGACCTTAAAACTCACCAAATAGGGCCTAAAACATGACTTCAAAACATGCAAAATGGAGCTCCTTTGGAAGGCCAACAAAGCTAGTAAAGAGAATAAGGTGAGAGGGTTACCCTCTCGATTTTAGGGCTCAAAACACATATTGACCAATCGAAAATCCATCGATTTCAATGGCCAAAAGGTCAAACCAAGGCCAATACAAATGCTCTAATGCAAAGCCCTAAACATGAGGAAATGAAGCACTTGGGGAAGGTGACCCCAAACAGAAAAATGACCTTGAAAAACCTTGAAGAGAAGCTCAAAACAAGACTTTTTTAGTTCATGTCGAAGTCCAAAAATGCTTGCAAATAGAGCTAAACTATGGAGCAAAACAATGTCAAAATGGGGGAAATAGAGACTTACCCTTGTAGCACGAAGGCAAAGAAGCTCGACCAAGAAAGTGACTCCTCAAGCTCTGAAAATGACCTCCAAGGTGCTTGGGATGATAATGGAGGTGTTGTTCTTGGAGGTGTAGTGTAAATGGCCAAGAATAATGGAGTTTGGAGGCTTGGGATGTAGAGATATGATGAGAAGTGTATCTATCTTGAGACCAAAATGTTCAACCCTTGCAAGTGGAGAGGAGGGTCTCTCTTATAGCCAAAGAGGTCTAAAGCTTCTCTTGGAAGCTTGAAGAAGATTAAACATCCTCTATACACGGTATGGAGGATGCAAAGAATGCCTCCCACCGGCACAAGCCTAGAAGCAACTCAGAAGACAAAATAGGAGGAGTAGGCCGATCGGCTCAAGTGGTCGGCCGACCAGGCCAAGTGGTCGGCCAGCCACCTTTTGTGGTCGGCCAACCAGGTCAAAAGGTCCAACTCAAAAAAGGTGGTCGACCTATCCATATTGGTGGTCTCCTAGGTGAATACAACTCAGTAGTGATATGAGAGACCAGAAAATGTGACCCAGGAGAGAGGAAAACCAGCTTTCTAGCAAGGTTCAAAAGGGTCAGGAAGAAAAGCTAGTCGGCCTACCCATATTGGTGGCCTCCCAGATGAATGCAACACAATGGGGGTATGGGAGACCCGAAATTGTGGCTCAAAAATGAGGGAGACCACCTCTCTAACAAGAAAATCGGGCGGCGAAGAGAAAGGTGGTTTCCAAGAAGAATTGCTGGTCTCCCACCCCCGTACCACCTTCTTAACAATGAAACCAGGGTCTATACCAAAAATGAACCCACACCAATGCAAAATGAGGGTTCGGGGGCCAAAACACGCAGCCGAGGGGCCCCGAAAACTGACTATTAAGCACCGGAGGTGGCGTATGACCATGAAGGTGGTCTCCCGGGCCACAGTGTCCCTCTAAGGAGAGGAAACAAGGTGTGTGCCAAAAACTCGAGCAGACAGAGGTAGTTGAGCGGTCCCAAACCGAGGCACACGGTCGACGGCTCCGAAAATCAGAAACTGGTCTCCAAACGGGAAAAATGGCATACGACCACGAAACGTAGCCTATGGCCACTGAGAGATGGTCTACGAGACCTCTCCCTCCCTTCAGGAAGAGAAAACAGAGAAAACAAGACCTGGTTCGCAAACCGAGGCAAAGCACAAAAGAGTCCCGAAGTCCAGTGGCAAGGGTCTCAGCCGAGACCCCGCAACCTCAGAACGAGCACAATATGCATCATCACCGAGCGCTCAATCGGCAACGTCTGAGTCTTAAAGTCGGTCAAAAATGGGGTGTCTACAATGACAACTTTGATATCATTATTAAACTAATCCATTAAATTAAAAAATCCAAAACTAAAAACATTTCATATATTAAATATATTAATTACACATGAAAAGCCTAATAACCACCCATTATATGATCATCATCGAAACATATAATAAAAATTAATTTGGTAAAATAAATAAATGTATAAAATATTTATCAATTTTAAATAATTTTATCTTTGGTGGGTAGAAATAATTTTAAAAAATTTAAAAATATTTTTTTGACATTTATTTTTGTCAAATTAATTTATATTTTATCAAATTGACGACTTAACCCTTAAAATTGAACAATGATATTTTCAATTGTCCTTATCGAAATAAGATTCAAAATTTAGGGTCAAAATGTGTCCTAATTGAAAAGTTAGGGATTAAAGTAACACAAGTCCCAAATTATAGGGACTGTTACTGTAATTCGTCCTAAAATTATAAATACAGTTAAATCTGCCAATAATTTTATATCACTTGTTTTTCTTAACTATTAAAATTAAAAAATTTATATTAATGTTTTGAAATTCTTAAAGTCTCTTAGATCATTTTTTTTTTTTTTTTTCTCGAAAACACACTAGTTTTATGTCACTTGTAAACATTACACCTCATAAACACACTAATTGACAAATTAAATAGTCACTAAATAGAATTGAAAATGAAAATTATGAAAAATATAATTATTGATTTTTAAAAGCTACATATATAAAATGAATAAATGATATCAATCCCAAACTTTTAATAATATATGGCACATTGACGTATTATATATCTTAGAAATAACAAATATGCAAAAAAATCTCATACCTAGCATTGAGGCCAACAACTATTTGTAGTTACCTTAGAAATTGAAGGAGGCATCTATGGTTATCATCACATACGGCTAGGGCTGAGCAAGGAATCCATGAAATCCGTAATCCGATCCAGTCTAGTCCAATCCGATAGGTTTGGATTGGTTTTTTTGAATCCGTGGTTCGGTTCCGGATTGAACAATTAAAAATTCATAGTCCACGGATTGGTTCTGGATTGAACTCCATGGTTCCAGATTGGAACTGATTCGGATCGTATACAAATAGTCTATATTTTTATTATACATCCTCCCCATAGTATCTTCTCTTATTCCATATAAAACCTAAACTCAAACCTAAACCCGCATAATATCTTCTTTTATTACTTTTGTTTGTTAGTTTTTAGTTTTAATTTGTAATGGTTTAAATACTTATGGTGAAACCAATTTTCTTATGGTTGTTTAAATTCTAGAACAGTATGTCGCTATTATAGAAAGACATGTTGCTATTGTGGAACTAATATAGCACTATGTTTATGTTTTTATGAAATTAAAGTGTTATATATATATATATTTTTTGTTATTTAATTATGTGAATCCGTGGTCCTAAATCGATCAAATCCGTATTTAAATGGATTGGTTCCATGATTTAAACGGATTGGATTGATTCCAATTTTTCAAGAACCGTAAATAATGGATTGGTCCTGGTTTTACCCCCAATCCGGTCTAATCCGGACCATGTTAACCCCTACATACGGCTTGATTTATTGTTACTAGAGGCCGGATGGACATAGAGATTAAGTTTGAATAAAAGGCAAAAAAAAAAAAAAAAAAAATTTAAACGAAATCTTAATAATCACCATTTGAGAGAGAGAGAGAGAGAGAGATGTAAAATATTTATTCTTGTAGACATTAATATTTCACGTGAATGCAGTGAAATATAAGCTTTTTTTATTTTGTTCTTTAAGGTAGCGATTTAGTAATTCCCACTGAAAAAAAAAGATTAATTAGTTAGATAAAATATATAATATATTTTATTATGGAAATCAATTTCCTAAAGTATGCGTATATTATATTGTTAGGTATCAAATTTAAATTCCTAAATCATAAGTGAATTCAATAGCCAATGATATTTAAATTTTAAACTTTAAATTTTAATTTTTAATAGTCAATGATATTTTTCTCTTTTTAAAAATTAACAAAAAATCAACATAATTGGATTGGAGTTTTGAAGCTCCTAGAGCTTTCAAAATTAAAAACCCCCTTTTACTTATATAACACTACAAGAAAAGGGAGTAAAAAACAAGGAAGTATTTGCGACGGCGCGATTCCCATCGTAAAAAATGGTTTTTTGTGACGGCGTTTTATACCGTCGCAAATAAGATATTTAGCGACGGCGTTTTATCGTCGGCAATAAAACTACACGGAGATGGATTAAAATACGGAAGTATTAGTGACGGCATTTGTTGCCGTCGCAAAAAATTTTTTTTGTTGAGACGACATGAGTTGGCTGTCGCAAATAGTGGTTCATTTGCGACGGCAAAATTTCCGTCGCCAAAAAAGCTTATTAAAACGGCGCCGGTTAGCTCTAATAAGTTATCATTTGCGACGGAATAAAATTTACCGTCGCAAAAAGTGAAAAAAATTTGCCGCTCTTCCCTTTTATCTTGGCGGTCGCATTTGGGTCGAAATCCCTAAATGCTTGAAATCCCTAAATGTTCGAAATCCCCAAACGACCAACGGCGAACTTTTTCCCCTCTGGACGAACAGCGACCAAGGTAGCGGTGGTGCGGCGACGACGACAGCGAGGGCCGGACCGACGACAACTTTCTCACTCAGCGTATGCTTGCTCTCTCTCTCTCTCTCTCCCTCCCTCCCTCCCTCTAATCATGTGAAGCAGCTTCTCACATAATATGGAGGCCTATGAAAGGAGTAAGAGTGATATCGAATTTCTGTTTTCCCTTGTGCATAATATATCGCTGTGCAGATTTCAGTAGAAAAGATAGTTGATACAGAGATCATTATTTACCACTCTTTCCTTCTATTACAGACTGAAGCTCAACTTTCTAATATAGAGATCATTATTTACTACTAGTGGTGATTTACCATCAATACAATTATTATTATTATTTTTTTGTCTTCTTTGTCCAATGGCCATTTAGGCAACAGTATTCCCTCTTCTTCCTCGGGCAACGATGGTGATGAAAACGAGGTTGTGGTCTTAATTCTATGAGCTGGTTTGCCTGTCACTACATTATTTGGTGGCCACATTAACTGGCATAAAATATGTTTAATCAAAATTTAGAGAATAGACATTACTTTTTTCTAATTGGTTTTGAATTACAATATATATATATATATATATATGTATATTTGTTCTTTTTTCTAATTGCTTTAATTGGAGGGGAAGACAGGCCAGAGGTCCTCCATCCTTCAAATTTTTGTGTTTCCTAGCTGGTCTTGTTTCTTGAGAAAGCAGTCTTGGCACCAGAATCACCTGTACCACTTTGCATTGCATGAGAAAATGCTTGTATATGTATAAAAATTATATTGAAATATATAAAAATTATATGTATCAAAATTTTAATCTTTTTTGATATTATTTTATTCTACCCAACTTTTATTAGGTGGTCGTTAGCAGGATTCTTAAAAAAACCTACGATACTACCAAGAAGCTTGACAATAATGCTATATTTACTATTTTTTTGTACTACATTTAATTTATCATTTTATAAATAAACTTTGTATATCAACAAGACGCAACTGCAATATTAATTAGTAATGTCAAAGCCAAATCAATTTAGTTTAGCCGTGAGGAAGAGCATTCATCCACAATAAGAATAAGCAATCACATGCATAGGAGACAATGATTTGCAGTGGAAAAAACTCTCCAATAGAGAAGGTTTTCAACCCACTGTGACATAATTCACTCGCTTACGCAAATAACCCAAGTTAGAAGTTCTGAATTAGCACAAAATGTAGATCATCAAGTAGACAATCCCCCTTTCAAAGTCATGGAATGTAAGATCATACTGTTCATTCTTTGATTACAGTTACTCTGAATCTGCCAAGTAATCATTTATATGCCCCAAAATGATAGTTCTCTACTCAACAAAGCATATTTGACATGGACAAATTTTAGTATAACAATACTACGTAAGAGTATTTCTTTATGGACCATTGTTTTATATATGCCATTAAGTTTATGGCAACAGTCTTGACGTGCATGAAATTAACATATCATTGGATCTAAAGTCAAAAAATAGGTGCCAAGGTTGCATGTCACTTTTCCTTAATAAAGTCGGTTGCATCACTCTAATAAATTCTCTTTTCAATGCTTGTCTATTACATCTCCATCTATAATTTTCCACTTTTATGTCTAGTTTTTCCAATTTCTCTTGGACTTGTGATTCATCTTGCATTGAACTAACTGGGATAAGTATTTCATTTTTTATGTTTTCCCATCAAATCGGTAAATAACTAACTAGGATAAGACCACCTACCTATTTGAGAGAAATTGAACGGATAGGTATCATGGCACATTAATACATAGGTATTATATTTAGAGTTACTTTGATGAGATATTTTTGTGGATGTGTACAAATGATGGATAAGAGTTAGATTGATTTGCCAAATAGGATGTCGAGCGAATACATTAATGGGATTGATGAATTCCTTGTGTTTGCCTACACCAATAGGGTTGAAGGTTCGATGATCAGTTGTCCGTGTAGGAAGTGTGAGAATTGATACTATTTTGTACAAGAGGGTGTACGGGAGCATCTGATTTTGAATGGTTTTTTTAAAAAATACAAACATTGGATTAATCATGGGAAATCTTACGTATCTCTGCATGGTAATCAAGAGAATGAAACATTAGCTAATTTAAACATTGGGGATGATATGATTGGAATGATACAAGGGGCTATGGGAAATCTACATGCCGGTACAAGTGTTGAGGGTGATGAACCACAGGGGCCTGATCCCCATGCATCTGAACCCCAGCTCGGTCCAAATGCAGAGACTGCAAAGTATTTCAAACTTCTTTAAGATGCACAAAGTGAATTGTATCCAGGTTGTCAGAAGTTCACATCTTTGTCATTCATTGTTCGACTTCTACATTTGAAGGTGCTTAATCAGTGGACAGACAAGTCTATTGACATGTTGCTTCAGTTATTGAATAAGGCGTTCCCGTTGAGTGTGAAACTCCCGGACTCATATTATAAAGCTCAAAAGGTCACAACAGATTTGGGCTTCACGTATGAGACGTGGGATGCATGTCCCAACAGTTGCATGTTGTTTCAAAACGACGACGCCAATCTTGATAAATGTGTCATATGCAACAGTTCTAGATGGAAATCAAATGGTGATGGTGGTTCAAATGGTCCTAACAAAGGTGGCAAACAAATAGCTACAAAACAGATGAGGTATTTTCCTTTAAAGTCAAGGTTGCAGAGGTTGTTTATGTCATCCAAGACGGCCAAGTAAATGAGATGGCATGCAGAGGAACAAACTGATGATGGTGTATTCAGGCATCCCGTCAATTCTTGCATGGAAAGATTTTGACCGTCAGAATATTGACTTTAGTAATGATTGCTGAAGTGTAAGGCTTGGCTTAGCATCTGATGGTTTTAACCCATTCAGGACAATGAACATAGTTCATAGAACTTGGCCTGTTGTGCTCATTCCATACAACTTGTTGCCATGGATGTGCATGAAGCAACCATTTCTAATTTTATCCGTGCTTATTGACGACCCGAAAGGACCTGGTGACAAGATTGATGTGTATATACAACCGTTGATTGAGGAGTTGAAAGAACTATGGAATGAGGGTGTGTCAACATTTGATGCATCAACAAATCAAATGTTTGAAATGCATGCAGCTTTACTGTGGACAATTAGTGATTTTCCTGCATATGCAAACTTGTCAAGATGGAGCACTAAAGGCGAATATGCATGTCCTTGTTGTAATAAGGAAACTACATCGTGTTGGTTGAAGCATAGTAGGAAACAATCATACTTGGGTCATCGCAGATTTTTACCTACTGGCCATAAATTATGGAAGGATAAAGTATCATTTGATGGTAGTCGGGAAGTCAGACTCAAACCAAAATTGTTGTCTGGAACTGAGATGTTGCTACAATTAGAATCTGAGGATATTTTAACCCAATACAAGAGGGATGACCTTAAGGAGAGGCATAGGAGACAGGTAGAGAAGGAGAAAGTTGGACATCGCACCCATAGCTGGAAGAAAAAGAGTATCTTTTATGAATTGCCATATTGGGAGCACAATCTAATAAGACACAACCTCGATGTGATGCATATAGAGAAAAATGTTTGTGACAATGTGTTGTGGACAATATTAGGGGTTGCAGGAAAATCGAAGGATGGTGTTAATGCTCGGCGTGATTTACAAGATATGAATATTAGAAAACCCCTGCATTTGCAGTTAAGAGGGTCGAATAAAGCCTATTTACCACCAGCATAATTCACGATGACCAAGGATGAAAAAGATTTGTTCTTGAAAGTGTTGAAGGAAGTAAGAGTTCCCGACGGGTATTCATCTAATATATCACGTCGTGTGCGCTCACATGATAGAAGTATTGGGGGTCTTAAGAGCCATGATAGTCATATTCTGATGCAACAACTTATTCCATTGGCTATTCGAAGATCGTTACCGAAGAATGTAATTGAACCCTTGATTGAATTAAGCAATTTCTTTAGACAATTGTGTTCGAAAGTGAATCGTGCGACGGATTTGCAATATATTCAAGATCGTATCAGAACACTTTGTCATCTAGAGAAAATATTTCCTCGAGTTTTTTAATATAATGGAGCACTTGCCTATACATCTAGCTGATGAAGCCTTATTGGGTGGAGCGATTCAGTTTCGATGGATGTATCCAATTGAGAGGTATCTTCTTACTTTGAAGCAATACATGCATAATAGAGCTCATCCTGAAGGATCAATTGCTAAAGGATATCTTATGGAACAATGCATGAATTTTTGTGCACAATATCTCAATGATGTGGAAACCAAATCTAGTCGACCCGAGAGGAACTATAGTGGTGCGGATAATTTGGGTCATGCTATTGGTGAAAACACAAGCTTTTATCTTGATAATACTTCTTGGGTACAAGCTCATCGGTACATCTTATTCAATACAAGCGTGGTTCAGCCATTCATAAAGTAGGTTAAGTCACTCACTCAATATTTTATTATGTTTTATTGAATTTTCAACAAAATTTTTTGTATTGCTAAAATTTCAATCTACACAGCAAACACCTTGAAGTACTTAAGCTCAAAATGCCTCGTGTCGACGATCATCAACTTCGGCGTAAACATTTTGAAACTTTTCACATTTGGTTCAAGGAACATGTATGTATTTAACTCTATAGATTCTAGTTACTTAAGTCGATCTACATTTTAAATTTTACATTTTCGTGTTAAATAGGTCCAAACTTTGCGAAGGACTACTGATGTCATATTTTCTGAAGAGATTATTCTATTGGCAAATGGTCCTCATAACCTGGCAAGGAGGTTCAACTGTATATCTTGAATAGGTTTCATTGTCGAGTAAAGGCCATGGATGATCGTCGAGCCACACAAAATTGTGGTGTAGCTTTGAAGGCAGATACCATAAGTTATGCTAGTCGAAAGGACAAGAATCCTCGAGTGGGGTGTGTGTACTATTATGGACAATTGACAGATATTGTTGAGATTTGATATTCCAATGAGAAGAAACATGTGTTGTTTAAATGTGATTGGATTGACAACATTCACGGAAAAAAAGAAAATGTCTTCAATTTCACGTTGGTGAACTTCAATCATTTGTTGTACCGAGATGATCGAATTACCAATGAACCTTTCATCTTGGCGTCCCAAGCAGAGCAAGTTTGGTATGTTGCAGACTGCTACAACAGACTGGCAAGTCGTGGTGAAGATGTCTCAAAGAGGTTTATTTGATATGAGTTCGACTGATCCACAAATCGAGCCATACATGAGCCAATAATTGGAAGAAAATATAATGCTTCGTGATGAAGAAGTTGGTTGGGTGAGGGAAGTCGCAGAAGGGGAAACAGTTGATGTTCAAATAGGCTGATATTTAATCAACATTAGCAATTCAATTAAGGCCAAGGTTGTAGTTAATCATCAATTTCTTAATTTACTTTGTCTTTGTAATTGTATTAGTTCAATTAATGTCATATTATAGTTGATGACAAACCATTGTGTATGTTTCTAATGTCAATTAATGTTATATTGCTTGCAGATTATTATGGGAAAGAAGAGGAAGCCTGATCATCCCCAGCGCATGATGTCTGATGTGCTACATAACAGGACATCAATAGCACTACCATCAGAGGAGGCATCACATCGGCCACCATCGGAGGGGCCATTAGTGCCACCACCATCTGAGGGGCCATTAGTACCACCTCATCGACCACCATCAGTGGCACCACAGCAGCTACCATTCCGACTAGAGTCATCAGCTTATAAGCCATCCGCAGGTATATAAATTTGCTTTGATTTGTATGAAAATTATTTAAACATACATTTATTTATGCTCATTATATATAACTTGTTTATTCTCTACACATTTACAGCAGATGAGAGCTGAGATGATGGCCTTTGTCTCACAGGGGGCAAGTGTGGATCCCAATAGCCAGGTTCGATATAAATTAAATTGTTTGATAGTTCAATTTTCACACAAGATTATGTATAAAATTCGAATATGATTAACACATTATGCATTGACTATCATAGGTTCCTGATGCATCGAGTGGCCATCGGGCATTTAGGGAATCTGCAGAAGACAAGAATCCATATACACCACCACCAGAAGATTAGGTATAACATGTATCTTTGCATTCTAAGCTAAAATGTATCTTTGCATTCTTTACATTGCAAGGTAAGAGACTTGTGGGAAAAGACAAGACTCAAATCGGGTTCCCGGATTGGGAGTTAGAGCCGGGTTTAGCACGAAACTTGGCACACATGACTGCCTAGGCACGAGAGACTGGTGGGAGAAGACGGGGCTCGAGTCGGGTTCCCGGTTTGGGAGTTAGAGCCGGATTTCACTTTAGGAAAACTAGTTCCTTAAGAAACTTGAATTCGAGGTGTTAACGCCTAAAATCACCAAATGGCGTCGGTTTAGCACCTAAACTTGGCACACGACCGCCTAGGCACGAGAGACATGTGGGAGAAGACGGGGCTTGAATCGGGTTCCCGGTTTGGAAGTTAGAGCCGGATTTCACTTTAGGAAAACTAGTTCCTTAAGAAACTTAAATTCGAGGTGTTAATGCCCCAAAATCACCAAACAATGTCGGTTTAGCACGAAACTTGACACACACGACCGCCTAGGCACGAGAGACTTGTGGGAGAAGACGGGGATCGAATCGGGTTCCCGATTTGGGAGTTAGAGCCGGATTTCATTTTAGACAAACTAGTTTCTTAAAAAACTTGAATTCAAGGTGTTAACATCCCAAAATCACCAAATGGCGTCGGTTTAGCACGAAACTTGGTACACACGACCGCCTAGGCACGAGAGACTTGTGGGAGAAAACGGGGCTCGAATCGGGTTCCCGGTTTGGGAGTTAGAGCTGGATTTCACTTTAGAAAACTAGTTCCTTAAGAAACTTGAATTCGAGGTGTTAACGCCCCAAAATCACCAAACGGCGTCGGTTTAACACGAAACTTGGCACACACGACCACCTAGGCACAAGAGACTTGTGGGAGAAGACAGGGCTTGAATCGGGTTCTCGGTCTGAGAGTTAAAGCCGGATTTCACTTTAGGCAAACTAGTGCCTTAAGAAACTTGAATTCGAGGTGTTAACGCCCCAAAATCACCAAACGGCGTCGGTTTAGCACGAAACTTGGCACACACGAATGCCTAGGCACGAGAGACTTGTAGGAGAAGACGGGGCTCAAATCGGGTTCCCGGTTTGGGAGTTAGAGCCGGATTTCACTTTAGGAAAACTAGTTCCTTAAGAAACTTGAATTCGAGGTGTTAACACCCCAAAATCACCAAACGGCGTCGGTTTAGCATGAAACTTGGCACACACGACCGCCTAGGCACGAGAGACTTGTGGGAGAAGACGAGGCTCAAATCGGGTTCCCGGTTTGGGAGTTAGAGCCGGATTTCACTTTCGGAAAACTAGTTCCTTAAGAAACTTGAATTCGAGGTGTTAACGCCCCAAAATCACCAAACGATGTCGGTTTAGCACGAAACTTGGCACACATGACCGCCTAGGCACGAGAGACTTGTGGGAGAAGACGGGGCTCGAATCGGGTTCCCGATTTGGGAGTTAGAGCCGGATTTTACTTTAGGCAAACTAGTTCCTTAAGAAACTTGAATTCGAGGTGTTAACGCCCCAAAATCACCAAACGGCGTCGGTTTAGCATGAAACTTGGCACACACGACCACCTAGGCACGAGAGACTTGTGGGAGAAGACAGGGATCGAATCAGGTTCCCGGTTTGGGAGTTAGAGCCGGATTTCACTTTAGGAAAACTAGTTCCTTAAGAAACTTGAATTCGATGTGTTAACGCCCCAAAATCACCAAACGGCGTCATTTTAGCACGAAACTTGGCACACACGACCGCCTAGGCATAAGAGACTTGTGGGAGAAGACGGGGCTTGAATTGGGTTCCCGGTTTGGGAGTTAGAGCCGGATTTCACTTTAGGCAAACTAGTTCGTTAAGAAACTTGAATTCGAGGTGTTAACGCCCCAAAATCACCAAACGGCATCGGTTTAGCACGAAAATTGGCACACACGACTGCCTAGGCACGAGAGACTTGTAGGAGAAGGCGGGGCTCAAATCGGGGTTCCCGGTTTAGGAGTTAGAGCCAGATTTCACTTTAGGCAAACTAGTTCATTAAGAAACTTGAATTCAAGGTGTTAATGCCCCAAAATCACCAAACGGTGTCGGTTTAGCACGAAACTTGGCACACACGACCGCTTAGGCACGATAGACTTGTGGGAGAAAACGGGGCTCGAATCGGGTTCTTGGTTTGGGAGTTAGAGTCGGATTTCGGTCTAGTCAAAATTATTTACTAAACTATCTTTGTAATTATATAGTAGTTAATTTTTTTTTATATTTTTCTGTAATTAAAATATTAACACCATTATATTGTTATTAATTATTTTTAATTTGTTTTTTTTAGATATTTTTTGAGTAGCAGTTTGCTTCTTGTGGAATGCGGGCGTGTAAAGATTATGACCAACTTTTATTTTTGTAACCCACGAAAGAATCAAAATGAAAACTTTTGGTTTTGGTTTTGATTTTGATTTATATTATTTAAATTTGTGAACAACATTGTGTATGTATTATGCGACATTATGTAGTGGCATAATTTTTGTTGTTATGAATTTTTATTTATGTATTGTTATGAATGAAACAACATTATGAATGTTCATCATGTGCCAACTTTTGTTTATGTATGTATTTATATTATTATGTAATTTTTGGATTTTTTTAGTTAATTTTCATTTAATACAGGTTATTTTTATATTTTTAATAATTTTAATACAGGGGGTTTTTTTTTTAATTTTTTTTTTGGGACGGCAGAGCACCCTGTCGCAAAAAGAAAATGGTAGCAAGCATTTTGCGACGGCACCAATACTGTCGCAAAAGGTAGGAATTAAATTGAAAATAAAGCTTTTAGCGACGGCTTAGGTTGCCGTCGCCAATAGTCATTAGCCAGGACACTTTTTAGCGACGAGATTTTGGCCGTCGCAAAAACCACTTTTAGCGACGGCAATACTGTACCGTCGCAAAAAAACCCAGATTTTCGTGGATTTTGGCAACAGAAATTTGCCGTCGAAAAAAAAAAAAAATTCCCATCGCAAAAACAATAGCGACGGCACTTGCTGTCGCTAAAGCCCTTTTGCAACCCCTTTTGTTGCGACCCCCACTTGCCGTCGCAAAAAACCATTTTACCGTCGCAAAAACCTTTAGCGACGGCGTTTGGGGTATTTGCGACGGCGTTTTGTCGTCGCAAAAAACAATTTTTTTTGTAGTGTAATAGATAGATAGATAGATAGATAAAATCTAAATTGTAAACAATAAAAAATAATTATCTTCAATTAAAAAAATTATATTAGCCATAAAATCCTATTTTAGATACTTTTTTGATCACCTATATAGAATTACATGGGGACTTAAATATGGAAATAACATTAAAATGAAGTATTAGTACCAACTCTATTGCATGTTTGATCCTAACTTGGCCTATTCAATATTCGTATTATCTGTAACGCCCTCAAAATAAGCCCATAAATCATACATTCATTACATCCATAAACTTAAGAGAGTGAAACATAATGCCATTCATCAGGGTATTCTTACAAAAGATATTACATGTTGACAACAAAAGTAATGCCCTAAAGGCTTACAACTTTCCAAGTCAACACTTGGATTCAACAAAAAAAAAAAAAAAAATAGAGTTCTAACTCTTTACACAAAATAAGCCCTTGGCTTGATGTACATGTACTACAAAAAAATAATCAACAAAAAGGGTTATCAGCCTCAAGCCTCCCAAGCTACTTCTTTGGAAGTGGCATGTCACCTGAACCTGAAAATGATGTCCCATATAGGGTGAGCCAACGTTCAGTAGAGATATGCTAAACATAATATGAGCAATAACTAAAACAATAGCATTTGATAAATGTTTAACTCATATAAATCAACTCATAACACATTTCAGTTCCATGACAAATATGTCCATGTTCATTTTACTTTCCTTTACTTAACAAATTTTCAATTCATAATCGTGGCTCAAAACCTGGCCAAACAATATAAATGAAACTACAACTCATATCAACAATACTTCAATTTCAAATGAAACAATAGTTCATAATAAAACACTTCCATACTTCACAACAGATACACATATTTGTTGTATCAATGTCATATTAAAACACTTCCATACTTCATAAATGATACACAGATTTACTATATCAATGGAGTCCATCCCCTATCTTCTCCCAAATAACATCCGGTTTAGGAGTCCATCCCCTATCTTCCCTTAAATCGTGGAGTACATCCCCTATCTTCTTCCACACAAAGCAATGTATATAAACAATTATCATATACACGATCAATCAATACACAGATTTGCTGTATTATTCCAACCGTTATATTCAATGACATATTCAACGTGATTAGTTTCAGTTTTCCCTAATCAACATACAGTGTCTACAACAATCACGACTATCCTCCACCGATAGCCCAAAGCAATTATTTCTAGACAGATAATAAATGCATCAACACATAAATTATCAATATTTTCAAAAGTGAGTGATTAATCAATCCAACTCCACCATTTCTTCTCATAACTTCCCAATTCCACTATTTCACAATGAAAGTCATTAATTACACTAATGACCCAATAAGCCCCAAATATGGCATTTTCCTCCCTCTTTCCAATATTGACCCAAAAGTCCAAATATTATCATTAAACATCCACAATCTCATTTTAAGGCTCAAATACACATGTATTGGCCAAATGAACAAAACCCCTCTTTATTCAACTTGAAACCCTAACACCCAAAATTACCCAACTTCAACATTATATCAAAATGATCAAAAGTTTATGTCAAAGATCATAAAAGTGAGTAGTTATCCTTACCTCAAATTCGGAGCCCAAAAGAGAAGGTGAAGAAAATCGAAAGTGCTCCAAATCCCAAGATTTTTGGATTGATAGATAGCCCAAGCCAAGCTCTACACTCTTTGCAAAGGAACTAAGGTAGAAAATCACTCAAACTAGATCAAACCTTAGAGAGAATGTGAAATGTAGTGAGAGAAGCTCTCAAAATAGGTTTTTGAAAAGTAAAAGAGAGAGTGAGAGTTGAAAAAGTGATTTGAAATGACCCAGCTGCCAACAGATATACGTATGACCCGCTCGAGCGTCAAACACAAAAACTGGACCCGCTCTAGCGCAAGGATACCCGCTCGAGCGCCAAGACACAATTGCAAAACTCCACCCGCTCGAGCGCAAAGGAACACCCGCTTGAGCGTATTCCAGTATTTTTACAGACAACGAACACCCGCTCGAGCGCAAGGATACCCGCTCGAGCTCGACCCGCTCGAGCGTAAGGAAATCCGCTCGATCATGAAAAACAAACCTGCAGTACTTTTGCAGACGCACAAGATACTGAAAGTGTGCAAACTCCGCTCGAGCATGAAAGGATCTGCTCGAGCGGACCACCAAAAATCCGAGCAACAAGAAATGGGACTAAAGCTCAACCAATCTGTTCGAAATACGCCCAAGACAATTCTAAACTCAAATACAAAGAGTTAGAGGACGGAAATGAAATACAGACAACAACAACTATCAACGGAACCGAGTTCGGAATACAGTAAACATGAGAGGGAAAACCGGGATCGCTATATTATCAAGTTATGTAATATTGGGTGTTCGTCTCAAAAAAACGATTAACCTTAATCCGTTTATATGCAATTCAAGTTGTATTATCATTGTGACACTCTAAAATCTTCTCATATAAATTGTTTGAATAGTTCAATAAAAAGATGAGTTATTGCTTCATATGTAATTCAAGTGGTATTACCATTGTGAGACTCTAAAATCTTCTCATATAAATTGTTTGAATAGTTTAATAAAAAGATGAGTTTTATCCCAATAAACTGCAAAATAGAACATTGTTGATGCGGACCGATTGGTGGTTTCTGGCCGAAAACACTCCGATGATGAAGTTAGAACTCTTGTTATGAAACAGAAAAGAATAGATAACTTTCAGTGTGGGTGGGGATTAAGGCATACCTCTCTTTCAAGAGGTGGTCTTCTTTTTATAGAGATAGTGATCCTGCTGATTGTGTTGTCTAATGGACTTCTTTACTTGGCTTGACCTATTGTTTAGTCTTATTTAGATTGGGCTCGGGTGAGTTAATTTTGAGCTTCCATAATCATAGACTATCGATAATAAACGAAGAGAAAAGCGAAGAGTAGTTATTAGTGGTAGCGTGTGATTTGGATGGTTTAAGAGTAAAATTATAAATTAAATAGCGAATTAGCGGATTGTCAAATTGACAAATTGCGGTTTGAGCGGTTTTGAGCAGATTGGCGGATTAAAAAATATTCTAATCAATTATCAAATTTTTACATGACATATAACACTAACTTATATAATATTTTTCCTATACATTACACAAACTAATTTTACATAATTTTTTTCGTATATATAATTACTAATTTATAATAAATTTTTCTCACATTTATTTTTACTTTGATATTTCGTTATAAATTAAAAAATATATATGTATTAACTATAACGGAGTGGAACGGTTTCGAAAGTGGATTATAAATTTTAAAATTTAAACCGTGTTAATGGATAAAACAATATGGATTAATATGGATCGGTACAATTTTAATAGATTGGGTGATATTTTGCCAAATCCTAATAGTTACCTACTATATATTTGATATTTTTATTATTATGTTATATAAGAGGTGACATCAAATAAGGGTCCCCTAAAGGGTCCTGTTACATGAGAAAGTCCTCTAAATATAATACTTATCACTAAATACAGTCACATAGCTTTACTTATATGCAAACAACTAGGAATGGCAGGCAGGCGTATGGCACATCACACTCCCTCGATCCCGATGGCGTAAACTCTAAACGCCTCGCCGAGGTCAGATCACATCCCGCCCCGATCCCCGACATGGCGGCCTCCTCCCAAGGAATCTATCGCCGCCTAACCTCGCTTAACGGGATCGGGTTTCCCCGACCCCGACATTCCCCGACCAAAAAAAAAAAAAAAATCAAATTTGAGTTCCAGATCTACAAGAATTCATCAACAATCACCAAATCATATCTGTTCATCATCATCAACAGCACAACCATATACCAGATTTAACATATACATTCAACAGATGTAAAAATGAAAATGAAAAAAAATAAAAATAAAAATAAAAAACTTGGATCTTGGCTCAACAGATCAAAACAGATCAAAAATTAAAAATTAAAAATCAAAAACAGATCTGAGCTCAATAGGATCTTGCCATCGGTGGTGACCAAAATTTCCAGATTTGAAGAACAAAATCAAAAACCAAAGAGAGAGAGAGAGAGAGAGAAGTTTCTTATTGTTCTGTGTCGTCGGCGACGGCGTGTAGGTCGGATCGTTAGTGAGAGGCCACCAGCAGAGAGATCGGCTTCCAGCAGAGAGATCGGCTTTGATAGAACCATGAAGAGAGAGAGAGAGATCAGCTTTAGTTCTGTGAAAGAAGAACAAAAAATGAGAGAAAAAGTGAGACCACGAAGAGAGAGAGAGAGAGAGAGAGAGAGAGAGAGAGTTCTGTGAGAGAAGAATAAAAAATGAGAAAAAAAGTGAGAGATCAACTTTAGTTATGTGAGAAAAGAATAAAAAATGAGAGAAAAAGTGAGACTACTAATACCCTATATATATATATAATATACGTGCGTAATTCGGGGATTAACGGGGCCGGGCCGGGCCGGGGCCGGGTCTTGGGAACCTATCCCCGTCCCCAGCCCGAAAGTTGTCGGGGATTTGATTTTTAATACCATTCCCGGCCCTATGGGGAGTTATTTTCGGGGAAACCCCGCTTTAATCGGGGTCGGGAGATCGGGTCCCCGTCGGGCCGGGTTTCAATTGCCATCCCTACAAACAACTAACAAGACGTTACAACTTTAGTCAACATGGAGCATGCCTTCCAAGTAATACCTTAGGGATTGTTTGGAGTTTGTTTATTTAGTATATCTTTCGATTTTTTTTATGAAAAGATTTATGAAAAAAATAGAGAGATAATATGACTTAAATAAATACACTTATTTAAATCACCCTCAAATAACTCTTAATTTACACATTTACATACCTTATAAATTATTTGAATATTTTAAGTTTTGTCTTTACATGATGTAATAGTAACTAAAATTTCTAAAGAATGCTATTTGCATTCAAAAAATAATTAAATACACTTAATTTTTCAATACATTCTATTCAATTATTTAGAATTATAATATACTCTCAATACACCTTTTTTTTTTTCTTCAAATTATCCTTCAAAATACACCCAAATAATAAATAAATCAAAAATTGAAAACCTCTTTCACATTCACGTGAGTTCACTTGTTTATCTTGATTCACTGGTGGTTTCAACTCTTGTTGCCGGTTTCATTTCAATTCCTTCTTGCAACGACGGAACATCCTGTGCATCCATTATATATATTTAAAACTGACTGTATTTTGTTGGAGATTTGCGAAGAGATTTTAAAAGGAAAGAGAAAAAAATTTGTGAAACTATATGAAATATAAATATATTTTATTTATATTTTACCTACTTTTTTCTTTTCCCTTTTTAAATTTCTTTCTAAATTCCTCGACCAAATACAACTTAACCGTTCAAAAAATAAAATTACACGTAGCCACACCAGATCTATTAAGTTCTTTGATACTTGCAAAACATTAAACAAAATTTTCAAATATAATTGATTGTCAAAATTTCCTCTAGAGAATCATGTGTGTGTGAGAGGGAGAATAAATAAGGGAATAACAGATTTGATAAGCAAGAGGACTTGATCAAATAACAGGGTCTCTTTTCTCTCTCTCTCTCGCTCTCTATATGTATATTTTTGTGTTTATTATTGTCCATTATCTAGGAAAATAAAGCAATTCTGTAAAGGATTTGAGTAAAATTGTTGGGTCATCAATTGAATATATATATAATTTCTATATAAATTAAAAATATATACAGTAATATATGATATATATATATAAATATATATATATTAATGTTTTGTATTGTTGTTAAAGTAGAAATAGGTCGAAGAAGATTGTGACCTCGAAGATTTTTGGTGAGGTGAATTGGAGTTTTAGAGGAAATAAGAAGATAAAAAGAAAATAATTGAAACTTAAGAGAAGATAAAAAAAAAAGTTAAAAATGAAAAATACATATTGTTAGGTTTTATTATTGGCAATCCCGTTTGACAATGATTTCTATAAGAAGTTGATTTTCTTCCAAAACTAGGATTAGTTTTGGATTTCTATGAGTAATTGGATTTCTTCCAAAACTAGGATTACTTTTGGATTTTCTATAAATAGTTGGTTTTCTCCCAAAACTATTTAATTCCCCCAGATCTTCTTTTTGGTTCTTAAGCTTTATATTTGGGGATATTTTTGTTTTGTTTTTTTTTTTTGATGTTTTATTGAGTATTCAACTCATGTTTTAAAGAGAGTACATCAAAGGTTTTTTATATACAAGAGAGAGAGAGAGAGAGAGAGAGTTGTTCTTTGGTAGATTCTAAAGAATTTGAGCCTGAAGCTTCGGTGGATTCTGGAGTGACTTATCGTAAAGACAATTCCGAGATGAAGACGAGGTTGGAAGAGGCACATAGAGGTTGGTTCAATTAGGCGTGGATTCGCTAGGTAATTGAGAGTATACCTGTGTAATTCCTTTAAATCTTCTTAGTGGATTGTTTTGTGGCTATTGTCCGTGGTTTTTTAATCACAGTTGGAGGTGTCCAATTGTGGTTTTTCCATGTAAAATCGTTGTGTCGATTTGTCTTTTATTGTTTGATTGGGATTGTTATATTCTGCTTAAAATTGATACACAATCACAAATCAACATCTAGGGTTTCTAGATTTTTCAATTGGTATCAAAGCAGGTCGTTCTATTTTTAAAAAAATCTTGTTTGATTTGTGATAATGGATTCAATTCGTGAGGGAAATTTTATGGTTCGACCACCCCTACTTGACGAATCCTCGGAGAGTGATGACGAAGAGCTTGAGCAAGCTTATGAAAAGTTGTATAAGGAGTCTCTTAACTTATTCAAATTAAATGACAAACTCACAAAGAAACTCAAAGCATGTGAAAGTGAGAATGTCAAACTTAAGGAGGAGATTTCCGAGGCCAGGATTGATGCCATCAAGATAGCTGATGATCGACAAGCTCTTTGTGTAAAACTATTGACTTGTGAGACAGAGATGAATGAGTTAAAAGAAACCCATGCCATGGATGAAGAAAAGATTGAATCTCTCGAGATGTCACAAGTTCCTTTTGAAGAACTATTGATCAAGAAAGAGGAAGAGCTCAAGTGTGCTATGGCTACCATTGGTCTTTGGAACAAAGGATCAAAGACTTTGGAGGATATCATTGGGTCTCAACAAATGAGTTGTGCCAAGAGTGGCATTGGCTTTGGTGATAACAAAGAGCAAAAACAGAGTGCATCTACATCTTGTGATACAAGAACTCAAGGAAAGGAAGAACAAAAAATTCAACATGAGGATAGACTTCTCAAACTTCCTAGAGTTGGTAAAGCCAAAGAAAAGAAGGTACACTCTGTTTTTATTTGTCATCATTGTGGTATGGATGGTCATATTCGCCCTTATTGTTATGAATGGCATGGGAGAATGTCTCATAGAGATGGAAGAAATTCTAATATCTCAAGGGGTAGGAGAGACTTCATTGGTCATAAGGAGATTAAGGGTCATAATAAACCTTTCTATTTTGATTTACTTGAGACCAAACATGAACAGAGGTTGTGTTTACCTAGACTTAGGAATAGGAAATTGAAAACCATGTCAAGACGGGTTCTCATTGAAGGGGAAAGGAACCATAACGTCAAGACACCACCCAAAAATCGCAATTCTCACAACTTTGTTTATACTAAAGCGGTTTGGATGAGAAAACTTGACTTGTGTTAATTTGTTTATTTGTTTTAGTTTTTGGGTTTCTGTGTGTTTTTTTTAATGAGAAAAAAAATGTGTGCTTGTTCGTTTTCTGACATATTTTGTTTTCTAGAAAAATAAAAAATAAAAAAAAATGTGTGCATGTTCGTTTTTTTTGTCTTGCTTTGGTTAAGAAAAATAAATAAATAAATAAATAAAATCCAAAAAGATTTTCTTAGTATGGTTTTGCAAGTTTGAAATTTTTGAGTGGTCCTTGGTGCATATTGGAATTGATGAGAATATCCATTGCATGTTACCATGTGTGTACTTTCTGTGGTCATTACTCATTTTGGAGTGTGTGTTTTTTGATTAGTATATCTCATTCTGTACGCACTCTTGGATTAGCAAATTTTGGAGTCTTCCATTTTAGTGATCATTTTTTTTCTATGGACTTCTGGCATTGCATCTTTTGCTTTTCTAGAGGAATTGACCTATACTATCATATCATGGGTGATGTTGAGTCTCTTAACCACCTTCCATCTTGTTGCATCTCCATGGCTTTCCTCTCTATTCTTTGTAGTCCAGGCATGAGGAAAAGGCTACCTCAGAGTCACCAACCGAGCTATCCTTATTATATCCATGCTTCTCTAGTTCGGTTTCCATACTCTTGAGTATGTCAGCCGCCAATGAGTGTGCAAAAGAAAGAAAAAAAAATGTGCAAAAGATAGAAAAGAAAAAGATGTGAAAAAAAAATAAAATAAATAAAGGATTCATTGATTGGGGGGGAGCCTCCATTTTTACTCACCAAATACCCCTTGATTCCTAGTGGTTTGACTTTCCGTAGTTATGCTTAGATTCTCTTGTTGGAGGTCCAGCTTTTATCACTACTAGGATTTGAATATAATGTTTATCGAATCCCAAGAGTCACACACACACTTTTATCATGAGATCTATGCTTTTCACATAATTCATCACTTTCTTTTATGAGGAATTTTCTAGAGGCTGTGCGCATTGTGTTTTCAAGTAATTGTGCTTCTTGGATAGTCTTGAGTGTATTAAGGTACTAATCTGAAATTCCTTATCTGCTCCACCATATTATTTTTTGTCTTTTTCTTCTTGTTCACTGTTTTCAGTGTGTGTGGTTGTTTTTAGTGAGGGGGAGTTTGGTTTTTTGTTACAAAAGTTTGTTCGCATGATCACTTTGATTTGTTTGGTAAGGAAGATTGGCTTTAGTTGTTTTGCATGTTGCTTGCATTCTTGCATGCTCCTGATATTTACATCATCATATCATTACTTGTGTGGTTTATGATCATGCTTTAGTTGATTGAGCTTCCTTTGTCAATTCGTGACAAAAAGGTGTTGTTCATGTTTTCATGCTACATGTTCTTAATATCTCCAAGTCACATCTATTCATGTTTTCCATCTCATGCTTCAAGATAATCTTGTCATATGTTTATTATTTTTTTTCATATACTCTTATGGCACTAATAGTTGTTTTGGAGATTGTGGCACTAATATGTTTTGCAGATCATGTTTTTGAGTAAGAAGTTGGATTTTGTTGAAGTTGGCTTTTGTTGGCTGTAATGGGTTAGGGTGATTAGGATTTTATTTGTTAGGTGTGTTTTGTTACGGCATTGCCAAATGGGGAGATTGTTAGGTTTTATTATTGACAATCCCCGTTTGACAAGGATTTCTATAAGAAGTTGATTTTCTTCCAAAACTAGGATTACTTATTCCAAAACCAGGATTACTTTTGAATTTTCTATAAATAGTTAGTTTTCTCCCAAAACTATTTAATTCCTCCAGATCTTCTTTTTGGTTCTTAAGGTTTATATCTGGGGATATTTTTATTTTTTTTTCTTTGATGTTTTATTGAGTATTCAACTCATGGTTTAAAGAGAGTACATCAAAGGTTTTTTATATACAAGAGAGAGAGAGAGAGTTGTTCTTCGGTGGATTCTGAAGAATTCAAGCCTGAAGTTTCGGTGGATTCTGGAGTGGCTCATCGTAAAGACAATTCCGATGTGAAGACGGGGTTGGAAGAGGCACATAGATGTTGGTTCAATTAGGCGTGGATTCGCTAGGTAATTGAGAGTATACCTGTGTAATTCCTTTAAATCTTCTTAGTGGATTGTTTTGTGGCTGTTGCCCGTGGTTTTTTAATCACAGTTGGAGGTGTCCAATTGTGGTTTTTTCACGTAAAATCATTGTGTCGATTTGTCTTTTATTGTTTGATTGGGATTGTTATATTCTGCTTAAAATTGGTACATAATCACAAATCAACATCTAGGGTTTCTAGATTTTTCACATATGAATGATTTGAGCGTACCATGAGAAGAAAAAAAAACTATTTTATTTTAAGATTTAATTTGTATTGTCCTCATTAATAAATTTAAATTAGAATATAATAAAAATTAAAATTTTAAATTTTAGTTAAACGTATTGAATTATTATTTGAGTACAAATAGAATCTCAAAAATTTCTGCATGGACTACTATGTAAGCCCAAAGATCATTCACGTATTGGTTAGCCCATTGGAGAAGTTATTGGTTAGTTTGGGCCACTGTCATACTATTGTGATTAATAAAAGAGAGTGAGTTCTATGAATTTGTATTAAATAATTAAAGAATATAAGGTGTTTTAATAGTGTTGTGATTAATAGAGGATAGTGTGATTTATGAATTTGTGTTGAATAATTAAAAAATATAATAAATTATGATTAGTGTGATATATCGTCACGTAACCTATTATCCACCCAAAAAATGCCACGGAACCAATAATTTTTCCAGCCCATTGGGGTATCAAACCCGGCCTAATTTTTACTTGTCTTCTTATTTCTTCCGCATGATGTGTGTCTACTCTAGCACCATTTGTCTCGTCTTGTACATCTCTCGCCTTTTTGATGCTCTGTGTAGAACAACGCAAATTTGTTTTTTTTTTTTTTTTAAAACTGAACTTGAGTTTCAACTTCTTCTGGGTTTCAATTATTTCTCTCTAGTCGTTACATTTTTATTTTTATTTTTAAAGATTCTCATGTTCTTTTGTTACTCTGAATCTTTGAGTGATGTCTCTATATGAATTGATTTTTGTTGCAAGTGATTGTTTTTGTTGAGTTAGGTATCTATTTTTCTTGATGGAGTGGGTACCTTTCGTCAAGGCCCATTTAGTATCGATGCCCATTTCGTGAAATTCTAGGGTTTTGCTTCCCAAAGTGGACTTCTCAAGCTTTAATTTTTTCTTCCAATAGGAAATTTCAAGATTGAACTTGTACCCAAGTTCTCGCTTCCTTCGCACTTCCAAGGTACTCAAATACTAGCATTTCTGTGCCCTTGATGAGATATGTTTTGATTGACTCTTGGTTGTCTCTGATTTAGTTATTGTAAAATCTTTCATTTGTATTGTAATATATTGAGGATTCATTTCGAATATTTGTTCTCTCGTTACAAATTGAATTACTTAATTAGGTTTAAGGCTGTGACCTTTGTTAAATTTGTGATCACGAGCATATTTGTTTAGTTGTAATTAAGCAAAAATTTATTGGAGTATCTGAACTTGGTTATGCTTGAATGTGGTGGTGGTTGGGAGGTGCTGAGGTGGCAGGGGTTTAGGGAGGGATGGAAGTGGCACAAAAGTTTTGGGATTTTGAAGGGGATGGTGTGGCTAATCATTCCTTCAGGTGGTAAGACTCTAGTGACTAGCCAAGAAAAAAAGTTATTGTAGGAGGTGAAGAGAAAAGGCGAGGCAGCATATGATGTTAGGGTTAAGTAGAAACGGGGAAAGAGCTGGGTGCATGGTGAACAATGAAAATTTACTTTATTAGAAAGCTTAAATAATTTATGACGTTAATTTGGCGTAATGCATAAACTCACTGTGGATAAACGAATGCTTATAACAATAACTAGAGAATCTAGGAAGCACTTACTGGAGCAAGTGATGGAGAATTGATGAGCATGCACTCTTTCTCTTAAACCTCTATCTCCAACCTCTTTTTGGGCCGGCTGGCCGCCGCCGTTGGCTATGGCGATCGGCTGGCCTAAGTCATTTTTTCCTCTGCCTTGTTAGTTTCTTTCTTTTAATAAACTCGAGTCCCCCGTTTCTTCCCACCTAGGTGAGGTTCGCTACTGCGGGTGAGTGTTGGTGTGTCCAGGCTTTGTTTTTTGTTGGTCTTCATCTGATTCAACCTTGTTGTTATAGCTGCTCCAGCAGGGGCGTCCTGGTATTACACTTGAGCGCTTTTTGGCAAGTAGGAGTTGGAGGGGTGCGTTCCAGTTCTTTCTGGTTGGCACTCGAGCGTTCCTTCTCGTGTGAGAGTTTGAAGGGTGTAGGTCTGCCATTTGTAGGGTGGTGTCCCAACGGGTGGTCGGAGTTCGGTGGGTGTGCGGATCCGTGGCGTGTGATTGAAGATTTGCTGGTTTGGTGTTTGGCAGTGGGTGTTGGGGGTGTGAAAGAAGAAGTTCAGATGCATCAGAGGAGTACAGGTCCAGGCGTGGGTATTGGGTGTGAGCTAGTAGTAGGCATGGTGGGAGATGATATGTGGGAGATGATATGTCTTCAGCAGTGGGTGTTGTGGTTAGCAGTGGGTGTCTGTTCCTGGCGGTGGCTCCTAGAGTATTCTCGGCAGAGGCGTGTCATGTTAGTGGAGTGGGAAGTAGCCGTGGAGTTGCAGCAGAGTGGAGGTGGCGTGGGCAGCAGCTAGGGAGGGTGGTTAAAGCTGCAGTGGCGTGTCTTGTTCATGTAGCAGCGGCAGAAGAGTGGATCGCGTCAGAGGAGTGGGTCTTGGTGGTGTTCCCGGTGTTGGTTGAGTTAGTTTAGTTGGTTTTGGGTGCAGGGGTAGTTCTTTTGGTTGGTTTTGGGTGTTTTGGTGGGTTGAAGTTGTGGGGATTCATGTTTTTTGTTTTTTTAATTCTAGTTAAGTTCTTCTTAGCTTTTTTGTTTAAAAAATCGAGAGGCTTAAGAGTTGGTTGTATGGATGCGAGTAGTAGTAGTAGGGGTATTTTTATACTTCCGAATCTCTCTCGATGCATGTCATCTTCCTGTACCTTTAATTTCATGCTATTTCATGAAATTTTTCTTTGCTGATCAAAAAAAAAAAAAAAAGGATGGACTCAAGGACAAGTGTCAGAGGCAGGCGTGTATCCAAATATCAGACATTCATTAACTTAAATCTTAGGATATTAAGGTATGTATCTAAAACTTGGATATGGATATGGGGACAACGTCATCAACATTAAAATATTACATATTGTATAATATTCTTAAAAAAGATGTTGTAAATTATGTATAAATATACTTGAAATTAAATAGGATTTAGGAATATGTAATTTCTATCTGTCATCATCCACTACAAGAAAAAACACATTCGGCGACCAAATTTCCCGACTACAAAGAATTTGGTCGCTGAAAGTATAGCTTTCAGTGACTAAAAACGAATTAGTAGCCAATTGTGAAGCTTTTTGGTGACTAAACAATTTAGTAGCCAAAAGTCCACAATTGGCGACTAAAAATAAGTTTGGTAGCCATTTATATGGGTTTTACCGACTAAAACATTTTTAGTAGCCCAAATGTATAGTTTTCGCAGACTAAAAAAAAATTAGTAGTCAAAAAGTCAACAATTGCCGACTAATTATAATTTTGGTCGCCAATTATGTAGGTTTTACCGACTAAAACATTTTTAGTAGCCAAAAGTACAATTTTTGCCGACTAAAAAAATTTAGTAGCCAAAAAGTCTACAATTGGCAACTAATTCTATGTTTGGTCACCAATTATGTGAGTTTTACCGACTAAAACTGTTTTTAGTAGCCAAAAGTAAGTTTTTTGGCGACTAAAAAAAATTTATTAGCCAAAAAGTGTACAATTGGCGACAAAAAACTAATTTAGTAGCGAAAAGTGGTCTTTTTTAACGCAAAAGTCTCTTCGTTGACCAAAATTATTTTGGTCGCTAAAAGTTAAATTTTTATTTTTATTTTGCTACTAAATAATTTATTTTTACATAAATTATGTCAATAAAAATAAATATGTATATTACATATATATAAATAATATATATTACATATATAATCATGTGGTGTTACGTTGGCGTAGTGGGAAGTGTGTGGTGCATAAGGCTTATGCTGTGGGAGGTCAATGGTTCGAGTCTTTATAAGAGTGGATGCAAAGCATAACAATGAATTATTTTTTTTCACGGATGAAGCTTTTGGCGACTAAAAATGTTGGTCACCGTTTGGTAACTTTTGGCGACTAAATATTTTGGTCGGCGATTCCTTGACTATTGGTGACTAAAACATTGGTCGGTGAATGTATGATTGTAAAAAAATATAATTGACTATTGGCGACCAAAATTTTGGTCGCTAAAGACTTGCTTTTTGCTGACCAAAGGTTTTTTAGTCGGCAAAACCTTTCCCGATAGGTTTTTGGCGACAAATATAGCGACCAAAATTTTTTGTCGCAGAATGGCTTTGGCGACCAAAAAACAAACAATTGGCGACCAATAATTTAGTAGCTAAAAGTGACTTTTTTTTTGTAGTGATCCATGTGAAAGGCTATAGATGTTTCTTTACTAGAGAATGTAAGTTTCTTCTTTTTCAAACATTGTAAAAATTAGAGGGTCCAAGTGTCTAAAACATATCCCATACCCTTACTCTTGTCATATCTAGTGCACATAGGCACTTTGGAAGAAATAGAAGAGTCAATGTAACATATGCATGAGTGAACCGAGTAAGGAGGAATAAAGATTAGAAGCAAGAGGACGATGATTAGTCTATTAGGCTCTCCAAGTTCATTTGTGTTGGTTTACTTGTAGTGGAATTGGTCTTCTGCCACAATAATAATAATAAATAAATAAATAAATTATGGTAATGTATGGCAACATAAAGAGTTGTTGGCATACTACAAGAAAAAGCATCTTTGGCGACTAAATTTTTAGTCGTCAAAAGTCCATTTTTAGTCGCCAAAAGTTGACTTTTTAATTTCCCCGACTAAATTTTTTAGTCGCTGATTTTGTCGCGAAAACACGGTCGGGAAAGATATTGGCAACTAAAAAAGTTTTAGTCGGCAAAAAACAGGTTTTTAGCGACCAAAATTTTGGTCGCCAATAGTGAATTACACTTTTTAAAATTATACATTTAGCAACTAATCTTTTAGTCGCCAATAGTCAATGAATCGCTGACCCAACCGTTTAGTCGCCAAAAGAAACATTTTTAGCGACCAATAATTTTAGTCGCCAAAGGTTATTCCGTGAAAAAAATAATACCAACTTTTCTGCTTTTTCTGAGATTCGAACCACCAACCTCCCACATTCTAAACCTTTAGCAACACATTCTCTCCACTATGCCACTACAACACCACATAAATATATATGCAACATATATTATTTATATAGTATATTGACCCGTATTAATATAAAACTATATATATAAATATAATTATTTTTATAATTTATAATTTATGTAAAAAATAAATTATGTACTAAAAAAAATGAGACCACTTTTAGCGACTAAATCTATTTTTTTAGTCGCCAATTCTATAGTTTTGGCTACTAATTATATTTTAGTCGCTAAAAAAATTCATTCCCGCCTAAAAATAACCACTTTTGGCGACTAAACTTATTTTTAGTCGCCAAAACCTCCACTTTTGGCGACTAAACTGAATTTTAGTCGCCAATTGTACACTTTTAGTTACTAAATTTTTTTTAGTAGCCAAAAACCTTCACTTTTGGCTACAAAATTTATTTTTGTCGATAAAACACGTATAATCGGCGACCAAACTATTTTTTAGTCGCCAAAACCTATACTTTTGGCTACTAAATGTTTTTAGTCGCCAAAAACCTTCACTTTTGGCTACTAAAATTTTTTTAGTCGCTAAAACCCATATAATCGGTGACTAAACTGATTTTTAGTCGCCAATAACTATACATTTGGCTACTAAACTGTTTTAGTTTTAGTCGCCAATTCTGCTACTTTCAGCGACAAAAATTCTATTTTTAGTCGCCAATTCTACTTTTTCTTGTAGTGGCAAGGTTCAAAAAGTTTAACAGGCAAGTACATTTTGAAAGTTATTTATGTAGAATGGCTATTAAGAAATCCGTTCAACAATCTAATTGATCACAAAATCAGAAAGTATTGAGAGCTGATCCAAAAGAGAAGATAAAAAGTTTCAAGAAGAATAAAAAGAGAGGAGAACACAAGGGTCAAAACTCCAATATCATAAAAACAGCCAGTCTTAAACATAATTTTGTTATTTCACTTAGAAGTATGGACACTTAATGTGTCCGTGTCAAACCTTGGACACGTGTTTGGTATTCAATTTTTCCATGTCCAGAATTAAAAATAAAAATCATAATTTTGAACACGTGTTTGACACCTATTTTCTAGCCATATCTATCACCCAAAAATAAATGTATGACTTACATTTCTTGGACATTTGCTAACACATAATTTTCAAAGTTTGAGAATTTGACATAAATATATTATACCCTAAAAAAATGTATAATTAGTAAGAATAATCCTATATAAACTTAAATGAAAAATGAAAAACATATGTAAATGTATTGATAGATGGCTTAGGAAGATGAAGGAAATGTTGCAAATATGTTATGTTTACTATAACTTGTCTAATTTTTAACTACTATGATCCAACAATAGTCTAAAAATTCATATAAGAGAATTGGATGCAATTTAGTATAAATAACAGTAACTATTTAATTTTATATATATTATGCACATATATAACTATATAATATTAATATACTAGGGATAACCCGTGCCTAAAGGCACTTCAAACAATTTTTTTGATACCACATGCACTATAGAACTTAATTAAAATTAATCAATTCAAAATGACAACAATTTCACTACAATTTAAAACTTCACATGTTAATTGGTGTTACATGCATAACCATGATAAAAAATAAATAAAAAAAAACTATGGAGTATAGGGTTCGAGTTTATAGATAGATGTTGATTCGCATTAGAATCTAACTATTAATATATTAACCGCTATCTTGTGGGGAAAAAAATCACTATGAGGAAACGATACGCCATCTTTTTGCCATTGCGAGGTGATGCTTGAGCTTTTATCTTTGATCTTTATTTTTAACTACCAACAAGAAGAGAATAAGAAAAGGGAAAATTGCATCACACAACTAGCACAACTCGAATTTAAATAATTTTTTTTATTACTTATAAATTTGTTTTTGATGTATAGGATTACCACAACTCGTTGGTACCTCTTTATGGATACTTCTTTGTTTTTTTAAATATTTGTTGAATTAATTTGTCCTTTATTTCTTTGTTTAGTCTACAATAAGCATCCAACCCTAAAGTACAACAGATTCTTCGTGAGCCGGTCATCTATTACTATGAGTTAGTGAAATGGTTCTGTGGTTTCTGTATCTCATTTTGGAGAGTTTTTATATAAATAGAATTTATGATTTAATTGTTGAGTTATTATACTTAATCGTCTCGCAATATATTATAATATTAAATAGTCGTGTCATGTTGTCCGGGCGCATAGAGTGATTTTTAGTTAGAAAATTATTGAAAACATATTAATTGTTATACATAAAATTCATTTAAAATGTTGAGATAGTATTACAACAATCCATATATGTAAATCACATTGATAAGTATTTTGACATATTAAAAAAAAGGAGAAATAACAAATCAGTAAAAGTTCTAAAAATAAATTACAATTAGTGGTAAACTTTATCAATATTAGTAATGATTTTTTTTTTATAGTACTGCTAGAAAGAAATTTCTCCGATAAAATAATTACAAAATGTTGCATAAGAGGGGGCTAAATTTTGGGAAAATAGATGGGGCTTGTTTTTTAGTAAATATTTGTTTGATCTTGATTAATTAGTGGTTGCTTGTTTAATGTGTAAAAGACAGAATAAGTTTGTTCACACACTTTTTGAGTGTGTGAATGTTACACTCCTTAGTAGTTGTCAAGATGAAGCAGATTTCACTTGTAACTTAATTGAAATTATACAAAAAGAATATGGTTAAGGCTTTTTTAAAAAAGTGGGTCAAAAGTCACTTCTCACTTTTTAACCCATTTTAGGTCACATCATCATTCATATTTTATATGTTTTTGCAAAAAAAATTTAAAAAGTTAAAAAACCAACTTTTTAACTATTTTTCCACAACATCCCTAAGTAGTGTTATACTATTTCTTGCTAGTTCTTCAAATGAAGTGGATTGGATTCTAGTTAAGTTACTAGTGGAATCTACTTCATCTTCACAGCTAATAAAGAGTGTAACATTCACACACGTTTTGAACAAAGTGTGTGAAGGAGGGAATGAACAAATTTATTTTATTTAAAAGACTAGGAGTGTGAACAAATTTGCTCTACCTAAAAGATTTGTAGAATTCTTGGGTGGAAAATGAAAATCTATGTTTACATTACAATTCTCAATCAGTGGCAATTTGGAAACTTGTTTAAAAAAAAAGCAATTTTTTTGACTTTTTAGTTTTTTTTATACAAAAAAATTACAAAAAAGTCACAAAAAAAATCAACTTTTTTATGCAAAAAAGTCACCAAAAAGTCAAAAAAATCAAAAAATTAAGATAGAGTTGGGTAGAGTTTTCTAAATATGATTTGAGAATAAAAGTTATATTTTGAGTTTGTGAGTTTTGAAATTATGATTTGAATGTGAAAAATTTCTTTGGTTATAAATTTTAAAAAGAATTTTGGAGAGAGTTTTGAATTGAGTTTGAAACGAATGATGTGACATATGATATTTAATTCAAAAACTTACAACTCATAACCAAATATACAATTCAAAATCCTATTCAAAACTCATAAAAAATTTTAAAAAATTTCTAGAAATATTTTTTTATTTAAAATATAAAAATAGTAGGTGAAAAAAGAAAAAAAAAAAACGTACACTATTCTGGTCAATCGGCCGGACGTCCAGAAGATGACCGGGTTAGCCAAATTTTTTCGCTTGAAAAGGAGTTTTTAAAAGTAGGTGTGAAATTAATTTTTAAAAATTACAACCAAACAACAAGTACAAACCAATAGGTGGAATTATAATTTCAAAACTCTTCCAAACAAAGTCTAATTTTTTACCAACTTCTCAAAACACCACTCAATAAGTCAAATGATTGATTTTTTTTCCAACACAAAAAAAGTTCCTGACAAGAAACTTTGATCCATGTACTCCATTAGATTAACAAACTTGTATTCTAGGAGATTTTGGAAAGATGGTTTGTAGACGTCCCCGAACGTCCCGGGAGGGAAATCCCGTTCTGTTCATTTGGGCTCACTACGGTTCAAGGACTCAATATCACAGTCCTGTATCTAATCTCGCAGAGTGCAATGCAAGACCGATGAATCATCAAAGAGTCCAAATCCGACAAATCGTTTTGAAAAATAGATTTTTGAAAGAAGTGCCAAACATGAACTGCTTTGCCAGATACAGAGTCGCCACCTAAATATTTTATTTTGGGGAATTTAGGAAACCCTGACTCGTTTGCCTAAGGCCACGTGTCCGTCAACACCAAAGTTGCCTCGGCTCGGGAACTTGGGTACGATTGGGGAAGGTCACTTCGTGAGCACCCCCGCTCGCCCAATCAAAGATCGGCCTCTACTAACTATGATATCTAGTTTTGAAAACATTATGCGTTCTTGTTCCAGTTATTAGCCTAGATTTACTACGTGATGCACGCAGCATACAAGTATAGACCGGGTCGCCTGAATTGGAACAAAACATTTCATATTTGTTTGTAAAAGATGGTTTGCTACTCGCAAGTAGGCTTAAAAATGCAGATTTTTCCACCCTCGGGTGGGCTTAGAAAAGATGGTTTTGCCACTATCTAGTGGGCTTAAAACTCACAGTCGATGATTTGTTCCAATCCAAAACACCCAACCTTCACCCACATGTATTCAGGCAGTTATATCACATAAGCATATAGCCTCATGGTAAGCATGCTATCATGGCAGTCACTCACACGCATGCAAGGATGCTAAAACATAAAAACTTACCGAGTACTCCAAGCCAAAACAGAAGCTATGTTAGAAATTCATGCATGATCCTAACTATACAGAAATGCCTAATGCAACACATGCAAAAATTCAACTTATAGCAGGCTCGACTATTCTAAAGATGGCATGTGAAATGCTACAACTAACAAGTATTCAACTCGGAATTGAAATATAATGCAGTTAGTATGATGCGCCGAGCCTGGTGCATGCGAAACAGATGAATGAATGCAAACATGCAAACATGCTATCATACTGTATGCTAATTGAAACATGTCATAAACTAACCATCATAAGCTGGTAAATAAAAGAGAGAAAGACGTGGGATTGGAAGACATACATCACACGCACGCACACTTATTACAGTTGTGCCCTCTCTCGGAGGGTCCGAATAAATAATACAGTCCGAATAAATACAAAACCCTAATTAATTAACAAATTAACTAAGAAAGCAGTAAATTAGCGTGCAAGCCCATGGACCGCCTCAGCTCTATTCCAGATGATGAATGATGCATGCTCGAGTTGCCTTGCGCGGAAATCCAGTGCAATGCCCCGGTTTGCCTCTGTTTGTAATTAATCCCGGAATGTTGTGCAAAGCTCTTGAAGGATGTTCATCCTTGATTTACTGCAACGGAGAGCAAGAAAGAGGCATGACAAAGTATTTTCACATATGTATGCACACCTCGATCTTCGTGTCATCAATCACACATCTCGATGTATGATGGCCGAGGAGTCGAATTGCACGACTCGATGTGAAATGAATGCACGTGAGAATACAAAAAGACCTAAACTCCATCATGGGTAATCCGAAGTGTCGGCGACCGGAAATGGAGACACATTTCGTCACTCGGAGTACGAAACGTCTCTCATTTCCCGTACTTGGGCTAACTCCTATCCCAAACACAATGCAAATGAGATGTCATGCATGAATGCGACTAACATACAACCTAGCATACGCAATGCTATGAACTGGCATACACAATGCTCGATATAAGATGGCATACACAATGCTCTAACATACAACCTAGCATACACAATGCTATGGACTAAGATGGCATACACAATGCAATATGGGCTTACACCAATATGAGTGGACCTCAGCCACACTCATATCAGCGGCCATAAGATGAAAATGAGATAACCGAAATGCGTGCACACATGCACGCAAACCGATGACCGAACCTAAGACACAACATGCAACTTTACCAAAACATGGCAAGGAATGAAAGATGGTATACAAACATGTAATTTCCAGCACTGAAACATGATGCTAAATGGTCCCGAATCATAGAAATATGGCACTCAATGCATGGAATAAGCCCCGAAACTCAAAACTAGGCACATGTATTGAACTATAACTATGCAAAGCAAGCATTATTCGACTATGAAGCACAAACATAGAGCCAAGGCAGTCCCAAAACATGCACATTACTAGTTTAAAGCATGGCCAAAAAATGCTAACATGACGGACTAAAATAGCATGCAATATTGGCTAGTAAGTATGGATTGTATTACAACTATATGATGCGCATGAGATCTCATCAAACCAGCCAAAAACAGTGAACAAAACATGTCAAAATATGCCCAAATAACCATTGAAATGCAGCCAATGCATACAAAAATGATAAGCTCCTTTGGAAGGCCATGCAAAGGGGTATTCTACACCTATATGATAGACAAACAACAGGACAAACCACCTCTGGAAATGGATTATGATAGCCCTAAAACTCACCAAATAGGCCCTAGAATTGGTCTAAGAAACATGCAAATGGAAGGCCCTGTGAAAGGCCTTGAATAGAATTGCTCTATACATGCATCATAGACATAAAATATGACCAAAGGGGCACCGGACAGAGTCAAGGAAGACCTTAGAACTCACAAAATAGAGCCCCTTTGGAAGGCCAACCATGCCAGTAAAGAGAATGAGGGGTGAGAGGGTCACCCCTCTATGATTTCAAAGCTCAAAACCTCATCAAAGCCACTAAAAATCCACTAGATTTCAGTGGTTAAAAGGCCAAAACAAGGCCAATGCAAATGCTCAGATGCATGGCTCAAAACATGTGGAAATGAAGCATGCAAGGAAGGAGATGACTCCAAACAGAAAAGTGACCTCAAACAAACTTAAAGAGGAGGTCAAAATTTTTTTTTTTCCAGTTTATAACAAATCTCAAAAATGTTCACAAGTAAGGCTAAAATAGGATGCAAAAATAGCCCTAAAAGAGAAATTGGGAAAACAAGGAAGTAGATGGCCTTAAACAGCAAAGTGTCCTTAAACAAAGTTGAAGAGGGGTTCAAAATAAGACATTTCACATTTTAGGTTGAAACCCAGAAATGCTTGCAAATAGGGCTAAGAAATGAAGCAAAAAAATGCAAGAAAAGGGGAAATGGAGACTTACCCTTGTAGCACAGCAATGCAGCAGCTTTTGGTCCAAGATTGTGAGCTCTCAACCTCTGAAAATCAGCTTCAAGGGGCTGGAATGGATGGTGGAGGTGGTAGGCTAGGAGTTGTAGTGTAAAATGGCCAAGAACAAGAGTGTTTAGAGGCTTGAAGTAGAGAGATGGAAGGTTATATGTATATATCTCAGCCCAAAGCTTCTAACCCTTGCAAAATGAGATGGAGGGTTGGTTATATAGAGGGAGAAGGCCATGGCTTCTTGGAGAAGTCTCAAAGGGGGGGGTCAAAGCTTCTAAAAGAAGCTTGACCAAAAGGGTCAAGCTTCTTGAGGAAGCTAAACCAAAAGGGTCAAGCTTCCTCAAGAAGCTTGACCAAAGGGTCAAACTTCCTTTGGAAGCTAAGCAAAGGGTGCAAAACCACCTTTAAAAGGATCAAAACAAGGACAAAACCCTCGGACAGTGGGTCAAGTGCAAAACAGCTGGCACAGCTGGAACACACTCACAGAGGCGAGGCTGGCCGACCAGCTCAAAAAGTTCAAGGTGGTCGGCCGACCACCTCCCCTGGTCGGCCGACCAAGGGTCAAAAGGTTCAAGCAAAATTGCTGGTCGGCCTATCCAGAAAGGTGGCCTCCCAGATGAGTAGAATACAGCTATATGGGGAAAAACCAAAAAAAGTGACCCAGAAGAGAGAAAAATCAGCTTTTTAGCAAGGTTCAAAAGGGTCAAGATGAATTACTGGTCAGCCTACCCATATTGGTGGCTTCCCAGATGTGCACAACACAATAATGGTATGAAAAGCCAGGAATTGTGGCTCAAAAGTGAGAAAAACCAGCTTTCTGTCAGAAAAACCGACTTTAGGAGAGAGAAAATGAGAAAACTAGGTTTTCAAGGGAAAAGGTGGCCTCCCACCATCCTACCATCTCCCTAGCAATAAAAATAGGGTCCCTACCAAAAATAGACCAAGACGGATGCAAAACGAAGGTTCGAAGGCCGAAATGCGCAGTCTGGGGCCCCGAAAACAGGCTGTTAAGCACCGGAGGTGACGTATGACCACGAAGGTGGTCTCCCGGGCCACAGTGTCCCTCTAAAGGGAGGAAACAAGGTGTGTGCCAAAAATCAGAGCAAACGGAGGTAATTAAGCGGTCCCGAACCGAGGCGCACTGCTGACGGCTTCGGAAACTGGCCTCCAAACGAGAAAAATGGCCTACGACCACGAAATGTAGTCTACGGCCATTGAGATATGGTCCACGAGACCTCTTCCTCCCTTCGAGAAGAGAAAACAAAGAAAACAAGACCTGGTTCACAAACTGAGGTAAAGCACAAAAGAGCCCCGAAGTCCGGAGGTAAGGCTCGTAGCCAAGACTCTGAAACTCCAGAACGAGCACAAAATGCACTATCACCGAGCATTCAACCGGTGACGTCTGAGTCTTAAGGTCGGTCAAAAATGGGGTGTCTATATGGTTAGATTAATATAGTCTATTAAAAGATAAAATAGGCTAAAATAATTAACAAGATAAAATATCGCATTTAATCTATAATCATTTTATTTTTCTCTTACAATCATCAAATCAAAAAAGAAAAAAACAAGGAAGAAAGAAAGAGCTAGCTAACTTTCTAAACATAATTATTTTAGTCAAACTAAAATAATCAAATAATCAAATAATCAATTAAAATAGTGAAAGTCCCAAACATGGCCCGAATTGAAGTAGCATAAAGATTGTTGGTACTTTGAAGTACTTTTTCTTCCATCTTTTTTCCACACAAATTGGAAATTTAACTATGATATAGTAGGTGAGTGTTTTACTATAAAAATTTGGAAAATGTGGAGTTTTATAATAAAAAAAATTGTATAAAATTATGTAAAAATGTTTTGAAATGTGTAAAAGTTATTTTGAAATTATAATCTCTTTTTGAATATTTTTATTTGTTATTGACAACTAAATGAACTGTCATTAACATGAGTCACAAAAAATTGGTAAATATAGTTATATTATGTGATAAGTAAAATAAGTTTTAGTATTTGATTATATTTAGTGGTAAGTAAGATCAATTTTAGTGATAACTAATAAAAACATATTTTGTGATAAATAAGATTAAATTCGGTTGTTGTAGGATCATGAAAATCATTTTATTTTCAATTAATTATACTTTGGGTAAATTACACTCACCTCTTCTGAGGTTTGAGATAAAAATAATTAGTTTCAAAAGTTTGACATTATTACATTGACCTTTCTTTTAGTAAGTTTAAAACGATCAAAACTAATGCATATGGTGGTAGTCATTGAAATAAACAAAGATAAATTTATATTTTAGTAGAAAAAATACGACAATATTATCTTTTCGTCACTCATGAATTATTGATAAAAAAAACTCAAAAGAAGTTAATATAATTATGTGAAGTATAAGATTAATTATATTATTTGTAAATCTCAGGAAAGGTTAGTGCAATTTATCTTTCTGTTTTCCATCCTTGTAATTTGATCCTATTTTCATTTTAATTTTTTAAAATTTTAAATTAAACAATTTAATCATTACCCTTTTAAATTCAGTTTCAATTTAGTCGTCACTTAAATTTGAAAATATACACACTCTCTCTCTCCATCTCTTTTCCGAAATTAGTGGAAGACAATAATGTTAGTTGATCAAAAAACTTTAGGGGAAAGAAAATTGATTGTCATTTTGGATCTGAAGAAAACTTAAATAATGTAATTGTGAGTGATTGTCAATTTCTTCCACCTAAGCTAGTACTCAAGAATAGCTTATCCTAATCCTGGCTAGGGTTCATGTCTCACCGTTCCAAACACGACGACAATTACGTAATCCATAGATTGCAAATTCCCTGTCCCTCCACGTTCACCCCTAATTGACTATGGGCCATGCATAAGGTTGACTTATTTTAAGAAATTGGTTAAAAGTTGATTGTTTGGTTTGTTTTGAATTTTTTTTTTAAAATAATGTAAAAAAATAAAGAGGTGTTATAATCTAAAATAAGTTAAAAGTTAAAAAGTAATTTTTTTACTATCTTCTCAAAAGAGGCCTTTGTAGTTTCTCGCTTCTGTCTTGAAAAGAACAAATAAAAAATCATGTCCTATTTAGGGGTGGGCGCGAGTCGGTTGTGGCCACGAAACTTTCAATCCGCCATCCGTCCGTCAGATTGGCGGATTGAAGAAAATCAATCCGCATCCGTCCGCCAATCCGGCGGATGTAGATTGAGCGGATTGGCGGTTTGGCGGATGGATGCGAATCGGTTTGGCGGTTTAAAATTTTATAAATTTTCAACATAATTTAACTTGTGCACTTCCTCAAAAAAAAAAAAAAAAAAGTATTACAGTCAATGACTTAAAAAAGTATTACAATCACTGTATGCCTTATTTAAAGAAAGAAAGTTTGAAACTTTAGAATATCACGATCACTGCATGCTTCATCCACATATTACAATCACAGCATGATTCCTCCACATAAAGTATTATAATCTGTGATTCTTAAAATATAATAATAATTCAAACCACCAAAACCATGAACAGAGCAGTAGTAGAGATTGTATGTCTCTATACTGTTACATCTACATATGTTTTTGAAAACAAAAACCAACCAGCATATATCATATTTTCTATTTATTATTTTTAGAGCTAGATTTAAAAATCAAAAAATATAGATAAATAATATGTTTATTTTTTTCAATTCAAAAAATATATTCAAGTTGAAAATTTTTTTTCAACAAAATATTTAAACTCTTTTTTAATTGAAAATACAAATATAATATTTAAACAAATTGAAAATACAAAGTCTAATAAATTACTAGGGGTGCTCGCGATTTGGCGGTTTGGCGGTTCGGTTGCGGCCAAAGAAATCTCAAATCCGCCATCCGTCCGCCAAATTGGCGGATTGGAGAAAATCAATCCGCAACCGTCCGCTCGTCATCACGCATCCGTCCAAAATGCGGCAGATCGGTTCGGTTCGGTCGGTTTTGGCGGATCGGTATATCCGCTGCTCACCCCTAGTCCTATTCATGTTGTGTTAGAAAATTTTCAGTCTGAAATAAAAAAAATTTAAATCTCTTTTTAAAATTCATAATCAAACACACAACTCAAAACTTAATTCAAAAATTATTTTCAAAATTTATAACTAAACCATTTTTAAAACTCTATTTAAAAAAAAATTTAAAAAATATTTTTTATTTCATTTTTTAAAATTATTTTTTAAATCATAATTTACGATCAAAACTCAACTCACAACTCCACACTCAAATTAAGATTCTAAAACTAAATCAAACGAAGTCTTAACTTTTTTTTTTTTTTTAAATTGTGATTGGATTGTATTATTTTTTATTCAAGTTCAGCTTGTATGGTGTTAACGTGGTATCATAAACAATTCTTCCTTAATTAAAATAACTAAGTGTATGAAAATGCTTTTCTTTTCTTTTTTTTTGGTGGCAAGTAAATTTTAGAGAAAATTACAAAAAAAGTTTAAAAAAACTCAAGATTTGAATCTTGTAACAAAATAAATCCTAAATTTTTTATTTTGTCAATTTAAATCGTAAAATTTTGATTTTTTTTTTTCAATTTAAACCATTAACCTATTTCTGTTTAAGTAAAATCGATAGAAAAATTGAGTTTGATTATTAAAATACTATTTTTCTGTCGATTTTACTTAATATAAATAAAACAATAGTTTAGATTGAAAACAAATCAAAATTTTAGGATTTAAATTGACAAAATTAAAAATTTAAGATTTATTTTGTTGCAAAAGCCAAAATCTAGGTTTTTTTTTTTTTTTTTTTCCTACTATATAAAATTACTCTTTAAGATGTTGAATTTCAACTTAATTTCATTTCTTTAAAATTTTTATTCAATGGGATTAAATAAGGAATTTAAACATGTTATGGTACCCTTATACGGAAAATAATATTAAAATATGTTATTTATTATTCATTAAATATGTCATTGGTGCTAATTTGACCTTAATCTAATTTGTTTATGAGTCATGTTTTTATTTTTATTTTTTATGTGTCATGTTATTGTATTTTGTCATAAACAAGTCAAATCAAAAAATGACTAATCTTAGGATTCATTTGGATGTGAGTTGACTTTTTAATTACTTTAGTTTGGGGTTAAAAAACTTTGTTTGTGATAGATATTTTAGCTTTTTTTAATTTTTGTGAGAGAAAAAATGAAATGATTATTATTTGGATGTGACATTTTGTCTTATTTGACTCAAAAATTTATTTTTTCTTTTTATGACTATTTTAACTAAAAAGTTTCCATTTAGCTTATGCCAAACGAGGGCTTAATATGCTAACTTTATGGGGGGTGTTTTGGCAATAAGCTAAGAAAGTTAAAAAGTCAACTTTTTAATCTATTTTGAATCACATTATCTCATATAAAATAGTGAAAAAAGCAAAAATATCAAAACGTTAATTGTTAACTATCTTTCCACAACACCCCTATATAAGATTCGTGTTATGTTAACATATCGTTAAAAGGAATTGGGATTATTGGTACAATTGGCTGTTGTAAGTCCTTGTGGAAGTTTTCCTTGAGTTTCTTTAAATAATTTGAATTGTTCATATTATAGAATTTGTTGAATATGTTATTCATGTAAAAAATCAAGTTGATTGGACATTTACACTCTCATAACAATAGCATATTTATTTATTTTTTTTTTAAGTAAACGATTAATATGATTTTGATATTTTTTAAAAATAATTAAAACCTAATAATGAGCTTACAAATGCATAATTAATTTATTATTTACATGAATAACATGTTTGATGACCCTTAAAGTATCAACAATTCAAGTCATAAAAAAAGCACGGTATCAACCCCGAAGTCATAATGGCAACATCCCCATGTCCATCTTTAAGATGCACTATATGTTTTTCAGGAAAGGAATATATCTTTTAAATGCATTTCCAATTTCCAGTCAAAAAAGGTGTTCGGTTTTTTTTCCCTTTTATCAACGAAATTTTTTTTGTTGATGAAATTCAATAGACAAGCATAGTTGATAAAATTCCTCATTTAATCCCACTGAATGAATTTTTTAAATAAATATTTAAAATGTCATTATTCTCATTCTCACTTTTTCACTTCTTTTTTCCATTCTTTTTTTGATCCACCTTAGCAGTTATGACTATCTATACTATGACAGAAAAAGGGGGGAAAAAAAAGATAAATAAAAAAGCAGATAATTTCAGGTATTTCACAATATTTGAGACGTCAGGTGCAAATCACATGTTATTTTTTTAATCAATTTATATACAAATTTTTACTGTAAGGTTTATATTGATATAAATTGATAGTTTAAGATGACAAAGTATAGTGTTTTTTTTTTTTTTTAGAGAGAGAGAGAGAGAGAGAGAGAGTAAAGTGATATTAACTGATTGTTTAAGAGAATAAACTGTAATTATCCTTAAATTTAGGCAAGGGTTACTGGAAAATGAATAGTCATTGAGTTGAATTTTTTTTTTTTCATCAACAAAAATATATTGATGCAAATGAAAAAAAAAAAAGAGTACAAAATACCAACAACAAAATTACATAAAAAAAAAAACCAAGAACAAGACATCAAAGCAAAAGGAAACACATTTCAGCTAAGATGGAATATGACTCCCAACTAATCTTATACAAAAAACACCTAATCAAAGTAACCCCCCACCCAAACACACTAAGATTGTGTTTGACTCATAAATTTAAGTAAAAATTTGAAATGAAAAATGAAAGAGGTGATGAATTATAGTTATATTTTATTCACATTTCACTTAATTTTTCATTTTTCATTTTCAAATTCATACCAAAATTCATGAACTAAACATAATCTAAGCTCATCAAGCATAAATTATCTAGTGTTTTGAGAATATCACGTGATTGTGTGTCCAACTAATAGTATTTTGTCATTTCCCATACTATCATTTCTCCATGCTATTGAATGGACAACATCACCATAGTAAAAATATTCAAAATACTAAATAATTATTCCGCCGAAAGTGTATGGAAAAATTATTCTTGCTAGGTAATTTGTTGTTGAGCAAATAAAAATAAAAATTAGGAACTAATATAAATTATTCAATGTCTAGGTGGAGACTATGGAGAAAAGTAACAAAAGAATGATCATCAGCTCCCTCCTATAATAGTTGATAGAATTATACATATATGTCTTTTGCTGTTGTCCACTTCAAACCCTGCACATGAAAAATTCCTTCAGGTCAATGTGTGAAGACGAAAACACAAAAATACAAAACCTAATATACCCTCTCTTGTCTATTCTTCTTGGAAGTACATTAAAATTACTCATGTGAATGTTGAAAATAATTACTAATTGACAAGGGTAATCTCGACTGTTGACAAATATCTTAATTAACAAGGGTAACCTTAATTAATTAATCAATAAATTAATTATTTTTTGCTTCTTGTGCTGTTACATTTATAATGGAGTTTACTATTGATTTTTTAGTAGTTTTTTTATTTTTTTTATTTTTTTAAATCTAAGGAAACTAAACTTTTTTTTGTAAGTAGAAAAAAATGAGTAACAATAAGCCAAAAAGTTGGCTTATTTAGCTCACTCCAAGGGGTCTAATTAAGGAAACAAACAAATATAGTGAGTTAACTAAGCCGTAAATAACTTAAGTTGAGTTGAATAACATATTATTCAAATTTAGTTTGAAAACTTAATGAGTTTTAAAATGTATTTTAAGTTTGACTTGTTTATTTATTGAGTCAATTTCAAACGATTTTTAACTATACCAACCTCGAGTAGCTTGGTTTTGTTGTAGCCCTTATCGAATTGAGTATGTAGTTGTTTATATTTGGTTTAAAAATTTAACGTATTTTAAGATATATTTAAATTTATCTTATTTATATGACCAATTTATCTTAAATGAGGTTTGGGATTGGTTTCATTTAGGTTTAACTATAAATTTTTTGTTAAAAATTCCAAGTCACATGATTTTTCTTCATTCATGTGGAGCTTACATGGACTTCTTGTGGAATTCCTTGAACAAAGATTTGATGATTTTAGATCTAACTAAAATCAATTGGAACTTATAGAGGTAAACATGTCACAATTAAAATTATAGGAATCAAAATAATCACGAATCTCTTTTTTCTGGCTCTGTTTGATTCACATGATTAATAGTAAAAGGATTAATAATTCATAAAATTAATGTAAGATTGGTTATCCACTTAGATTAGTGAGATAAATAATTTTCACTTGTCCACATTTGTTTTGCAATGGGTATGAAATATATAATTCCAATTATATGTTTGTTTTGAATTATTAATTGTAAAACTAAAAAATTCACAATTTTTGTTGGACCGAATGTCCATCAAAATCAACCAGGGCATTTTGGCTTAGTGGTTATATAACACCCTTGGTGCCAAGCTAGTTGGGATTGGAGGGGTTTGATGCTTTTTGCACCTCCTTTCTTTATTGATGTTTTTCATATGCAATGTATATTTTCTCATCAATAAAGTTCTTTTTTGTTGATCAAAAAAATATATATATCTAACACCCTTTGTAGTTTGTAGTGTAAAACCTTGGGTTCAACTCCTATAAAAATGAGTTTGATATCCTTTGGGCCCCGTTTGTTTGGGGTTATAGCAAGGGGATTAGGATTACTAATACATTGGGACTAGTATATAGGGTGTTTGTTTTGAGAGGTAGCCTTAGGATTATTAATACCTTGTGACTAACTAATACTTTGGTATTACCAATACCTTGTTTGTTTTGAGAGATGGGGAGGGTATTACTAATACCTTGGTATTACTAATACCCTTGGGGAGGGGATTCATAGTGAGGAGGTAGAGATGGTATTAGAAAAATAGTGAAGGGATTAGAAATTTTTTTATTTTTTTTATTTTTTATATATTGGAAAATTTTTTTAAAATATAATTTTTAATTTTTTATATTTTTTTATTTGTTTTATTATTTTATATAAAAATAATTTAATAATTCCTCACTACTAATCCCCTCACTATCAATCCCCCTCACTAACAATCCCCTCACTATTAATCCCCTCACTATCAATTCCCTCCATTCTATCTCTGAAAACAAACAATCCTCACTAACAATCCCCTCACTATTAATCCCCTCACTATCAATCCCCTTCATTCTATCTCTAGAAACAAACGGGGCCTTGTGGTGGTGTTTATCTCTCTCCTATTATGTGGTTGTACTAAGTAACAGTTGAGTTATTGTTGGGCTTGTGCTTGGTAGGCTTTGTTGACTTACTAACTATTGTGGATTAATAGTCTGTTTGATTGATGATATAATGTTTCTCATACTTGTAATTATTCTCCTATCGATTGACAAAAAAAAAAAAAAATGTTCATCGGAGTCTAATCCGAATAATAAAAATTGTAACAAAAATTAATAATTTCAATCTTATATTACAATCTCCTAATCAAACAGGACTTCCGAGTCTAAATACTTGTTGCATTTATTTTATTTATAGCAAAAAGAATAATTAATTTCATTGTTTGTAAAGATGCGTCACTAATGATGCAGACTCAACCTGGCATAATATTTAAACAGAAACATGACCTGATTAATAATTTCCATATGCAAAAGGGTATTGTCCAAATGATATTTTGGATGTGTGTATATGCAAACCTTTGCATGATTATTAAACACATGGGACATCCAAACATTATTTGGACAAAACTAAATGAAAACCTGAAGGATAACAACAACAATAATAATAATCTACTATATGTATGCTGCAAAATGGAAACAATTTCAATAAAAGAGCTTCGATGTTCAAAGAAAATGAAGAACAATGCAAGGAGGCCCATACCCTAGTACCACTACTAAAAAAAATACTTTTTGCGACCGCTATAAACCGTCGCAAATAATAAAAAACAGTCGCAAAAAGACTTTTTGCAACGGTCCATGCGACAGCAAATGAGGGTCGCGAATATGGGGGTGGCAAATATATTTTGCGACGGCAAAGCAACGGTCGCAAATTATTTGCGACCACCTAAACTACTTATGGCGACCGCTATTTTGCCGTCGCAAAAAACAAAGAAAAACACTAACATGATCTTTGGCGACCATCTTGTTACCGTCACAAAAAATTAAAAATAAAAATAAAAATAAATAAATAAATATGACGAGGGGAAAAACTTCTTCATTTACATGCATTTGTTCTCCATTCCATAGTAAAAAAGAAACACTTAAATCTTGATATGTCTTTCATATTCACTTATTCTTTACATTGACTAGAAAAGGCATCAAAGAAGTGTTATAAGCATCTGGCAGAGGGGGGCTCCCTTTTTGTAAGCATATCATGACTTCTGAAATTACATAGAGATATTAAGATAGAAAAGAGAGCTAAAGAAATTAACAAACTTCATGCCACCATAACAGAAACCCTTGCCGCTAATGAAATAGTACTTGCGAGTCACATTAAGGGGAACGATGTCCCTTCCAGCTCCAGTTGTCCAATTGTGAAGAGGATGGTCAGAAATACAATTCTCATAATCTGTTTTGTTCACCTCCAGCACGTTCATTTGGTTCCTATCATACACAAACTGGAAATGAACAAGAAAAGTTACCAAACAAAGAACAGATCGTTCCACAACAAAAACTGGAATGAAATGTTTAAATGGCCTCGGGGACATGGCATTGATACCAATTTTCAGACTACAAGTATACAACGTGTCAACCGTTGAAAGCAACAGACGGAGAGGCAATTGTGTGTTGAAAACAATTAGCTAAATGACCATTATAAAAGAGAAAAATAAGAGCAGTAGATAGGTTTAATAGTTATACAAGAAACCTTGCACTTTGGACAAATCTCCTCGATCATGACAGCTAATCAAGTATTGAATTTTAATATGTTTTGTTGGCAATAGTTTGTATCATCGTTCACATTACAAGTAGTGTTTTTCCCAATTTGCATGTGTCCAACTGTCAAAGAACCAATATTTTTTCCTGATGTCTCTAACCCATAGGTCTCTCCCTACCAACCAACCCATTCTTTGGTGATTTATTTTTTGTTTTTGACATAGCTATGCAACCTGCTACTGATTTTAAATGTATTGTAGTGAGAATGCAGTTCACAAAATACAAGTATCAATAAAGAAAACTAATCATTATAATATCACAAATGATTAATAATAGTATTATGGCCGCTACCATAGTATGACAATAAATAGTGGATCCACGTCAGTTGACTAGAATGCAACTGCGAGGAATTTGAAGTTGGTAGTATTATGAGGCCTACACAACTATTGAGAACAAAAGGATAATTCTAGGTACAAAAAATTCTAGAATATCATCAGGGAGAGTAATCTAATGAAATAGACGCTAAACATGAGAGGCATTCAAAAGGGAAAAGATAGTGATAGGTACCTCTGCACTGCAGCAAAGTTGTCCTGTTTCATTTGAGGATCAATTCTAGTTTATCGTTTGAGGATCTTATAATTTCATAAGTGAATTAAAAGTGAAATTAAATGAAGACACTTGGATTTCATCAGTCATATCATATTCTCACCACACTGTGGTTGAGTTTCATCTTTTAAGCAGCCTAATACAAATACAATGAAATAAAACTGGATTCTTTGATCATGTCATCCAACAAGGTGATTTGTTTTCCTCAGGAAATAAAATATTTTTTTTTTCAAAACCTAAGCATGTAAAACTAGACTGAATACAGAAGATGTAAGAACATACACAAGTAAGGTTCTGAACAACAGCCAAGTAGATCTAAATGCCATTCTTCATGCTGATATGATCCTCTAGTAGATAGCAAATCATGTCCTGAGGAAACTGAAGTAATTCTGCACAGAATAAAGAGTCACAAGTCACCTTTATGCTAACAACATACAAGGAATTGGAACCTCAACTAGTCTAACATGTTAAACCTAAGACCATTGTCTTGCAAGAGAAAATTAATAAGGCTAGTTGATGTCAATCGTCACAAGAATCCCACTAGCTGAACGCAGACCATTTTGAGTTCAGTTGGAAGTAAAAGGAGGGAGGAAATCGAAAGAGATCAGAAAACAAAAACATATAAATTGGTACAGAACCTAACCATGTTAATTGTTTCAGAGGAGCAAAGGCATGGAGCAAACCTATTGTGAATTTGTAACTAAGAGAAATTAACAAAGTACAATCAAGTCTGATATATTTCACAAGTGACAGTTTTAAGGTGGGGAGGGATCAAATTGAAGCTGGTTTACAGCCCCAAATTAATATACAAGGTGTCCGCGCTTCATAGCTTCCAATTGTATTTAACATTAAGAATGATTGAAAAGAGTGGCAAACCTTAGTTGAGTGTGACTGATGTTGCTGTCAATCCTACAATTAACAAAGCTGATGCTACAGGGAGATACTGTAATTTTTACAGTTGATCCATTTCAATGTACTGAGGAATGGTAGAAAAAAACGACTAGAAAAAAACATTCAGGCATAATAGAAAAGTGGGATGCAGTTAAGCAAGAAAATAAGGCAAAAAAAGGACCAATAAAATCTTGCAGCATAGCAAGATTTAGGTATTCTGACGAGAAATCATACCACAGCTCCAATGCACAATATGGCTTGATATTTGCGAGACTTCCCAAGCTTTTCTGCAACGACACCAATTTCAAAACTACCAAGAACCCACACTACCTGATGCATACATACAATAATTGAACCTATTATTAATGAGTGTCAAGCAAAACAATGACCACAGACCATGTAAAACAATTGGAATGATGAAAGCACTACATGATTTGTGCTACATTTATCCGCATCAGCACCAACAATTTCACCCTAATAAATAATAGACAACTCATGTTTTAACATGATAGTGATCTGAAAATATTCTAAATCATGTTAGACCAGGTTTGTATTACCACAACAAATGTTCACTTCTTCCGCATCATGTCATTCAATTTAGCAATTCATTAAGGTGAATCCCCGACTAATCAAAGTACTTTTGGTTATAACCTATCCAAAAGGTGGTGATTCTTTGCCATTAGATGCACAGGCAGGTCTGACAAGCCCCAGGACAGGAAATTCAGCACATCGAGGAAAAATAGTCATGAGTGAGTTGGATTGTTGTACACAAAACTAAAGGGTAAAATAAGCTCAGCCAGTAAAGCGATTTGTGATCAGAATACAGTTTTGAATATTTATATAATAAAAAAATTAGTATTTTGACCTTCAAAATTTGTATAAACTTTACCACAGCCCCTCCTTTGTACAATTTTTGAGTCAATCATTAACTCGTTATACATATGGTGAAGAACATTCCACGTTAACGCCCGATATTATGCATCATTCGCTTTAAGATTTATATGAGTTTTGGACTCACAGAAACTTACCAGTGCTGTCAAATTATACAACATAAAACAGGTGTGACTCAAGAAGTAGTGAGAAAAGCATACAAAATTAAACTAAAGAGAATCCAAAATGTGTAAATAAAAAACAATATGACTACTTTACCTAAGTTTTTCTGCATAAGTTTTCATGTCATTCAATTTAGCAATTCAAATCCTTCTGCATAAGTTTTCTACTTCAAGGAGATTCTCTATTTCGATTGCTTTACCTTAATATGAATTGCAAAAGAGTATTCAGACCACAGTTATAAATATCAGCCTAGACTAATACACTCAAGTATATTTATAGGAATGAAAATCAAGTACAGGAGAAGGTAGCCATTTACATGATAAATTTTGAAGTAGTAATAAAGACAATAGTATTACCTTCTGGATTCTCCATTTGCATTTTCTGCAATTGCATTAGTACTAGGTTTGTGCAACACCTGGAACCAACAGAACACAATTGCAGAACAGTGACACAGGGAATTCATTAGAACTGGGATGTATCCTTCTTAGGCACCAGAGTTGCAATTAAGGACACAACATATTAATTGTGTCAAAGTATACTTAAGTATCCATTAAATTCAATCACATTTTTTTTTGGGAGGGGGGGTAAATTCAATCACAAACCTTATCAGTATCACAGCAAGAAACCAAGGATGATGAAACTGCAGATGTATGTTGCATAGCCCTCTCCAGCGTCTTCAGGTGAAATTCCTAAGAAGGAACATGATGAAGGAATATTTTAGCCATAAAGAGAGAGAGAGAGAGAGAGAGAGAGAGAGAGAGAGAGATGGCTGCAAATGCAAAGAACCCACCATTCAATGTTTGCTCCAGCTCTCTAAAGCTACATTGGCCTCACCATCTTCTTTCCTCTTTACCCTACATTTTGTAGTATTTATTTACTCAATCTCTCTAGTTATGCCTTGATATGCATATATGTCTATGTATAAATATGTATCGATGAATGAAGTTTGGTAATAATCTTATGAATGTGATGATGATGCTTTTAATTGAAAGATAATATTGGGTTCGTCTTCAATGGCTCGTCGACAAATTCTAGTTGAAATGGGAACACGTGCTTTCCTTTCTCTAGCCATGTTATGATTTTGATTTTTCTGAGTTCTCGTTTTATTTGTGATTTTCTTTCCTGCCCAGACTAGCTCCCCCTTTTTCCTATCTATTTTTCTACAACATTTTTTTTTCTTCTTCTTAATTTACAATTTAAGATATTATATTATCTATTTTTATTTGCTTGATGTACATTTAGACACTATGCAAAAAAAGAATTCCTTGAGGAACTATTAGTCATTAGACATATACAGAACAAAGTCACATAATTGAAAATTGGGATCGAGGGTCAAGTGAAAGCTGTCTCATCCCCTCTTCAGTGAGCACATTACTAACTTGGACTTGGTGAACTATGTGCCTAAAAGAATTTGGAATTCTATTAATATGGTTAATGCTATCAACTCTTGTAAAGTTGGAGCAAATACTTTTTTGAGGTTCTGGATAATGACGTTAACGGAAAGGATGAAGGCCTATCTTGAATGACTTCCCCTTTCTTACTGCTTGATGACCTACATTTGGCCTAATGACTAACCAGTTTCTTGAATAATTAAACATGTTATAAGCAAATAGAATTATAGAATAACTGTTTTTCTCTTTAATAGTTTGTTTGTTTGTTTGTTTGTTTTTTTTTTTTCCCTCAATCTTTTAGTTGGAAAATGAAACTTATTTGAGGTTACATCTTACTTATACATCTAATTGATATTGAGGTGGTGGTGTATGAAGGGATGATCAGAGAAAAGCCATCCAGCAAGGAAGAAAGCAAGCCAATTTATCAAAGGTTTGCTTAATGACCTTTCCTCCATCAGCTTTCCATAATTCCATTACTTGGATTAGCTAGATGTGGTCCTGTTCACATAATTTGCTGGCTATATACGGTGGCGATTACTACAGTGGTGGGATCTGTACTAGTAACCAATCTAAAACAAGTACCAGAAAGGGAAGATGGGACAGCGCAGAGGTATTTTGTTTTTCTCTTCTATTGAATCTGTATTCTTGGTGAAGGCTGATTATCGATAAGGCCGAATCAGGAAATTCCAAAGTGATTAATTATGTATTCTTACTGTTCATGTTCTGATGAGTCTACATTGGAATGTATTAAAAATCAGAAAGCCTCCAAACAGTAAGCATACAAAAGGGAGGCTTTCTCGTTTTTAATACATTCCAATTTCCAGTCATCTAGCTTAGGCTACCCAATCATGCTCTTCCCAATTAGTTTTTGTTCATGTACTTTTAATAGCTCAAATTTATACATTTTATTTTGTCAACCCTTGGAGTATTCTTAATGAGTTGCAAGCAGCTTCATTAATTAGATTTAGTTCTCTCCTCTTCAGGTGAAATTCCAAGCTCTTCGAACTCTATTTTTTTTTTTTTTTTTTCAATCACCACCCACCACAATCACCCCATCAGACAGCTAGTTTGAAAAAATAGAATTACCATAAACAAAACAACCCAATTCCTCTAAAGCAAAAGTCAAACTTTAGATTTTATTAGCTAGCATCCAAAAATTCCAGCAATAATTTCAAGCAACCAAACACTTTCAAAACCAAGCCAATTCAAACAATTGCCCTTCCATATAACCCTTGACTTTACAAGCTTTCCTTAATCATCACTGTTCCTAGTTCATGAAACTACATAACATAGCTGTGTACAAGCAATTGAATCAACAATTCTGGATCAACACAACACAGATGAAATCACAGTTGAAACAGTAAGAGTAGATAGAGATTGTTCCAAGAGGTTCAAACACCTCTATTGTTTTCAAGAACGAATTAAATTCAACAAATATTGAAATCAATAGAATATTGAAATTCAACAGAATAATGAAGAGGACAGAACTAAAACCTTCCCAAAACCTCCACATCGTAGAATATTGAAATCATTAAACACAGCTAATACATATAATAGAGAGAGAGTTGGATTCATTCATAGAAATTAGCCTTACCGATTATGAATCAATCGAAATCTTCATCAACAATCGATCAAAATCTTCAAATCTTCATCAACAATTGATCAAAATCTTCAAATGAACAATAAAATTGAGATGGAGAGTTCAAAGACAGAGTCGAGCGAGAGTGTAGAATGAAGAGTGAGATTTTGAGATAGAGAGTTCATACCGTTGGAGGTCGATCTTCAACGAAGAGAGCGAAATCGATTTGGGAAACAAGGGATAGATAGGGTTGAAAGAGATAAGGGATCGATTTGGGAAATAAGGGATAGATACTGTTGGAGGTTGGTCCTTATGTCAATCGTTTGTTGGGAAATAAGGGATCGATTTGAGTGAGATTTTTTTTTTTAGAACACGATTTTGGTGTAAAAAGTAAGTTTTTGCGACGGTCAAATAATCAGTCGCAAAAAAATAGACGCAAAAAGTCCTATTTCTAGTAGTGTACATTAGTGACATTTGGTTGGTAGTCTTATTATCTCGGCAGTTGAGATTTTGGGTTCGACTCTCTTAAGAGGGCATAATGTTGTGATATTTATAAATTCTCCTACCGATTAATGCAGAAAAAAAAAAAAAAAAAAAACTTACTGTTGAAATTCAATGTTAATGGATGGGGGTGATCCATTGGCAATTGCTCCAAAAGCTGTAGTAGAGAGAACCATGGTGGCTCCACCCCTTGAAGGCCTTGAGGCTGATGTTTGTGCCCTGTCTACTATCTTCACTTGTATTGTTTGACTTGGATTGTAACTCTTTGGTGCTGCTGCACTAATACACCTCACCAAGTATTGCCTCCCACAAGCTGCCCCATTGTCCCAAATCCCCTCTCCGGCTGCCGCGAACAGATTGCTTGATGGAAACTGAGACCCGTCGTTGCCGCTGCACGCGGTGGCTGTTTCAATCCAATCACCCGACGACAACACATTAAAAAAAAAAAATCATGTTTTGAAAATCAGGTTGGGATTTTCTGTCTCTAATTTTTTTTTGTTTTTAATTCCTGTCTCGAATGTGAATGTGAGATACGGAGATCAGTTTTTCTACTTGTACAAAAATTAATCACAGAATTAGACACCAAATCTCATACATAGGTGTAGAATCCATCAAAAATAGATAAAATTCCGTTCATGTGAGATAGTTGTGTTTAGTTATGTAATCCATTTCCGCATCCCTCAGTATGGAAAGAATTGGTTATGATTTGTTAATGATTGATTGTAATTGTGGAGTGGGTACTTACGTATATATGGTGGGGCATAGCTGGCAGTAGTGCCAACATCGGCAAGAGAGAGATGAGAGAGACGTACAAAAAATAGCAACAAGAGAGAAAGGCATACAAGGTGGAACTGCTGGGAATTCATTGACACCCTCTTTCTGCACAGAGAAAAACACCAACTGATTGATGTTGGAAAGTGCTTATAATCTCTACATACATGTCTTCAGTTTATATATATATATGGGTAAATTACACTGCCACTCATGTGTTTATATTTATTACAGTTTCCTTCTTATATTTGAGAAATTACACTGATCCCCTTTGTTAGTATAATTATTTGACGATGTTAACTTTTAAGTTAAAATAACATATTTATCCTTTACCTTTACATATACTTTAAAGGGTAAATTACACTAACACCCCCTAAGGTTTCAATTTAATATGAATTTAAAAAAAAAAAACTAATTTAATAAAAATAAATATAAAGAAATATATTTAATTTATAAAAAATTATTTCTAACCACTTAAAAGATAAAAATTATATAAAAATAATTATTATTTTTTATTTTTTATTTCTTAACCAAATTAATTTTTAATTTTTTTTTAAAAAAAATTCTAAAAATCAAGCCATACATAGCTAAGAATTTTTTGATAAATTATTTATTACGTTGGTAAGTTATTTAATTATTTGTTAATTTTATGACATTTTTACCATCTAAGGCATGTTTGGTAATTATTTTATTTTCAGTTTTCAATTTATATTTACATAAATTTAAAAAACTGCCATAAAAACTTGTTTGGTAATTTTTTTAGCTTATAAATGGTTGTCTCAATTTGTAAATTTGAGAAAAAAACGTAAATTCAAAAAATGAGTTTATGTTGGCTGAGAGGGAGATTTTATGAGCTGGAATGGGCCACGGCAAAGGCCAGGCAAGTTGAGTACTGAACACGCTTGGGCCGCAGTAACTTGGGCTTGTACGGAGAAGTTTTGCTTGGTTAAGGCACAGGGCCATCTTGGGCCGAGCTACTTGGGCTTGTTCGTGAAAAAACCGAGCTACTGGAAGTTGCTCGGCCGAGATGGCTGCCTGCCATATCGGATTCCATGGTTCGTTCGGCTCGGAAGGAAGCCTACAGCTAACCGGCTCGACCTACCTCGAGCTCAGCTTGCCAGAATGCAACCAAGCTCGGTTGTGTGAGGCCGAGGTGATCCCGCCGGTCTGCCGAGCTCCGCCAAGATATCCTGACAGTTTGGTTAGGTGGTAATTGCTAGATTTGTGCTGACAGATGGGATAGCAGCACCACGTGTTGAGAGACTAATGGGAGTAGATTTGGGGCCCAGAAGGTATATAAGTATGTCTGCGCCCCCCATACTGGGACACATGATCATTTGGGTGAGATACACTTAAACATTCAACTCTTTCCTCTCTCTCTCTATCCTTGAGTGTGTGCTAACTTGACCGTCGGAGGGGTTTTCCGGTCACACACCGCCGGGTAGCTCACCGCCGTTGTGTTCACAGGTCGATCGGACAGATAGGGAGTTGGGAAGAAAGAAGTACGGGCTCGCCGGAATATTTGCTCCCCGTACATTGGCTTTTAAACAGAAATTTAAAATTTTGACTAACAAAATTTTTTTCAATTAAAATTTTTTTTTCAAATAAATTTTTTTTCCAATGAATTTTTTTACTAATTTGTAAAATACCGAAAAATATTTTTAATGGGTATACCAAAAAAAAAAAAAGAATTTGTAGAATACAAGACAATTTTTACTAATTTTAAAATAATCTTTTATTCAATTTATAGTTTTTTTTTTTTTTTTTGACCAATTTAAAAAAAAATTTACACAAAATTCAATATTACAGATACACTTGTTACCATTTACCATTTATTATAACCTTATTCTTTTGTTAAAAATATCTATTGAATACAAAAATAATCTTCTAGAAATAACATAACATAACATGCACGCTCACAATAAAGGTTAAAAAGAGGAAAAATTACTATTTAGAGTGGAATTTGAAAAATTATTATACAAGTGTGAAAAAGATAATGATTTTAATTATTGATATTTATATTAGTTTTTATTTTTTATAAATATTTTCCCTAATCAGCACTGATATGTATTTCTCCCTCAAAAAAATCCAAACCCACATGCTGCATCAAAATATATAATAAGACGATAATTTGCGAATTAGTTAATTACACCAAACTAACAAGTTTTACTCTATGAAAATTTAAACATGGTAATTTTTTATAAGCATAAAACAACCTAATTTATTTTTTGTCAATGGATAGATGATAATCTATAAATATAAACAAATTACAATAAATTAGATAATCAATTATATAAGAAAGTCTAACGGTATATGTATCAATAAAACAACGATATATGTATCAATAAAACAACAGTAACCACCATTAAAAAAAGCACACACAATTCCAACAACTACATAAATACAAGAATGCACCATGATAAGACTTAACCTCTCAGTTAAAAGTATGTAAGGATGTCTAATTGAACTAGTCCAGTTGGTTAACCTAATTCAAAATAGAGATGCGTTAGCTCTAATGCACAATTTTTTTTATTGACATCAGAGTGTCGGTTCAAAACTTGACTAATTCCCAGAGGTGCGCAATCCCTCAGTAAGAAATTTTCCATAAGTGCACCACAATTAATTTCAAAAAAAATTGTTAATCCGATGGCTCCAAAAAATTGTTAGCACCTAATAAGTTTTGATCCTAAACCTTGGAGAAAACACACTCCCAAAACTCAAAACACTCTCAAAACTCAAGACCTTACCACCAAGCCAACCCTTGGAAGTCTCCCACAACTCTAATCCACATATTGCACGCTGGAAATCAATATCAATATATAATTGCTTGCTACAAAATATTCAACAACAACTTTAAATTGTAATAACCCTACAATCCACTTGGATTGATTGATTTTGAGAGAAAATGAAAGAAAATGATTTCTCCCATTCTTACTTACTTGTTTAAGATACTAAAGAGAAGAGAAGTGAGAAGAAATGGACATAAATAGAGAAACATTCATTTCTCTTACAACTTGCTTTCTGAATCTCTCTAAATTTGGAATAATTATTAATTTTATAAGATATCGAAATTGTCCATCTAAGTACTAAAGAAATATAAGCATAAAAAGTTATTTTGGTAATATAACTTGTAAGAGTTTATTTTATTTTATTTTATTTTATTTTATGTAGTCTATCAAAATAAAATTGAAGATAAATCGATATCTTTTTTGGTAATATAAGAGTGAGCAGCGGATATACCGATCCATCAAAACTGACCAAACAGAACCGATCCGCCACATTTTGGACGGATGCGTGATGACGAGCGGACGGTTGCGGATTGGTTTTCTCCAATCCGCCAATCTGGCGGACAGATGGCGGATTTTAGATTCCTTTGGCTGCAACCGAACTGTCAAACCACGAGCACCCCTAGTAATTTATAAGACTTTGTGTTTTCAGTTTGTTTAAATATTCGGTTTGTGTTTTCAATTTAAAAAGAGTTTAAATATTCTGTTAAAAAAAAAATTTAACTTGAATATCTTTTTTGAATTGAAAAAAACAAACGTATTACTTATCTATATTTTTTAGTTTTTAAATCTATCTCTAAAAATGATAAATAGAAAATATGATATATGCTGGTTGATTTTTGTTTTCAAAAACAGATATAGATGTAACAATACAAAGACATACAATCTCTACTACTATTCTGTTCATGATTTTGGTGGTTTGAATTGATTTTATATTTTAAGAATCACAGATTGTAATACTTATGTGGATGAGGCATGCTGTGATCATAGTATGTCAATGAGGCATGCAGTAATTATGATATTTTAAAATTTCAAACTTTCTTGCTTTAGATGAGGCATGCAGTGATTATAATACTTTCTTCTTTTTTTGAGGAAGTACAAAAGTTGAATTATGTTGAAAATTTATAAAATTTTAAACCGCTAAACCGATTCGCATCCATCCGCCAAACCGTCAATCCGCTCAATCCACATCCGCCGGATTGGCGGATGGATGTAAATTGATTTTCTTCAATCTAGCGGACGGATGACGGATTGGAGGTTCCGTGACCGCAACCGACCCGCCCCCACCCTAATATAACCTCTTCTTTTCTTTTCTTTTCCCTCATAATTTAACAAATCATTTCTTTCTCCCCTTAATAGCCAAACATATATAGTAGAATAAAGACTAGGCCATCAGCACAACCAAGGTTTTTTTTATGTTTAGTTATTTATTTTTTTATGACCGGATGTCCAGACTAATTTACATGTATCTCGATTAATTCCGTAACTCAATTAAAAAAGCCTTCTCACTACAAAAAAAATCACTTTTGGTGACTAAATTTTTAGTCGCCAAAAGTGATTTTTTAGTCATCAAAAGTCGGGTTTTAGGTTTTCCCGACTAAATTTTTTAGTCGCCATGTTGGTCGCTGGTAAACCGTCGCGGAAGGTATTGGCGACTAACCCACTTTTAGTCGCCAAAAAAAAAACTCTGTAGCGACCACAAATTTCGTTGCCAAAGCTCATTTTTTTTTAATTATACATTTGGCGACTAAATTTTTAGTCGCCAATAGTAAATTTTTTTTTTAATTTATACATTTCCCGACTATTTTTTTCGTCGCCAATACTGAAGCTTTTGGCGACCACCTGTTTTAGTCGCCAAAAGCATATTTTTTTAAAAAAATGTTGAACCTGTTGCTCGCAGGTTTCGAACCTGAGACATCCCACCACCACACGCCAAACTTTTTGCAACACACTTCCTCCATTATGCCACTATAATATCACATGAATATATATGCAATATATATTATTTATATAGTATATTAACCGCTATTAAGACAAAATAATATATATAAATATAATTTTTTTAATTCAATATACTTTATGTAAAAAATAAATTATTTACTAAAAAAAATTTAGGCCACTTTTGGCGACTAAATTAAATTTTTAGTCGCCAATTCTATCATTTTCGGCTACTAATTATAATTTAGTCGCAAATTAAGTTTTGCCTAAACATAAGTAGTTTTGGCGACTAAACCTGTTTTTAGTCGCCAAAAACGTCCCCTTTTGGCTACTAAACTGAATTTTAGTCGGCAATACTCAGTTTTTAGCTACTAATTTTTTTTTTTTTTGTAGCCAAAAACCTTCACTTTCAGCGACCAATCTGTGTTTAGTTGGCAAAACACCTACAATCGGCGACCAATCTGTGTTTTAGTCGCCAAAAACCGTCACTTTTGGCTACTAAACTGGCTTTAGTCGCTAAAACCCCCACATTGGGCGACTAAACTGCCTTTTAGTCGCTAAAAGCCTTGTATTCGGCGACTAAACCCTTTTAGTCGTCAAAAGTCACCAATTTTGGCGACTAAAACCATTTTAGTCGCCATCTGTACTACTTTCAACGACGAAAAAATTAATTTAGTCGCGAAATCTGTATTTTCTTGTAGTGTCTCCACGTGGATCGGACAGAACCCACGAGCGTGGCACATATATAGCTATGAGAGAGAGAGAGATGGATACATACCTCGTGGAGCTTTTGGTGTGGAGAACAGGCCTGTGAAGATAGGAGGTGATAAGCTTCATACAATACAACTGCTGGCTCATTGAGAAATTTACATCAAAACCAATATCATTAAAGAAGGTAGTTTTTTTTTAAAATCAGATTGCTAAGAATATTGTCTCGATAGGCACACTTCAAAAAGAACATTATCTCTATATATAGTAAAGTTTGTTAAAGTGAAAGTTGGGCAATCCTTATCCTTGAGCAAATAGTCTGAATGAGATAGCTTGTTGTAACAAAATATAGAATCAAGATCCTCTCCTTGCATTTCCTCCTTGCATTTCCTACTTGCAGGGTCATTGGCCCCCTTTTAGGCCCAATTTTGATAATCCAAACCATTCATATTTTAAGATTTGTTCGGTATATCATACCTGTAAAAAATCAAACTGATCGGATATTAGAAAGCATGTGTTCAGAAAACTGTTTATTAAATTCTTAAAAAAAATAGTTTTCAGTTCGAGTTTTCCGAACACATACTTTCTTATATCCGATCAACTTGATTTTTTACAGATATAATATACTGAACAAATCTTAAAATATGAACAGTTCGGATTATCAAAATTGGGCCTAAAAGTAGACCCAATGGCCCTACAAGTAAGAAATGCAAGGAGGGAATCCTGATTCCAAAATATATACATATTCCTTTGAAGAATGAGTTGTCCAGGTATTTCAGTTACATGCTCAGGAGAAGCAACATTTCGAACAGTAATATTATTTTGATATTATGATGTTTGAGTGATGCACAAGTTATCTCAACCAGTTAAAAACTAATGTCTAGTAAATTTCATAATTTTAAAAATTTATAAAAAAAATTGTTGAGAAATCCATTTCTAAGGGAATGTATGGCATTAGATCCTATGATTGTTTCATTTTGTATGTAACGATGTGATTAATGCAATTATTTGGTGAGAAGAATAAATTATTATCGTCAAGTATAATTTTTTTTATTTTTACTCATTGTTGTTTGACCTCTGGTGGCCAAAAAAGTCGCTGGAGGTGGCTAGCTGCGGTTAGTGGCAGTGATATAGACAAATAAATATATTAGGTGGACAAATATGTAAATAGATAGGTGACACGTAAATAAAGTCATATTGGACAAATAAGTGAACAAATAATTGATAATGAAAATAGTGGACAAATAGGTAGAGATCATACCAACTTTTAAATATTCTTATCCGCATGGTCTCTCAAAATATTAAAGTTTGGGGTTATTGGCTAAAAAGTTGTAAAATTAGATTAATGGCCCAAGTGTCCAAAACTATCCAATTGTTATATATTTTTTACCAGCGATAAACCCCTGGTATACACAGAATATGAAACAAATTAATAACATAATTTTGACATAAATAATATAAATAGTTAGACTTTTATATGCAAAATACAAAAATGAAAAATATTAAAACTCACAATTGGATTTGTGTAATAATTTTTAATAATTGAAAGATATTGACAATCACAATTGAAAAATATTAAAAATCATAATTGGAAATTGACCTTTTTAATAATTTTTTAACTTATTATAATCAATTGACAACTTATAATGACTTTTTGACAAAAAGTCACTCTTCCCAAACATGGCTCACAATTTTACCATAATGGCATGCATTTTATGTTTCAATTTTCAAGTTGTCACTAACTCAACTATGTAATTTCCTCTCCCTTTGCTAGAGTAGCAAACTTTCGCGAGTTCAACCAGAGCAACTTGAGCCTAACTCAAAAATTTTTAAGAATTGAGTAACATATTTTTTAATTTGGTGAGGGCTTGAGTAGCCTGTGATTTTTTTATTTATTTTTAGAACAGATAAGCCAAAAAACAACCTGTGATTGAAAACACCCTTTTACTTAATATTGATATAGATAAATATAGATTATCCAAAGTTGGTCAAGCCATATCACGGATCATGTTCTATCTCTAACCCTAGACATGACCAAGAAAAATTGATTGGTCAATTAGTAGAAATATTTTATAATAATCAATTTAAATCGACTAATATCTATTATATAAATTCAATGAATCATAAAAATTTATCCTGAAAGTGGGTTTATAATATAGGTTTAAAATTAGTGAAATGTGAGCCGCATTCACAATAGATGCAGACCATTGTTTTTTTATTTTTTGAATAATTTGTGTGGTAGATTTTATGGATTTGCCTATTTTACCATAGAACTTATTCAAGTGAAAATTTTATGTCAATTTTTAAAAATATTTGTAATTATTAATTTGAAGTTCGTACTTCAAAATTTTGAACTTTTTTATTTTTTCAATAAGATTCTGACATGTGTACTTGAAATTTTTTTCTATTTGATAAATTATGATTTACAACTAAAAAATAATTTAAAATTATATTTGATTCAAATTTTCTTTGGACTTATTTTTAAATTTAAAATTAAATATAGCTTAGACATAACTAAAAAAAATTACCATCTAACCAAAAAGATATAGCTAAAATGATTTTTGACAGTTTATGTACATTTTTTTTTTTTATAATTTAGATGAGTCAATAGTCTTAAATTATATTTATTTTTTGGTTTCAAATGGAAATATATATTTTTATAATTTTAAATTATATAATACTAAAATTAAATTTAGAATTTCATTTTAAGGATTTTCAAATATCAAATTAGATGTGGCTTAGATGTGGTTAACTTTATTTATTTGACATTCTATATATAAATATTTTTTCTTAAAATTTAAAATTATAGATACAGTTAAACCTACCAAAAATTTTATGTCACTTGTTTTTCTGAACTATTAAAATTAAAAAATTTATATTAATGTTTTGAAATTCTTAAAGTCTCTTAGATCAATTTTTTTTTTTTTTTTTTTTTGCTCGAAAACACACTAATTTTATGTCACTTGTATACTCTACACCTAAGAAACACACTAATTGATAAATTAAATAGTTACTAAATAGAATTGAAAATTAAAACTATGAAAAATATAATTATTGATTTTTTAAAAACTACATATATAAAATGAATAAATGATACAATTCCTTTTTTAATTTTTTTTTTTATTTATAATCTATTTGATAGAGTTATAATAATCAAAAACTTTTAATAATATATCACACATTGACCTATAATATATCTTGGAAATAAAAATTATGCAAAAAATCTCATACATAGCATTGAGGCCAACAACTATTTGTAGTTGCCTTAGAAATTGAATGAGGCATCCATAGTTATCGTCACATATGGGCCTGATCTATTGTTAACAGAGGCCGGATGGACATAGAGATTAAGTTTGAATAAAAGGCACACAAAAAAAAAAAAAAAAAAATTTAACATTAAATGAAATCTAAATAATCACCATTTAAGAGAGAGAGAGAGAGAGAGAGAAATGTAAAGAATATTTATTCTTATAGACATTAATATTTTACGTCAATGCAGTGAAATATAAGCCTTTTTTTAGGAAGGGATTTAGTAATTCCTACTGGAAAAAAAAAAAAAAAAAAAGAGATTAATTAGTTAGATAAAATATATAATATATTTTATTATGAAAATCAATTCCTTAAAGTATGCGTATACTATATTGTTAGGTATTAAATTTAAATTCCTAAATCATAAATGAATTCAATAGCCAATGATATTTAAATTTTAAACTTTAAATTTAAATTTTTAATAGCCAATGATATTTTTCTCTTTTTAAAAAATAACAAAAAATCAACATAATTGGATTGAAGTTTTGAAACTCCTAGAGCTCTCAAAATTAAAATCCCTTTTTCCTTCTATAATATATAGATAGATAGATAGATAGATAAATAGATACATAAAATCTAAATTGTAAACAAGAAAAAATAATTATTTTCAATTAAAAAAATTATATTAGCCATAAAATCGTGTTTTAGATACTTTTTTGATCACCTACATACAATTTTAACCGATTAAGTGATATTTTATTCTTACATACAATTTTATTCTCACAGTAAATCATAATTGTACAATTTTAACCGATTAAGAGAAGAGTAGTTACTAGGGTGTGCGTGATGCGGATTGGGTGGTTTAAGAATAAAATTATAAATTGAATATCAGATTAATAGATTGTTAGATTAACAAATTGCGATTTAAGCGGTTTTAAACAGATTGGAGAATTGAAAAATATTCTAATCAATTATCAAATTTTTATATAACATTAACAATAACTTGTATAATATTTTTCATATACATTACATAAACTAATTTTATATAATTTTATATATATATATATATAATTACTAATTTGTAATAAATTTCGCATGTTAAATTTCTCTCACATTCATTTTTATTTTGATATTTCGTTATAAATTAATATATATATATATATGTATTAATTATAACGGAGTGGAGCAGTTTCGAAGTTGGATTATAAATTTTAAAATTTAAACCGCAGTTAGCGGATAAAACGATGTGGGTTAATAAGAATCGGTACAATTTTAACCGATTAAGTGGTATTTTACACAATCTTAATAGTTACCTACTATATATTTAATATTTTTATTATGTTATATAAGAGGTGACATCAAATAATATCTAAATATAATACTTAAATACAATCACTAAATACAGCCACATTGCTTTACTTACATGCAAACAACTAACAAGACGTTAAAACTTTAGTCAACATGGAGCATGCACACCAACTGAGAGCTTAGGGATTGTTTGGAATTTGTTTATTTAGTGTACATTTTGATTTTTTTTTTTTTTTTTGAAAAAATTAATAAAAAAATTGAGAGATAATATGGTTTAAATAAATACACTTATTTAGATCACCCTCAAATAACTCCTAATTTACACATTTACATACTTTATAAATTATTTGAATATTCTAGTTTTGTCTCTACATGATGTAATAATAACTAAAATTTCTAAAGAATTCTATTTGCACTTAAAAAATAATTAAGTACACTTAATTTCTCAATACATTCTATTCAATTATTTAATATTATAATTTACTCTTAATACACTTTAATTTTTTTTTTTTTAAATTATCCTTCAAAATACACTTAAATAATAAATAAATCAAAAATTCTAAACCTCTTTCACATTCACATGAGTTCACCTGTTTATCTTGATTCACTAGTGGTTTCAACTCTTGTTGCCGGTTTCATTTCAATTCCTTCTTGCAACGACGGAACATCATGGGCATCCATTATATATATTTAAAACTGACTGTATTTTGTTGGAGATTTGGGAAGAGATTTTAAAAGAAAAGAGAAAAAAATTTGTGAAACTATGTGAAATATAAATATATTTTATTTACATTTTACCTACCTTTTTCTTTTCCCTTTTAAATTTTTTTCTAAATTCCTCAACCAAATACAACTTAACCGTTCAAAAAATAAAATTACACGTAGCCACACCAGATCTATTAAGTTCTTTGATACTTGCAAAACAATAAACAAAATTTTCAAATATAATTGATTGTCAAAATTTCCTCAAGAGAATCATGTGTGTGTGAGAAGGAGAATAAATAAGGGAATAACGGATTTGATAAGCAAGAGGACTTGATCAAATAACAGGATCTCTTTTCTCTCTCTCTCTCTCTCGCTCTCTATATTTATATTTTTGTGTTTATTATTGTCCGTTATCTAGGAAAATCAAGCAATTCTGTAAAGGATTTGAGTAAAATTGTTGGGTCATCAATTGAATATATATAATTTCTATATAAATTAAAAATATATACAGTAATATATGATATATATAAATATATATATTAATGTTTTGTATTGTTTTTTTTTTTTTTTTTTTTTTTTTGATCAGCAAAGAAAATTTTATTCATAACATGAAATTAAGAGTACAAGAAGATGAAGTGCACCGAGAGAGTTTCGGAAGTACAAACAACCCCTACTACTGCTACTCGCACCCAAACAACCAACTCCTCCGCCTCACAAATTTTTTATATAATGAAACTAAAAAAGAGGTTAAAGAGAACTTAACTCCAACATAAAACAACACCACAGACTACCCCCACCAAATCCCATAGGAAAATCGCCCCCACTAACAAACAGACCCTATAAGTAAGTCACACCCACAAACAACTCTCCGAATATAACCCCCACTCCCAAGAACAGAACACTACTATGACTAAATTCCCATTGCAACGCAAAACACCCAATTCACCGAAATACACCCAGGGACCAATCACCCAAACGATACACCCATGACACAAACTTTTAAAGTAGAAATAGGTCAAAGAAGATTGTGAGACCTCTAGATTTTCGGTGAGGTGAATTGGAGTTTTAGAGGAAATAAGAAGATAAAAAGAAAATAATTGAAATTTAAGAGAAGATAAAAAAAAAGTTAAAAATGAAAAATACATATGAATGATTTGAGCGTACCATGAGAAAAAAAAAAAAAAAAACTATTTTATTTTAAGATTTAATTTGTATTGTCCTTATTAATAAATTTAAATTAGAATATAATAGAAATTAAAATTTTAAATTTTAGTTAAATGTATTGAATTATTATTTAAGTACAAATAGAATCTCAAAAATTTCTGCATGGACTACTATGTAAGCCCAAAGATCATTCACGTATTGGTCAGCCCATTGGAGAAGTTATTGATTAATAAAAGAGGGTGAGTTCTATGAATTTGTATTAAATAATTAAAGAATATAAGGTGTTTTAATAGTGTTGTGATTAATAGAGGATAGTGGGATTTATGAATTTGTGTTGAATAATTAAAAAATATAATAAATTATGATTAGTGTGATATATCGTCACGTAACCTACTATCCACCCAAAAAAGGCCATGTAACCAATAATTTTTCCAGCCCATTGGGGTATCAAACCCGGCCTAATTTTTACTTGTCTTCTTATTTCTTCCGCATGTTGTGTGTCTACTCTAGCACCATTTGTCTCGTCTTGTACATCTCTCGCCTTTTTGATGCTCTGTGAAGAACAACGCAAATTTGTTTTTTTTTTTTTAAACTGAACTTGAGTTTCAACTTCTTCTGGGTTTCAATTATTTCTCTCTGGTCGTTCCATTTTTTATTTTTATTTTTAAAGATTCTCATGTTCTTTTGTTACTCTGAATCTTTGAGTGATGTCTCTATATGAATTGATTTTTGTTGCAAGTGATTGTTTTTGTTGAGTTAGGTATCTATTTTTCTTGATGGGTACTGTTGCTGCTCAGTGCCCATTTAGTATCAGTGCCCATTTCCAGGGAAATTCTAGGGTTTTGCTTCCCAAAGTGGACTTCTCAAGCTTTAATTTTTCTTCCAATAGGGAAATTTCAAGATTGAACTTGTACCCAAGTTCTGCTTCCTCTGGCACTTCCAAGGTACTCAAATACTAGCATTTCTGTGCCCTTGATGAGATATGTTTTGATTGACTCTTGGTTGTCTCTGATTTAGTTATTGTAAAATCTTTCATTTGTATTGTAATATATTGAGGATTCATTCCGAATATTTGTTCTCTCTTTACAAATTGAATTACTTAATTAGGCTTAAGGCTGTGACCTTTGTTAAATTTGTGATCACGAGCATATTTGTTTAGTTGTAATTTAGCAGAAATTTATTGGAGTATCTGAACTTGGTTATGCTTGAATGTGGTGGTGGTTGGGAGGTGCTGAGGTGGCAGGGGTTTAGGGAGGGATGGAAGTGGCACAAAAGTTTTGGGATTTTGAAGGGGATGGTGTGGTTAATCATTCCTTCAGGTGGTAAGACTCTGGTGACTGGTCAAGAAAAAAACTTATTGTAGGAGGTGAAGAGAAAAGGCGAGGCAGCATATGATGTTAGGGTTAAGTAGAAACGGGGAAGGAGCTGGGTGCATGGTGAACAATGAAAATTTACTTTATTAGAAAGCTTAAGGAATTTATGACGTTAATTTGGCGTAATGCATAAACTCACTGTGCATAAACGAATGGTTATAACAATAACTAGAGAATCTAGGAAGCACTTACTGGAGCAAGTGATGGAGAATTGATGAGCATGCATGAGCTATTATATTAGATGGACTCAAGGACAAGTGTCAGATGCAGGTGTGTATCTCAGACCTTCATTAACTTAAATCTTAGGATATTAGGGTATGTATCTAAAACTTGGATATGGATATGGGGACAATGTCATCAACATTAAAATATTACATATTGTATAATATTCTTAGAAAAGATGTTGTAAATTATGTATAAATATACTGGAAATTAAATAGAATTTAGGAATATGTAATTTCTATCTGTCATCATCCACTACAAGAAAAAACACATTCGGCGACCAAATTTTCCGACTACAAAGAATTTGGTCGCTAAAAGTATAGCTATCAGCGACTAAAAAAGAATTAGTAGCCAATTGTGAAGCTTTTTGGCGACTAAACAAATTTAGTAGCCAAAAGTCCACAATTGGTGACTAAAAATAAGTTTAGTCACCAATTATATGGGTTTTATCGACTAAAACATTTTTAGTAGCCAAAAGTATAGTTTTCGCAGAGTAAAAAAAAATTAGTAGCCAAAAAGTCAACAATTGCCGACTAATTATAATTTTGGTCGCCAATTATGTGGGTTTTACCGACTAAAACATTTTTAGTAGCCAAAAGTATAGTTTTTGCCGACAAAAAAAATTTAGTAGCCAAAAAGTCTATAATTGGCAACTAATTCTATGTTTGGTCGCCAATTATGTGGGTTTTACCGATTAAAACTTCTTTTAGTAGCCAAAAGTAAGTTTTTTGGCGACTAAAAAAAAATTATTAGCCAAAAAGTGTACAATTGGCGACAAAAAACAAATTTAGTAGCAAAAAGTGGTCTTTTTTAGCGTGAAAGTCTCTTCGCTGACCAAAATTATTTTGGTCGCTAAAAGTTAAACTTTTATTTTTATTTTGCCACTAAATAATTTTTTTTACATAAATTATGTCAATAAAAATAATTATGTATATTACATATATAATCATGTGGCGTTACGCTGGCATAGTTGGAAATGTGTGGTGCATAAGGCTTATGCTGTGGGAGGTTAGTGGTTCGAGTCGAGGTCAGTGGTTCAAGTCTTTATAAGAGCGGATGCAAAGCTTAACAATGAATTATTTTTTTTCACGGATGAAGCTTTTGGCGACTAAAAATGTTGGTTGCCATTTGGTAGCTTTTGGCAACTAAATATTTTGGTCGGCGATTCCTTGACTATTGGTGACTAAAACATTGGTCAGTGAATGTATGATTGTAAAGAAATATAATTGACTATTAGCGACCAAAATTTTGGTCGCTAAAGACTTGCTTTTTGCTGACCAAAGGTTTTTTAGTCAGCAAAACCTTTTCCAACAGGTTTTTGGCGACAAATATAGCGACCAAAATTTTTTGTCGCAGAATGGCTTTGGCGACCAAAAAATAGACAATTGGCGACCAATATTTTAGTAGCTAAAACTGACTTTTTTTTTGTAGTGATCCATGTGAAAGGCCATAGATGTTTCTTTACTAGAGAATGTAAGTTTCTTCTTTTTCAAACATTGTAAAAATTAGAGGGTCTAAGTGTCTAAAACATATCCCATACCCTTAATCTTGTCATATCCAATGCACATAGGCACTTTGGAAGAAATAGAAGAGTCAATGTAACATATGCATGAGTGAACCGAGCAAGGAGTAATAAAGATTAGAAGCAAAAGGACGATGATTAGTCTATTAGGCTCTCCAAGTTCATTTGTGTTGGTTTACTTGTAGTGGAATTGGTCTTCTGCCACAATAATAATAATAAATAAATAAATTATGGTAATGTATGGCAACATAAAGAGCTGTTGGCACACTACAAGAAAAAGTACCTTGGCGACTAAATTTTTAATCGTCAAAAGTCCATTTTTAGTCGCCAAAAGTCAACTTTTTAGTTTCCCCGACTAAATTTTTTAGTCGCCGGTTTTGTGGCAAAAACACGGTTGGGGAAGGTATTGGCGACTAAAAAAGTTTTAGTCGGCAAAAAATAAGTTTTTAGCGACCAAAATTTTGGTCGCCAATAGTGAATTATACTTTTTTAAATTATACATTTAGCGACTAACCTTTTAGTCGCCAATAGTCAATGAATCGCCGACCAAACCGTTTAGTCGCCAAAAGAAACACTTTTGGCAACCAATAATTTTAGTCGCCAAAGGTTATTTCGCAAAAAAAAAAATACCAACTTTTCTGCTTTTTCTGAGATTCGAACCACCAACCTCCCACATTCAAAACCTTTAGCAATACACTCTCTCCACTATGCCACTACAACACCACATGAATATATACGCAACATATATTATTTATATAGTATATTAACCCGTATTAATATAAAACTATATATATAAACATAATTATTTTAATAATTTATAATTTATGTAAAAAATAAATTATTTACTGAAAAAAAAATGAGACCACTTTTGGCAACTAAATCTATTTTTTAGTCGTCAATTCTATAGTTTTGGCTACTAATTATATTTTAGTCGATAAAAAAATTCATTCCCGCCTAAAAATAACCACTTTTGTCGACTAAACTTATTTTTAGTCACCAAAACCTTCACTTTTGGCAACTAAATTGAATTTTAGTCGCCAATTGTACACTTTTAGCTACTAAATTTTTTTAGTAGCCAAAAACCTTCACTTTTGGCTACAAAATTTATTTTTGTCGGTAAAACACGTATAATCGGCGACCAAACTATTTTTTAGTCGCCAAAACCTATACTTTTGGCTACTAAATGTTTTTAGTTGCTAAAAGCCTTCACTTTTGGCTACTAAAATTTTTTTAGTCGCTAAAACCCAAATAATCGGCGACTAAACTGATTTTTAGTCGCCAATAACCATACATTTGGCTACTAATTCCATTTTAGTCGCCAATTCTACTACTTTCAGCGACGAAAATTCTATTTTTAGTCACCAATTCTACTTTTTCTTGTAGTGGCAGGGTTCAAAAAGTTTAACAGGCAAGTACATTTTGAAAGTTGTTTATGTAGAATGGCTATTAAGAAATACGTTCAACAATCTAATTGATCACAAAATTAGAAAGTATTGAGAGCTGAGCCAAAAGAGAAGATAAAAAGTTTCAAGAAGAATAAAAAGAGAGGAGAACACAAGGGTCAAAACTCCAAATCATAAAAACAGCAAGTCTTAAACATAATTTTGTCATTTCACTTAGAAGTATGGACACTTAATGTGTCCATGTCAAACAAGTGTCGGGCACCGACACTCCTTGGACATGTGTTTGGTATTCAATTTTTCCATGTCCATAATTAAAAATAAAAATCATAATTTTGAACACGTGTTTGACACCTATTTTCTGGCCATATCCATCACCCAAAAATAAATGTATGACTTACACTTCTTGGACATTTGCTAACACATAATTTTCAAAGTTTGAGAATTTGACATAAATATATTAATAATCCTATATAAACTTAAATGAAAAATGAAAAACATACTGTAGACGTCCCCGAACGCCCTGGGAGGATGAGTCCTGTTCTGTTCATTTTGGGCTCACTACAGTTCGGACTCAAATTGTCATGGTTCTTAATCTGAACCAAAGAGTCCAAATCCGGCAAATCGTTTTGAGAAAACAGATTTTTTGAAAAGAAGTGCCAAACATGGATTGCTTTGCCAGATACAGAGTCGCCACCTAAATATTTTATTTTTGGAGAAATTTAGGAAATCCTGACTCATTTGCCTAAGGCCATGTGTCCGTCATCACGAAAGTTGCATCGGCTCGGGAACTTGGATACGATTGGGGAAGGTCACTTCGTGAGCACTCCCGCTCGCTCGATCAAAGATCGGCCTCTACTAACCATGATATCTAGTTTTGAAAACATTATGCATTCTTATTCCGGTTATTAGCCTAGATTTACTATGTGATGCGCACAGCATACAAGTATAGACTAGATCGCCTGAATTGGAACAAAACATTTCATGTTTGTTTTTTGAAAGATGGTTTGCTACTCGCAAGTAGGCTTAAAATGCAGATTTTGCCACCATACGGTGGCCTTAGAAAAAATGGTTTTGCCACTATCTAGTGGGCTTAAAACTCACAGTTGATGATTTGTTCCAATCCAAATAACCCAACCTTCACCCACAGGCATTCAGGCAGTTATATCACATAAGCATATAGCCTCATGGTAAGCATGCTATCATGGCAGTCACTCACACACATGCAAGGATGCTAAAGCATAAAACTTACCTAGTACTCCAAGCCAAAAAAGAAGCTATGTTAGAAATCCATGCATGACCCTAATTATACAGAAATGCCTAATGCAACACATGCAAAAATGCAACTATAGCAGGCTCGGCTATTCTAAAGATGGCATATGGGATGCTACAGCTAACAAGTATTCAACTTGGAATCGAAATACAATGCAGTGAATTGTGATGCGCCGAGCCCGGTGCTTGCAAAACAGATGAATGAATGCAAACATAATATCATACTGTATGCTAATTGAAACATGTCCTAATCTAACTATCATAAGCTGGTAAATAAAAGGGAGAAAGACGTGGGGTTGGAAGACATACATCACACACACGCACACTTATTACAGTTATGCCCTCGCTCGGAGGGTCCGAATAAATAATATACAGTCCAAATGAATAGTACAGTCCGAATAAATGCAAAACTCTAATTAATTAACAGATTTAACTAGGAAAGCAGTAAACTAGCACGCAAATCTATGGACCGCCTCAGCTCTGTTCCGAATTATGAATGATGCACACTTGAGTTGCCTTGTGCGGAAATCCATTGCGATGCCCCAAATAGCCTCTGTTTACAATTAAGCCTGGAATATTGCACGAAGCTCCAAAAGACTGCCGATTTCTGATTTGCTGCAACAGAGAGCAAGAAAGGGACATGGCAATGTATTTTCACATATGTATGTTTGCCTCGATCCTTGTGCCATCAATCACGCTTCTCGATGCATGATGGCCGAGCAGTCGAATTGCACTACTCGATGTGAAATGAATGCACATATAAACACAACAAGGCCTAGACTCCATCATGATTAATCCGGAAGGTTGGCGACCGGGAATTGAGACACGTTCCGTCACTCGGAGTATGAAATGTCCCTCGTTTCCCGTGCTCGGGCTAACTCCTATCCCAAACACAATGCAATATGCATGACATGCATGAATGCAATCCTAACATGCACCCTAGCATACACAATGCTATGAAATGGCATACACAATGCTCGATGTAACATGGCATATACAATGCTCTAACAGACAACCTAACATACGCAATGCTATGAATTGAAATGACATACACAATGCACGATAGACTTACACCAACATGAGTGGACCTCAACCACACTCACATCAGTAGCCATAAGATGAAAATGAGACTACCGAAATGCGTGCACACATGTACTCAAACTGAGGACCAAATCTAAGGCACAACATGCAACTCTAGCAAAGCATGGCAAGGATGAAACATGGCATTCAAACATGTAAATTCCAGCACTAAAACATGATGCCAAAAGGTCCCGAAACATGGAAACATGGCATCCGATGCATGAGATGAGCCCTGAAACTCAAAACTAGGCACATGTATTGACTTATAGCTATACAAAGCATGCATTATTTGACTATGAAGCACAAAGACAGAGCCAAGACAGTCCCAAAACATGAACATTTCTAGTTCAAAACATGACCAAAAGATGCTAGCATGATGGGCTAAAATAGCATGCAATAATGACTAGCAAGCATGAGTTGGATGGCATGTATATGAAGCATATGAAATCTCACCAAACCAGCCAAAATCGGTGAACAAAATATGCCCAAATAATCATTGAAATGCAGCCAATGCATGCAAAAATGATGAGCTTCTTTAGAGGGCCATGCAAGGAGTTATTAAGCACATACAAGATAGACATTTAACATGATGAGACCACCTCTAGAAATGGAATATGATAGCCTTAAAACTCACAAAATAGGCCCTGAAATCAGTCTCGGAAGCATGTAAAGAAAGGCCTCTTTGAAATGCCAAAAATGCTAGTAAAGAGAATGAAGGGTGAGAGGGTCACCCCTCCATGATTTTGGATCTCAAAGACACATCAAGGCCACTGAAAATCCACTGGATTTCAGTGACTAAGAGATCAAACCATGGCCAATGCAAGTGCTCTAATGCATAGCCCTAATCATGAAGGAATGAAGCATGCATAGGGGAAGATGACCCGAAACAGAAATGGGACCTTAACCAAACTCAAAGAGGAGGCCAAAACAAGTCTTTTTCCAGTTTATATCAAGCCTCGAAAATATTCACAAGTAGGGCTAAAACAAGACACAAAAATAACCCTAAAAGAGAGATAGAGGGCAAGGGGCAACAGATGGCCTCAAATAGAATAGAGCCTTTCAACAAAGTTGAAGAGGGGCTCAAAATAAGACCCTTTACAGTTTGGCTTGAAGCCCAGAAATACTCACAAACAAGGCTAATATATCATGCAAAATAAACCCTAAAAGAGAAATAAAGCACAAAGGTTGAGTAGAAGACCTTAAGCAGAGAAAAGTCCCTGATCAAACATGAAGATGAGCTCAAAATAAGACTATTTTCAGTTCAGGTCGAAGCCCAAAAATGCTTGCAAGTATAGCTTATAGATGAAGCAAAAAAATACAAGTTTAAGGGAAATAGGTACTTAGCCTTGAAGAGCAGCAAATCAGGAGCTTTTGGTCCAAAATTCTGAGCTTTCAACCTCTTCAAATGGCCTCCAAGGTGCTGGAATGAGTGATGGAGGTGGTAGGCTATGAGGTGTAGGCTAAATATGCAAGAAATGTTGACTTTTAGCACAAAAGAGAGAGATATATGGAGATGTATGTATAATGCTCCAACTGGTTTTTCTAACCCTTAGAAATGAGGTAGGGTGCTAGTTATATAGAGGGAGAGGAGCCAAAGAAAAGGGGGGAAAAACCAATTCAAATCTCCTCCCAAAAGGACAAACCCTCAGACAGAGGGTCTGGTGCAAAATAGTTGGCACAGCTGGAATGCACCAAGAGGGACAAAAATGGCCGGCCAGGTGCAAAAGGGTCAGATGGTCGGCCGGCCACCTCCCCTGGTCGGCCGACCAGGGGTCAAAGGGGTCAACAGGAATTGCTAGCCAGCCACCCCAAAAAGGTGGCCTCCTAGATGAGTGCAACACAGCTGTATAGAGAAAAACCAGAAGAAGTGATTCAGGGGAGAGAAAAACCAGCTTTTTAGAAAGGTTCAAAAGGGTCAGGGGGAATTACTGGCCGGCCTACCCATATTGGTGGCCTCCCAGGTGTGTACAACACATTGGTATGGTGGAAAGTCAGAAAAAGTGGCCCGGGAATGGGAAAAACCAGCTTTCTAGTGAGAAAAACGGGCGACGAAGAGCAAAGAAGAGAAAAGCTGGTTTTTTAGAAAAATTGTTGGCCTTCCACCCTCCTACAACCTTCCTAGCAATGAAAATAAGTTCTCTGCCAAAAATGGACCAAGACGGATGCAAAACGAAGGTTTGGGGGCCAAAACGCGCGGCCTGGGGCCCCGAAAACTGACTACTAAGCACCGGAGGCGGCGTTTGACTACGAAGTTGGTCTCTCGGGCCACAGTGTCCCTAGAAAGGGAGGAAACAAGGTGCATGCCAAAAACCAGAGCAATCGATGGTAGTTAAGTGGTCCTGAACCGAGGCATACGGTCGACGGCTCCGAAAATCGGGAACCGGGCTCCAAACGGGAAAAATGGCCTACGACCACGAAACGTAGCCTACGGCCATTGAGAGATGATCTACGAGACCTCTCCCTCCCTTCGGGAAGAGAAAACAAAGAAAATAGGGCTTGGTTTGCAAACCGAGGCAAAGCGTAAAAGAGTCCGGAGAGCTGAGACTCTGGAACTCCAGAGTGAGCACAATATGCAACATCACCGAGCACTCAATTGGTGACGTCTGAGTCTTAAGGTTGGTCAAAAATGGGGTGTCTACAGTTGCCCCTCTTTGACAGAACTCGAAAGTCACACGTGACAGGAGTGAATGTCAAAGCCCAGAGACAACCCATTTTTGACAAGGCCGAAGACTTAGACAAACATACTAGATAACAAAGAAATGTGCCCGCAGGCAGGGGGCAAAATGCAACCGTCAATGCAAGAAGCCGAAGGTACCTCATGATTATGCAAATGCAGCAAGCTGCAACGAAGCAAATATTCACAATAGATGCAACAGTTTTAAGCAAGAATGCAAAGCAATACTACATTTCATGCAGTTGAAGAATGTGGAGAATCATTGTATTCTCGCTACGTCTCACACGGAGAAGATACAATACCTGTGCAGTTCGTCTGGTCGCACCAGCCTCAAATGAACCGTACATACAATACCGTGCCTGCAAAAGGAAGAAACTCAACAAGCACAATATAGTTAGCAACATATGTTCAGCGTGATATCGAATGCAGGCAAACGCGATGTTGATGGGTGAGTGCATCGCAATACGAGAAGCAACGGTGCATGATAACGCAAGTTAAGCATAGGGGTATGACAATACTCATGAAACGTGCAGAACAGTGCAAGTGGTGTGCATGGGAGTGCAAGTGGTGTGCATGGGAATGCAAGTAATGTGCATAACAATGCATGACAAGTGTAAACTCTAATGCACATTTTAAAACGAGACAACGAGCAAAGCAATGCAAGTTTCAACGAAGGTGGCTCAATCGCGACCTCTGGTTTACCTCCTGGAGGGGTCACAACATATTCAAAAAGGATACACCTTGCTTTTGACGAGTAACGATGAGATACGCATAGAAAGTTGGAGTTGAAGTTCCCGCGGGGGGATTTTGCGACGAAAAGTGCACTTTCTTTGTACTTTCTCGGGTGCCGGGGACTCCAATCATCACCAAAATTTGCAGGGACCTTGGAGACCACCTTGGGAATGTTGCCGGCCATGTTTGGCCCAAGGGGAAGGCCGCCAGCCAGGTTTGAGGGAGAGGGGTGGCCGGCCTACCAGAAAAGGTGGCCGGCCGGCCACCAAGCCCAAATCCGGGACAGTTTGGTCTTCTTGCTCTCATTACTTTAAATCCACTCGGCCAAACACTTTTTCCTCACAAATCTAACTCCGAAATCAGTCTCTATACCTTCCTAGAGCATTTTCCCTCTCAGATCTGCACTCCATACGCGTTTCCCAACGCCCCACGCAAGGTTGTTTCGCGAAATCTTTCGGTTTTCAACACTTTGAACCGATTAAATTTTGATTTCGGTGGTTCTTTTCTCATTTTCGCCACTTGAGGTGAGTTTGTCTCAATATTTGGAAGATTTTCTCGTGAGTTGACTTTTGTTGACTTTTTCATTTCCCGATAGTTGACTTTTGTTGATTTTTTCCAATTTTGGCTCATTTTGCTCATTTTTGCTCCTTTTTGCAGATTTTTCGAAATGGCGGGTCATTTTCCCCATGTTGGAGGTTCTCCAAGTGCCGGAGGTGAGCCGGACATCATGTCTTTACCTCCGAGGGTTCGGCCATTCATTCCCGAGAGGTATGACCCTCCGACTCATGTTCTCCCTCAGGCAATTTTCTACCATTTTACTGATTTTGATGATCGAGCGCCTGGGGATCTGCTTTTGCGAGAGCCAGAGTCCTACCTCTCTCATCAGGCACGAGAGGTATTTACTTCACTTTTACATTTTCTGCAATGTATTATGCATTTTCCGTGCATTTCGTGCTTTCGCTATGCTTATCTGCTCACTCAAGCACATAACTTGTTTTTAATGTTTAGTCTATAACACCGTATTCCGTTTGCATCTTGAACACACAGTTCAAACATTTTGACTTTCTGAACACTCGGCCCGTATATTGATTGTGAACACACAGCACACACTTGTTGAGAATTGAACATACAGCCCAAACTTTGAAATGAACACACAGCCCACTGATTTTGAAATCTGAACACACAGCTCAAATACTTGATGTTGACGTTGAACACGTAGCTCGAACTTTGATGATGAGCACACAGCCCATTCTTCTGATTGTGAGCACACAGCACACATTTGTTTGAGAATTGAACACACAGTCCAAACTTTGAGATGAACACACAGCCCACTGATTCTGAAATCTGAACACACAGCTCAAATACTTGATGTTGAACACACAACTCGAACTTTGAGATGAACACACAGCCCACACTGATTGAGAGTTGAACACACGGCCCAAACACTTGATGTCGAACACACAGCTCATTGTTGAGGTGAACACACAGCACACACTGATTGAGAGTTGAACACGCAGCCCAAACTTTGAGATGAACACACAACCCACACTGATTGAGAGTTGAACACGCAGTCCAAACACTTGAATTCTGAACACACGGCTCATACTTTGAATTTTCTGAACACACAGCCCAGATTTTGTATCTAATTTGATTTTGTACACAGCTCATACATTTCATTTGCACGCAGGTTATTCATTTCATTTGCACGCAGCTTATACATTTCATTATGAAACTGAATACATGTGTTCCTCCTGAATGCAGGTGACTTCTCGTACTGCGCGAGGATATGGCTCCATTGCGGCGAGAGAGTGGTACGCAGAGCTCCCAGAGGCTGTCCGGGATTTGGTTGACGTGGCAGGGTTTGGGCCCTTTTGCACTGGGATATCTCGCTGTCCTACTAGTAAGACGCTGATGGGTGCCTTGATAGAGAGATGGTGGGACACCACCAACTCTTTCCATTTCTCTACTACCGGGGACATGACTATGCCCCCGTTTGACTTCGCGGTATTGACTGGCCTTGATGTGGGAGGTTGGGCAATCTCGTATAACGAGGACATAGGCTAGTGGGAGGCCGCCTGGATATATTTATTGGGGGCTCGCCCGCCAGTTGACAGATCTTCGGGTAGCGTCTGATATACTTGGTTTTCTTCACATTTCAGGAGGGCGGAAATGGAGCCTGAGACTCCTGAGGAGGTAGCACAGTACACCCGCGGATTTCTGATGTTCCTCTTCAGGACCACTCTGTTCGCCGATAGGGGGAACACTGTCGGGCTCTATCTATTGAGTGCTCTAGTGGACCTATCACAGGTCAGCCGATATGACTGGGGTGGTGCCAGCCTGACTACTCTCTATTGCTATATGAGCTCGACCTCCCGTGGACGGGGGAACATGGTTGGCGGCTATTGGAGGTACTTTCTGCCCTCTTGATTTACATTTCTGCTTCTCATTATTTGTATATTGTACACAACAAGACTTTACACTCAGACTCGTGACTTTGCGCCAAAGATTTTGCATTTACATTTACACTCAAAGATGCTATATTCTGATGGCTACTGCTTTGTTTTCCATAGCTATGGGTCTACACGTACTTCCCGATGCTAGCCCTAGAGCTTGAGGTGGAGGTGCCCCTCATGACCCCTTACTCACTTGTATTCAAGGGCCAGTACCAGCCGAGACCTCGGGAGTCTTTCCTCTACCTACAGTAGTACTTTGATACAGTGCGATCGTCAGAGGTATTTCAGAACTCTCAGTTCTTCATGTTTTCATATCTTTGATTTATCTTGCACATTCACCATTTCTGATCAGCTTGTGCATCGGTTATCCACAGATCACATGGCAGCCCTGGGCGCCTTTAGGTAGAGACCTCCGATTCCAGTTTACCGGAGCATGGGGTGCCTCTCGGTATAGGATCCTGTTTGAGAGGCCAGTTGGTAGGGCCTGGTTTTTGGGGGATCGCTTCTTGCGTCAGGTATGGGGCTACCTTGCTCAGGACATCCCTTCAGCGCCTCCAGACGATACGCGGACCGTTGATAGGCTCCCTCCCCAGGGTGTCGTTAGTGCAATGCAAGGTACCGATGCATTCTTACATTTGGAGCAGGGGGAGTATGCGACCTACCGTCACACATACTTGATGCCCCCACTGACAGGAGTCCGTACCTCGACGAGGAGGTCTGCTGGTATGCCCTCATCGAGCCGGGCTCGGACTGCAGATGTCCCTTCCACCAGTAGGGCTGGCACATCTAGAGGTGGGGCTGGACTGGTTCCTCCGATCCCCCCGACTTATCATCATCCTGGATGGCTAGATATGCCGACTGAGTTGATGAGATAGCGATATGGGACTTCGTACCCGATCCCGATAGAGCCTCCGATGCCTGACCACCGATATGTCAGTGACCCTGACTCACCACTGGTATGTTCCACTATTTTCCATTTATCACACAGATACTTTGGCATTTGTTTATTCATTGATGACTTGAGCTTGTATCTGTAGCCACCCAGGGAGTACATGGATGAGGTGCTCGGGATGGTAGCCTCACTTGAGGGCATGGTCCTACGGAGAGAGGCGCAGTTGTCCATCATGGGTGTCCAGGTACCCTTTAGTTTTCTTGCATTTATCATACTTCTGATGACATGCTGATCTTGAACATTTTATTGCATTGATAGGCTGCCTGTGTAGAGCACGTCTGACACATACCACACCTACGTACTGTACTTGCATGCACCCACTTCATGTAGCTTTCTTGTATCTGTATCTGATATACACATTTGCGCTGATGTATTCAAATTGCATTCTTCATTTTCAGATGCCTCCGGTATATACTCAGCCACAGGCCGAGCCATCCCGGCCTTCCCGAGGAGTTGGGCCATCTAGGCCTTTTCAAGGAGCTGGGAGAGGAGAGTCGTCTCGCGGACGAGGCGGACGCAAGGCACACGTCATAGAGGAGGAGTCCAGCGAGGAGGAGGAGGCTACAAATCCCCAGTCAGAGACATCTGCTGACAGGGAGGGTGGCTCTGACCCCGGTTCCGGTAGTGGAGGTAAGGCCGAGGAGGATCCCGAGGATGACAGCTCCGACTCAGATGGTGCTGGTGGTGCAGAGACTGTGCCGCAGAAGAGGACAAAGAGGGCCTCTTATTCTTGCTCTTGAGAGCATTGATGCAACTGTTCCCTGCTTTGTTTACCTTTTTACTAGTAGTTGTAGCACATTGTACACTGTTAGGCAGTTTTATTTTCTGTAAAACTTGTACCCTTGTTGTAAAATGTTGTAACAAAGGAATTATGATGGAATGAAACAGCTTTTGAAAAAGTGTTGTATTTTATGTTCTTAGCATCGTATCGCATCGTTTTGCACGGAAATGAGATTGAATGGAAATGTGCATTGCGTATTTGCCAAGGCAGGTAGTGAACCGATACAACAAACTAAACAACTTAACTCACTAAGAAATAACGAAACCTTAGCAAGTTTACAACTCGATAAGCAAGACACAACAGTGTAGATTTAAACAAAAGAGTAACGACTCAAAATACAAAGCCTGATAACTTTGATAAACAAGATTTGATAAACAAAGCAGCTCGATAAACAAAGCAACAACTCGATAAGCAAGACTTAACAACAACTCTATAAACAATGTGTATTTCGGACGATCTGGGTGACGGAACGCGTCCGAAACAGAGGGAGATGGAGGCCTTCGACACTCCAGATGCATGGAAATGTTAGGAACTTCCTTCTAGAGGGTAAAATAGGACCAAATACACACTTTGCAGCATGGCCGGCCACCTTTGGGAGCTGGCCGACCAGCTTTTTGCATTGGAGAGAAGAGGGGTGGCCGGCCTACCAGAAAAGGTGGCCGGCCGGCCACTTAGCTCAGTAACCACCAGTTTTTCGATACGTGTCCCCCGAACAGTGCCCTATCCTCTTTAAAAGTCCCAGCCTCGTAGTTGATTCATTTCATCTCAGTTTTGCACCAAAATGGAGGCGTTTCTCGTCGAAAATCTCACAGCTTGGATCGATTCTCTAGATGGCTTGAAAAAGTTGAACTTCCGGGGCTTCAGCTTAAATGCACTATTCATGCTGAGCCGCACTCCGCTGCACCTTCCCTTCCTTCATGCCGCGGCGAGGTTTTGGAACCCGGTAACACATGTTTTTAGCTTCGGCGGGCAACAGATATGTCCAACTTTCGAAGATTTTCAACTTTTGATGGAATCTGAACGCCATGAAGAAATTTTACCTCAGTTTCGCTTCGGCCACGCCCAAGCTTTAGGGCGGATGTGTGGGCTCACCATGCATGACGCTCGGTCTCTGATCTGTAACAGGGAATTCGACATCCTCGGCTTGATTCATCGCTTTTTGGATGCCGGTGACCGCAGCAACCATCATTGGCAAGGTTTTCGGCAACACGCCCTTTGTTTGTGCATGCTATCTCACTTTTTGCTTGCCCCAGGCTTTAGTGGATCTAGCATTCGTCTGATTGAAGTTGCTCAAGGCTTGAAGGAAGGAAAGAGCTGTATCGTCATGACATTGGCCGAGACACTGATGGGCTTGGATGATTTTTATCGCCGGGAGACGACCAGATTTGCGGGGAGTCCACTACTGCTACAGGTAATGTTTCTCACCCAATCTCATATATGTATTGCTCACATCACTCGGCCCTCAGGCTCGGTTTTTCTCACAAAACCCTTTCCTTACTTTTCTCTCATCGTACATCTCTCTATTCTTTATTCTCTCATTTTTCATCCCTCCCCAGGTGTGGTTGATGGATAAATTGCAGGTTGTGGACTCTTGCCCAGCCTACTCAGCTCGCAGCTACTTCTTTCGACAACGCCTAGTCGATGCCCTTGATGAAGGATGGTGGTGCGACTGGATGTGCAATTTGTCTGCAGATCGCATTGCTTGGCGCTGTCCTTGACTCAATCTCCCGGCAATGAGCTATAGCATGTCCCGGCAGACCGGGATCCAGTTGATTGGTCTGACCCACTGTGTGTTTTACTTTACATTACGGTTCGGCGTCGATTCGGTCATGATCGAACTTGCCCGCCAGAGGATAGAGTATCTGCCACATTCCGGTTCGAGTGCATGACTTGCGGTATGCCACGGCATGGAGGACTAGAGAGCCTCGGCCCGCTCCCACTTTCGGTATGCTTTGTCGGCGAGTGCTTGGATTGGCTCAATGAAGAGGCCTGATTGGGCCCAACTTGGCATCGAGGCTTGACCCGACTCTGGGAGGGCGCAGGGACACCTGACTTATCTATGCCCCGGATTTATTGTTTTACCAGTACTTTCAAGTTTTCTTTATGAATGTAATAAGAAACAACTTCAATTTGTATGCAAGAGCAGGAGAACTCTGTTTTGAAATCAATGAAATTGAAGGTTGTGGGTACTGAAAATTTTCCGCTTTTGGTCCAAAAATGGTCTTAGTTGTAAAAAGATTAATTTGAACAAAGTCAACTTTTATTAAAACTTTTCAAAACCATTTTCGATATGGATCAGAACTGGACACGCCTGAGATCATCCTTTGAAATGCACAACCGGACCCTACAGCGGAAAGTTGCCCCTAGTCTGAATAGCACCGCGGCACTGCACGGCAACGAAAAGTTACCCCTAGTCTGAAAAGCACTGCACCGGAGATCATAACCGAACTCTTGAATGCTGATCAGACAAAGATGGCCAAGATGATCAAATGGACAAAGTTGATCGGGGAAAAGTTTATGGATGAACTTCAGGATAAAGTTGCCTATGTATCCCAAAGATGGGAATCAAGCCTTACGTAGTTCAAGCTCGGGTTCACTTGAGTATTTTTACTCTCCTTTTGCGCTCTAACTTTTGCCAAGGCCGCCCTTTGCGGGTTTTCAACCTTGTGAGCTTAGTTTTTATAATTTCAAATTTTTTGTGCTCTGAGTTTTGCCTAGGTCGCCCTTTCGGGTTTTCGGCCTAGCGAGCCTCTCAAGGGTAATATTTCTTCAACTTGTCCATATTGATCGGTTGTGAGAACTCCAGGCCATCTAGATCCATCAGAACCACAGCTCCACCTGACCAGATAGACTTAGTGATGTAGGGACCAGTCTAATTGGGTCTGAACTTGCCCCTTGGGTCGTGGATGGGAGCTCGGTTGTCCTTGAGCACCAAATCTCCTTCCTTTAGATTCCTGGACTTAACTTTCTTATTGAAAGCCTGGGCAATTCTGCACTAATAACCTTGAACATGGTACAGTGCTTTCAGTCTTCTCTCATCAAAGAGCATGAGTTCCTCAAACCTGCTCTGCTGCCAATCTGCTTCGGCTATTTGACACTTAGCCAGTACTCGCAATGACGGAACCTCAATCTCGATAGGTAGAACGGCCTCCATCCCGTAAACCAATGAATACGGAGTCGTCCCAGCAGAAGTTCTGATTGAAGTCCGGTAGCCCCACAGAGCAAACGGCAGCTTATCTGGCCAGTTCCGGTAAGTTTCCACCATCTTCTGCAATATGTGTTTGATATTCTTGTTGGTGGCCTCAACCGCTCCGTTAGTTTGCGGCCGATAGGTAGATAACTTATGAAAAGCCACGTTGTATTTTTCCAATAAGTCAATCACTTCCTTCTTGAAATGGGAACCGTTATCTGAAATTATCTCGTTTGGGACCCTGTAGCGACAGATGATGTTGTTTCTGATAAACTTCGCAATATGTGAAGCCTTCAATACCGCATAGGATTGGGCCTCAACCCACTTCGTGAAGTAATCTATCGCGATCAGGATGAACTCATGCCCATTTGACCCCTTCGGAGTGACAGCCCCGATCACATCAATTTCCCAGACTGAAAATAGCCATGGCGAAGTCATATTGTACAGCTTCGACGGCGGAATGTTCATGCGATTTGCATGAATTTGACATTTGTGGCATTGCCGAACAAAACCAATGCAATCCTCCTCCATGGTGGACCAGTAGTAACCCTGTCTGAGGATCTTCCGTGCTAGCATTACTCCATTCATGTGCGCAACGCATTCCCCTCCATAGATGGCTTCCATCAGACGTTTTGATTCTTCGGCATCGACACACAGCTTATGCATTCCTAGATGACCTCTTTTATACAGCTTACTCCCACAGATGATGAACTGAATGGCCATTCTTCTGATTATCCTTTTATCCTTGGCATTTACCCCTGGCGGGTATGCTTCCTTCTCCAAGAAATTCCAAATGTCGTGGTACCAGGGGTTTTCATCCTGAACCTCATCTATAGCAGCAATCGACTTGTAGGCTGGCGCGAATTTCTGGTCAATGATGACTGGACGCATCCGGACTCCGAACGGGATGTCTATCATGGAAGATAGAGTTGCTAAAGAATCTGCGAACCTTTTGTTCTCTCTTAGTAGATGAGCAAAGTTTAGCTTCTCAAACCGAGGAATTAACAAGTCCAAGGTGTAGTGATACATCATCATCTTTTCTTCTTTGACTTTCCAGTCCCCTTTTACTTGAGACACAACAAGGTTCGAGTCCCCGATGACGTCCAACCGTCTTGCCCCTAGTTCCAAGGCTGCTTCTAGACCGACAATGCATGCCTCATATTCTGCTTCGTTGTTCGAGACTTTGAACCGGAGTTTGAAGGCTAGAGGGATACGGGACTTGTCAGGTGCTATCAGCAACACTCCTCTCCCATACCCGTACTGGTTTGACGCTCCGTCAAAGTACATCGTCCAAAATTCGTCGTCGATATGCAAAATGGCCTCATCTGGGAATAAGTACTCAACTGCTTCACCCCTTTCTACCGGGTGGTCGGCTAAGAATTCTGCTACTGCTCTTCCCTTGACTGACTTGCGTGTCACATATTTCTGGTCGAATTCGGAGAGCAACAGCAACCAACAAACTAACCTACCCGTAAGTGCTGGTTTCTCGAAAAGATATTTGATGGGATCGAGTCGTGAAACCAACATTACGGAGTGAGCTAACAGGTAGTGTCGCAGCTTCCTGGTAGCCCATACCAAAGCTAAGTAAGCCTTCTCTAACGGTGTATAGCAAGTCTCATATTCGAGCATCTTCTTGCTCAGATAGTAGATGGCTTTCTCCACTTTGTCCTCTGATTCTTGCGTGAGCATACAGCCCATTGTGGTCTCAGTCACTGAAAGGTACAATATCAATAGTCTCCCCGGCTCTGGTGGTGACAACACGGGCGGGTGCTGTAAGTATTCCTTGATTTGTTCAAAAACAGCTTGGCATCGGCCGTCCCATTGGAATTTCTTGCCTTTCTTCAGGAGACCAAAAAGTGGTTCACAAGTCAAGGTTAATTTTGAGATAAACCGTCTTATGAATTGCACTTTACCCAGAAAGCCTCACACCTCCTTTTTAGTCCTTGGTGGTGGCATTTCTAAGATGGCCTTAATTTTGGAAGGGTCGACTTTGATACCTCTCTGTGTAATCAGAAACCCCAGCATTTTTCCCGCTGTAACACCAAATGTACACTTCTGAGGATTCAGCCGCAACCGGAATTCTCTGATCCTTTGAAAGAACTTTTGCAAGGCGGTGTAGTGGCCCTCTCTATCTTTGGACTTGACAATCATGTCGTCCACGTACACCTCAACCTCTTTGTGGCTCGTTGATAAGTAGCTCTAGCGTTCTTCAACCCAAACGACATCACTCTGTAGCAGTATGTCCCCCACGGGGTGGTGAATGCAGTCTTTTCTCGGTCTTCTGGTGCCATCACTATCTGATTGTACCCTGAGAAGCCATCCATGAATGAGAGCAAAATATGCCCTGCCGTGAAGTCCACTAACTCATCAATATGCGGCAAGGGAAAGTCGTCCTTCGGACTAGCTCTGTTCAAATCCCTGAAATCCACGCATGCTCGGATTCTGCCATCCTTCTTCGGCACTGGAACAATGTTGGCCAACCAAGTCGGGTATTCGGATACCAGCAAGAATCCTGCATCGATTTGCTTGGTGACCTCTTCTTTGATCTTGAGAGCCCAGTCCGGGCGGATCCTCCTGAGTTTCTGTTTGACAGGTCGGGCCTCGGGGTCAAGGGGGATCCGGTGCTGTACAATCTCAGGATCGATCCCAGGCATGTTTTCGTAGGACCACGCGAAAACATCTTTGAAATCTTTTAATAAAGCGACTAAACGCTCGCGTTCCTCCGAAGACAATGTGGACCCGATCTGGACCAGCCACGGGTCCTCCTCAGTACCAATATTCACAGTAGTGATTTCATCAACTAAAGGTTTAACAAATCTTTCCTACTCTTGTTCAATTAAGCGTTGCAAAACCGGAGGAATTTCGTCCTCGTTGTTTTCATCAAAGTTTTGAAAGTCTGATTTAATGCAATAAATCAAGGGCACGGAAAAGTACTCAGAAACCACGGCTACTTGATTTTCATTAAGCACATCCAAATCATCCGATTCCTCGGTTACAACAGACTCGAAAGAGAAAGAAAAAGACGACCTGGACAAGACTGTGGCATCCGGGTTATCATCCCCAGGATTACCAGACTCAGACTCAGTCGAGCTGGAACCTGATTCCGACTCACAAGATTCGGTGGAATCAGATTCCGGCTCACTACCTAACCCAGTGCTGCTGGACAAAAATCCCTCTTCATATTGCCAAGTGAGAGAGGGTGCGATAGATGCATCCAAAATAGTTGTTGGTAGGCCCGTAGCCGTTTCATTCCCAATCATGGAAACCGAGAAGTTATCCCCCAAGCACTTCTGGTCGATCAAAGGATCTGAAAATAGACAAGCCAATGCTACCCCCATTTCAATTTCAGAGCCCTCGGAATCCACTTCCTTACACTGCTCAACTTCAGTTGATGGGTCTGTCTGCTCTTTGGCAACGTCATCCCCAACTAATTACAAGTCGAAGAAGATCTCGAAACCTGGCACACGCTTCTTTTCCGCATTCAGCCACGGCTCTGGGAAGCCACAAAACGAAAAGTCCTCCCCCTCCCGGACGAAGCGTCCGTTTAGGGTACCCTGAATGGGCCTATGCATCAGCTCAAAAGGCTTCCCAGCCTGCTTCACTCTAGCTCTTCCAGCCATTTCCTTTCCCTTCCTTATCCAATCCTCTTTGGTGGGCAGATAACCCAAGCCAAAGGTACGGGGGTTGTGTGGCACTTCGGCCAATGCTGCGACGCCCTTCCGGCCGCTCTTTCCCAATCCCATCCCGGGGATGTGTTGAAGCTTGTTCATGAGGTATACAGATTAAGCACTGACATACACTCCCTCATTAACAGCCATGATGTTTTGCACAATCCGAGCCTCAGCTAAGGTAAATCCTAACATAAACACATCCTCCATGCCGTGCTCAATTTCCAGGACTGGTGTAGACACCTCGGCGGTGGATGGATCGATGAATTCCCGAATACAATGGCTACTCCCTTCCCATGGGGGTATTTCACCATCTGATGTAAGGTAGACGACACTGCCTTTACCTGGTGCAGCCACGGCCGTCCCAAAAGCAGGTTGAAAGTTGCAGGAACCTCTAAGACATGGAAATCTATTTCATGCTGTCCCGGCCCAACTTTGGTCTGGATCTTTACTGTCCCCATGATTTCTCGACTCGTGTTGTCATATGCCCGAATTACCTGGGTTGTCGGTATAAAGTCCGCGGTCTTCAAACCGATTGCATACGCTGTCCTCGCCAGGCACACGTTGATGGCGGATCCGGTATCAACAAGAACCACCGGTATCCATTTATTTCTACACTCCACAGAGATATAGAGTGGCTTATTGTGGTTCGCACCCTCAGGTGACAGTTCTTTGTCAGAAAAAGTCAGCATCGGGGTAGCTCCTCCCGGAAAGACTAATCCCACCAGTTGCTCCGGCGTGGGTTCTATCGAGAGTTTAGCCTTGTCCATGACAGATAGGACAGCCTGTCTGTATACTCGTGATGCCATAAGCAGTCCCCAGATGGAGATGTCTGCTTGTAGCTTTTTTAACTGTTTGAGCACAGCCTCTTCTTCAAGTTGTTTCTTTTTCTGTCTCTCAGCTTCCTTATCCATCCCAGATGTCTCTGGCTGGTCTAGGTGCAGGGGCTTGAAATACCGCCCGCTTCTTGTCATGTGATCAACTTCATCGAGATACCAGGCGTCGTCTGGTTGATTGCTCCCCCAATCACCATCTGTGTAGGCAAGACATAAATCATCGTCTTCCCACCATATCCTGTGAGCAGCCAACAGACATTTGTCTGGCTCCGATATGATTGTAGTCCCAGTACTTTCAGCCCACATGCTCGCAACATCTCCTGTCCTTGTGCCCACAGCATTTTCAGTCCCCTCATGGGATTTGGCTTACTCGGTTCTCTCAGAATCCCAAAATTTTTCTTGTTCCACCTGCGTCGGCGCAGTTTGTTGTTCAGCTTTCCCTGCATTCTGAGCGAAATTCTTCGTACCGGCGTTCTCCGGCAATGTACTCTGACTTTCGGCCCTTCTGGCCACAACTGATACCCTCGCCCCTGCCGGGCCCTGTTCTGGTTGGAGCTCTTCCACCACATCCGGTTGATCATCCAGCCATCCAGTGGCCTCTGCCGATTCCTCATAATCGAACCAGTTGATTGTCGTGCCCCCTGATTCTTGGTCATTGAAAAACTAGAGGTTAGCAAAACCCTCTTCTACGGCCGTTAAACCATTCGTTCCCTGCTCAAATCTATCTCCCTGGATCACACACAGTTCTGCTCTCTCTAGAAATTCTACACTTGGCTTAAAGCGCTGTTCGGGGATGTAATCACTTTCGGATCGTAGGCTTCCCAGAAAATTCCCATCGCTCAAACCCTAACTCAACAGTTCTATCCTCCTCTGCAATCTCCTCTGCACTACCTTCAACAGCCGCCACCATTGGCTCAAGTTGGGTTGTAGAGATGTCCATCATGCACAAAAAGTCAGTGCAGTCAGGAAGGAGCATCTCCGGCTTAGGTAGGTGGAAAGGAGTGATATAGATGCTAGGATCGTAAGACACGACCCCAGTCTGGATAAAGTTGATTCTTTTGGGAGGTGGAGCTTGGTTGTGTGTAGGGAGTGGGTTGGTTGTGACATTGGGTCTTTCTGGTGACAAAATCACCTGTTTGTCAACGAGATCTTGAATCTTGTGACGCAATCTGAAACATTGGTCGGTGTCATGACCGTGTTGCTGGTGATATGCGCAGTATTTGGCTGGGTTGTGAGTAGGGGGGAGTGGATTTGGTAACGGCTTCGGCTCCAGGGGTTTTAGATGCCCTTTTCTGATTAAGACCCCTAGAGCCTTGGACAGGGGCATGTACAATGGAGTGAAGGTTCTTTGGCCTCTGGGTTGGTATTTGGTGGTCTGTGTACTGTTTCCGGATGCACCGGAGAAGGGTGTGGCTGCCATGGGCCTTGGAAGGGGAGGAGGAATGGTAGCGACCATGCTTACCTCCGAAGTTCTTGCAGTTGCAGCGCTACTCGGGCCTACATTGTTGTTGCGGTTAAAGGTTCTTCGAGGTTGCTCCCTGTCTTGGTTAATCAGACCCTGTTTCATTGCATCTTCAATTTGTACCCCCATCTCGTGCAGATCTGAAAAGGTAGGGAAGCGGAGCACAATCATTTTTTGCATCAGTTTTGGCTAGAAATTGCGCACAATCATCCTGATCTGGTCCTTATCGGTGGGCCTTAGAGTCATCATCGAGGCCTTCGCCCTCTACCGAGTCACAAAAGCTGAGAAGCTCTCTTTGGGCTCTTGCCTTGTTGTTTCGAGATCACGAGTTGTAATCTCGATTTGGGTGTTGTATGAGTATTGCGCAACAAAGGCCTCGGCCATTTCATCCCAACTTCGCTTGACATCATCCTTCAATTTCGCATACCAGATAGCGGCCACACCCAACAGGGTTCGGCCAAATAGTGAAAGCTTCTGGGATCTGGTTAGGCCCATCGGCCGTAGTATATCTGAGAATAGCCGGAGGTGGACCATGGGATCCCCAGATCCGTCAAAGCGATCGATCTGCGGCATTTTGAATCTATCTGGCAACATCACAGCCATATCGATATATCCGTCCTCGATATCCGGGATAGCCTTTACCCCCTGGGATTTTTTGAATAACTTCTCGAGCTTGCTCAATTTCAGTGCTGTAGGGTCTACTTCAAACTCGAAGGGAGAGTCCGAGTGGTTGACGGGTGTATGTACTTTGGATAATTGAGGTGAAAGGGGGGGCGGAGCTGGCCCCGTTGGAATGTCTGTGTCCTCCTAAACGGTATGTACGTTTGGCAAAATGTTCTGGGCATTTGGTAGGACATTCTGGGTAGTTGGTGTCTGCTCGGGCAGTGGGACCCCTGGTGGGGAAGGAATTGGATGTGAGGCTGATGCTCCGGCTTGCTGTTATAGTCGGGTAATTAGTTCTACCTGTTGGGCTATGATTGTGGCCTGCTGTTTAGAGAACTCTGCTTGGCGGACAGCGTCCTCCTGCATTTACTTCATACTCTCTTGGAGTTGGCGCAACATTTCCTCCATTCCGGCCATGTTCTGCCGATCCTGCTGACTGACTGGTATGTGTATCTCTATGGCAGAAACTGAGACCTCAGCTCGATTGTTCACTGCTAGGGTAGACCACTGCTCTGGTAACCTCTGCTCAGACACACTACGCTTTCTCGGCCTCCGTCTAACAACCGGGGGTAGAGAATGAAACACTGGTTGTCTGTCAACCAGATCCTCAGATCGATTAAGCCGACGACCTCTTGTCCAGAGTGCATGGGGAATATCTGCTTGGTTTGAAGCAATTGTGCTAAAACTGCCCTAGCAAAAAGATAAATAAAGCAATAAGGAAATAAATAACCAGACAAACAGACAGCATAACAGCTTAAAATAAACACACAACACAGTTGGGCGTAACAACACACAGTCGGTAAGCTGAATACATACTATCCTCCACCACTGATCATTACACCTGAATCACTGTCCCCGAAAACTGAATCTGATACCCGCAGATAACTGATTCTCAAAATAACTGAACTGATGCTCGCAGGCCTGATGCCCAAACTCGTAAACTGATACATGCATTCCTGTAGAGACGCACTCTAAAAGCACATAACAAATAAGTGAGAGCCAAAACATCCCTATGTTGGGGTAGGGTTTCCCTATCCTATTTTGTCAGGAGCTAGGGTATCACTACGCACGCAGCGGCTTCAAACAACCTATATCGGGTAAGTAACTTGTCCTAGTTTGGAATGGTCACTACGGATTCCGAATATGCACTAGGTCGAATGGTCAAAAGAATGCCCCGGTAAAATCGGGGTTTGTGTTCCCATACAGGCAGAGCCCGTAACCGGTAAGCCTTATGGCACGCAGCCTCTGGCAAACCGCTCAGGAATAGCAGACGGCAAACACGGTGTCCTAGGTGCACCGATGCACACACAATTCAAATAAACACATAAGTGTAATCAAAACAAGATATCATGAGTTCGAGTCAAGCCCTCTAAATCCCCAGTAGAGTCGCTAAAAACTTTAGACGTCCCCGAACGCCCCGGGAGGATGAGTCCCGTTCTGTTCATTTTGGGCTCACTACAGTTCGGACTCAAATTGTCACGGTTCTTAATCTGAACCAAAGAGTCCAAATCCGGCAAATCGTTTTGAGAAAACAGATTTTTTGAAAAGAAGTGCCAAACATGGATTGCTTTGCCAGATACAGAGACGCCACCTAAATATTTTATTTTTGGAGAAATTTAGGAAATCCTGACTCGTTTGCCTAAGGCCATGTGTCCGTTATCACCAAAGTTGCCTCGGCTCGGGAACTTGGATACGATTGGGGAAGGTCACTTCGTGAGCACTCCCGCTCGCCCGATCAAAGATCGGCCTCTACTAACCATGATATCTAGTTTTGAAAACATTATGCATTCTTATTCCGGTTATTAGCCTAGATTTACTATGTGATGCGCACAGCATACAAGTATAGACTAGATCGCCTGAATTGGAACAAAACATTTCATGTTTGTTTTTTGAAAGATGGTTTGCTACTCGCAAGTAGGCTTAAAATGCAGATTTTGCCACCATACGGTGGCCTTAGAAAAGATGGTTTTGCCACTATCTAGTGGGCTTAAAACTCACAGTTGATGATTTGTTCCAATCCAAATAACCCAACCTTCACCCACAGGCATTCAGGCAGTTATATCACATAAGCATATAGCCTCATGGTAAGCATGCTATCATGGCAGTCACTCACACACATGCAAGGATGCTAAAGCATAAAACTTACCTAGTACTCCAAGCCAAAAAAGAAGCTATGTTAGAAATCCATGCATGACCCTAATTATACAGAAATGCCTAATGCAACACATGCAAAAATGCAACTATAGCAGGCTCGGCTAGTCTAAAGATGGCATATGGGATGCTACAGCTAACAAGTATTCAACTTGGAATCGAAATACAATGCAGTGAATTGTGATGCGCCGAGCCCGGTGCATGCAAAACAGATGAATGAATGCAAACATGCTATCCTACTGTATGCTAATTGAAACATGTCCTAATCTAACCATCATAAGCTGGTAAATAAAAGGGAGAAAGACGTGGGGTTGGAAGACATACATCACACACACGCACACTTATTACAGTTATGCCCTCGCTCGGAGGGTCCGAATAAATAATATACAGTCCAAATGAATAGTACAGTCCGAATAAATACAAAACTCTAATTAATTAATAGATTTAACTAGGAAAGCAGTAAACTAGCACGCAAATCTATGGACCGCCTCAGCTCTGTTCCGAATGATGAATGATACACACTTGAGTTGCCTTGCGCGGAAATCCATTGCGATGCCTCAAATAGCCTCTGTTTACAATTAAGCCTGGAATATTGCACAAAGCTCCAAAATCCTCGTGCCATCAATCACACTTCTCGATGCATGATGGCCGAGGAGTCGAATTGCACGACCTGATGTGAAATGAATGCACATATAAACACAACAAGGCCTAGACTCCATCATGATTAATCCGGAATGTGGGCGACCGGGAATTGAGACACGTTCCGTCACTCGGAGTATGAAATGTCCCTCGTTTCCCGTGCTCGGGCTAACTCCTACCCCAAACACAATGCAATATGCATGACATGCATGAATGCAATCCTAACATGCACCCTAGCATACACAATGCTATGAAATGGCATACACAATGCTCGATGTAACATGGCATACACAATGCTCTAACATACAACCTAACATACGCAATGCTACGAATTGAAATGGCATACACAATGCACGATAGACTTACACCAACATGAGTGGACCTCAGCCACACTCACATCAGTAGCCATAAGATGAAAATGAGACTACCGAAATGCGTGCACACATGTACGCAAACCGATGACCGAATCTAAGGCACAACATGCAACTCTAGCAAAGCATGGCAAGGATGAAACATGGCATTCAAACATGTAAATTCTAGCACTGAAACATGATGCCAAAAGGTCCCGAAACATGGAAACATGGCATCCGATGCATGAGATGAGCCCCGAAACTCAAAACTAGGCACATGTATTGACATATAGCTATACAAAGCATGCATTATTTGACTATGAAGAACAAAGACAGAGCCAAGGCAGTCCAAAAACATGAACATTTCTAGTTCAAAGTATGACCAAAAGATGCTAGCATGATGGGCTAAAATAGCATGCAATAATGACTAGCAAGCATGAGTTGTATGGCATGTATATGAAGCATATGAAATCTCACCAAACCAGCCAAAATCAATGAACAAAATATGCCAAAATATGCCCAAATAATCATTGAAATGCAGCCAATGCATGCAAAAATGATGAGCTTCTTTAGAGGGCCATGCAAGGAGTTATTAAGCACATACAAGATAGACATTTAACATGATGAGACCACCTCTGGAAATGGAATATGATAGTCCTAAAACTCACAAAATAGGCCCTGAAATCAGTCTCGGAAGCATGCAAAGAAAGGCCTCTTTGAAAGGCCAAAAATGCTAGTAAAGAGAATGATGGGTGAGAGGGTCACCCCTCCATGATTTTGGAGCTCAAAGACACATCAAGGCTACTGAAAATCCACTAGATTTCAGTGGCTAAGAGATCAAACCATGGCCAATGCAAATACTCTAATGCATAGCCCTAATCATGAAGGAATGAAGCATGCATAGGGGAAGATGACCCCAAATAGAAATTGGACCTTAACCAAACTCAAAGAGGAGGCCAAAAAAAGGCTTTTTCCAGCTTATATCAAGCCTCGAAAATATTCACAAGTAGGGCTAAAACAAGACACAAAAATAACCCTAAAAGAGAGATAGAGGGCAAGAGGCAACAGATGGCCTCAAATAGCATAGAGCCCTTCAACAAAGTTGAAGAGGGGCTCAAAATAAGACCCTTTACAGTTTGGCTCGAAGCCCAGAAATGCTCAAAAATAAGGCTAATATATCATGCAAAATAAGCCATAAAGAGAAATAAAGCACAAAGGGTGAGCAGAAGACCTTAAGCGAGAAAAAGTCCACGATCATACATGAAGATGAGCTCAAAATAAGACTATTTTCAGTTCAGGTCGAAGCCCAAAAATGCTTGCAAGTATAGCTTATAGATGAAGCAAAAAAATACAAGTTTAAGGGAAATAGGTACTTAGCCTTGAAGAGCAGCAAATCAGGAGCTTTTGGTCCAAAATTCTAAGCTTTCAACCTCTTCGAATGGCCTCCAAGGTGCTGGAATGAGTGATGGAGGTGGTAGGCTATGAGGTGTAGGATAAATATGCAAGAAATGTTGACTTTTAGCACAAAAGAGAGAGATATATGGAGATGTATGTATAATCCTCTAGCTGGTTTTTCTAACCCTTAGAAATGAGGTAGGGTGCTGGTTATATAGAGGGAAAGGAGCCAAAGAAAATGGGGGAAAAACCAATTCAAATCTCCCCCCAAAAGAATAGACCCTCAGACAGAGGGTCTGGTGCAAAACAGCTGGCACAGCTGGAATGCACCAAGAGGGACAAAAATGGCCGGCAAGGTGCAAAAGGGTCAGATGGTCGGCCACCTCCTGATCGGCCGACCGAGGTCAAAGGTCAACAGAATTCTTGGCCACCACACCCCATTCCAAAGGTGGCCTCCCAGATGAGTGTAACACAGCTGTATAGAGAAAAACTAGAAAAAGTGGTTCAAGGGAGAGAAAAGCTAGCTTTTTAGAAAGGTTCAAAAGGGTCATGGGGAATTACTGGCCGGCCGACCCATATTGGTGGCCTCCCAGGTGTGTATAAGACAATGGTATGGTGGAAAGTCAGAAAAAGTGGCCCGGGAATGGGAAAAACCAGCTTTCTAGTGAGAAAAACGGGCGACGAAGAGCAAAGAAGAGAAAAGCTGGTTTTTTAGAAAAATTACTGGCCTCCCACCCTCCTACAACCTTCCTAGCAATGAAAATAAGGTCTCCGCCAAAAATGGACCAAGACGGATGCAAAACGAAGGTTCGGGGGCCAAAACGCGTGGCCCGGGGCCCCGAAAACTGACTACTAAGCACCGGAGGTGGCGTTTGACTACGAAGTTGGTCTCTCGGGCCACAGTGTCCCTTGAAAGGGAGGAAACAAGGTGCATGCCAAAAACTGGAGCAATCGGAGGTAGTTAAACGGTCCCGAACCGAGGCATACGGTCGACGGCTTCGAAAATCGGGAACCGGGCTCCAAACGGGAAAAATGGCCTACGACCACGAAACGTAACCTACGACCACTAAGAGATGATCTACGAGACCTCTCCCTCCCTTCGGGAAGAGAAAACAAAGAAAACAGGGCCTAGTTCGCAAACCGAGGCAAAGCGCAAAAGAGTCCGGAAGTCCGGAGGCAAGGCTCGCAGCCGAGACTCTGGAACTCCAGAGTGAGCACAATATGCAACATCACCGGGCGCTCAATTGGTGACGTCTGAGTCTTAAGGTCGGTCAAAAATGGGGTGTCTACATATACGTAAATGTATTGATAAATGGCTTAAGAAGATGAGGAAAATGTTGCAAATATGTTATGTTTACTATAACTTGTCTAATTTTTAACTACTATGATCCAACAATAGTCTAAAAATTCATATAAGAGAATTGGATGCAATTTAGTATAAATAACAATAACTATTTAATTTTATATATATTATGCACATATATAACTATATAATATTAATATACTAGGGATAACTCGTGCCTAAAGGCACTTCCAACAATTTTTTTGATACCACATGCACTATAGAACTTAATTAAAATTAATCAATTCAAAATGACAACAATTTCACTACAATTTAAAACTTCACATGTTAATTGGTGTTACATGCATAACCATGATAAAAAAAAAACTTTGGAGTATAGGGTTCGAGTTTATAGATAGATGTTGATTCGCATTAGAATCTAACTATTAATATATTAACCGCTATCTTGTGGGGAAAAAAATCACTATGAGGAAATGATACGCCATCTTTTTGCCATTGTGAGGTGATGCTTGAGCTTTCATCTTTGATCTTTATTTTTAACTACCAACAAGAAGAGAATAAGAAAAGGGAAAATTGCATCACACAACTAGCACAACTCGAATTTAAATAATTTTTTTTATTACTTATAAATTTGTTTTTGATGTATAGGATTACCACAACTCGTTGGTACCTCTTTATTGATACTTCTTTTTTTAAAAAAAAATATTTGTTGAATTAATTTGTCCTTTATTTCTTTGTTTAGTCTACAATAAGCATCCAACCCTAAAGTACAACAAATTCTTCGTGAGCGGGTCATCTACTACTATGAGTTAGTGAAACGGTTCTGTGGTTTCTGTATCTCATTTTGGAGAGTTTTTATATAAATAGAATTTATGATTTAATTGTTGAGTTATTATACTTAATCGTCTCGCAATATATTATAATATTAAATAGTCGTAATAAGTGTTGTCGAGGCATTGAGTGATTTTTAGTAAGAAAATTATTGAAAACATATTAATTGTTATACATAAAATTCATTTAAAATGTTGAGGTAGTAATACAACAATCCATATATGTAAATCACATTGATAAGTATTTTGACATATTAAAAAAAGGAGAAATAACAAATCAGTAAAAGTTCTAAAAATAAATTACAATTAGTGGTAAACTTTATCAATATTAGTAATGATTTTTTTGATAGTACTGCTAGATAGAAATTTCTCCAATAAAATAATTACAAAATGTTACATAAGAGGGGGCTAAATTTTGGGAAAATAGATGGGGCTTGTTTTTCAGTAAATATTTGTTTGATCTTGATTAATTAGTGGTTGCTTGTTTAATGTGTAAAAGACAAAATAAGTTTGTTCACACACTTTTTGAGTGTGTGAATGTTACACTCCTTAGTAGTTGTCAAGATGAAGCAGATTTAACGTGTAACTTAACTGAAGTTATACAAAAAGAATATGGTTAAGGCTTTTTTTAGAAAGTGGGTCAAAAGTCACTTCTCAGTTTTTAACCCATTTTAGGTCACATCATCATTCATATTTTATATGTTTTTTCAAAAAAATTTAAAAAGTTAAAAAACTAACTTTTAACTATTTTTTCACAACATCCCTAAGTAGTGTTATACTATTTCTTGCTAATTCTTCAAATGAAGTGGATTCTAGTTAAGTTACAAGTGGAATCTACTTCATCTTAACAGCTAATAAAGAGTGTAACATTCACACACGTTTTGAACAAAATGTGTGAAGGAGGGAATGAACAAATTTATTTTATTTAAAAGACTAGGAGTGTGAACAAATTTGCTCTACCTAAAAGATTTGTAGAACTCTTGGGTGGAAAATGAAAATCTATGTTTACATTACAATTCTCAATCAGTGGCAATTTGGAAACTTGTTTAAAAAAAGCAATTTTTTTGACTTTTTAGTTTTTTTTATACAAAAAATTACAAAAAAGTCACCAAAAAGTCAAAAAAATCAAAAAATTCAGGTAGAGTTGGGTAGAGTTTTCTAAATATGATTTGAGAATAAGAGTTATATTTTGAGTTTGTGAATTTTGAAATTATGATTTAAATGTGAAAAATTTCTTTGGTTATGAATTTTAAAAAGAATTTTGGAGAGAGTTTTGAATTGAGTTTGAAACGAATGATGTGATATATGATATTTAATTCAAAAACTTATAACTCATAACCAAATATACAATTCAAAATCCTATTCAAAACTCATAAAAAATTTAAAAAAATTTCTTGAAATATTTTTTTATTTAAAATATAAAAATGGCAGGTGAAAAAAGAAAAAAAAAAACGTACACTATTCTGGTCAAACGGCCAGACGTCCAGGAGATGACTGGGTTAGCCAAATTTTTTCGCTTGAAAATGAGTTTTCAAAAGTGGGTGTGAAATTAATTTTTAAAAATTACAACCAAACAAGTACAAACCAATAGGTGGAATTATAATTTCAAAACTTTTCCAAACAGAGTCTAATTTTTTACCAACTTCTCAAAACACCACTCAATAAGTCAAATGATTGATTTCTTTCCCAACACAGAAAATGTTCCTGACAAGAAACTTTGATCCATGTACTCCATTAGATTAACAAACTTGTATTCTAGGAGATTTTGGAAAGATGATTGGATTAATATAGTCTATTAAAAGATAAAATAAGTTAAAATAATTAACAAGATAAAATATCACATTCAATCTATAATCATTTTATTTTTCTCTTACAATCATCAAATCAAAAAAAAAAAAAAAAAAAAAAAAAAAAACAACGGAAGAAAGAAAGAGCTAACTAACTTTCTAAACATAATTATTTTAGTCAAACTAAAATAATCAAATAATCAATTAAAATAGTGAACGTCCCAAACAAGGCCCGAATTGAAGTAGCATAAAGATTGTTGGTACTTTGAAGTACTTTTTCTTCCATCTTTTTTCCACACAAATTGGAAATTTAACTATGATATAGTAGGTGAGTGTTTTACTATAAAAATTTGGAAAATGTGGACTTTTATAATAAAAAAAATTGTATAAAATTATGTAAAAATGTTTAGAAATGTGTAAAAGTTATTTTGAAATTATAATCTCTTTTTGAATATTTTTATTTGTTATTGACAACTGAATGAACTGTTATTAACATGTGTCACAAAAAATTGGTACGTATAGTTATATTATGTGATAAGTAAAATAAGTTTTAGTATTTGATTATATTTAGTGGTAAGTAAGATCAATTTTAGTGATAACTAATAAAAACATATTTTGTGATAAATAAGATTAAATTCGGTTGTTGTAGGATCATGAAAATCATTTTATTTTCAATTAATTATACTTTGGGTAAATTACACTCACCTCTTCTGAGGTTTGAGATAAAAATAATTGGTTTCAAAAGTTTGACATTATTACATTAACCTTTCTTTTCGTAAGTTTAAAACGATCAAAACTAATGCATATGGTGGTAGTCATTGAAATAAACAAAGGTAAATTTATATTTTAGTAGAAAAAATACGACAATATTATCTTTTCGTCACTCATGAATTATTGATAAAAAAAACTCAAAAGAGGTTAATATAATTATGTGAAGTATAAGATTAATTATATTATTTGTAAATCTCAGGAGAGGTTAGTGTAATTTATCTTTCTATTTTCCATCCTTGTAATTTGATCCTATTTTCATTTTAATTTTTTAAAATTTTAAATTAAACAATTTAATCATTACCTTTTTAAATTCAGTTTCAATTTAATTAGTCGTCACTTATATTTGAAAATATACTCTCTCTCTCTCTCCATCTCTTTTCCGAAATTAGTGGAAGACAATAATGTTAGTTGATCAAAAAACTTTAGGGGGAAGAAAATTTATTGTCATTTTGGATCTGAAGAAAACTATAATAATGTAATTGTGAGTGATTGTCAATTTCTTCCACCTAAACTTTAGGGTTCATGTCTCACCGTTCCAAACACGACGCCAATTACGTAATCCATAGATTGCAAATTCCCCGTCCCTCCACGTTCACCCCTAATTATTAGGGTTGACGATGGGCCATGCATAAGGTTGACTTATTTTAAGATATTGGTCAAACCTTGATTGTTTGGTTTGTTTTGAATTTTTTTAAAAAAATAATATAAAAAAATAGAGAGGTGATATGATCTAAAATAAGTTAAAAGTTAAAAAGTAATTTTTTACTATCTTCTCAAAAGAGGCCTCTGTAGTTTCTAAATACATCTTGAAAAGAACAAATAAAAAATCATGTCCTATTCATGTTGTGTTAGAAAATTTTCAATCTAAAATAAAAAAATTTCAAATCTCTTTTTAAAATTCATAATCAAACACTGTAAGAGAAGCTATTTGGGCCCACTAAATTAATTAGGCCCAATAGTCCAAGGTTGGTGGGCCCGGATTTATCGCCATAAAACGGACTGAATTGCTCTAAGCCTTGAAATGGTTTGGATCCACGAACTTAGAGACTTACTCGGGCCCGGACTCGAAAGGATTTTGAGCAAGCCTAGAGTTCCGAGGCACTCGGACTCGAAAAGGTTCGAATCCACGAACCTAGAGATCCGAAGCACTTGGCTTCGAATGGATTCAAATGCAATCTAGAAGTCACTCCGTTAATGAGTCCCAGAACACTTGCGGGCTCGGAGCTTTCCGGGATCTACGTACCAGAACCATGGGCGTAATGGAGTCCAAACAAAGGACCCGATCCCGAGGACGGTAAGTGGAGATAAATTCACTCTTCGGTTAAACAAGCCTATACCCCGGGTCGAGGTGGCACGACTCCGGGGGGTCCATGAGACTCGGCAATATTTTTGCGACAGGATGTCCTCTGGGACTACCCTTGACCTTTTGGGATAATTGGGGATCCTTGGTTAGGTGTGGCTAAAAAGAAGGGTTCGCCGAGGGGCTGATCTTCTCTTCGGGGTTTTTTCTCATCCTCGGAGAGGTCACCTCCTCGGACAAGATGGTTAGAGAAAATATTCCCCATGTGCCCTGCACATAGGCTCCATCCTACATCATGAGGTGCCTATAAATAGCACCCACCCATAGCTTTACAAGGGAGGGATTTTAGAGATTTTTCAACTCTTGGGAAAGAACTAATTTCCCCTCTCCATTATCAACCTTGAGAGTGAAAGTGGGAGATCCATGGGAGAGCCTTGCCATTATTCTCTCTCTAGCCATTTTACCTTCTTCTTCACCCAATCTCTTATCTCCATCATCTCATTTGTTTTTGTGTTCCTAAGTTGAGATTATTGAAGAATCTAAGCCTCTCATCATATCACTACGCTAAAATTGGGCTTTAACGGCAATTTTTTACCGCCGTTAAAGGCTATAAAACCGTCGTTAAAGCCTTTAACGGCGGTTTCGTTACCGTCGTTTATGCGCGTGTCGAAAAAAATGAAACCGTCGTAAAAAGGCAAATTACCGTCGTTAAAAGTCGACCAAAAACGGCGGTTTTTTACCGCCGTAAATAGGTTCAAATTTTTCAAAAAATAATTCTTTCTTCTTGTACTTCCCAAGTTTTGAACCCAAGACCTCTCATCCACCCACATCAACCACTTTGCCACAGCTACTTTTCATGAAATATATTACCTAAATAAATATTTAAACATTACTTTTACTTTTTGTAGATGGTTTCACGAGCTGGAGTTCTTGAGTTTCGCGAACTAACGTGCTTGGCGGTAATGGTTGGGCATTAGCGACGGTTTTATTACCACCGTTAAAAGTGGGCATTAACGGCGGTTCGTTACCGCCGTTAAAAGTGGATTTCATTACCGTCGTTAAAGACACTTTTAATGACGATTTTTTAAACGGCGGTAACGAAACCGCCGTTAATGTTACATTAACGGCGGTATTAACGGTGGTTTTCGTTACCGCCGTTAATGCTGATTTTTGGCGTAGTGTATTCTAAAGAATTCGAAGTTGTTCTTCAAGGATCCTCGAAGAGCTTCGAATTTTTTAACTACTTTCTTGAACCCTTTCATACATTTGGCGACTCTGCTGGGGAGACAGATTGGTTAATGGTCTCAACGAGATCTGGAATCCACACAACTCCAATAAGGATGGCGGGAGAAGATGAAGTTCACTAACAAGGATCCTCTAATGGTGGTGATGACAGGACCATGGCTCCAGATCAACCACTTTTGCTTGAAGCCATTCAAGGACTTCAAAATACTCAGCAAGAGATTCTTACCACTCTTCAGAATCTCACTCACACCATGTTGGTGATGAATTCTAATTTTGCACCGACACCAAACGGAAATCAAGCTGGTGGTGGAGTCATTCCCGCCGGAGTGCAAAATCAAATCCAAGGAGAAGTAGGCACCAATCAACCCATGGCTCATGGCAACACGGCCACAGTAACACATGCTCAAACCGCAGTAGGTGGTAGCAGTTTGCCTACGCCCAGGCTCCATGGCGTGCCAAGCCAAGATCCAATGGTGACTAGAGGAGGTTCTGGTGTAATGAATTGGGCTCCGGCGACTGTTGGTGTCCAGGCAAATACAAGGGGCATGATGGCGCAAAAGGGAGCTCTGCCCGTACCTAATCTTGTTACGCCACCAGTAAATGTTACTTAAGTACCAAGCGGGCCTTCTTTGGTATCAACAACAAATTTGCAAGCACAACCTGGTATAACGGTGCCGTGCAGTGGACTTTACGAGCCTCAATCTAATGTCCCATCACCAACTTGCTTGTCTATAGGCGCTGATGGCCAGTATCGTCAAATGTCCTCACCAATGATGAATTCGCAGCACCAAAATGGCCAAGTCGCCCCTAGCTCAGTCTTCGGGTCTATAAGCCAAGTTCTGGGAATACCACCATCAAACTCTCTCCCTCAACAGTTTCTCACTCTCGCCGATGTGCAAGCCATGTTCGATCTAGAACGAGGCAAGAGGACTTTACCCTCTTTACCTGATCCGGATGTCAAGCCGCCTTACCCTATTAAGGTGCTGAGTTATCCATACCCTGAGGAGTACACAGTGCCGAAGTTCATTAAATTCGATGGCAAACAAGGAAATGCTCGAGAACATGTTGTGCGATTCATCGAGACTCTGGGCATTCATAGTCCAAACCACGTCCTCCGGCTGAGAGAATTCTCTAAGTCGCTCACTGACGAGCATATAGTTGGTATGTTAATTTGGCTCCAAACTTTGTCCGAAGTTGGGAGGAAATGGTCAACAAATTCCACTCTAAGTTCTTTCAAGTGGCGGAGAAGGTGACCACACTTACATTGTGTAAAGAAAAGCAACAAGAAAGCGAAGACATCCTTAACTGTGTTAAAAGGTTTCAGGACAAGGCTGTGGATTGCCATGAAGCAATGGAGGAGAGTTATCTGGTTCAAATCTGTCTAGAAGGGGCATTGAGCAGGTACAAAATGTTCCTAGTTAATCACAAGCTATCCACATTCTTGGCACTAATAGAAGCAGCTCGGAACATTAGCATTCCTCAGGCTCAAGAGTCCGGATTTAAGGCCAATTACAAGACTAGCTTTAAATCGTCTCGTGGACCTATTGTTGCTGCTGCCTCTGCCCCAGATAGCCGAAAGTCACAAGAAGGAGGTCATAGAGGCCAAAAGAGAAAGCAGTATAATGGTGAAAAGGGAAATGTCTCTTATCCATGTGGAATTGAGGAAGTAAAAGCTCTAGTTAAGGAATGGGTGGCCGACGGAGAGCTAAAATTGCCTTATGTTGAAGAAATGCCATCAAAAAAGGACCGTGAAAGCCCTGAATTTTGTGTCTACCATCGTACATTGAAACATCCGACAGAGAAGTGTTGGACTCTTAGGAAAATCTTCAGAGATAAAGTCGAGGCAGACGAATTGAGGTTCAAAAAGCAAGGGACTCAAGACATCCGAGAACAACCGTATCCTCAGCATCGAGACAAGGGCAAGAATGTTGCTATGATAGCTTATGAAGGCCCGATGATTGAGGCTATTGCCAATCTCGATGACGATGATTATTATCTGGACGACATCCTCGAGCTAGAGGGTGAGCAAGTTTACTATGGAAGTGCTCTCGATCCAAAGGGCAGAATGTTTATGACTCATGGCGAAGATCCCTTTGATCCAGAAGGAGGAGAAGAGTACTATGGAAGAGGAGGACACCATGTTTATGTGGCATCTTATTTTGAAGAGACCGAGGAGATGGTTAACTACGAGCCTCCAAGAGTGGAAAAAGATCCGGATCACTATGCCAAAACCCTACAAAATTGTGTAAAGTTCAAGCAATTCTTCTACCAGCTTGGACTTTCCAGGGAAGCAAGAACGGAAATCACGAAGTCTATCATCAATATAGCTGAGGCACACCATGAGGAATGCATGTCGACTGAGGGATCTATTCCGAGGAAGGCAAAAGAGCAATCTAGTGCCATTACTTTCTCCGAGGCTGATCGAAAGTATCCTTTTTCTCACAATCACCCGCTTTATGTAACTGCTTTTATTAATGGGGTTGAGTTCAAAAGAGCCTTTCTAGATAGTGGAGCCTCTATCAACATTATGACTCGTGCTACTCTAGAAAAGTCCGGAATCTCTAAGGAACGCATTGTGAAGCAGCCGATAGTCATCACTGGCTTGAGTGGAGAAAGGAGAGTTACTATCGGATGCGTAACAGTTGATTTAGCCGTCGGAGAGATTCGTTCGGCCACCAAGTTCCATATTATCGATTCCGAGGCAAATTATCACATCATTCTAGGGAGGACCTGGATGCATAGATACGGGGCTGTACTATCGAGTTATCATCAGTGTGTTAAAGCTAAATGGGGAAAGAAGACGGTGACAATTCAGGCTATAGAAAGGCCTTTCGAGACCCATGAAGCTCATTATTCTGATGCCATCTACTTCACCGAATTGGTTGTCGAAGAAGTTCCCACCACCTCTAAGCCTCGAGAGGTCAAAATTCCTCGTTGGGAGGATATCAAAGATGACAAGGAGCCAAGGGCAGAATCAAGTAAACGGGTGATGTCTAGACCAGAAAGTCCGCCTATTCCTCGAAAGGTGATGAAAGTCCGAAAATGGGGCAAGATGGTATACTATTTATGAAGGTACGGGGAGTCGGTTTCTTCAGTCACCGACTCCGAGTCAAAAAAAGAGCCTCCTGACAATGACATAGTGATAAAGCCTAAAGTGGCTCCAGAATGCATGCAAGATGGGCCGAAGCCTTAGCCCGAACAACTTATTGAAATAGATTTGAGTGATGGACAAGATGCACCGAGGCCGATATTTATAAGTTCAAGCCTTAGCCCAGAGAAGCGGGAACAGTTGTTAAAGTTGATAAGCCGGTACTCAGATGTGTTTGCTTGGTCATATAAGGAAATGCCCGGACTAGATCTTGACCTAGTCTCCCATTATCTTGATGTGTTCCCAAACTCCAAGCCAATTAAGCAAAAGCTTTCGAAAATATCATCCAGATCTCGAAGAGAAGATTAAGGAGGAGATTGAAAAACTTCAACAGGCTGGTTTCATCCGGCCAATACAGTACCCCACGTGGTTAGCAAACATTGTGCCAGTAAAAAAGAAGAATGGTCAAATTAGAGTATGTGTAGACTTTCGAGATTTGAACAAATCTTACCCGAAGGATGAATTCCCTCTTCCTCACGTCGACACCCTCGTGGATGCCACCTTGGGACACCAGATGTTCTCATTCATGAACGGATTCAGTGGATACAATCAGATTAAGATGGCTGAAGAGGACGCGGAAAAGACTGCTTTTAGAACACCTCTCGGAAACTTCTTCTATACAATCATGCCTTTCGGACTCAAGAATGCCGGAGCAACTTACCAAAGGGCTATGACTGCAATCTTTCATGACATGATCCATCATCAGGTGAAAGATTATGTTGACGATCTAGTGGTGAAATCCAAGAAAGAAGAAGACCATCTCCGAGACCTTGAGAAGGTATTCAAGAGGTGCTATAAATTCAAAATGAGGATGAACCCTCTCAAATGTGCTTTCGGGGTGACAGCTGGGAAGTTTCTCGGGTTTCTTGTACATAGGCATGGTATCGAGGCAGATGAAGACAAGGTCAAGTCTATCAAAGCAATGCCTCCCCCACATTCTCAGAAGGAGTTAAAGAAGTTCCTCGGGAAGGTGTCTTATATTCGGAGGTTTATCCCAGCACTTGTAGAGATCTCTGCCCCTTTCGGCTCGTTGTTAAAAGGAGATGCCAAGTTCAAGTGGAATCAAGAGCACCAAAAGGCCTTTGAGAGAATCAAGGCGGCCTTAACCTCGCCTCAGACCATGATAGCCCCGCAGCCCGGGGTCCCTCTAATGTTGTACCTAACCTCAACCCCCAAGTACATAGGGGCATTATTGGTCCAAGATGTAGATGGAGCAGAACGCCCGGTGTATTACATCAACCGGAAAATTTGAGGAGCAGAAGTCCGATATACTCCGATAGAGAGACATTGCTTAGCTTTGGTATTCACCGCCCAAAAGCTCAGACATTACTTTTTAGCACATCAGATTCAAATTATTACTAGAAGTGATCCAATCCGATACCTCCTCAGCAAGCCTGCTCTAACCAGGAAGGTGGCAAGATGGTTGTTAGCATTGGGAGAATTCGAGATCACATGTGTGGCTCCCAAGGCAATCAAAAGCCAAGCTTTAGCTGATCTCCTTGCTCAATTTCCAAGTGGTGACTATGAACCAATGAATGAAGAATTAAGAGGAGAGGTGCATGCAGCTATGTCTTCCGAGGAAAGTTTCTGGACATTGAGCTTTGACGGAGCAACAGCCGGAAGGAAAGGAGGAATCGGGATAGTCCCTACAAGCAAAAGTGGGAGAAAGTTATATTTGTCTTATAAACTGGATTTTCATTGCTCAAATAATGAAGCCGAGTATAAGGCTCTTATTTTAGGCTTGATAGCAGCTGAGAAACACAATATCAAGAAGATTCGGATTCGGGGGGACTCAAAACTGATAGTGAAGCAAGTTTCAGGACAGTTCGTCTTGAAGGAGCCTGCCTTGGCCACATATCGAACAACAGTCCAAAGGCTTCTTGACAAATTTCAGAAGGTTGAAATAGAGCATGTGCCTCGCTCCGACAATAAGTTTTCAGATGCCCTCGCAACATTAGGGGCAAGAGTTGACATTCCAGAGGAGGAGGCGACAATTGTTATCAAGAAGAGAACAGAGCCTTCAGTAATACCCGAAGACGAAGACCTTCCGGAGGACTGGAGAGCAGAAGTCCTTGAACAACTCAGAAGTAAAGTTGGAAAACTGACTATAGCCAAGCTTGCCCAATTCATAATTATTCAAGGTGAACTTTACTTTCGAGGAAGTACCAGATTCCTAGCCCGATGTGTTGGCCAACAAGAAGCAAGCTTTCGACTACAACAAATTCATGAAAAATCCTGCGGAGATGGGGATATCAGTTTGTACAGAAGGATCCAAAGACAGGGCTATTATTGGCCCGAGATGGAGAAGGCCTCGAATCAACTACAGAAAGAATGCCCCAAGTGTCAGTCATACATTCGGGAGGATGAGAGTTGCTTTGAAATTGATACCCCTGACTGGTAACAAGTCTACATTGACTATCTCAAAGAGGGAACACTACCTGAGAGCCCGAGGGATATTGCACACCTCAAGAGAAGAGCGAGGCGGTACTTTCTTGATCAGAACAAGCTTTACAGAAGAAGCATTGAGGGCACTCCCCTGAGGTGTCTCTCCAAGGAAGAATCAGATCTAGTCCTCAAAAGAGCCCACGAAATTGAGCATCAAGGAGGGGCTCGGTTGTTTGAACAACTTATACACGTTGGGTATTATTGGCCGACTATGGAGTCAGATGCATCCCATCACGTGAAGAGGTGCCAGACTTGTCAAAAACACGGAAATTTGATCCATGCTCCAACCGTAGACCTATATAGCATCCAAACGCCATGGCCGTTCCATACCTGGGCTTTTGATCTGATAGGGCCCATCTCCACACCTTCTAAGGGGTACAAGTGGATTCTCGCAGCCACAGAATTGAGCACAAAGTGGGTCGAAGCAATTCCTCTGAAGAACGCTACGGGGCCTGCAGTCGCGAATTTCATCAAGGAGAATATCATTTGCTGGTTTGGAGTACCAAACACCATCCTCTCGGATAACGGCACTCTTTTCATAAACAAATATGTGAAGAGCCCCCTAGAGACTTACTAAGTGAAGCATCACAAATCCACACCCTACTATCCAAAAGGGAACAGGCAAGTGGAGGCCACAAACAAGACACTAATAAGGGTTCTGAACAAGATGATTGATGAATTTGGAAGGACTTGGTCCAAACAGTTGATAGTAGCCTTATGGGCATATCGCACTTCAAAGAGAAAGCCAACTCAAGCAACTCCTTACTCCCTTGTGTATGGGTCCGAGGCAGTGTTACCTATAGAGTTGGAAACACCATCTGCTCGGATGGCTCTCGCCTCGGGGATGGTATTGGAGCCTCGAACCACCAGATTGAAAGCATTAGAGGAAAAGCATGACAGAGCTGCAAAAGTTATGGAAAGATATCATGCGTCTATTGCCCGTGCCTACAACCAGACTGTGGTACCAAGAAAATTTGAAAAAGGTGAACTAGTATGGAAGATTGTAGACCCAATCATGCGAGGACAACCTTTGCCCAAGTTTTCTCCAAAATGGGAAGGGCCCTACAGGGTGGTTCAGGCGAGCTCAAGCGGGTACTACAAGCTTGTAAGAGTTGAAGATGGCTTCCGAACTGGCCCGCTCAATGTAAAGTTTATCAAGCATTACTACTCATAATTAGACTCATCTATGTTGAAATTCATTTTCATTTTCTTACTTTGTCTAAAAGTTGTATTTTCCTTACGTTATGAAGAAACTGGTTTTCTCTATGGTGTATGTTCTATCCCATCACTTGCAGTGAATCTATTATACTTTTGTCAAGAAAGTTGAAGAATTAATGAGAATATTTCAGCTTTTATAAACATATGCGTATGATTGTTCTTTCCATTGTATCATCCGAAATAAATATTTTATCAAGTAGAATGAGAAAACAATGCGAAAATATCCAAACAACAAAGATTTTGTCATTTCATTGCATTGTCCTAGATAAAACATTTTTTATCGAAAGGGGCAAGAAAGTAATAAAAAAATAAAAATAAAAATAAAAAAATAAAAATGAAAAACTCAATCTCTCCTAAAGACACCCTCGAAGAAGCTGTCCGTCACATCTACATCCAGAGGACAAACAGTAGAGTGTGCCTCTAAAGTCTCCAAGGCCCGAGCATAACCTGACTCAAGTTCACGAAGAGTTGCCTTTGTCTCATCTATAGAGGTCCGATAAGAGGCAAGCACAGACATAAGTTCCACCCGATGACTGGCGTTCGAAGCTATATCCAGGTGCTTCCGAAGCCACGATAAGTCCACTTGGTGACGCTCCATGTCAGAGATCCCCTGATACGCCGTCTCGATTACTTTCCCATTAAGGTCACACAACCGTTGCCTGTCCAAGCTATATAAGATAGTAGCAAAAGACTCGAGAAGAGCAATCTGAATGAGTGGACACTGGCAAGCAAATGAAGCAAAGGTCTCCGGGTAACTCGAATGCACAAGCCGTAGAACTGAAGCAAACTCAGGAGCTACCCAATAATGGAGAAATGATACTTTGCCAGAAGCCGAAGGGGGAATTGGGGCCGGAAAGCTGCTAGTCTCAGGAATCTCCCCAATGTCTATCGGGTTAGATGAACCACCAAGAGGGGTAACTCCCAGCAGAGGTCCCGAGCCTGAGAATGCGGAGCGATAAGGGGAAAGACCAAAAGCATCACTATCAAAGGGGAAATCACTGAGATTCAAGTCCAAAACATTCGAAGGCACTAGCGATGAAGAACCTCTAGCAGTCGTCTCAAAGGCAGGTGTCCCCCCTTAAGAAAGAGAACCATGAGGAGTCACAAAGAGAGTCGGAGTAGAGTCCGAGGCAGGTGAAGGCAGGACCCCGGTAGTAGCCAACACTGGAGCAGAGTCTGAGGCAAGTGAAGGCAGGACCCCGATAGCAGCTAACACTGAAGAAAAGATAAGGAAATCTTATTAGGGGTAGAGAACAGTAAAGCCATTTGAGTAAAGATTTCTCACAGGTAGAAGTAAATGACAAACTTCAGAAAGAAAGATTACCAGAGGGAGAATCAATATGCAAAGCCGGAGCAACTGAAGGACTCCTAGCATTAACAAAGTCACTGGGCCGTATAGGGAGCACCTGATCGATCTCAATGTCTGATGAAGCTGACGATGTGATCATCCTCAAGAAGGAAGGAGGGCGAGGATGAGAATCACCATAAGTGCGAGCGAGTCTCGAGATTTCTAGCACATCTACCTCCGCACCATTCCCGAGGCGACCTCATCTCTACATTGCTTCTAGAAGCATGGCTCATGACATCAATTTACGTGGCATCACCCCTCGAATCTCAACATCAGAACGGTGAGCCCCAATAAACTCGTCACCAAGATAGCGCTCCTCCTCAGCTACGGTAGGGTGGTGACGACGCATGCGTGGAATAAGGTCACAAAAATGATCGGAGGACTCAGCCTCATCATCATCGTCATCTATAACTGCTATACGAGGGGTGCGCATCTTCACAAGTCTTGCAGACAAAGGTAGGGTGTCGTCCAAGTCTGAGTCCGGCCTGGGGGAGGCAGCACGGCCAAGAGCTACGGTACTGAGAATGTTAACAACCGCAAGGTCCTACACAACGTGGGCAAATAAAAAGTGTTTATTTAAGAATGTATAGGCGCAAGAAAGAAAGTAAATTCAAATCAAAAATTTTCGAATACCTCATGGAGCCTTTTGGAAAGGCGAGGAGCGGAAGGACTGGCATCAGAAGCCCTCTTGTAAGCCACCTTCTTAAGGTGGGTCGTCCGAGGGCCAGAGGCCTTATTTAAAGGGACTGGCTCTAGAGAAGCAATTGCCAAACTAGAAGCAGACGCCTGAGCCGGAGGGTCGGTTGGAGCAGATAAGGTAAAGAAACTCTCGTACATGTGGTCAGATTTCCGGCTCTCAGGCAGCCGAAGAGAAGAGTCCTTCTTATAGATCGACGGAGGCAAACATATGGTCGGTCTGCTCTGGACAAATGCAATAAATGCATCGATATTCTTCCGCCAATATCACCTGAAAGAGGGGGTGAAACCCCCTACTCGGCTCAAGCCTGGCATCGTCAAAGACCCGGATATAGGAAGCACGGTATGTACGAGTTCGCGGGTAAAGTGCCCGTAACTCTCCGAGAAAGATAATGAAGGAGGTGCTGGCCCCGGGGCACATTGGTCAAACCCGAACTGACATGCTACACGGTCAGGTCTATAAATGGCACTATCAACGCCTTCCTCATGCCATACCGGTAATGAACTCGGACGGATCATGATCAGCATATCAACAAAAGGTGCAGGGATGTTCTTTGGCAAAGGAAAGGACACTGAGCAGGAGGAACCATAATAGATAAGCGGTGTGGCCGCACCCACCGGTGGGCATACATACGGCCGTGCCACAAAGCGCCGGGGATCATCTACCAGAGTATTCAAGGATGAGGTGGAAATGGTACGTGACCAACGTGCAATCAACGGCTGGCAAGACTTTGCTTTCTCAAATGTCCGAGACCCATCAGTATCGAGCACGGGGATGCCATCCTTATCCACTATCTCCCGAAGAACCTCTGCCTCGAATACAGTCGGAGCAGAGGCAAATTTTGGGAACCTCTCAAAGAAGAAACAAAGCAGGAACTAGCTGTGAATGAAGGAGACAGGCTCATATCAACCCACAGAGCGAACCATATCTCGATGTAATAGATCCAGCTGATAGTAGAGATTCCCAAGAAATAGTGGAGCCAAAGGGATCCAATCTCCTCTGAAGAGCCTGATGGCCAAGGAGAAGACAAAAGGATTGAGGGAATCCGGAGGTGTGCTCGGAAGAATGAAGAATGAAAGGAAGCAACCCAGAAATCACAAGAAATAGAGCCTGGAGCCATACATCGGACTGGCCTCATACTCCCGAGAGTCAGGGTCAGCATCTCTAGCCAAGGGCTGAAGATCCTTGAAGAAGTGGCGGATCCATGCAGTATAGGAGGCGCTGTCCGTCCTTGCTCGACTAGTCCTCCTCGCTGAACCATCAAAAACGGAACTCCATCGGCCACAAGCTTGAAGATTTAGGTTCAGAGATTGGATCAAAGAGTCATCATCGAGGGGTGTCCGCTCAGGGTCGAAGGCATCAGGGCCGATCACTTCCAGACGCACCAACATGAACACATCCTCAATGGTGGGCCCCATCTCGTGCTGGCCAAGTATAAAGGTGTGTGTCTCGGTGCTCCACCGAAGAGCCATGGCCTCAAGGCTAGCATTGTTACGCCAGATGGATAGGGATCGAGATATTTTCACCGGGATCAATAGCCGGGCCTCCTGAAGCCGCTGACAGAGGCTCCTGTCTGAGAGGACATCATCAACCCACTCCTGCCAACAGAAATGAGGGTTTGAGAAGGCCTTAAACTGAGGATAACAGTATGGAAAGTCCCCTCGCTCAATCCGGAAACGTAGCACCGAGGGAGGAGAAATGAGGGCCTCATGTCCAAAGTCAGTGTCCTCAGTGAGACATAATAGAGCCCCCTTCGGAGATAGAAGAGAAGTAGTGGAGGTAGCCGCCCGTCAAAAGGGGTTTTTCCGACCGAAATAAGGAGATTTTCTCCACTCAGATGCCGGAGGTACATCCCTCTCTTTCATGAGAGCTGGTTCTGATGACCCCGGGACAATGGGTTTCTTTCGAGAAGACATATGGCTGAAATAACAGGTATAAATAACAAGGAGTTGACCATATTAAAATTCAGAATATTGGAATTAAAGCAACACATTCGAATGAAATTTCGTCGTCAACAATTCATTTTCTCGGGTATTTTTCAAGCTTAACAAATTACAGTACCAATATGTGTATCAACAACATACAGATTTTCGGTTTCTATCATCGATAAGAGGTGCAATATCATAGGTCGTTTTGTGATGAAGTTCAACCAGGTCAATTTCTCAAAGTCACTATGTTCCATATTAAAGGTCCAATTTATACGGGGCTCAAAATTTGGACAGAGTGAAGTTCAATAGCAAATTTCAGGCCCAAGATCAGAAGCATTTTATATTTCTCATCCGTAGCAAGATTCAATGGGTCGTTATGCAAATTACAAGAATGTCCTTTCTAAAGTCCATATTCATAAGCCCAGGATTTTCTCTCTCTATGTAAAAAATGGAGCTCAAATACTAGTCAACAAGTTATATTCAGCCTTTTCTCGGTGATAAAGTTCAACAAATTATGTTCAAGCCAAGCCCCTCAATAAGGTTTCAAGTGCTAATGTATGTTTCCATATGGCCAAAATCACAGTGTTTGAGCTTAAAAAAAAAAAAAATGTCATTGGGATTGCCACAAAAATTGAGTCCATATGCAGATTCAGTTTTTTTATTTTTATTTTTATCAGATTGCTCGAGCCCTCTACATTGCCACAAAAATATATTTATATATATATATTTAAATATATTTATATTCGGAAGAGGGGGCCGAATTTCATACTTACAAATTTGGGCAGTTAGAGAGGTGAAGTCCGTCGACATCTGAAATTTAAATTTGAAATCGAGAGGCTTCTGATTGTAATCAACAAGACTGGGCTAGGCTTGGCAGGACCACACACGTTGTGTTGAGTGGGCGAACGTGCGTGGTCGGCGTCGGACAAGTTGAAGCAAGAAGCAACGTTGGTACCACAGAAGAGTCGGCAACCACACACGTTGCGTTGAGAGGGCGAACGTGTGTGGTGTGCGTTGGAACCGTTGAAGTCAACAGTGATCGGAGATGGAGCAGAGAGAGGCTGACAGCGGCACTCGGAGGGTTGAGAGACAAAGAATTGATACGTAAATGAGGTGGATTTCAACGGTTGTAGGAGCAAAACCAAGGTCCGGTGTGCTGAATGTCCGAGCTCACTAAGTGAAGTGAAGCAACCGATGGCGAAATGTGACTGGATTGCGTCTACTGGCGATGCGTGGCGTTGAAACAAGACGATGGGCGTATCACGGCGTTAGAGCGATTAGCGGCGTTCTTTGAAATAGAATAGTGGTCATGTCGCGACGCTGAAAATGTAACAACATGACTATGGTCTGTTCACGAAGAAGGAAAAACTGTGTTGGTCCCATTCAAGAGGAGTTAAAGCTAAAAAAATAATAATAACAATAATAAAATATATAATATATATACACCATAAGCCATATATATATATATATATATATTCAAAATGCCTACTAAAAGCGAAGATGACGAAGAACGCCGATGCTGTGATGTTGCGAGAGTCGTGTGAGTTGGCGATGAAGCCGGGCGATCAAAGCCGGTAATGCGATGGCGTCGATCTTGGCCGTTAGGCTGGGACAAGACGATGGCTGGGTTTGTGATGGTCGCGACAGTTGAGCCGAGCTATGTGGATGGCATTGCAATGGCGATCGGTGCTTGTAGTAGGTCGTAGTCGGCGTTTGCGATAGGTAGAGCTACGACAGATGTTAGTAACGCGAGGCAAAGAACCGTGACGAGCGGGTGCGGTCTTGGCCTGCCATGACAGTGGTTGGATCTTCAGCAACGGGGTTAGAAGCTGCGATGGAGGTCCGTGCAAATGGCAGCAGTGCTAGGTTGCTAAGGAAGAAAGATGGCCTCTCGATCTAGAGAGAGAGTTGTTGGAAAAATGGTTTTATATAGGCATATTTTTTAGCCCATTTTGGGTGATCCGAAGAGGTGAAGTGTTCTTTGCCGCGTGGCAAGTCACACGGTGGAGACGTGACGTCAAAACCATTTTTGAGTGAATGGGAAATTAACGTCGTTTTAGGGTCTAACTTTAATTTTTTAAACAAAATTCTTTTGAATTTTTTCAATAAAAAAATTATTGTGGGAATTTAATTTAAATATAAATATAAATTTAAATTTTGGTTTCCTGAGTGGTTTCCTAAAGTTTGTAATTTAAATTTAAATTTAAATTTAATTTTTGGTATCCTAAAATTTTATACCTTTTCCTTTATTTAGATTAAACTATTTAAATAGTTTAATAATGATATTCAAACACTTTGGTTTTGAAATCCATTACAGTTGGTATGGTCCAAATAAAGCACCCGGATAGATTTGGTTTTGAAACTATTCTGATCATTATTCAAATTTGTTTGAATTGTTTTTCTTTCCAACGGTCAAAACTGTTGGACACCTCTTCATTTCCATTTTGCACCTATTCGGGTACATAGAAGTTGCCTATAAATACATGGTATTTCCAACAGTCTTGGGAATGAAAAAAAATTCAGTCTGTTTGTGGTCTTTTTGCTGTCCAAAAATTCTGCATTTATTTTCATTATTCTTCATATTAGTTTTAGTATAAATATTCAGAGAGTTAGAATACATGTTTGGTTCGCCGAACAAATTTATTTGAAGTGCTTCTATAAATTTGTGAAGATCATTGTATCCTGGGAGATAGACGCCATTCAACCGTAAGCACCGTAGCGGGGCGAATCTGTCTTAAGGACAGAGTGTCACACACTCGACTTTGTCTTGTTATTTTTATTTGGTTCAATAAATAAATCCGGTATGTAATTTATTTATTTTGTTTGATTTTATTTCAAGTTATTTAATTTACACAGAAGATTGTTCCAACAATCTTAAGACAGATTCGAATTATTCTGTTTACAGAATTTTTCGTTTGTTTCCTTTTTTTTTTTTTTCGTAAATAATTTCGAAAGAAAATTATTTTCTGTGAATTTACAAAATAATATTCTGGTTGGAAAAACAAATAGTGATTATATGCTATTTGACAGATAGTAGTAATATACTGTCTCTTTTCTTTGACAACAACTAGTAGTACGATACTGGTGTCATTAACAATTCAGAATATATTTTTGTGGAATTTTTTTTTCAAAAATTAATTTTGGATTTTAGAAATTATTTTCTGAGTTTTCATTAATTAAAATTCTGTTTTAGTATTTTAATTTTTGAAGTGCTACTGAAATTAATTTTCTGTGTGGAATTAATTTGGTTAAATAAAATTTTATTTTATTTCCAAATTAATTGGAAAATAAAAGTTATATTTTTATTTCTTTTACTTTACAGAATTTTATTTTCTGTGTGGAATTATTTTGGTTAAATAAAATTTTATTTTATTTCCAAATTAATTGAAAAATAAAAGTTATAATTTTTATTTCTTTTATTTCTATGTGGAATTAATTTGTTTAAATAAAATCTTATTTTATTTTCAAATTAATTGGAAAATAAAAGTTACATTCTTGTTTCTTTTATTTTTACAGAATTTAATTCTGTGCATTTGGTTTAATTTTCTGTGTAGTGTAAATTCTAATTATAATTTTGTTTTATAAATTAGAATTGATGGCTACTGAAACAAATGCCCAAACAAGTACTACTGTGGTGGCTGCAATTGCACCAACCCCCTCTCCTGTGATGACAGTACCGGTAAATCACGGTGAAAAGCCAGAGAAGTTCTCAGGAACTGACTTTAAAAGATGGCAACAGAAAATGTTGTTTTATCTTACAACTCTGAACCTGGCTCGTTTTCTCCGTGAAGATGCTCCTATCCTGAAAGAGGATGAAACCGACCGGCAAGTGGTTGCTGCGGTTGATGCTTGGAAACATGCCGATTTCCTTTGCCGAAATTACGTCTTGAACGGACTTGACAACACATTATACAACGTCTACAGTCCAATCAAGACAGCAAAGGAACTTTGGGAATCGTTGGAGAAAAAGTACAAAACAGAAGATGCCGGCTCAAAGAAATTTGTGGTTGGCAGATTCCTGGATTTTGTAATGGTTGATTCAAAATCTGTGATCAGCCAAGCTCAAGATTTCCAACTCATTCTGCATGACATTCACGCAGAAGGTATGTCTACTTGAAGGATACTGTGATGCAAATTGGATATCGGATACTAGAGACTCAAAGTCCACCAGTGGGTAGGTCTTTACTCTTGGTGGGGCGGCTGTATCTTGGAAATCTTCCAAACAGACTTGTATAGCTAGGTCTACTATGGAATCTGAATTCATAGCCTTAGACAAAGTCAGAAGAAGCGAATAAGCCGCCACTTCCTTGAAGATATTCCAATATGGCCAAAACCGGTGCCTGCTATTTGCATACATTGTGATAGTCAATCAGCAATTGGTAAAGCACAGAGTCATATGTATAACGGTAAGTCACGACACATTCGTCGTCAACATAATACCGTAAGACAACTACTCTCTAATGGAATTATTTCCATAGAATATGTTAAGTCTAAAGACAACATAGCGGATCCACTAACCAAAGGGTTAGCAAGAGAGTTAGTTGAGAATTCGTCGAGGGGAATGGGACTTAAGCCTATTAAATAAGAGTTACCACAACGGCAACCCAACCTAGTTGACTGGAGATCCCAAGATCTAGGTTCAAAGGGACAACCGAGTTGTGATTGCCTCAGAATGATCACTGGGGAGTCTAACTCCTACCCATTTCTTTGATAAAATAGTGATATCTGCAGCGTTTAAGGTTAATTAAAACTTTTAATGATTTTTATATCTAGGTAAACCTAGTGGAGTATGGCAGGATACTCTTCATAAAAATCACCTATGTGAGTGTGTGGTGGGCGGTTACGTGAGATTTGTGAAGGGCTACAATTCTCTAGAGCACTCATGAAGACCAGGTTGTTCAGGGCCAAAATGAACACAATAGTGAGAACTAAACTATGTCTGGGAATATACTGTGTGGGTTCTATTGTCTTGGTTTACACAAACGGCTGAACAGTTCAAGACATCATGTTCACTGGTTAGCTAGTAAATCCGATAGTGTCTCACAAGGGAAGGTTCAAAGCCAAAAGCTACCTATCCTTTGCAGAATATTTCCAATTTCTGTACTCTCTCTAATTAGATCATGTTGTTGCATTTTCTCTCCGTCAAATTCCATTCATGTGGGGGATTGTTGGAAAAATGGTTTTATATAGGCATATTTTTTAGCCCATTTTGGGTGGACCCCAAACGTCTTTTTGGGGTGGGTCCGAAGAGGTGAAGTGTTCCTTGCCGCGTGGCAAGTCACACGGTGGAGACGTGACGTCAAAACCATTTTTGAGTGAATGGGAAATTAACGTCGTTTTAGGGTCTAACTTTAATTTTTTAAACAAAATTCTTTTGAATTTTTTCAATAAAAAAATTATTGTGGGAATTTAATATAAATATAAATATAAATATAAATTTTGGTTTCCTGAGTGGTTTCCTAAAGTTTGTAATTTAAATTTAAATTTAAATTTAATTTTTGGTATCCTAAAATTTTATACCTTTTCCTTTATTTAGATTAAACTATTTAAATAGTTTAATAATGATATTCAAACATTGAAATCCATTACAGTTGGTATGGTCCAAATAAAGCACCCGGATAGATTTGGTTTTGAAACTGTTCTGATCATTATTCAAATTTGTTTGAATTGTTTTTCTTTCCAACGGTCAAAACTGTTGGACACCTCTTCATTTCCATTTTGCACCTATTCGGGTACATAGAAGTTGCCTATAAATACATGGTATTTCCAACAGTCTTGGGAATGAAAAAAAATTCAGTCTGTTTGTGGTCTTTTTGCTGTCCAAAAATTCTGCATTTATTTTCATTATTCTTCATATTAGTTTTAGTATAAATATTCAGAGAGTTAGAATACATGTTTGGTTCGCCGAACAAATTTATTTGAAGTGCTTCTATAAATTTGTGAAGATCATTGTATCCTGGGAGATAGACGCCATTCAACCGTAAGCACCGTAGCGGGGCGAATCTGTCTTAAGGACAGAGTGTCACACACTCTATAGCGACCCCGGTCTTTTTCCCATTTGATTATTGTATCCGGACTTATGTTCCGTGGATTCCGTTGTCATATTATTGTCGTTGTTGTCCTTGATTCCTTATTCTTTGGTTATAAGATGTTTTGGGCAGGTTGATTACAAGTTGGTTGAGTCTAGAAACCAATTCTTGATGTTCGATTTTAGCAGTCGCTCGGCGAGCTTCTCTTCGCTTCGGCGAGGTCCTTCTTTTGGTTAAATCGGCGAACCTTTCTTAACTCGGCGAGGTTGCGTCGATGTAGACTGAGGCGATGTTGTTGGCTCGTCGAGCTTTTCTTCGCCGGCGAGATGGTTTGTCTTTGGCTCGGCGAGTTTCTTTTCGCCGGCGAGGTTTGTTTTTGTGTCGGTCGCTCGGCGACCATGTCTTCGCTTCGGCGAGCACATCCGATATTTAAACGCCTTGCGGGATTTTTAGGCGATTTCTCATTCTTTTTTATCCCAAACCCTAAAGCCCGACTTTTCTTCTTCTCTAAACATCTTTTCCTCTAGGTTTGATCTAGTTAGGGTGTGTTTCTACCCTAGTTCTCTTACAAATATGATAGAGGAGAGTGAGAGCTTTCTTTTAATCTGAGCAGTTATTGATTTGGAGCATTTTGGAGTTTCGAGCATCTTCTTCATCTTCTCCTTTGGGTTCTTTCTTCGAGGTAGGGATTTCCTACTCCATTTATACGCTTTAATCCTAAGTGTTGGTATTTTGGTATATGGAGGTAGTTTGGTAATTTTGGTATGTGGGGGTAGTTTGGTAATTTTGGAAGAAACCTTAGGGTTTTGGTTTAGATTAATTTGTGTAATTAATTTAAAGGAACAAAGTGGAATTTGGTTTAATTCATGGGATTGGGTAGTTTAAATATTTACCTTTGGGAATGTTGAATTTACATTCATTGATGTATTTTTTTCTCGCTTAGAAATAACTGTTTTGGGCTATGGGTGGAGGATAGTCATGGATTGTTGTAGACCTTGCATGGGGCTTAGGTATAACTGGAATTGGGTCAATTGTTTGACCGTTGAGTTAATACAGAATATTTGTGTATTAATTATGTGTTGTATATAGCAATTCGTGTTTCATTGCATATGCATGTTGTTTGGAGAAAGGGGATGAACTCCACGGTTTAGGGAAGATAGGGATGGACCTCTAAACCGGATTTATTGGGAGGAGATAGGGGATGGACTCGGTAGCATCACTCTTATGTGTGCTTATTGATTAATAGGCATATGTCTATTTATTGTTGTTATGATACAACACTAAAATGTGTATCAGTAGGGAAGTATGGAAGTGAATTGATTATGATTGATACAATACCAACATGTGTATTTGTTATGATTAGGTCTAACTTGAATTGTTATTCCTGTTGAATTGGAAGTAATGATAATAAAAGATGAAGTCCTGTTGAGTTATTTGGCCAGGTTCTGAGCCATAAGTGGAAAGTAAAATGTGCCATAGACAAGGTGTCATAGGCAGGGTAGACATTCGTGTCATGAATATTGTCATTTGATTATAGGGTGTTAACCATGTATCAGATGCTAATACTTTAGTTAATTCTTATGATTGGTTTAGTATTTCTCTATTGGGCTGTGGCTCACCCTATATGGGAACTTTATTTTTTCAGGTTCAGGTGGTTCACTCACTCCAAGGACATAGCTTGTGAGGACTGGACTTGAAGATTTGTTTATTTACGTTTATTTGTTTTATTTGAATAATGTAATCTTTCAAGCCTAGGGCTTTATCTGTTTCTGAGTTAGAACTCAGTGAATTGTGTCCAAGTGTTGGCTTGGCAAGATATAAGCCTTTAGGACATTTATTATGGTATTTCATTTCATGAGATTCGGATGATTGATGTAATAAAATGCTTTCTTCTAATAATGCATGTTTTGTTTTATATTTAATGGGTTGGATTTTGAGGGCGTTACACACTCGACTTGGTCTTGTTATTTTTATTTGGTTCAATAAATAAATCCGGTATGTAATTTATTTATTTTATTTAATTTTATTTTAAGTTATTTTATTTACACAGAAGATTGTTTCAACAAGAGTAGGCTGAGAGACGAAGTTGAAATGGGTGTGGCGGCTGTGCAAATAGTTGTTGAGGCTTAGGGTTTAGAGCCTTTCCTTAAATAGAAAAAAAGGGGTCCTATTCTTTGAATATTCCCTCAATATTCTGTATACACGTATGCATGTATATGTATGTAGTGGATTGGCTGATTTGCCAAACAAGAAAAATGTGTGTGAGTATTATCCTTTCTTTAAAAAAAAAATGAGTGCCTTATTTCTTTTTATTTTTCTTGGAGTAAAAATATATATGTATATTTTCTCAAATGTTATAAAAATATATTTCAGTGGGACCAAAAATAAAATTAAAAAAAAAAGTACAAAAAAATAAAATTTTTGCTTGTCAATTTTTTCTATAAATTGAAGTGCATCATCAACTTTATCCATAGGCTCTGTCGTGACAACATATATATATATATATATTTTTTTTTTTGGGACTTGATGTGAAGCCGGGCCGAAGAAATAACAGTATGCATGTCCGAGAAATTTAAAAACTCAAAACTTAATTCAAAAATTATTTTCAAAATTTATAACTAAACCATTTTTAAAACTCTATTTAAAAAAAATTAAAAAAATTATTTTTTATTTCATTTTTTAAAATTATTTTTAGAATCATAATTTACAATCAAAACTCAACTCACAACTCCAACCTCAAATTAAGATTCTAAAACTAAATCAAACGAAGTCTTAACTTTTTTTGTTTTTTTAAATTGTGATTGGGTTGTATTATTTTTTATTCATGTTCAGCTTGTATGGTGTTAACGTGGTATCATAAAAAATTCTTCCTTAATTAATATAACTAAGTGTATGAAAATGCTTTTCTTTTTTTTTTTTTTGGTGGCAAGTAAATTTTAGAGGAAATTACAAAAAAAGTTTAAAAAAACTCAAGATTTGAATCTTGTAACAAAATAAATCCTAAATTTTTTATTTTGTCAATTTAAATCGTAAAATTTTGATTTTTTTTTTCAATTTAAACCGTTAACCTATTTCTGTTTAAGTAAAATCGATAGAAAAATTGAGTTTGATTATTAAAATACTATTTTTCCGTCGATTTTACTTAATATAAATAAAACAATGGTTTAGATTGAAAATAAATCAAAATTTTAGAATTTAAATTGACAAAATTAAAAATTTAAGATTTATTTTGTTGCAAAAGCCAAAATCTAGGTTTTTTTTTTTTTTCTACTATATAAAATTACTCTTTAAGATGTTGAATTTCAACTTAATTTCATTTCTTTAAACTTTTTATTCAATGGCATTAAATAAGGAATTTAAACATGTTATGGCACCCTTATACGGAAAATAATATTAAAATATGTTATTAATTATTCATTAAATATGTCATTCGTGCTAGTTTGACCTTAATCTAATTTGTTTATGTGTCATGTTTTTATTTTTAGAGCTGTGATTGGGAGCCCGAATGTGGGAGCCCCGAATGCCCCTAATACACAAAAACGTCGTTTTTGTATTTTTTTTTTTTTTCGGCAGAAGGAAGAAGACGAAGAAGAGAAGAAGGGGGGGAGGGGAGGAAGAGAAGGAGGAGGAGGGAGGAGGGGGCCAACAAACTCGGGTGAAGGAGGCGGAGGCAGTGAGCGAGGCTGCGAGGCTGGCGAGACAGCAATGACGGCAATCGGGAAGCTTGACGGCGGGCGAGGCGACAAGCTGCGGTCGTCTTCCCTGATCTTCTCTCTCTCTCTCGTCTTTCCCGATCTTCTCTCTCTCTCTTGGGGCATTCGGGGCAGGGCTCATTCCGGCACCAAATCATTTTTCTTATTTTTATTTTTTACGTGTCATGTTATTGTATTTTGTCATAAACAAGTCAAATCAAAAAATGACTAATCTTAGGATTCATTTGAATGTGAGTTGACTTTTTAATTACTTTAGTTTGGGGTTAAAAAACTTCGTTTGTGATAGGTATTTTAGCCTTTTTGATTTTTGTGAGAGAAAAAATGAAATTATTATTATTTGGATGTAACATTTTGTCTTATTGAACTCAAAAATTTATTTTTTCTTTTTGTGACTATTTTAACTAAAAAGTTCCCGTTTAGCTTATGCCAAACGAGGGCTTAATATGCTAACTTTATGGGGGTGTTTTGGCAATAAACTAAGAAAGTTAAAAAGTCAACTTTTTAATCTATTTTGAATCACATCATCTCACATGAAATAGTGAAAAAAGCAAAAATATCAAAACGTCAACTGTTAACTATCTTTCCACAACACCCCTATATAAGATTCGTGTTGTGTTAACGTATCGTTAAAGGGAATTGGGATTATTGGTACAATTGGCTGTTGTAAGTCCTTGTGGAAGTTTTCCTTGAGTTTCTTTGGATAATTTGAATTGTTCATATTATAGAATTTGTTGAATATGTTATCCATGTAAAAAATCAAATTGATTGAACATTTACCGTCTCATAACAATAGCAAATTTATTTTTATTTTTTTAAATAAACGATTAATATAATTTTGGTATTTTTTAAAAATAATTAAAACCTAATAATGAGCTTACAAATGCATAATTAATTTATTATTTACATGAATAACATGTTTGATGACCCTTAAAATATCAACAATTCAAGTCATAAAAAAAGCACGGTATCAACCCCGAAGTCATCATGGCAACATCCCCCATGTCCATCTTTAAGATGCACTATATGTTTTTCAGGAAAGGAAAATATCTTTTAAATGCATTTCCAATTTCCAGTCAAAAAAGGTGTTCAGTTTTTTTTTTCCTTTTATCAACGAAATTTTTTTTGTTGATGAAATTCAATAGACAAGCATGGTTGATAAAATTCCTCATTTAATCCCACTGAATGAATTTTTTAAATAAATATTTAAAATGTCATTATTCTCATTCTCATTTTTTCACTTCTTTTTTCCATTCTTTTTTTGATCCACCTTAGCAGTTATGACTATCTATACTATGACAAAAAAAGAGGGGGGGGGGGGGGGGGGGGGGTTGCAAATCACATGTTATTTTTTTTAATCAATTTATATACAAATTTTTACTGTAAGGTTTATATTGATATAAATTGATAGTTTAAGATGACAAAGTATAGTTTTTTTTTTTTTTTGAGAGAGAGAGCGAGAGAGTAAAGTGATATTAACTGATAGTTTAAGAGAATAAACTGTAATTATCCTTAAATTTAGGCAAGGGTTACTGGAAAATGGATAGTCATTGAGTTGAATTTTTTTTTTTTTTTTCATCAACAAAAATATATTGATGCAAATGAAAAAAAAAAAAAAAGAGTACAAAATACCAACAACAAAATTACATAAAAAAAAACCAAGAACAAAACATCAAAGCAAAAGGAAACACATTTCAGCTAAGATGGAATATGACTCCTAACTAATCTTATACAAAGACTTAGTCAAAAAAACACCCAATCAAACTAACCTCCCACCCAAACACACTAACACTATGTTTGGATTGAGTGATTTGGAGATAAAAGAAAAGAAATAGAGTGATATGTATTTCTCTTATTTGTTTGGATAATCTAAGTAGAGAGAAATGGGAAGAAATGGAGAGAAAGGGAGAGAAACTCATTTATCTTATAAGGCCCATTTTCAATATTTCCAAAAGTGGAGAGATTGTGAGAGAAAAGAAATCACTATTTTCATAATACCAATTTTGTTCCTATAAAAATAAAAGAAATAAAATGATTGAAAATATAAAAAGGTTATTTGATAATATAACATAAAATAATTTCTTTTCTTTTCTCTTAATGAAACCTAACCAAACAAGAATGAGAGAAATCACAATCACAATCATTTCATTTCTTTTATTTCTTTCTTATCCAAACAAAAATGAAAGAAATCACAATCATTTCTTTTTTTTTCTTTTCTCTTATTACTTAAGTAATCATTTCTTTTCTTTGAAATGAAAAATGAAAGAGGTGATGAATTATAGTTATATTTTCACTTAATTTTTATTTACATTTCACTTAATTTTTTATTTTTCATTTTTAAATCCATACCAAAATTCATGAACTAAACATAATCTAAGTTCATCAAGCATAAATTATCTAGTGTTTTGAGAATATCACGTGATTGTGTGTCCAACTAATGGTATTTTGTCATTTTCCCATACGATCATTTCTCCATGCTATTGAATGGACAACATCACCATGGTAAAAATATTCAAAATACTAAATAATTACTCCGCCGAAAGTGTATGGAAAAATTATTCTTGCTAGGTCGTTTGTTGTTGAACAAATAAAAATAAAAATTAGGAACTAATATAAATTATTCAATGTCTAGCTGGAGATTATGGAGAAAAGTAACAAAAGAACGATCATCAGCTCCCTCCTATAATAGTTGATAGAATTATACATATATGTCTTTTGCTGTTGTCCACTTCAAACCCTGCACATGAAAAATTCCTTCAGGTCAATGTGTGAAGACGAAAACACAAAAGTACAAAACCTAATATACCCTCTCTTGTCTATTCTTCTTGGAAGTACATTAAAATTACTCATGTGAATGTTGAAAATAATTACTAATTGGCAAGGGTAATCTCGACTGTTGACAAATATCTTAATTAACAAGGGTAACCTTAATTAATTAATCAATAAATTAATTATTTTTTGCTTCTTGTGCTGTTACATTTATAATGGAGTTTAGTATTGATTTTTTAGTAGTTTTTATTTATTTTTTTATTTTTTTTAAATCTAAGGAAACTAAACTTTTTTTTTGTAAGTAGAAAAAAATGAGTAACAATAAGCCAAAAAGTTGGCTTATTTAGCTCACTCCAAGGGGTCTAATTAAGGAAAACAAACATATATAGTGAGTTAACTAAGCCGTAAATAACTTAAATTGAGTTGAATAACATATTATGCAAATTTAGTTTGAAAATTTAATGAGTTTTAAAACGTATTTTAAGTTTGACTTGTTTATTTATTGAGTCAATTTCAAATGAGTTTTAACCATACCAACCTCGAGTAGCTTGGTTTTGTTGTAGCCCTTATCGAATTGAGTATTTAGTTGTTTATATTTGGTTTAAAAATCTAATGAATTTTAAGATATATTTAAATTTATCTTATTTATATAACCAATTTATCTTAAATGAGGTTTGGCATTGGTTTCATTTAGGTTTAACTATAAATTTTTTGTTAAAAATTCCAAGCCACATGATTTTTCTTCATTCATGTGGAGCTTACATGGACTTCTCGTGGAACTCATGTGGAGTTCATGTGTTTATGTTCCTTGAACAAAGATTTGATGATTTTAGATCTAACTAAAATCAATTAGAACTTATAGAGGTAAACGTGTCACAATTAAAATTATAGGAATCAAAATAATCACGAATTTCTTTTTTCTGGCTCTGTTTGATTCACATGATTAATAGTAAAAAGATTAACAATTCATAGAATTAATGTAAGATTGGTTATCCACTTAGATTAGTGAGATAAATAATTTTCACTTGTCCACATTTGTTTTGCAATGGGTATGAAATATATAATTCAAATTATATGTTTGTTTTGAATTATTAATTGTAGAACTAAAAAATTCACAATTTTTGTTGGACTGAACGTCCGTCAAAATCAACCAAGGCATTTGGCCTAGTGGTTGTGTAACACCTTTTGTGGTGTAAGGTCTCGGATTTAACTCCTATAAAAATAAGTTTAATATCCTTTGTGGTGGTGTTTATCTCTCCCCTATTTATGGGGTCCTCGTTTGGCAACTATCATTTTTAGTCAAAAAGTCAAAAAGTTACTAAAAAAATCAAAAAGCCAACAACCCATACCAAAAAGTCAAAGATTCCATTTTCTCTCTATTTTTTACACATCTTTTCGTAAAAAGCCAAAAAGTCATTCCAAACATACTAGTTTTTTTTATATCATATTTTAGCCAAAAAACTAAAAAGTTACTAAAAAAGCATGTTCCCAAACGATGATTGTTGGGCTTGTGTTTGGTAGGCCTTATTGATTTTCTAACTATTGTGGGCTAATAATCTGTTTAATGATATAATATTTCTTATACTTATAATTATTCTTCTATTGATTGACAAAAAAAAGAATATTCATCGGAATCTAATCCGAATAATAAAAATTGCAACCAAAATTAATAATCTCAATTTTATGTTATAATCTCCTAATCAAACAGGAGTTCTGAGTCTAAACACTTGTTCCATTTATTTTATTTATAGCAAAAAGAATAATTAATTTTATTGTTTGTAAAGATGCGTCACTAATGATGCACTCAACTTGGCACAATATTTAAACAAAACATGACCTAATTAATAATTTCGATATACAAAAGGGCATTGTCCAAATGATATTTAGATGTGTATTTAATAATTATGCAAACTTTTGCATGATTATTAAACACATGGGACATCCAAATATTATTTGGACAAAACTAAATGAAAACCTGGAGGCTAATAATAATAATAACAATCATAATCTACTAAATGTATGCTGCAAAATGGAAACAATTTCAATAAAAGAGCTTCGATGTTCAAAGAAAATGAAGAATAATGCAAGGAGGCCCATACCCAAGTATTTTAGTGACATTTGGTTGGTAGTCTTATTATCTCGGTAGTTGAGATTTTGGGTTTGACTCTCTTAAGAGGGCATAATGTTGTGATATTTATAAATTCTCCTATCGATTAATGCAAAAAAAAAGAGGACTTACTGTTGAAATTCAATGTTAATGGATGGTGGTGATCCATTGGCAATTGCTCCAAAAGCTGTAGTCGAGAGAACCATGGTGGTTCCACCCCTTGAAGGCCTTGAAGCCGATGTTTGTGCTCTGTCTACTATCTTCACTTGTATTGTTTGACTTGGATTGCAACTATTTGGTGCTGCTGCACTAATACACCTCACCAAGTATTGTCTCCCACAAGCTGCCCCATTGTCCCATATCCCCTCTCCGGCTGCCGCAAACAGATTGCTTGACGGAAACTGAGATCCGTCATTGCCGCTGCACGCAGTGGCTGTTTCAATCCAACCACCCAACGAAAACACATAAAAAAAAAAAAATCATGTTTTGAAAATCAGGTTGGGATTTTCTGTCTCTAAATTTTTTTAATCCCTGTCCCGATTGTGAATGTGAGACACATAGATCAAATTTTCAACTTGTACAAAAACCAATCACGGAATTAAACACCAACTCTCATACATGGGTGCGGAATCCATCAAAAAAAGATAAAATTCCGTTCATGTGAGACGGTGTTGTGTTCAGTTATGTAATCCATTTCTGTTTACATATTTTTAAAAGACAGAGGGTTTGAGTGTGGAAAGAATTGTTTATGATTTGTAAATGATTGATTGTAATTGTGGAGTGGGTACTTACGTATATATGGTGGGGCATAGCTGGCAGCAGTGCCGACATCGGCAAGAGAGAGATGTGTAAAAAATAGCAAGAAGAGAGAGAGGCATACAACGAGGAACTGCTGGGGATTCATTGACACCCTCTTTCTGCACAGAGAAAAACACCAACTGATTATGTTGGAAAGTGCTTATAATCTTTACATACATGTACAATTTACAAACTATTGAAAGTCAACTCATTGGTTTTAATGATGTAGAAGGTTTCAACTGAAGGCTGAGATATGAATATGAAATAGAAGTTCTGACTTTTGTTTTTGGTTTAAGATTTTGTTAATTTGTGTTCTCTAATATATATTAAGAGTTAGTATACACGATGTATATGCAATTTAAATCACTACATATTGTGTGTCATTTAAGGATTACTTGACCCAAGTTCAAGTTCCATTTTTTTTGTTTGTTAAATGGGTTGATAATTGTTTTAACTTTAAAAATTAATAATATTACAAGTGAGTAAACAAAATAACTATAGTAATACTTATATACTTGCCTTTTGGATTTTTTAGTTAATGCATTTAGGAAGTTATTAAAAAACGGGTTCGGTTGAAAAATTCAATTTTGAATTTTATTTATCCAAAGTCCAGGCTTTAATTTATTATATTCATAAGAACAATGCCTCATAAAATGATCTAACTACCTATGTATATATATATATTATTTTATAAATCAAACTATAATCTCTCTCTCCCCTCTCCCCCTCCTCTCCTACAATGGCTTCAATCAACATCAGATCTCGACTCTCCCCTTCATCTTCTTCAACCAACTGCCATTGTTTGAAGAAGATTGCAGATTTTGGAGACAATACATATATATAATATATACATGGATCATATGAATATAAATATAAATATAGTGGTCTGTATGTGTGTATATATGTGTATGTATGTATATATGCTGTTGAAGAAAGCATTGAAATGCTATATCCGCAATTGTCAATGATTTTTATGAATTTAATCACTTTATATTTGATTTTAATTGACAATTGATTGTAGTAGCATTTAATAAATTGTTGAAAACTGTGTCTTGTATGATCACATTCAGATTGTAGTGGTAATGCATGTGAAATTAGTTTAAGGGGGACACTAGAGCTAGAGCTACTGGAAACATACACAAAACATATTCTCTCTCTCACAAACTTTTTTACAGTCAGCAGCTTTGACCAAGATAAGTTCAAAAACATGTTTACGGGTAGAGCTAGGGTAGACCAATTGAACAGATAAAATATTTTGGGATAAAAAATTGAAGAAATAAAAAATTGAGTAGATAATTTTTTTAAAGAAAAACAATTGAACAAAAAAATTATAAATAAAAAATTAGAACAGATAGATTAGATCTTTATATTTTTTAAACAGATAGAGACAGAAACTCACAGATTTGAACAGATAGAGAGAGAAATTCATAGATTTTGAACAGGCAGGGGAAAAATTGAACTGATACTCAAAAAAAATTTGAATAGATAGATATAAATTTAAACAAATAGAAATAAATTTGAATAGATAATCAAAAAAAGTCAACTGATAAATTAAGAAATAAAATTGAAAATAAAATATTTTTCAAAACTAGTAAAATGACTTCTCACAAAACTATTTTACAAATGGCGTGTCACTAACAAAAATATCCACGAATTTAATGTCTTATATCCTCTTTAAATTAAATTTATCACCAATTTACTCGTAAAAAAATTATTTTTTTGTGATTAAAAAAATTTGATGTGATATATAATTTTTTTTAGCTAACAACAAATCACTTAGTGATTTTTTCATCATTTTTAATAAAAGTTGACTATTTTAACATGTTACTAAATGCTCGCCAATCACTTGAATCACAAAACAGGGAAATAGCGAAGGGAAAATTAATTGGTGATTATTTAGTAATTTTGGAGCAATGTTCTACTTTATTTATGCAGTGGCACTTGGCTTATTCTCTCTTAAAAAGTAACACAAAAGCGACAAATCACTATTTAGATCAATTAAAAAAATCAAGTTAAACCATCACATGTAGTTGTTGTTTTAGGAGTATTAAATAATTTTTTTCCAAAAAAATTGCTTAATTGAAGCATGTTGTAAATACATTGACTACAAGAATACAAATATTTTAGATACAAATTAGTAATTCCACATGGCGAAGCTGAGTTGTAATTAGTTTACACGGATATGCAAAAACTGGAACAGAGTTGTAATTAGTTCATACAGATATGCAACAATTAAAGCAAAGTTATACCTAAAATTTTTGTATTCTTGTAGTAAATGTATTTATAGTCGGCATGTTTCGAGATTTTTATGTTTAAAAATTCCTACCACATTGTGTAGAGGGCTCGAATTTTTTGAATTAAGAAATGTAAAAGAGCTAAATCGATTCGACTAGTAGATTATTTAAATTTGATTTGAAAATTAAACGAGTTTCAAAATATATTCAAACTCGACTTATTTTCAAGAAGATCTGAAATGAGTAGTAATTGAGCTGATTACAAGCGAGCTCAGAGTAATTTTCTAACTAACTTAATGAATTTTAAAATAAATTTAAATTTAATTTATTTACATAATAAATGGATTTCAAATTTCAAATGAACTTTTAAAAACCTTATGAAAAGTAGAGTTTGAACAACAATGATTTGAAAATAAGTGGAGAAAAAAAAATTAAGGGAAGGTTTGCCATTTTTTATTATTTTTTTTGTTTATTTTCATTTGTCACCAAAAAATTTCCATTTAAATCGAAGATCTAAATACAATTGGACACGAGGATTCTTAACCAACATCTCTAATAATATACTACACTTCAAAATAAAAAATAAAAATAAATAGCATTCAAACTTAGAAGGTACTATTAAATTAATTTTCATGATTCATTTATAGCTACAACATTTGGTGGCAGGGGCATCTTCAAAATACTATTCAGTTAGAGGTTCATTTCTAGAATTTTTAAGGTCAAAAGGATAACTATAATTTAAAAGATTATTTTATTCCTATCTATCTTTCTATTTATTTATTGTCCACTTCTCTGTCTACGTGTCATTCCATTATTTATTCATGTATTATTTATCTATACACCTAACATACTTATCTGTCTATATTATCACCAACACCATTGTCGATGCCTGCAACTTTTCCAACAGTGGGGTTACTATTGGAAAAAAAAAATTAAAAATTATTCTTTCCACCAAACAATTTTATTAAATATATCTTTATCACAAAAAAGGACCAAATCTTACACCAAATAGCATATAGCTCCGTATACTTTTCATCAATTATTATCCATAAAAACAATACAGTTATGGGTTGGCAGTTGAGACCTATTCCCACCTAGTAAACATTGACATATCTGTGCATACACATTTATGGATACTTGGTCATTATACGGCTGCCGACTTTCATAATAAATACATATGGATACCGTTTACTTATGTTCGCATTACACACTTCTCTCATTTTTATATATAGATTTATTTATTTTACCTCCATGTGGCAACTAGTATATTATTTATTTTTTAAAAATTAAATTGAGCGCCGTTGTTTTGTTTGATTCTCACACCAAAAACGTTCATTATGATTGATTTTGATTAGTGCATGATTTTGTGAGTCATAAGCATGCACTAACCAAAACCGAGTATAATGATGATATATTACTATTCAAGTTCGCATCATTTTAGTTTTGAATTTTGATAATTTATTGTGGGTTTTACTAACAAACGTCAATGGGTGCACGGAAAAAAAATAGAATTTGTAGAATATAATACAAATTTGACTAATTTTAAAATAATCTTTTATTAAATTTATAGTTTTTTTTCAGTAATTTAAAAATATTTTTTTACACAAATTTCAATATTACAGACACACTTGTTAGCATTTACCATTTATTATAACCTTATTCTTATATTAAAATATATTGAATAAAAAAATAATCTTCTAGAAATAACATAACATAACATGCATGCTCACAATAAAGCTTAAAAAAAAGGAAAAATTACTATTTAGACTGGATTTTGAAAAATTATTATACAAATGTGAAAAAGATAATGATTTTAATTATTAATATTTATATTATTTTTTATTTTTTATAAATATTTTCCCTAATCAGCACTAATATGTATTTCTCCCCTAAAAAAATCCGAACCCACATGCTACATCAAAATATATAATAAGACAATAATTTACAAATTAGTTAATTACACCAAACTAAAAAGTTTTACTCTATGAAAATTTAAACATGGTGATTTTTTAAAAGCATAAAACAACCTAATTTATTTATTTATTTTTTTGTCAATCGATAAATGATTATCTATAAATATAAACAAATTACATTAAATTAGATAATCAATTATGTAAGAAAGTCTAACGATATATATGCATAAAACAACTCTAACCACCATTAAAAAAAAAAAAGAGTAAATTACAAATACACCTCCTAAGGTTTGTTTAAAATACAAATTGCCCCATGTGGTTTGGAAAATTACAAATACCTCATTGTTAGTATTTTTAATTTAACAGAATTAACTAAAAAAATAAATTCATAATTGCTCTCCTATCCAATAATAAAATTACCAAAACTATTAATTGAAACATATTTCTAACATGATTAAAAACTGTTAATTGACTTGATGATTTATTAATAAAAGGGGAGATTTGTTATGAAATAGAAACCTCAGGGGGGTGGAATGTAATTTACAAAATTATAGGAGGTAATTCGTATTTTAATCAAACCTCAGACAGTGTATTTGTAATTTACCCTTAAAAAAAACACACACAATTCTAACAACTACATCAATACAAGAAAGCATCATAATAAGTCTTGATCTCTCAGTTGAAAGTATGTAAGGATGTCTAATTGAACTAGTCCAGTTGGTTAACCTAATTTAGAATAGAGAAGCATTAACTCTAATAAACAATTTTTTTTATTCACATCAGAGTGTCGGTTCAAAACTCGACTAATTCCTAAAGGTGCACAAGCCCTACGTAAGAAATTTTCCGTAAGTACACCATAGTTAATTTAAGAATTTTTTCTCAATTCGATAGTCCCAAAAAATTGTTAACACCTAAAAAGTTTTGATCATAAACCTTAGAGGGAGCACACTCCCAAAACTCAAGACCTTACCACCAAGCCAACCCTTAAAGTTTCCCACAACTCTAATCCACATATTGCACGCTGGAAATCAATATCAATATATAATTGCTTGCTACAAAATATTCATAACAACTTTAAATTGTGATAGCCCTACAACCCGTTTGAATTGATTGATTTTGAGAGAAAATGAAAGAAATCGATTTCTTCCATTCTTAATTACTTGTTTAAAATACTAAAGAGAAGAGAAGTGAGAAGAAATGGACATAAATACTAAAGAAATATAAGCATAAAAGGTTATTTTGGTAATATAACTTGTAAGAGTTTCTTTTATTTTATTTTATGTAGTCTATCGAAATAAAATTGAAGATAAATCGGTATCTTTTTTGTTTTTTCTTAGTTTAACCAAACAAAAAAGACAAAAATCACAATCTCTTCATTTCTTTTATTTTCTCTCCTAACTTAACAAATCATTTCTTTCTCCCCTTCATATCCAAACATATATAGTAGAAGAAAAGACTAGGCCACCAGCACAACCAAGTTTTTTTATTTTTATATTTTTTATAATGGTTGTCCAGACTAACTTATGTGCATCTTGATTAATTCCGAGACTCACATAAAACGCCCTCTCCACATGGATCGGGCAGAACCCATGAGCGTGGTGCATATATAGCTAAGAGAGAGAGAGAGAGGGAGAGAGGGAGATGGATACATACCTCGTGGAGCTTTCGGTGTGGAGAACAGGCCTGTGAAGATAGGAGGTGAAAAGCTTCATACAGTACAACTGCTGACTCATTGAGAAATTTACATAAAAACCAATATCATTAAAGAAGGTAGTTTTTTTTTTTTTTTTTAAAAAAAAAAAAAAAAAAAAAAAAAATCAGATTGCTAAGAATATTGTATGGATAGGCACACTTCAAGAAGAATATTATCTCTATATATAGTAAAGTTTGCTAAATGTGTAAGTTGGGCAATCCTTATCCTGAAGCAAATAGTCTGAATGAGATGGCTTATCGTAACAAAATATATACATATTCCTTAGAAGAATGAGTTGTCCAGGTATTTCAGTTACATGCTCAGGAGAAGCAACATTTCGAACAGTAATATTATTTTGATATTATGATGTTTGAGTGATGCACAAGTTATCTCAACCAGTTAAAAACTAATCTCTAGTAAATTTCCTAATTTTAAAAATTTATAGAAAAGATTGTTGATAAATCCATTTCTAAGGGAGTGTATGGCATTAGATCCTATGATTGTTTCGTTTTGTATGTAACTGTAACGGCTCCATCACGTATGATGATTAGTACTTGATTAATTAAGAGGATTTGGAATTTATGAGACTTGTGGGATCTGACTCGTATAAGATTCTATTAAAGAGTTATTTTGGAATTAGAAATTAAGGGTCCAAATGGCTTAAGGGAGTAAAATTGAGAAGTTAATCAATTTAATTCTAATTACGGACCAATTTGGGAGTTTAATTAAATATTCGATTCAGTTTAGTAAAATTGAGATTTGATTAATTAGGTCCTAATTGGAGTTGACTAAGTCATGAGGATTGGGAATTATGGTTATTATAAATTAAATTTAATTACGATGTATCCAATTTGTATATGTGGTTTTATTGATGAAAATTTGAGTCGGATCAGGAATTGAAAGCCTAAATGATTTGGGAAATCAAAATTGACAATAATAATAAATTTAATTTAATATTTGGAGCCTTTTAGGAGTCTGACTAAAAATCTAATTCGGATTGATAAAATTAAATATAATTAATTAGGCCTTAATGGAAGTCAAACTAAACTAATCAAATTATGTGGGATTTATGTTTTGTTATAATTAATTTAATTATGTGTTAAGCAATATTTATTTAGATTAAGTGTTGCCTAATTAAGTTAATTTTAATCACAAATTGAATGGTGTTAACTTTGAGAGTGTATGTGGGTGTGTGCGCAAAGAAATTCTGTGGGTGTGTGCATGTTAAGTGTTGTGTTGGAAGTGCTATGAGAGTGTGTGTGTGCACGTGTAATGAGGCCAAACAGGGGATGTGAGAAATATGTACATTGTGATGAAAGAGTTTATGAACTCAAAAAGAAAAGGAGATGAAAACTAAGGAAAGGAAAGTGAGCTCTGTATATAGCCGAATATAAGGGAGAGAGAGAGAGAGAATTGCCGTAGGAACAAAAGGAAAGAAGAAAAGCACTAGAAGTTCAAGAAAATTAAAGGAAGGCTCAAGTTTTTGGAAGGAATTCAACTAAGGTATGGAATTTATGTGAAATGTGTAGGATTTTTACATTATATAAGAAATTAAACCTCAATGTTGTAAATAAATTACCTACATGCTGAAATTAAGAGGTAGATGCGTTCAATTTCATGTAATTAAAAGGGAATTAGTAAAAAGATGATGAAATTAAATTAGATTCATGATTAGGGAAATTAATTTAGAAATTAATTAGTTAGAGTTTGATTTTTATTATTCTTTACAAAGTGAAACTCATACTTGTATGCATGTTGAAATTTCAAGATTTCAGATTTAATTCATGTGTAAAAATTGATAAGTTTAAATTTGGGTGTGTTATGAGGGAAATTAATTTAATCTAAATTTGGCTAAATCAATAATTAAATTATGATTTGATTTTGAATATAGAAAATTAGTTGGTTTTTAATTTCATATATGCAAATGTTTTCCTGAGAGTCATGTAATTTCAATTTCATGTAAATTAAAAGGAATTAGTGAAAGAGTGACAAAATTGAATTAGATTCAAAATTATAAAAGTTAATTTGAAGTGGATTACATGCATGTGAGTGGTTATGGAAATTAAATTAGAAATTAATTATCTTTGGCTTGATTTTGTAGAACCATCCTATAATACTTGGAGATTTGAGATTTAATCCATGGGATTAGGATGAAATTGGATGTCAAATATAAAATAAGTTACATGCATCATGAATTAAGAAAGCTATGAATTAGTCTCATGGATTAAGTAAGAAATTAAGTAGACTCATGGTTATGGAAATTAGTTGAAAAATTTATAAGAATATAAAACTGGTAATTTTGATGTCAATTTCATACATGTGAATAATTTTCTAAGGAATTTATGACTTTAATTTCGTGCTTGAAAGGAAAGAAGAAGGAGCTTGAAATCAATTTTATGTAACTAAAAAGAAAATGAGAGATTTGAGCCATATTAAATTTATGTAGTTCAATTTAGAGATTAATCACTTTAGATTTGGGATTTTGCTCGATATAGAGGAAATGAATTAAAATTTAAATTTGGCAATTGGGGCATGATTTTGAATAAATGATTTAGCAATTTTGACTTTAATAAATGGTTCTCCATATTTGTATACTAAAGTACATGTTTTGAAGCTTTAAATACCAAATTTGAACTTTAATTGTAATTTTGGAATTTCAGAATTTTCATTGTCTGCTCGAGCGGGGGAAGTCCCGCTCAAGCGTGAAAATCGACCTCCCAGTAGTTTTTCAAATTTGACAGTCCGCTCGAGCGACCAAAGTGGCGCTCAAGCGGAGACCCATTTTCAGCACATTTTGGAAAGTTGCATTTAATTCATTTTTTTTTCTCATCTCTTTCCAAGGCATTCTAGACATAATTTTTGACTCAATAAAGATTAATGAGCTACCAATCAACATAGATTAGTTAGGTAAAGAATGAATCATTGATCTTGTGGTAATTGTTTAAGAAGCCAAGTAAAGGATCAATCTATTTGGAAAAGAAAGGCTTAGTAATGAAAGAATATGCGAAATAAGAAACCGGTTTATTTTGTATGAGAAAGAATAAGAACCAATGTAATGAAAGCTAAGACCTAATGCCCACTTGAATGTATAATGATAAGACATGCTTGTGTTATGTATTTTGTGATTGTAGGTCAAGACTGGAGGATTGATTGACCGCTTACTGGAACCATTGTGAGTAACGTTATCGTAAAGATACGTTTATATGAAACTATATTCCAAATGAGATAAGATATGCTATGATTTCTGAAATGATATATATTTCTGTGAACGAACATTCCAAGTTTGAAATCTATTATGGCATCCATAGATAGTCCCAAGTCATGGGGGACGGCATGAAAATGTCCATGACATTTACGAGATCTCGTTAGCCACTTCATTGTGGTGATATGTGTTTAATCGGTGTCCGGGACCGGTTACTGTAGTCGGAAGACGTTATGTGATATGTTCGATATGCTCTATGGGATATGCCATTATTATGTTCTGATATGAGATGGCTATGATTATGCTATGATCTGTTTTATACGTATGAAATGTTTGGAATTTGTTCACTAACCCCTTTACCTTAATGTTATTCACTGGGCTTTAGCTCACTGTTTATATATATATATATAAGTGAACATTCTGGAGTGCAAGCCCGAAGGCTTTGTAGGGGCTATGTTTCTGTTGTCAACCAACCATTGCGCCTCACGTGGAGGTTTCCGAAGTGTCTTGGATTCAAGTTTTGATTAGTGTTGTATATATAAGACTTGATTTGATCATGTTGGTTGTACTTAAAAGTATATGTAATGTGTGTGGATATAGTGTATGAATGACTATCGGATATGCATATAAAGTTTTAATTTTTCTGTTTCATATAAGTCAACACAGCTCATTGGACAACTATATTATGTATTATTGCTTCCGCAACCCCTTATCTTATGCTTATCTGTTCAGAGGCCTTCGGTAATCCCTAGATTACTAGCCGGTTACGATGCTAAACCTATAGGGGTGGGTTTGAGTCGTGACAGTAACGATGTGATTAATGCAATTATTTGGTGAGAAGAATAAATTATTATCTTTAAGTATAATTTTTTTTATTTTTACTCATTGTTGTTTGACTGCCGATGGCCAAAAAAGTCACTAGAGGTGGCTAGCTGCGGCTAGTGGTAGTAATATAGACAAATAAGTATATTAGATGGACAAATATGTAAATAAATAGGTGACATGCAAATAGATAAGTCAGATTGGACAAGTAAGTGAACAAATAATTGATAACTAAAATAGTGGACAAATAGGCAGAGATCATATCATCTTTTAAATTGTTAGGAGTTGGGGTGTGTAACAAGCCCGCGAGGGACCTCGTTACAGTTCGGACTCGATTTTGTCGTGGTTTTAAATCTTGAACCAAAGAGTCCAAATCCGACAAATCGTTTTGAAAATAGATTTTTTGAAAGAAGTGCCGAACATGGACTGCTTCGCCAGATACAGAGTCGCCACTTAAATATTTTTAAAATGGGAAATTTAAGAAACCCTGACTCGGTGCCAAAGGCCACGTGTTCGTCACCACCAAAGTTGCCTCGGCTCGGGAACTTGGGTACGATTGGGGAAGGTCACTTCGTGAGCACCCCCGCTCGCCCGGTCAAAGACCGGCCTCTACTAACCATGATATCTGATTTTGAAAACATTGTGAGTTCTTATTCCGGTTATTAGCCTAGGTTACTATGTGATGCGCACAGCATACAAGTATAGACTGGGTCGCCTGAATTGGAACAAAACATTTCATGTTTGTTTGTTTGAAAATGGTTTGATGGTGCTACCCGCAGGTAGGCTAAGACGTGGATTTGCCACCCTCGGGTGGGCTTAAGAAAACAATGATTTTGCCACTATCTAGTGGGCTTAAAACAAGCATTTGATGAATTATTCCAATTCAGATAACTCAACCTCCACTCACAGGCATTCAAGGCAGTTATATCATACAAGCACATAGCCTCATGGTAAGCATACTACTCACGGCAAGCATACTACTCACGGCAACACTCACACGCATGCAAGGATGCTAAAGCATAAAACTCACCGAGTACTCCAAGCCAAAACAGAAGCTTGTTAGAAATCATGCATGATCCTAAATGTACAGAAATGCCTAATGCAACACATGCAAAAATGCAACTATAGCAGGCTCGGCTATTCTAAACATGGCATGTGAAATGCAACAACTAACATGTATTCAATTTGGAATTGAAATACAAATGCAGTTTGTATGATCTGTAGGGCAAGTCGTGCAAAACAGATGAATGATGCAGACATGCTGTCATATTGTATGCTAATTGAAATATGTCCTATATCTAACCATCATAAGCAGGTAAATAAAAGGGAAGAAAGAAGTGGGGGTTGGAAGACATACAACACACTCACCCACACTTATTACAATTATGCCCTCGCGAAGTGCGAATAAATATCTGATCCGAATTGAAAGAATAATACAGTCCGAATATTACAGTCCGAATAATATACAAAAATCCTAATTAATTTACAAATTAAATAAAGAAAGACTGTAAACTGGCACGCAAGCCAGGGGGTGCCTTGCTTCTGATGAATAATGTATGCTGGACTGCCTTCGCGCGAAAATTCACTAGGATGCCCCAATTAGCCTCTGTTTGCAATTTTCTCGAAATGCGTGTCAGACTCCGAAAAGTTGCTGATCCTCGATTTTGCTGCAACAGAGAGTAGGAAAAAGGCATAGCAATGTATTTCACAAATATATGCATGCCTCGATCCTCGTGCCATCAATCACGCATATCGATGCATGATGGCCGAGGAGTCGGATTGCACAACTCAATATAGGATGAATGCATATGAATGCTACAATAAAACCTAACTTCGTCATGGGTAATCCGGAGCGTCGGTGACTTGGGAATTGAGACCCGTTCCGTCACTCGAGTCTGAAAGCAGCGCCTCGTTTCCGTGCGAAACCTCGCCTATCCGAACATAATACAATATGCATGATGTGCATGAATGCAACTAAAATACTATCCTAGCATGCACAATGCTATGAAAATGAGATGCCTCGAAATGCGTGTACGCGGGCACACAAATCGAGGTGATGACATAAAAGCATGAAATGACATGAAATATGATATACAATGAGACTAAAATGAAATGTCTCGAAATCGTGCCGCAGACACATAAACCGAGGAAATGACATCACAAAAAGAGCTAAAATGGCATACGCAATGCAAGATGGGCTTATACTAACATGGGAGAGCCTCGGCGCCCACATAAGAGGCCATGAGATGAAAAAGATCTTGATCGAAATCGTGCTGCAGAACCTGTGAACCGAGGCAATGATATAAAGGCATGAAAATACAAAATCGGGCTTACACTAACATGAGAGGACCTCAGCCGCACTCACATAAGACGCCGTCGGATAAAAATGAAGCGCCTCGAAATGCGTGCACACGGGCACGCAAACCGAGGCAATGGCATACGCAATGCAAATGACATGAAAAATGCAAATTGGGCTTACACTAACATGAGAGGACCTCAGCCGCACTCACATAAGAGGCCGTGAGATGAAAAAGATGCGCCTCGAAATGCGTGCACACGGGCACGCAAACCGAGGCAGCGACATACAGGCATGAAATGGCATGCAAATGAAACGTGGCATATGGCATATGAAAAATGCAAATTTCAGTAGCTAAAATGATGCACAAATAGCCCCCGAATTATGACAAAATTACACCCGATGCCCGAAATGCAATGTTATGCACCCGAAACGGCCTACTGCCCTACTAAACATGCGCAATATGGACATAACATGTAAAAAAGTAGCAAGGCAGCCCCTAAACTAGCATTTCTTCAGTACAAAGTAAGGCCAAAAAATGATCACAAGTATGGCAAAAATAGCTTGCAAAAATGGGGGAAAAGAGAAGAATTACAAAGCAAGTGATATATACAATGCTCAAACTGAAAAACACAGTTCTAAAAAATTAAAGAGGGGCCAAAAATATGCACATTTACAAGAGATGACATCCCCCAATTCAGTGTGTAGATAGGCTAAACATAGCATGCAAAATAATGAGCCAACAAAGGCTATAACATGAGGTACCAAAAGCATGCATCAAACAACCTTGGACCCTTAACAAAACATGAATAATGGGTTATTTTAAGACACTTTCTAAGCCTGATGAAGGATGAAAACAGAAGCCAAGAAAGCCTAACAAAGCATGCAATTTTACGGAATCAAAGATGGTATTACATGAAGTACCAAAATCATGCACCAAATGGCCTAAAACCCTTAAAAAACATTATTAGAAGGCCAAAACAAGGCTCTTTCCAGGCCTGATGAAGACTCAAAACAGCAGCCAAATAAGCTCAAAGGGGCATGCCAAATAGGAGTAGAACATGAATTCAAAGCAAGTGGCATGTAGAGCATGAAAACCAGGTTGATCCCTTCTTCAATGTTGAAGAGGGGCTCAAAATAAGCACAATATTAGTTCATGAGATGCTCCAAATCAGATCACAAATAGGCCAAATAAATCATGCAATTTTACGGAAAATATGGAGGATTACAAAGAAAGTGCATGATAGAGAGGCCAAACATGATTGAGCCCTTCTTCAAAGTTGAAGAAGGGTTTAAAATAGGCCCACTCACAGTATATATCAGGCTCGAAAATGGATCACTCATAAGCCAAATAAAGCATGCAAAATAATGACATAAAGAGTGATATTGAAAGAGGTGCATCATGGAGACACCAAACAGAGCTGAGCCCTTCTACAAAGTTGTAGAGGGGCTCAAAATAAGCCTAAAACCAGTAGGGGTCGGAGCCCAAAACAAAAAGCAAATAGGGTAAAGAATTGACTCAAAATTGTGCTAGAAAAAGGGAATTAGAGTCTTACCCTTGGAGACAAGTCTTTTGTTGCTTCTTGGCTTCAATTTGTTGGTCCTTAGCCTTTGAAAAACCCTCCTTTGCTGCTGGAATGGAGATGGTGATGGTGAGGCTTAGGGTTGATGAAGGAATGGCCTAGAACCTTAAAGGTTTTTGGAGCTTTTGGCTATGGAAATGGAGGTTTTGGAAGATGAAGTCTTGAGATGAATTTTTGTAACCCTAACAAAGGAGCTCCTCAGCCCCTTAAATAGACCAAAAAGGGTGTAAAAGGGGAGGGAAATGCACCCAAGCTTTCCCTCCCAAAATATCCCTCGGAGGATCAAGATATTTTGAAAAACAGCTGGACAGCTGTAAAGGGTTCAAAAGCAGAAAGCTGGCCGGCCAGGTGGATTTCTTGAAGGTGGCCGGCCGGCCACCCCAACTGGTCGGCCAGCCACTCTCCCTGGCCGGCCGGCCATGGCCAAAAATGGAACAGAACAATTGCTGGCCGACCACCATGTTTTGGTGTCCTCCCAGGTGTGTAGAACAAGGTTCCAAGGTTGGAATTTGGCAACTCTGAAACAGGAGTCACAACATTGAACTTGAAGGAGAGGCTCAAAAATGAAAGTAACAATTACTGGCCGACCAGTACTTTTTGGTGTCCTCCCATGTGCCCTCATCACAAATATGTAGTTTCGGCTCGAAGAAAATACCCCTAGGGTGTTCAACATTAGCCCGGAAGTGAGAAAAACGGGCGCCGGAGGAGCGAAACTGGTTTTCTGAAACAATTGCTGGCCTCCCACCCTCCAGTGATCTTCCTGGTGCTAAAACAGAGGTACCTGCCAAAATTGAACAAAAACCGATGCAAAATGAATGCTCGGGGCCCAAATCACGCGGTTCGGGGTCCCGAAAATGGGCTGCAGGCACCGAAAGTGGTGTTCGGCCACGAAGTGGGTATCTGAGACCCCAGTGTCCCTCGGTATGATAAAACAGAGGTCCCCGCCGAAAACCGGAGAAATCGGAGATGGTTGGGCGGTCCCGAACCGAGGCACAAGGCCTGGCCCAAGCCGGCTCGAAATGGGCAAAATGGCCTCTGACCCACGAAAAAGTAGCTCACGGCCACCGAGAGATAGCCCTCTGAGACCACTCTCTCCCTCGGGAAAAGCAGAGAAAACCGAGTGCGGTTATGCCCGAGACAAGGCACAGAAGAGAGTTCGAAAGTTCGGAGGCAGGGCGCTCGGCCGCAACTCTGAGACTTCTGAACGAGCACAATATGCAACATCACCGAGCGCTCAATCGGTGACATCTGAGTCTTAAGGTCGGTCAAAAATGAGGTGTCTACAGGGTGCCTGTTATATATGCATAGTAGGCACTGTTGCGTGGTTTTATAGGCTTATTTCGGAGTCTGTTTTGATAATCTGAACTGTTCACATTTTAGAGTACATCGAGTAGAACATATTTGTAAAAAATTAAGTTAATCGAATATCGTTAATCCTTTTATCCACTCACATTTATATTCAATTTAATATTTTAAATCACAATGTCATTTATTTTTGAAAATACAAATATGAGTGGATGAAAGGGTTAACGATATCCAATTAACTTAATTTTTTACAGGTATGTTCTACTTGATATACTCTAAAATGTGAACTGTTCAGATTATTAAAACGGATCTCAAAATAAGCTCATAGGACCACACAACAATGCCTACTGTGCTAGGTACACAGCAAGCACCCCAAATCCAAATTTTTGTTATTATTCTTATCCGTATGGTCTCAAAATATTAAAATTTGAGGTAATTGGCTAAAAAGTTATAAAATTAGATTAATGGCCCAAGTGTCTAAAACTATCCCATTGTTATATATTTTTTACTTGCAGTAAGTCCGTGATATGAAAAAAATTTGATAACATAAGTTTCAAATAGTTAGACTTTCGTATGCAAAATACAAAAATGAAAAATATTAAAACTCACTATTGGATTTGTTTGGAAATTGATCTTTTTAATAATTTTTTAACTTATTATGAAAAGTCACGTAAAAAAGTAGGAATAATCAATTGACAACTTGTAATAACTTTTTGACAAAAAGTCACTCTTCCCAAACATGGCTCACAATTTTACCATAATGGCATGCATTTTATGTGTCAATTTTTATGTTCTCACTAACTCAACTATGTAACTTCCTCTCCCTTGGCTAGAGTAACAAACTTTGGCGAGTTCAATCAAATCAACCTGAGTCTAACTCAATTTTGTTTTCCAGAATTGAGTAACATATTTGAGCAACTTGTGATTTTCTTTATTTTTTATTTAGAATGGATAAGCCAAAAAGCAACCTATGATTGAAAACACCTTTTTACTTAATATAGATATAGATAAATATAGATTATCCAAAATTGGACAAGCCATATCATGGGTCATGTTCTATCTATAACCCTAGACTTGACCAAGAAAAATTGATTGATCAATTAGTAGAAATATTTTATAATAATCAATTTAAATCGACTAATATCTATTATATAAATACAATAAATAATAAAAATTTATCCCGAAAGTGGGTGTATAATATAGGTTTAAAATTAGTGAGATGTGAGTCGCGCTCATAATAGATGTAGACCATTGTTTTTTATTTTTTGAATAATTTGTCTGGTAGATTTTATGGATTTGCCTATTTTACCATAGAACTTATTCAAGTGAAAATTTTATGTCAATTTTTAAAAATGTTCGTAATTATTAATTTGAAGTTCCTACTTCAAAATTTTGAACTTTTTTATTTTTTCAATAGGATTCTGACATGTGTACTTGAAATTTTTTACCATTTGATAAATTATGATTTACAGCAAAAAAATAATTTAAAATTATATTTGATTCAAATTTTCTTTGGACTTTATTTTTAAATTTAAAATTAAATGTAGCTTAGACATAGCTAAAAAATTACCATCTAACCAAAAAGATATAGCTAAAATGATTTTTGACAGTTTATGTACATTTTTTTTTTTAATTTAGATAAGTCAATAGTCTTAAATTATATTTATTTTTCTGTTTCAAATATTTAAAAAAATGAATAATATTTTGGAAATATATATTTTTATAATTTTAAATTATATAATACTAAAATTAAATTTAGAATTTCATTTTAAGGATTTTCAAATATCAAATTAGATTTGGCTTAGATATGGTTAAATTTATTTATTTGACATTCTATATATAAATATTTTTTCTTTAAATTTAGAATTATGGGCGAATTACACTAACAGTCCCTATAGTTTCGGGCTCGTATCACTTTGATCTCCGAATTTTCAATTGTAAAACATTTGATTTTGAATTTTGAATCTTGTTCCAAATAAGGACAATTGAAGATACCATTACTCAATTTCGAGGGTATGGCCATCAATTTGATCAAATATAAACTAATTTGACAAAAATAAATGTCAAAAAAATATTTTTGAATTTTTAAAAATTATTTCTATTCACTAAAGATAAAATTATATAAAATTGATAAATCTTTTACACATTTATTTATTACGATTAATTTTTATTATGTGTTTGGATGATGATCATGTAATGGGTGCACTACAAGAATTTCACTTTTGGTGACTAAATTTTTAGCAGCCAAAAGTCATTTTTTAGTCGCCTATTGCCTTTAGCAACTAAATTTTTTGGTTGTAAAATTAGTAGCCGAAGAGTAGTTGGGAAAGCTAATTCGCGACTAAACTTAATTTAGTCGCCAAATGTATTCATTTGCCGACCAAATATTTAGTCGCCAATAGGTTGGAAAATTAATTAAATAATACACTTTTGCCGACCAATTTTTTTGTCGCCAAAAGCCAATGATTTAGTTGCGGAAAAATTTTTAGCTACTAAATTTTTTAGTCGCCTAAAGCAAATACTAGTGTTTTGGCTACTAAAAGTTGGCAAATACCATTTCTTTTGGCTACTAAAAATTTAGTCGCTTAAACTTCTACATTTTTGGCTACTAAAAATTTAGTCGCCTAAACACCCACATTTTTGGCTACTAAATTTTTAGTCGCCAAATGTTTGATTTTCTTTTGGCTACAAAACTTTTAGTAGCCAAATGTTTGATTTTCTTTTGGCTACAAAACTTTTAGTAGCCAAATGGTTGTTTTTCTTTTGCCTACAAAAAATTTAGTAGCCAAATATTTGGTTTTCTTTTGGCTACAAAACTTTTAGTAGCCAAATGTTTGTTTTTTTTTTTTCCCCCTTTTTTTTGGCTACAAAACGTTTAGTCGGCAAAAACATGATAGTATATTTTATTGCAAATATTATAATATGTCCATAACCTGTCTGTATTCCATGCAATCTGTAATACGTATATAAATAAAATGATACATAAACTATCAATCATTCCACAATCTGCACCCGTATACAAAAAATAAATTACTTTAACTGTCCAAGTACATACAAACCAACTATTGTCCAAATTAAAATAATAATTTCATACAACATATAGAATCATACAAAAAGTAAAGCCGATATACAAAAATTACATTTACTATACCATATGAAATGACCATTTGGCATGGTACAAATTACTATCGTAATCTGTACCACGACAAAATGTCATATATGTACCAAGCCAAAAGTATATCTATGTACCACGACAAAAAATCATATATCTGTATGGTGACAAAAGGTGATTTATCTACCATGCCAGTAATTATCTGTTCACTTCCAAAAGTTTTCTGTATCAGTAATAGTTAACTGCACAAAAGCCGAAGACGACAAAAGTATTATATTACTTCTATACAAAAGTTCAAATTCTTCTCCATACACCAAAATATCTCTGGAAGTCCACGCAACAAAGTCATCTACAAAAAACAAAAAAAAAAACATTAGAATTGGATCCAAAAATGCCCAACTTCATGAATGAATTTGGCAACAAGTGACAAATAAAAATAAGTGAGAAGCAACCTTCCATGATGAATCAATTATCAGTCATTGTACAGTCTTTCTAAAGTCTTTTGTTATAAGGAACATTGTTAAATGCAGGACAATCATTGCTAAATATTTCATTAGTAACATAAAGCTAATGTAACAATCTTCTATTTGTATGCAACATGTATCCAAATTCTGTGACTAAACCAATATCAAAGCCCAATGTGAATAGAAAGTATTTTTTTTACCAACTTCATCATTATTTGTTTGCGAAAGGCACTTGAATCATTAGATTGGATATAAAACCATCACTACTTATTAATGTATGTCAGTGCCATTTCAGAAAGGATATTAGAACATGTGATAAAAATAATAACAAAAATAAATTTCAATCATAAAAGGAAATATGTAGAAATATATGTTGAGACACCTATAAATGGTTTATCAAAGAAAGAATACTTGATATCTCATGACGCACATGGCCTTAGAAACACCATGAGCATGTTTCATACTTGTATGAAAGCTTAAATATAATATAACACACGTGTGTACGTTTAAAAAATTAGCAAGTTTAAAACAAGGCGCAAACTGAGTTCATATTAGTTTTTGAATATTTTTCCCATAATTTTCCACTACTACACATCTCCAATACATTCCATCAGTTGTCACAAGTCCTATTTGTAATGAGGAAGCTGCTCGTGAGAGTCAAACGGAGGTTCAGGGGCTGTTTTGAAGTTTTGCCCCCGAAACGCCATTTTTCGACTAAGTTTTGGACATATTCGTCTCTAAATCCCAACCTACGGGTCCGAATAACATTCCATCAGTTGCTACAAGTCCTAGTTGGCATGGGGAAGCTGTTCGTGTCGGCCACACGGCGGTTCGGGGGCTGTTTTCAATTTTCGCCCCCGAAACACCTTTTTTCAACTAAGTTTTGGGCATATTCGGCTCTAAATCCCAACATATGGGTCCAAATAACATTTTGTCAGTTGTAACAAGTCATATTTAGCATGGGAAAGCTGTTCGTGTTGGCTACGTGGCAGTTCGGGGGCTGTTTTGAATTTTCGCCCCCCAAACGCCCTTTGTCGACTAAGATTTGGATGTATTCTTCTCAAATCCCAACCTATGGGTCCGAATAACATTCCATTTCATAAGTCCTATTTGTAAAGGAAAAGCTGCTCGTGAGAGTCAGACGGAAGTTCGGTGGCTGTTTTGAAGTTTCGCCCCCGAAATGCCCTTTTTTGACTAAGTTTTGGGCAAATTCGGCTCTAAATCCCAACCTACGGCTCCGAATAACATTCCGTCAGTTATCACAAGTCATATTTGGCATGGGGAAGCTGTTCGTTTTAGCCACAAGGAGGTTCGGGGGCTGTTTTGAATTTTTGCACCCGAAACGCCTTTTTTCGACTAAGTTTTGAGCATATTCGGCTCTAAATCTCAACCTACGGGTCTGAATAACATTCCATCATTTGTCACAACTCATATTTGGCAAGGGGAAGCTATTCGTGTTGGCCACACGGCGGTTCAAGGGCTGTTTTGAAGTTTCGTCCCCGAAACGCCCTTTTCGACTAAGTTTCGGCGTATTCGTCTCTAAATCCCAACCTACGAATCCGAATAGCATTCCGTTAGTTGTCACAAGTCATATTTGGCATGGGGAAGCTGTTCGTGTCATCCACACAGCGGTTCGGAGGCTATTTTGAATTTTTGCCCCCAAAACGCCCTTTGTCGACTAAGTTTTGGGCGTATTTAGCTCTAACTCCCAACCTATGGGTCCGAATTACGTTCCGTCAGTTCCCACAAGTCCTATTTGTCGTGGGGGAACTGTTCGTGTGAGCCACACTGTGGTTCGAGGCCTGTTATGAATTTTCGCCCTCAGAAGTCCTTTTTCGACTAAGTTTAGGGCGTATTCAGCTCTAACTCTCAACTTACGGGTCCGAATTACGTTCCGTCAGTTGTCACAAGTCCTATTTGTCATGGAGGAATTGTCCGTGTGAGCCACACGGTGGTTCGGGGGTTGTTTTGAATTTTTGCCCCCGAAATGTCCTTTTTCGACTAAGTTTAGGACATATTCGGCTCTAACTCCCAATCTACGGGTCCGGATTACGGTCCGTTAGTTGTCACAAGTCCTACTTATCATGGGGGAACTGTCTGTGTGAGCCACACAGTAGTTCAAGGCTGTTTTGAATTTTTGCCCCCGAAATACCCTTTTTTGATTAAGTTTAGGGCGTATTCGGCTCTAACTCCCTATCTACGGGTCCGAATTACATTTCGTCAGTTCTCACCAAGGTTTTCAAAGGTGTATACAAGGCATGACTTGAGGCGCGACTTGAGGCGAGGCGTACGGAAAACGCACAGATGCGTTCTTTTTGGGGCAAGACCCCAACTATGCGTACGTGTCAAAATCAGAGGCGTACGCTTTTGTCGCGCTTCATGCGCTTTTTACGCCTTCGACAGTGAGGCGAAAGCATTTTAGGGGCTCGATTTCAGAAATCAAAAAAAAGGAAGATAGAGTAGTTGATGAAAAATAGACTTCAATTCAAACAAAAATTGCTCAAGAATAAGTTATAAATACCATGTAAGTCGATCTTCTTCAAATCAGAGTCCAACAACTTCGAATCAGTCTTCTAATCTTCTTCAACGAACTAGGGTTTTCAGGTACGCAATCTCTCACTCTCTTTCTCTCGAGTTGAGTCGACTCTGTCGCTGCCTCTCTCTGTCATTCTGTTTTCTGCATCGTATTTGCATCGTGTCTTCATCGTCTCTCTCGTTCTGCTCTCTTATCACTTCTCTCTCTCTCTTATCGCGTCTGTGATGTATACCTAATATATATCTATCCGACTGTGTTGCATATATATTATTATTACAATATATCTATCTATTCGACTGTTCTGTGTTAGATATTTATTATTATTATTATAATATTTCTATCTTTGTTTCGATGTGCAGTAGTTGTAGTAGACTAATAATAATAATAATAATAATAATAATAATAAAGGCATTAAAATATTAATGTTAATGTTTTTCCTTCTTTAATGTTTAATGTCAATATTAAAATATTAAAATAATAATATTATTATTTTAATGTTTCTCCTTCTTCTATTTAAAATTATTATGATTATTATTATTATTATTATTTGATAGACTATAATTTTTTATTATTATTATTATTGTTATTATTCTTTTCTTTTTTTTGCCATTTCACCTAACCAGTTTTTTTTTTTTTTTTTATTCTTGTTTTTTTATTTGTTTATTTTTATATAGTGCTACAGTTGATAAGTTTATGGGGAAAAAAATGACTGAACCCAAAGGCCAAAGAAAAGATTTTGTCTTGAAGTATGTAAAAGAAGTTGATGGGGAAAAGTATTTTAGATGTAAATTTTGTGATCAAACTTGTAGTGGTACTATAAGTCGATTTAAAAATCATCTAGCCGGCACGCATAAAGGCATTAAACCGTGTTCAAAAGTTCCTGAAGATGTAAAGTTAGAATGCCAACATGCATTAAAAAATTTCTTTGAGCAAAAAAGTGCCCGTAATGAGATGCTATATGAGATTGGGATGGGTGCTGGAGCAAAGGGCGAGAGTGGTGCTTCTCAATCTATTGAAGACGATACTGGTGGTATGACACAACCAGCAAAACCGAGGGGTCTAATGGATAAATTTGCTAATTCTCAAGCACGACAATCTATACTGAACTCCAAATGGAAACAAAAAGAAAGAAAAGATGTGTGTCGAAAGATTGGGCGTTTCATATATTGTAAAGCTCTTCCATTTAATTTAGTGAATGATCCGTATTGGATAGCTGCAGTTGATGGAATTGCAAATTATGGACCTGGTTTCAAACCCCCTTCTATGCATGAATTGAGGACTTGGATTCTTAAAGCAGAAGTAGAGGATATAAATGTCATGATGGAGGAACATAAGAAAGCATAGAAACAATATGGATGCTCAATTATGTCTGATGGCTGGACAGATGGGAAAAGTAGAGTTCTTATTAATTTTCTTGTGAATAGCCCTGCTGGAACTTGGTTTTTAAAATCAATTGATGCATCTGATACTATAAAAAACGGGGAGTTGATGTTTAACTATCTTGATAGTGTCGTAGATGAAATTGGGGAAGATAATATTGTTCAAGTTATTACTGATAATGCTTCAAACTATGTCAATGCCGAGTCGAGACTTATGGAGAAGAGGAAGAAGTTGTATTGGACTCCATGTGCTGCGCATTGTATTGATTTAATGTTGGAGGACATTGGAAAATTGAAAGTCTGTGACCAAACTCTCTCGTTAGCTAAGCAAGTGGTCAAGTTTATATATGGACATTGTTGGGTTCTTTCAATGATGAGATCATTTACAAAGAACAATGAACTACTCCATCCAGCAGTAACACGATTTGCCACTGCTTATCTTACTCTCCAAAGTCTTTACAAACAAAAGCAACCACTCCAAGCTATGTTTTCTTCAGAAAAGTGGGCTTCTAGTAGTTGGGCAAGAAAGGTTGAAGGGGTAAAGGCTCGTGCAACTGTGTTGTTTGATCCAAAATTTTGGCCTAATGTTGCTTTTTGAATCAAAAGCACAATACCTTTGGTTAGTGTTTTGCGAGAAGTTGATTCAGAGGAGAGGCTTGCTATGGGTTACATTTATGAGTTAATGGATTTGGCTAAAGAAACGATTGCTTTCAATTGTGGAGGAAATGTTAGGAAGTACAGACCAATTTGGAATAAGATAGATGCAAGGTGGACACCACAACTTCATAGACCTTTACATGCTACTGGTTATTATTTAAACCCTCAGTTGCGCTATCGAGATTCCTTCTCCAATGTTGAGGAGGTGAGGCAAGGATTGTATCAGTGCATGGATAGAATGTTGAGTTATGATGAGCGTCTCAAGGCTGATATCCAATTGGACTATTATGATCAAGCAAAAGGAGAATTCGGAAGTCGTGTTGCAATTGTTTCCAGAGCGATACGCTCTCCCGGTAAGAAACTAATATGAAAATAATTTTCCAATTACATTCTATAAAATTAAAATACGAGATTGAAATTATTTATGCATTTTTCAAATTATGTAACTGATTGGTGGATTCGTTTTGGGAGCAAAACACCAGAGTTAACAAAATTTGCTATTCAAATACTTAGTCTAACTTGTAGTGCTTCGGGATGTGAGAGGAATTGGAGTACCTTTGAGTCGGTAATATATCTTTCTTTCCTAAACTTTCTTATGCATAAAATAAATATTCATGTTTCTTATTTCGTTTCTTATATTATTATATTAGATTCATACAAAAAAGAGGAATAGGCTTGAGCACAAACGTTTAAATGCTTTGGTCTATGTGAAGTACAACACTAAACTAAGAGAGAGAAGTATCAGAAGAAGACAAAACATCGATCCAATACTAAATGATGAAATTGATTCGGATGATGAATGGATTGATGAAAAAGAAGATCATGTCCTCTCCCTTGACGCTTCTTGGCTTGATGAAGAAGAATTGTTCGATGCTGAAGCAATTAGGACTATGCCTATCACTACCTATGATAAAAGTGTGGAGAATCGATCAACTACGACTACAATTAATGTTGACTCATCTTCGAATGCAAAGAAAAGAAAAGTTGGTGAAGGTTTAAGTAAGTTGTTAAACAATTATGGACTAGTTGCATAGATATTATTATATGTACCTATTTAATTAATTTGAAATCCTATTTCTTGTATAGGAAATGATAGAGGAAAAGGCAAGGCAGCAAGATGCACCCTTGTGGATGAAGATACGGAGTTGGAAGAAGTTGGTGGAATAGATGATGGAACCTATCCTATTATAGATATAGCGGACGAAGATGATGACAATATTAATGAGGATGATTTAGAGTGACCTATTATTTATTTATTGCTTTGTTTATAGAGTATTAGAATTTTAAGTTATTTTGTTTATTGAACAATTGGAATTTAAGTTATTTTGACTATCACTTAAGTTATTTTTTTATTATAGTATTAATGAGAATGACTTAGAAAGCACTTATAATACTTGAAATTATTAATTAATTTTGGTTATATGGTTAGAATGGCCTTTAAGAATTTTATTTGGTAATTCTTATTTTTTTTTACTCTTTTTATGCTATATATAATTAATTTTGTATTTTATAAAAATTAAAAAAATCAAAATTCAAAAGGCTTACGCCTCGCCTCAACAAGGGTAAAACGCCTAAAAACACTGGTTCTCACAAGTCCTATTTGTCATGGGGAACTTGTCCGTGTGAGTTACACAGTGGTTCGTGGGCTGTTTTGAATTTTCGCCCCTGAAACGCTATTTTTCGACTAAGTTTAGGGTGTATTTGGCTCTAACTCCCTATGTACGGGTCCGAATTACATGCCGTCAGTTTCCACAAGTCCTATTTATCATGGGAAAACTGTCCGTGTGAGTTACACAGTGGTTTGGGGGGTATTTAGAATTTTTGCTCTGCTCTGGTGCGTACAAAGGAAGTGAAGCTAGATTCTACAAGTTAGATTCATCTTTTAACACTATTATCCATGGTTCAACTGAAAATCTTTGTTACAGGAAAACAATTAAATATGATTCATTTTTTACCCAAATTACAATTTCTATTCATTCCCCATGAATTCCACAAACCAAGCAAATCAAAACAAAAATATAAAATACTTTCACTACTAGTGTGGATGTATTTGCTTTGCTGTTACAAGTAATGGTCAATGCATCTCTTTTATAACCAAGCCACCAAGTTGGAGATCATTAGTTATGAGATTATTACCTTTCACCTGAATGCTCTATTTTATAACCACAAATAGATCATAAGAGTCTTTTATTTAAATAATGCAGGTCTCCTTTTATTTCACAACTACAAGAGTCTTGCTATCCCCAAGTTATGAATATAGTTTTAACTTAATGTAGCAGAAATTTCAAAGCCACCACAGCAGCAAATAATGTGCATACCAAAAATCCACACATTATAGAAGCCATCAGAGAATTCAGTTTTGTGACCACGACTTATTATTTCTAACACTCATTTTGCAACCTATATAATTAAATCACAAGTAAAATTAACATGATCTATATAAACTCCACTTCAAATTAGCAAGGTTAAATTACAACTAATCAATATCAGTACATAAAAATACACTAATCATGTGGTGTTGAGAAATGAATTTCAAACAGTCAACAGCATAGTTACTGCTAAACTTCCCATCACATAGATAAACAAACTTACACCATACACCATACACCACACACCAAAATTAGATATAACAATTAGACTCCAAAATGAATTATGGCTGGGTTTGAGGCACATAAAAGCAGAGTAAGGATGGCTATGGGAGAGGAATTGATTATATAATTCAGAATGGGGATAGGTTGCAGTTAACCCCATTGCATCCCATCCCATCCCAATTATGTATTTCACAAGAGGCCTCTCCAGCATAGATCAGTTATTGAAAGAATGGTAAGGCTTTCATGCCTCTAAAAAATCTACTTTCATTATTTTTATAATTGAAAAAATAACAAATGACATTTACATATTATAAAATCAAATCAACACAATCGATGGTATTACATAATATGTGAAATAATTGAGAATCATTCCCTATGCATTGTAAAATTACATTTGAAATAGGGTACTAAAAATTTTTTTCAAAAACTTAAGGGATCATCCCATCTACATTGTAAAAATGCTCTTGAAATAGAGGGCCAATAAAAAAATGTTGGGTGTACAGCATTAGAGCAAAGTTTAAACCCCTATTGAAACAAAGTTTAAACACTCATTTCAAACAAAAGATTTTCACAAAAGAGGTAACAATACCATATATATCTTTTCCTTTCCTCTATGATAACTTGGGCATATAACCTACCATGTTAAAGCTTTGAAGTCTGATGCATCTGTTCGAAGTAAAACAAATATAACTGATGTTACTACTTGAGAGGGTAATTTATATCTAAATTGGGCCGAGCTAAAGAGGAGACTTGGAAATTGGGCCGCGTAATGGACCGAGGTAAGGATAGATTTACTTCGGTCCAAGAACTAAACGAATATGGGCCACGGTAGAAAAGTCTAGCAAGTGGGCCGCGGTCTAAGTGTTAGTTCGGTCCAAGTGTGGTAGGGACTTTTACCTCGGTCCAAGTGTTAGTTCGGGCCAAGTGTGGAAGAAACTTTTTCAAGTGTTACCTCGGTCCAAACGTGATTATAAGTTACCAATCGGAGTAGAGATAGTTATCTCGGCCATGGCACTCGAAGTCAAGTAATGGCTTCTCTTGGTGGGCTTCGCTCTGGATAGCGGTAGAAGCTTACTCGGTTAGTTCGGTCCAAGAGAAGCCTTGAAGTTAGTTCGGTCCAAGAACGCCTCGGAGTTAGTCCGGTCAGAAAAGGTTGAAGTTAGACCGGTCTAAAGATGCATGGGAGTTAGACCGGTCGTAACATGTTAGTTCTAACCACGCCATGGGTTATACATGAGAAGCCAAGTAAGAGTAGTAGAAGGAGGAGCCGAATTAAGGATGGTTCGCCTATTCTGCATGCTAAGCATAGTCATGTTTACTTCGGTCATATTGGAGTCGGCGAGGAATGTTACTTGGTTGTATGACAACTTGCGGTAAAACCATCTCACTTGGTTCGAAAGCGGTGAGGGGTGTTGGAGGATAAGCATTATCCTTCAGAGTATGAATCCTAGGAGGACTCTCGAATGGAGGAGTAAGAGTCCTACTAGGATTGTGCTACGCGGAACCTATATAAGCTCACCAATATCACCTTTGGAGAGGTAACACAATTTTCCTCCCTGAATACATTGAGCTTTTACCTTCTTGTCTTGCATACTGACTTGGGCATCGGAGAGGTTTCGGCACACCGGCCGCCAACTCACGTTTGTGTTTTCAAAGGTGGAAGGACGACGTATTGAGGAACGCAGACTTGATCAACAGGATTATACGAGAAGGTGAAATTCTTTCCCGTACAATTGGCGCCGTCTGTGGGAAAAACAGACAAGAACAACCTCTTGATCAAGCTTTTTCTCTCGAACATCAATGGCGAACAACGAAGAATTACCTCAGTCCGCCATTGACGGACTAACTCCAGAAGGAGGTGCAAGGCGCGAAGGCCTTCCCTTGGTCCCTCCCATGGCGAACCTGGAACCACAGAGACAACAAAATTCCAGGAGGGATGGAAGGGGACGAAGGAGGAATAACAGCCCTCATCCCTCTCGTTCACAAAGCCCAGAAAGGCAAAGGCACAAGATGGATCCTCAAACTCTGGAGGATCGCGTCAGGGAACAAGACGAGTTGATACGGCGGATGGCGGCGGACATGGAATCTCTCAAACGCCAGGTGAAAGGAAAAGAAGTGGCGACAGGAGAGGGGCGCACAAACAAGACGCCCCCTCGCCACTCAGAGGATCGTAGTAGGAATTCTACACCCTCCCAAGCGGAGAACAAAAGCCTCAGGACAGGCGATACGCAATCAAGATCTTCCAGAACTCGTCACTCCAGGTCTGAGAGGGCGAGATCTGAAAGGTCTTACACGGAAGGAAGCACATATTGGCCTTCGCATACGCATCAAGCAAGGTCCAGGCAAACGGAGTTGCCCAGATCGTCCGACCCTGAACCGTGCTAAAAGAAAAAGCACGATGCAGGGAAGACACCAGGGCACGCGATCCACGTAGAGTTTCTGCCTTACAACGGTTGGCTCCTCGGACGCATGGAAGCGTCGAGGTTGGAATGCCACAACCGCGCCCGGCCTACGAACCAACGGACAAGGCATTGGCGAGGCTGCAGACCTCACCGTTTGTCCCAGCAATTGAGAACGCGCCTCTACCATCAGGCTTTCTACAGCCTAAGTTCACTACATACGAGGGGAAGACGGACCCATACTTGCACTTAAGCCACTTCCGCCAGGTCATGGCTGTATACCGGCGGAACGAGGCCTTAATGTGCATCCTATTCCCCTCAAGCCTTGGTGATCTAGGCTTGACTTGGTTTGAAAAAGCTAAAAGGCAGATAACTTCACAGGCACAATTGGCGAGAGGCGTTCATTACAAGGTTGAGCGAACACCAAAACACCGGTGGAGATCGATCGCCTACTCTCCATCGACATGGGCGAAGAGGCGTTGAGATCCTACAATGGAAGATATTGGGAACTTTCAACCCAGATAGGAGATTGCCCACAAATCTCGCCATCGCAAGAAGATAAAAGAGGTCTTCGATCGGAAATAGGTTGAGGACTCAATTACCATGACGCCACCTCTTACGATGGAAGCCTTGATGGAGAGAGTACACCAACATATTGGCGTGGAGGAAGGCGGCGCCAGCTAAAAGCGAAATCGCACAACCGCAATACCGGATAAAAGACTACGACAAAAGTCAACACGGTGAGAACGTCAGCGAGACGAGCGAGGTAAGAAGGACAACGGTGAGGACCAAGATGAAAGGAGGTGGAGAGTCCGCACTGCCATTACCACAGTGTTCAAAAAACTGATCTATCGGATCCTCAGTGAGATACGCAATGAACCTTTCGTCCGATGGCCTGCTAAGTTGGGAGAAGCGCAAAAAGACTACGACGAGAGATCGCGGTGCACCTTCCATGATAAACAAGGGCACCGCACTGAAAATTGCACGCCATTGAAGCAGCATTTGGAGGAGTTAGTGGCAGCTGGGCACTTGGACCAATACATAAAAGGAAGAACTAGAGAGCAAGGAGCTGTTGTCCGCAGATGTTAGCAAGGCGGTGAGCAACGATGGAAGACTTGGTACGAAATGATAGGCGTAAAGAACCCGAGAGAAAAAAGCTAGGGCCCAATAGGGAAGGACCATACAAAGTGGTTGGTTTAGTGAAAAATGGGCATATCACTTGGAGGATGGAGCCAACAAGGCTATCCCTGCACCATGGAACACCGCCAATCTCGAGTTATCTGCGATAGAGTACTTGTAATTTACATTTTCCTCAATAAAACAAGTAGTTCCCTTTTCAGCATAGATTATTTTCTTCTGTAAAAGTTGTTTTAGTGAGCGAGGGGCATTGAAAGCAGAGTTGGCTGGAAAAACCAACACTTACCTCTCCTAAGCCGAGATAAGGATCCAAGCTAAAGGTGGTTGGCAGGTTTGACCAACAAAACTTTTTTGCACCCTTTAGCCAAGATCAGGATCTAGTTTAAAAGTGGTTGGCAGGTTTGACCAACAAAACTTTTTTGCACCCTTTAGCCAAAGTAAGGACCTAAGCTAAAGGTGGTTGGCAGGTTTAACCAACAAAAAAAAAAAAAAAAAAAAAAAACTTTTTTGCACCCTTTAGCCGAAGTAAGGACCTAGGCTAAAGGTGGTTGGCAGGTTTGACCAACAAAAAACTTTTTTGCACCCTTTAGCCGAAGTAAGGACCTAGGCTAAAAGGTGGTTGGCAGGTTTGACCAACAAAAAACTTTTTTGCACCCTTTAGCCGAAGTAAGGACCTAGGCTAAAAGGTGGTTGGCAGGTTTGACCAACAAAAAACCTTTTTGCACCCTTTAAGCCGAGGTAAGGACCTAGGCTAAAGGTGGTTGGCAGGTTTGACCAACAAAAAACTTTTTTGCACCCTTTAGCCGAAGTAAGGACCTAGGCTAAAGGTGGTTGGCAGGTTTGACCAACAAAAAACTTTTTTACACCCTTTAGCCGAAGTAAGGACCTAGGCTAAAAGGTGGTTGGCAGGTTTGACCAACAAAAAACCTTTTTGCACCCTTTAAGCCGAGGTAAGGACCTAGGCTAAAGGTGGTTGGCAGGTTTGACCAACAAAAAACTTTTTTGCACCCTTTAGCCGAAGTAAGGACCTAGGTTAAAGGTGGTTGGCAGGTTTGACCAACAAAACTCTTTTTGCACCCTTTAAGCCGAGGTAAGGACCTAGGCTAAAGGTGGTTGGCAGGTTTGACCAACAAAAAACTTTTTTGCACCCTTTAGTAGTAAGGACCTAGGCTAAAGGTGGTTGGCGATTGACCAACAAAAACTTTTTGCACTCTTTAGCGAAGTAAGGACCTAGGCTAAAGGTGGTTAAGGTGTTTGACCAACAAAAAATTTTTTGGACACTCTTTTGCCGGGATGATGGTTACCTCAGCCAAAGGAGTTTGGCAGGAATGGCCAAGCATCAAGCTCTTCTTCAGCCGAAATAAAGATCCGCGCTGTAGCGTGATTTGCTAGAAAAAGCAACTTTTAATACTCTTGGTAGAGATGAGGATCTAGATTGAAGAGTGGTTGGTCGAACAACTTTTAGTGATCTTGGTGAGGTAAAAACCTAGGCTAAAGAGGTTGGCGGTATGACCACTTAATTTCAAGGCTAAGACCGAGATAAGTATCTCGGCCAGGAAATGTTATACTTCATTCAGATCACAATTGGAAAACGATTGCAAGCATGGAGCAAACCAAACAGAAAGATCAGAAAACTGAAGATTTCAAGAAGAAAATACAGGATAAAACAAAAAGGTCGAAAGCACCGCATCAGACACAGCAAGCAAGGGTTAGATGGAGACCACATGAGTTGGAGAGTTGGACTGGCAACCGAGTTGGGCGTTATTGTCAAGCTCTTGGGATACATCATCTTCCTCAGTATTGAAGAAATTTTTGATGAATGGCATTTGCATACTCTACCATGGAACTCGGTAAAAAATATGGATGAGGGTTTAGGAAGACCTCGGTCTTTGGCTATGACCGAGTTGCGCTACAGCTGCTTCCCACCCACACTTGACGAAGAGGTCTTTGGCAACCTTACATTGCCGGATATAGCTCGCGCAGTATCTCGGTTAAGCATACAAAGAGGTGCCTGGCCAACCTAGTTAGTTTGAAAAGTAAAAAGGAAAAGTATTAAGCACGGATCGTTGGACCATGCTAAAAGAAACAAAGGTGAAATAAATGGAGTCCTCGCTCGGCTAAGTGGAACAAAGGATTCGTAGCCCGGTTGAAGGCACTGAAGATGAAAGCAGCAACAACGAACACAAGCCATGAGGCGAGTTGAGGATATTCAAATTTTGTGAGTACGGAGGCTAAAGTTTAGCTCGGTTGGAAACAAGTAATCCCAAATCATGCATGGCGATGGAATTAAGGGCAATTGAGAGGTAATTTATATCTAAATTGGGCGAGCTAAGAGGAGACTTGGAAATTGGGCGCGTAATGGACCGAGGTAAGGATAGATTTACTTGGTCCAAGAACTAAACGAATATGGGCCACGGTAGAAAAGTCTAGCAAGTGGGCGCGGTCTAAGTGTTAGTTCGGTCCAAGTGTGGTAGGGACTTTACCTCGATCCAAGTGTTAGTTCGGGCCAAGTGTGGAAGAAACTTTTCAAGTGTTACCTCGGTCCAAACGTGATTATAAGTTACCAATCGGAGTAGAGATAGTTATCTCGCCATGGCACTCGAAGTCGAGTAATGGCTTCTCTTGGTGGGCTTCGCTCGGATAGCGGTAGAAGCTTACTCAGGTTAGTTCGGTCCAAGAGAAGCCTTGAAGTTAGTTCGGTCCAAGAACGCCTCGGAGTTAGTCCGGTCAGAAAAGGTTGAAGTTAGACCGGTCTAAAGATGCATGGGAGTTAGACCGGTCGTAACATGTTAGTTCGCCTAACCACGCCATGGGTTATACATGAGAAGCCGAAGTAAGAGTAGTAGCGGGAGGCGAATTAAGGATGGTTCGCCTATTCTGCGACTAAGCATAGTCATGTTTACTTGGTCATATTGGAGTCCGAGGAATGTTACTTGGTTGTATGACAACTTGCGGTAAAACCATCTCACTTGGTTCGAAGCGGTGAGGGGGTGTTGGAGGATAAGCATTATCCTTCAGGAGTATGAATCCTAGGAGGACTCTGAATGGAGGAGTAAGAGTCCTACTAGGATTGTGCTACGCGGAACCTATATAAGCTCACCAATATCACCTTTGGAGAGGTAACACAATTTTGCTCCCTGAATACATTGAGCTTTTGCCTTCTTGTCTTGCTTACTGACTTGGGCATCGGAGAGGTTTCCGGCACACACCCGCCGGCCAGCTCACGTTTGTGTTTTCAGGCGGTGGAACGACGACGTATTGAGGAACACAGACTTGATCAACAGGATTATACGAGAAGGTGAAATTCTTTCCCGTACACTACTAATCAACAAATCTGTCCAAAACTCTTTACTCTTGCAACCTTTACGTATGAAGATTTTTTTTGGCTAAGAACATGGACATGAAGATTTTTTTTTTTTTTTTCTTTCTGTCACACCCCACTTTTTATTACTCGAAGTCATTACCAAGTTCCTTAACTTAATTCAATTTCAGAGATAACATGCGGAAATAAACTCAAATGTTCAATTAGAAGTAATGAACAACAGCTCTCTCATTCGAATGAAAATTAAATACAACATGAGCATCCTTAAATACATTGCCCTCAGGCTTGCAACATTAAATAATCAAATGAAGGGTTGTAGACACCCCATTTTGACCGGCCCTAAGACTTGGGCATTTTATTTTGACCACCCTCACCAGAAAAATCAAATTGAAATTTTAATCCCGAAACTCACCCATTTTGGTCAAATTAAAATATTTTTGTGTATTTGTATAAATTTTTAGGTGTGTTTATATAAATTGGTATGTGATAAAAAATAATAAAAACAAAAAAAGAAAAAAATAGAAAATAAAAAAAAAAGAGAGAAAAGAAAAAGAAAGGTAATTGGTAGTGGTGCACAATATTTTAATAGGATCATGTGATGATTTGGTGGAGAAAATTAAAAATCAAATATATATGGCTAGTGGGTGGAGTGGGTGATATAATTCGGTAGAGTGGGTGACATAAAAAAATAAAATAAAATAAAAAAAAAAGCATGAGAAAGGAGGGGGAGGGGATAGTTTTTCGGTGGGAAAGAATTTTAGAGTGAGTGAGAGAATATAGAAAAAAAAAAAAAAGGGGGGGCATCAAGATAATTTTCAAAAAGAGAAAAGGAGGGGAGTGGGTGAAGAAAATGAGGGGGGAGAGTCATTTGAGGGAGGGATACACTGATGAGGACGCTCTCTCTCTCTCGGGTTGGAGAGGAGAAGAGAAGAAGAAGATGAGCTGAAGACACACAACACACTCACACAGATAACACTCTCTCACAATACACAAACACACGGAGCTTCATGGATACACACTGCTACACACACTCAATACACACACTGATACACGCTGAACACAGCACACACAGAGGAAGCACCCACTCAATCTCTCTTCCTCTCACTCTCGGCATCAACCTGATATACACCCACATCATACACAGCAGCACCCATGCACACCCAGATGCACACAGAGGTAGATTAACACAAACACACAGCACACGACCACTCTCTCTCTCTGCACCTGATCTCTCTCTCTCTCGCTCCCTCACGGCAACAGCAACCCAGCTGCACACACTCTCTTTCTCGCTCTCTTTCGGCACCTCACAGATAGGCCACCACACGAGACCCATGCATGACACACACCCACACGATGCACAGGGGGGCACGGGCTCTCTCTCTCTAGAAGAGGAGACCCACCACCACGGGTAGAGAGGAGGAGAATACACAACACATTCATCACACCACCGCAGCCACAACACCCATACACTATACACACACACCACCCATGCATACACAGCCTCTCTCTCTAAAAGAGGAGACCCAGCACCCACTCAACCGGGCTCTTGCTCTCTCTCTCTCTCTCCATGGTGCACTGTAACCCCATGTATTGATCATTCACAGACACACACACACAGCTGGACATAGACCAAGGAACCATGCACTCTCTCTCTCTCTCGGCTTAGAGAGAGAAAAGGTGGTAAGTGGGTGTTCATGGGTGTGGGTTGTGGGTAATAAAAATGTTTTTTTTTAACAAAAAAAAAATGTTTATGTTGGGTTCACATAGGATTGTTATAAATGTTTATGATGAGTTCACATGGCTTCTAGATAGAAAATCTGTTTATGTTGGGCCCATGGCTTTCTGAGTTGTTGTGGAATTGGGCCAATTCTGCTATGTTCTTAATAGATGTTAGTAGATCAAAGTGAACTCACATCTTTGGGTTTGCAAGCTAAGTTATTTTGGGTTGGGCCCATATGATTAAAAGGAGATGAAGTGGCAGGATGCGTTTATATGGGCTGGATTGGATTGAAGACACATGAATGTTTGTTAGTTGCAGAATGGCTCGGGGTTTAAAACTTTTATTTTTATTTTGAGTGTTTGTGAGGTTTTATTTTATTTTATTTTTCTCTCCTCTCTCCCTCATTCGGATCTGTAATAATTCAAGTATTGTAATAATTCTCCCACCCCGCTTCTTTCTATCCCATTCTTTAATCGTTTTCCCTAACTGTGTGTATGTATATATCTTGACATGTCATGCATATCTCTGCTTTACATCCATGCTCCATGCATAAGATTCTGCTAAATTTGCATCTTTATGCTTCAATTGATTATCCCATAATTTTGTGCGCTACCTCATGTTATTGAGATGATTCACATGCCATATTTTAGAAGCCGAATCTTTAGTGTATCTCATGAGTGAATTGCATTAGGATTCTGTATATAAGATCATGCATATTTTACTAACTTTGTTTTGTAGCTGTTCGAGGGAAGCCGAATCTTTAGTGCATCTCATGAGTGAATTGCATTAGGATTCTGTATATAAGATCATGCATATTTTACTAACTTTGTTTTGTAGCTGTTCGAGGGACGTCGGTTAATCTGTGAGTTTTTATACTTTAGCATCTCATCTGTGTGTGTTTTTCTTATTATGTTCAGCATCCTACCATGTAACTATTTGCTTAAGTGATAAACTGTTTGAATGCCTGTGGCTGAAGGCTTGTTACTTAAATTGGAATGATTCAACGATTGTATGTTTTAAGCCCACTTTGTAGTGGCAAATTCACAAACTTTAAGCCCACTTTGTCAAATGGCAAATTCAAACCCTTTTCGAAAAACAAACATGAAGTTGAATTGTTCCAATTTGAGCAAACTAGTCTATACTTGTATGCTTCACATAGTAAATTTTAGGATTTATTCAATAATCAGAACACAAACATATAATGAATTTTGATCGGGTGAGCGGGGGTGCTCATTATTGACCTTCCCCTCTCATACCTAAGGTTCCGAGCCAAGCATCCTTGGTTACGACGAACAGTGGCCTTAGCACCGAGTCATGGGTTTCCTAATTTCCCAAAATATTAGGTGGCGACTCTGAGATCTGATGACGCAGTCTATTTTTGAAAAAATTGCAATAAAATGGATTTTCAATAAAAGTTTTCAAATCTGAACTCTCGTCTACGTTTCACATTGCACTCGTGAGACTTGAGATCAAAGAGATCTCGGGGGTCCGAACTGTTTAACGCGCGCGGGTACTCCCCGGGCATGTTACAAGGGTGTAACCCTTTTACACATATGGCATTCCGCCAACAACAAAAGGCCTCGTGGCCAACAAATAAGAAGATCCAAATCTTATAGCACATCCTGCTAAACACCTGAAAAAAAGATTCAACAATGTGGGATGAACATATAGTCCAGTAGGGATCTCAACATGATCCTCAACAATAACAACTTACAGATAGCTATGATCATGAACACTCATTCTCGTACTAGAATAGTAATGTGACAGTTTAATACAATATATATATATATATGAACTTTTCTTGAAAATAACCATTTCATTCAACGCTATAAGCGATTCATCTTTCCTTTCCTTTCCTTTCATTAACCCCCATTCCCACTCTTTCATACATAAACAATTATTTGGGAAATAAATTCACTAAGACCACTACTCTCTTCTATTTCCCAGATATACAGCAGATGTACCTTTTCAAAACATATTTCTAAAACGTTCAGTTTTGTTCACACTTCCAAAAGACAAAAGGGTTTCGATTCAATCCCAATTCTATCATAACTATACATGCATACCTTTATAAAAGGGAGATAACAACTCAACTACATGCATAAGATAAACCAATGAGGCAACTCAGCCCTCTAAACTGTAACCAACACAATCTACAATGTTCCCAGATACACTGAAACAATAACAACAAAACTTTGCTCTACTAGCTATGTGCATAGTAAGCCAAAAATACACTTCTCACAACAATCTACCAGTTTACCAGGCGCTAGCTGGAAGGGTATGGTGCCTTCGATTATCAGCGCAGTCAGTTCTCCAGGCGCTAGCTGGAAGGTAACGGTACCTCTGATTATAAGCGCAGGGTATAACACCAACAACCACAATACAACAAGGCATAACCAACATGTGTAAAACATACACATAAACTATCAAAATACAAGCAATGTGTTAAGATATATGAACACATAGGTGTGTGGAGTCCATCCCCTATCTTCTCACACACACTGGAGTACAACCCCTCTCTCCTCCCTAACCAGTATACATATATAATGTATCTCAGCATTTCATCACATACGATGTTCAATCAACAAAGGTATAATGTATACACGACAATCCAACGTAACTGTGTCATCCTCCACCGATGACCAAGGACAAAACCTCTAGATGCATGTAAATTGTACATCTGTTAACAGACTCAATTATCATGAGATCACAAAACCAATTCCATGGGCAATAAGACCATAACTCATTTTAATCCACTACATTCTTCTCAAGGCCATTCCAAATTAATTATGCAAACTAAGTCATAATCATTAAATTAGGATTTTTCTCCCTCTTTCTCAATATTGATAAAAAGGTTCGATTATCAACAACAAACACCAATAACCTCATTTAAGACCCAAAATACATAAGTATTTGTCCAAAGACCAAAACCCCTCTATTAATTTATTAAATCAAATAAAAATTAAGGTTTCCTCTCCTTTCAACAACAACACGCTAATTAACCTGCCAATTAGCCCAAACCACAACTGATGCTAATAAACCCATATTCAAACCACCAACCCAAGGTTCAACCTCATGATTTTTAACAAAATCCAACATGATATAATTTTCATGTAATACAAAAACTACCACATGTCTATCTATAGACGGAGTATTGAAAAGAAACAAGGAGAATCCCTACCTCAAATGGAGAAGATGACCCGAAATCAAGGTGCTCCAAATCCACTATTCTTCATATTAGAACGAAGCCCAAGCCACCCTCTATCTTTCTTACAAAGAGCCTATGATGGATTCACACTAGAAGGAGATGAAAACCTAGAGAGAAGATAAGTTTAGAGAGAGAGAGAGTCAGTTCTAGGGTTTCAAAAATAAAAGGGGATGAAAAAGTGATCTTTTCCCCGCTGCTACCTATTGATATATAACAGGCTCGCTCGAGCGAAGACTTGGTCGCTCGAGTGACCAGACACAGAAAACTCTCGCTCGAGCCAACAACCCAGAACCTTGCTCGAGCGAAGAAAAGCTCGCTCGAGCCAATAACTCAACCCTACAGGTCTGCAACCTGACGCACGCTCGAGCGAAGGACTGCTCGCTCGAGTGAAGAACAAACCAGCTCGCTCGAGCCAAGAAATGCTACTCTCAGGTCCAGGACTAGACGCAATTGCTCGCTCGAGCAAAGCCACTCTGGCTCGAGCCACCAGGAACAAAACTCCACTCTCGCTCGAGCGACCAAACCCTGGCTCGAGCGAAGGATCAAAATGAAGAGCTCGCTCGAGCGACAAACAGCTCGCTCGAGCGAAGGACTAAAAACCTGGGCAGCAACCACCTGCTCCCAATTACACCCAACCTAGAACAAACAAGTCCAAAACATTCTATAACTCAAATTTAAAGAATTGAAGGATAGAAACAAGCTCAAAACAACAACCGGCATCCACGGAACTAAGTCTGGATACAATAACCAAAGGAGAAAGAACCGGAATCGCTATATTTTCTGTTGATAAATCACATGTACATCAAGATATTAAAAAAATAGGAAAACTATTAATCCAATTTGGGCTGTTTGTTATGCTTTTCTGTTGATAGTAGTATGCTCTGTTTCTGCTCTATCTAGGAGATGGTAGTTTGTTTGTGTTGGCTGGCTTGGTGTAGAGGTTCTCCTCCATTGATTTCTATTCTGTACTCTGTTTGATTCTCTTCATCTTTTTCAGTAAATTTTGTCATTCACCAAATAACCAAAAATAAAAGAATTAAAATGGAAAACCAAGTTATTGCACACAAATGGATAGATTCCACACTATGTCAACAAAATATCAAAAAAAAATTTCTTCCTTTTTCTACTCATGCTTCTAATTTTGTACGAGTACAAAGACAAATTCAATTTCATAAAATGAATTTCTACACAATTCTTATCTCAATAACTACATCCCCATAAATATCGAGCAAACAGTACATGACAACTTAGGAGGAAATAAGATCACGCAGATTTTGATAATAAATAGATAAGAATGATATAATAACCTCTTTGTGTATAGCGCGGCCTTTGGTTCTGATTCTTTTTGAATTTTGTGTTTTAAATGTTTAAATAGGGTGAGGAAGATGCACCTTTTGGGATCTCTGTTGAGCCTTCTGCAACCCCTTTCTCTAATCTCCAAAGAAGATAATTTTTTTCATCAGTTTCCTTGTCAGCCTCAACCAAAGATGCTGCAACAGACAAAAAAACTTTCTTATGCTTCATCAACTATAGGTTTCTTAAGAAGATCCACAACGTGCTTGTAACTACTTATGCTACGTGCTAATTTAAACACACTCAGACCACAAAATCAACTTGTGCTAATAAATCTCACGTATTGTATTGGATGGAAAAATCCCCCCGAATCCAAGACAATCCAATCTTGGATCCTTATGCCATTGCCATCAAAGACTATTTCCTTGTGAAGCTGACATGCCAGACTGATCAAGACCTACCCGATACCAATGAAGCGACCTGGTTCTTCTACTGATGAGGACTTCATGGTTAGGTTTGTGCCATACCGTTGCCAACAAGAGAAAGCCTTTGCCATATTCTTAATATCAACCTTGGACCTCAACCTGTATCTGTAGCTCCAAAATAAACAAAAGTTAAATGAAAGATTTATCAACTATTTTGATCATTGAAAAAGCAAATAATCCTGATTCCTGAAGGTTTGGCCATACGAAATAACACCGATATAAAACAAATAAAGTAATACTAATTTGGATCATACCCTAAGATCAAATGCCTAGGCAAGCTCAGTTGGCAGTCCCACTTGCCAGTCATAGCATATTACATAAACGTGTATGCAATTACTATGAGAAGAAAAGAGACAAAAAAAAGTCCTTCAATGTAATGTTTTCATAGTACATCTCGCTCTAGCAGTCATTAGAAATTACAAGACAAGTTGCTATTTCTTTAATATTTGAGTTTTTGTCTAATGCCGCTCCCCCTGTTAAACACTCTCATTAACAAGTTTTGCAAACCAAAGCAGCAAATCAAAATAAATTAGGCTCCATGTGGATATGTAGATTTAAAATGAATGGATTTGGTATTTATTCAACGTAATATTCTAGGTATGGATCTAAACTACAAATTTGAGAATTTTAGATTAATGGATTTGAAATAACTAACTGAACATGGTTATTTGAAATCCTTCCATAAATGATTATTCTCCGTATACAAAAATACTAGCAAAATGCATTTTTCCTATCTCTATGCATCCTTCACTTTAGAATTATCAATCTATGTCCACTAATCAATCTTCTTACAAATCTATAAAGCTGAATATCAAATCCCTTCATTTAAAATCCACACACTTATCAACATTCATTAATTTTGATCACTAAAATTTGAGCCTGTTCTAATTTCGTTTTAACATTTTGTCAAACACATGGTGAGCAAGAGAGTGGAAAACAACAACAATAAAAAGCATAGACCAAACAACAGCAATAGTAACAGCATCACACACAAACAAATTGATTAAAAAAAATTAGAATTGAATGGGAGTACAATTAAGAATCATTATGTAGGACAATAGAAGAATGAATTGGATTTAACAGGGTGTGCTCCAATGGTTGAGGGAGAGATGGAGGAAGGGGAAGAAGAAGGGGAAATACCAGGGTGTGCTCCAATGGTTGCTGCGAGCGAGAAATAGAGAGAAAAAACGCTGCTCTTGAGGAGATGGGTTGTACCGTCGCCGATGAGGAACTGGTCATACCGTCACCAGTGGAGAGGTGGTCGTATCGTCGCCGGTGAGGAGGTGGGTGCTCGTGTGCGACAGTGTTGGCCGGTAGGAGGGTCACCTGCGATGGAGAGAGAGAGAGAGAGAGAGAAGATCGATGATGAGAGAGTGAAATAGGAGAATGCTGTGTAGGGTAATTAATTAAGAGACAAATGCCGACTAAATTTTATTTTAGTAGCCAAAATGTTAACAACAGCGACTAAATATTATTTTAGTCGCTAAAAGTAATAATTTAGCGACAAAACATTTTAGTCGGTAATTAATTTCATAAATCCCGCCAAAAATCAAAATTTTCCCTCCAAATATTTTAATTCTTCGGTGACTAAAATATTTTTTAGTCGTTGAAAATCAATTTTTGGCAACTAAACTTTTGGTCGCCAAAAGTCTGAAAGTAAATTTTTTATTTTTCATTCGGCAACTAAAAAATTTTAGTAGCCAAAACTATCTATACAGTGACTAAAATATTTTTTAGTCGCTAATTGTGGCCTTTTTAGCGACTAAATTTTTTTTTAGTCGCCAATAATTAATATTTCCTGACTAAAAAAAATTAGTAGCTAAATATTGTACATTTGTCAACTAAAAAAAATTTTGGTCGCCAATTCGACATGTTTTAGCGAATAATTTTTTTTTAGTCGCCAAATTTGGTCGCCAAAAGTGTATTTTGTTGTAGTGGTGGTTGTTTTTATTTTCATTAAATTAGTTTTTATTTTTTCAAAAGTTAAATATGATGACAACTTTGATATCATTATTAAACTAATCCATTAAATTAAAAATCTAAAACTAAAAACAATTCATATATTAAATATATTGATTATAAATTAAAGCCTAACAACCACCCATTACATAACATCATCCAAATACATAATAAAAATTAATTTGGTAAAATAAATAAATGAATAAATGTATAAAAGATTTATCAATTTTAAATAATTTTATCTTTGGTGGGTAGAAATAATTTTTTAAAATTTAAAAATATTTTTTTGACATTTATTTTTGTCAAATTAGTTTATATTTGATCAAATTGACGACTTAACCCTTAAAATTGAATAATGATATCTTCAATTGTCTTTACTGAAACAAGATTTAAAATTTAGGGTCAAATGTGTCATAATTGAAAAGTTAGGGACTAAAGTGACAAGAGTCCCAAACTATAGGGACTATTACTGTAATTCATCCTTAAATTATAGATACAGTTAAATCTGCCAATTATTTTATATCACTTTTTTTTCTTAACTATTAAAATTAAAAAATTTATAGTATTAATGTTTTGAAATTCTTAAAGTCTCTTAGATCATTTTTTTTTTTTTTTTTTGCTCGAAAACACACTGATTTTATGTCACTTGTATGCATTACACCTAAGAAACACGCTAATTGATAAATTAAATAATTACTAAATAGAATTGAAAATGAAAATTATGAAAAATATAATTATTGATTTTTAAAAACTACATATATAAAATGAATAAATGATACAATTCTTTTTTTTAAAAAATTTATTTATAATCTATTTGATAGAGTTATAATCAATCACAAACTTTTAATAATATATGGCACATTGACATATTATATATCTTAGAAATAACAAATATGCAAAAAATCTCATACATAGTATTGAGGCCCACAACTATTTGTAGTTACCTTAGAAATTGAAGAAGGCATCCATGGTTATCGTCACATATGGGCCTGATCTATTGTTAACAGAGGCTGAATGGACATGGAGATTAAGTTTGAATAAAAGGCCAAAAAAAAAAAAAAAGTTTTAAACACCAAATGAAATCTTAATAATCACCATTTGAGAGAGAGAGAGAGAGAGAGAGAGAGATGTAAAGAATATTTGTTCTTGTAGACATTAATATTTTACGTGAATTCAATGAAATATAAGCTTTTTTTTTTTTTTTTCAAAGGAAGGGATTTAGTAATTCCTACTGAAAAAAAAAAAGATTAATTAGTTAGATAAAATATATAATATATTTTATTATGGAAATCAATTCCTTAAAGTATCCGTATATTATATTGTTAGGTATCAAATTTAAATTCCTAAATCATAAGTGAATTCAATAGCCAATGATATTTAAAATTTAAACTTTAAATTTCAATTTTTAATAGCCAATGATATTTTTCTCTTTTTTAAAAAATAAAAAAAAACCAACATAATTGGATTGGAGTTTTGAAGCTCCTAGAGCTCTCAAAATTAAAAACCCCTTTTACTTATATAATAGATAGATAGATACATACATACATACGTACATACATAAAATCTAAATCATAAACAATAAAAAATAATTATCTTCAATTAAAAAAATTATATTAGCCATAAAATCCTATTTTAGATACTTTTTTGATCACCTACATAGAATTACATGAGGATTTAAATATGGAAATAATATTAAAATGAAGTTTTAGTACCAACTTCCTATTGCATGTTTGATCCTAACTTGGCCTATTCAATATTCATACTATCAAGTTGTGTAATATTGGGTGTTCGTCTCAAAAATGATTAACCTTAATCGGTTACTTCATATGCAATTCAAGTTGTATTATCATTGTGAGACTCTAAAATCTTCTCATATAAATTGTTTGAATAGTTCAATAAAAAGATGAGTTATTGCTTCATATGCAATTCAAGTTGTATTATCATTCTGAGACTCTTAAATCTTTTCATATAAATTGTTTGAATAGTTTAATAAAAAAATGAGTTTTATCCCAATAAACTACAAAATAGAACATTGTTGATGCTGACCAATTGGTGGTTTTTGGCCGAAAACACTCTGACGATGAAATTAGAACTTTTGTTATGAACCAGAAGAGAGAAGTCGATAACTTTTAGTGTGGGTAGGGATTAAGGCATACCTCTCTTTCAAGAGGTGGTCTCCTTTTTATAGAGATAGTGACCTGCCTTAGTTGTGTTGTCTAATGGACTTCTTTACTTGGGCTTGACCTATTGTTTAGTCTTATTTAGATTGGGCTCAAGTGAGTTAATTTTGAGCTTCCACAATCATAGACTATTGATAATAAACGAAGAGAAAAGCGAAGAGCAGTTATTAGCGGTGTGCGCGGTGTGATTTAGGCAGTTTAAGAGTAAAATTATAAATTAAATAATGAATTAGTGGATTGACAGATTGACAAATTGCCGTTTGAGTGGTTTTGAGCGGATTGGCGGATTGAAAATATTCTAATCAATTATCGAATTTTTACATAACATATAACACTAACTTGCACAATATTTTTCATATATACAACTACTAATTTATTATAAACTTTACATGTTAAATTTTTCTCACACTCATTTTTACTTTGATATTTCGTTATAAATTAAAAAAATATATATGTATTAATTATAACAGAGCAGAGCGATTTTGAAAGCGGATTATAAATATTAAAGTTTAAACCGCGATTAGCGAATAGAGCAGTATAAATTTTAACATGGATTGGTACAATTTTAACAGACTTAACAGTATTTTGCACAACCCTAACAGTTAGCTACTATATATTTAATATTTTTATCATGTTATATAAGAGGTGACATCAAATAATATCTAAATATAATACTTAAATACAATCACTAAATACAGTCACATAGCTTTAATTATATGCAAACAACTAACAAGAAGTTAAAACGTTAGTCAACATGTAGCATGCCTTCCAAGTTAGAGCTTAGGGATTGTTTGGAGTTTGTTTATTTAGTTTACCTTTTAACTTTTTATGCAAAGATATATAGAAATATACAAAAATAATATGACCTAAATAAATGCACTTATTTAAATCACCCTCAAATAGTCCCTAATTTACACATTTACATACCTCATAAATTATTTGAATATTCTAAGTTTTGCCTTTACATGATGTAATAATAATTAAAATTTCTAAAGAATTCTATTTGCACTCAAAAATAATGAAGTACACTTAATTTCTCAATACATTCTATTCAATTATTAAGGATTATAATTTACTCTCAATACACCTTAATTTTTTTTTTTTTTCAAATTATCCTTCAAAATACATTCAAATAATAAACAAATCAAAAATTCTAAACCTCTTTCACATTCACATGAGTTAACTTGTTTATCTTGATTCACTAGTGCTTTCAACTCTTGTTGCCGGTTTCATTTCAATTCCTTCTTGCGACGACGGAACATCATGGGCATCCATTCTATCTATTTAAAATTGGCTGTATTTTGTTAGAAATTTGGAAAGAGATTTTGAAAAAGAAAGAGAAAAAGTTTGTGAAACTATGTGAAATATAAATATATTTTATTTATATTTTATCCATTTTTTTTTTTTTCCTTTCTAAATTCTTTCTTAAATTCTTCAACCAAATACAACTTAACCATTCAAAAAATAAAATTACACATACCCACACCAGATCTATGAGGTTCTTTGATACTTGCAAAACGCTAACAAGATTTCCAAATATAATTGATCGTCAAAATTTCCTCCTGAGAATCATGTGTGTGTATGAGAATAAATAGGGAAATAACGGATTTGATAAGCAAGAGGACTTGATAAATAACAGGGTCTCTCTCTCTCTATATATATATGTATATTTTTGTGTTTATCACTCTCCGTTATCTAGGAAAATCAAGCAATTTTGGTAAAGGATTTGAGTAAAATCATTAGGTCGTCAATTAATTATATATAATTTCTATATACATTATGTGAGGGTAATTTATACAGGTGAATTGGGCCAGGATAAGTAATGGGCCGGTGTGAGCCAGAGTATGAAAAGCAGAGTAAAAGGACCTCATTCAAGTAGTCCAGTCGCGGAATGTTATCTCGGTCACGAATTAGCCCGGTTAGTCCGGTTGGATCTTCTAGCCGAAGTAAAAGAATCTATTTTTCTAACTGTCCTGAGTTAATTCGGCAAGTATCTTCTATGGATAGCTTGGTCGTATTATGGGAAGCCGAGGTAGGAGACAGTAAGGCAGAGCCGGACTAGCGTATAGGTTGGTCACTCCGGTTAGTCTAACATGGCAAATGTTACTTCGATCGTAAGGTAGTTTGGCTGAGGTAAAACCACTTGGTTGTAACAACTCCATCATGTAGAATGATTAGTATTTGATTAATTAATAGGATTTGAGATTTAATTGCCGAGTATTATAATTTATTTGGGATTTATGAGAATTGTGAAATCTGACTCGTATATGATTTGATTGAAGGTTTATTTTAGAATTAGAAATTAAGAGTCCAAATGACTTAAGGAAGTTGAATCAATTTAATTTTAATTACGGACCCATTTGGGAGTTTAATTAAAAATTCGATTCAGTTTAGTGAAATTGAGATTCGATTAATTAAGTCCTAATTGGAGTTGATTAAGTCATGAGGATTGAGGATTGTGGTTATTATAAATTAAATTTAATTTTGGTGTGCCCAATTTGAATGTGTAATTTATTGATGAAATTTGGAGTTCGATCAGAAATTGAAGATCTAAATGATTTGAGAAATCAAAATTGATGATGGCAATAAGTTCTATTTAATATTTGGAGCCTTTCGGGAGTCTGATTAAAAATCTGATTCGGATTAATAAAATTAAATATAATTAATTAGGCTCTAATGGAAATCAATTAGATTAATTAAATTATGAGAGATCTATGATTTGTTATAATTAATCTACTGATGTGCTAATTGAGATTTATCAAGACTAAGTGTTGCCTAATTGAGATTAATCCTAAGTATAAGTTGCCTTATGGAATAAATTAGAATTATGGGTGTGGGTGCACTGAGAAATTTAGGTGGGTGTACTGAGCAATCTGATTGTGATGTGTGTGTACGTGTAAAGAGGAAGGCAACAATTGATCTATATAAATGTATTAACATATGGATTCATGAGATGTAGACAAGTGTGCCACTAATGAATAAAAATAAATAAAATAGTGAGAGAAGGCAATTGAAGTCAAGTGATGCCTTAATTCTACTGGAGCAAATTAGAGAAGAAGCAGAGGGTGCTCGGCTGTAGAAGAAAAAAAAAAGGGGAAAAGGAGAAAAGCTTATGGATTATCAAAACTCAAGCTAAAAAAATTATGAAAAATTCATCTTAAGGTAAGGAATTTCATCCTCTTTCTAGTGTGGTTTATTTAATCTAGACAAAAATTTATTCAAGGTGAATTTTGAGAAGATTAAAATGAAGATTGTAGATCAATTATATTAATGGATAGAAATTAGATTTTTGCATGTAAATCAAGTTAGGATGGAGATTATGAGTGATGATTTCTTAAATTGGTTAAACTTGGACTCAAAATCATGTAATTATTAGGAATTAACAAGAAGACCAAGAAATTTTGGGTTATGTTTTAAGATCATGGATATATATTTGGAAATTAATTAGTTAGAGTTTGATTTATTTTGTTCTTTACAAATTGAAACCCATACTTGCATGCATGTTGAAATTTCAAGATTTCAAATTTAATTCATGTGTAAAAATTGATAAGTTTAAATTTGGATGTGTTATGAGGGAAATTAATTTAATTTAAATTTGGCTAAATCAAGAATTAAATTATGATTTGATTTTGAACATAGAAAATTAGTTGGTTCTTAATTTCATACATGCAAATGCTTTCCTAAGAGTCATATAACTTCAATTTCATGTAAATTAAAAGGAATTAGTGAAAGAGTGATAAAATTGAATTAGATTCAAATTTATGGAAATTGATTATTTGGGTTTGATGTTGTGATTTTGCATGAAATTATGCCTAAATGTTACGTGCATGGGAAAAATCTACAAGATTAATACTTTAATTAGACATGCATTATAAAATTTTAAGGTTTTGGGATTTTAGTTCATGTCTAAAAGGTTTATGGATTTGAATTAGGTTCAATTTTGAGAATCATTCTTAATTTGAGAGTTGATTTTGGAATTAAAGGGAGTTTGATTTTATTATGAAAACTAGGAATTTGTTTAATCCATGCATATAATTTGATTTAAAAGGTTTGTTCCATTTAAGTATATTTTAGAAATTGAGTTAAGTTGAATTTCTAAGAAATTGATTTGCGTAATTTGTAATTAAGTTGATTTTGTTATTAATAATAAAATTGGGCCTATTTGTATTGCATACATCATGGATTTTGAAGGACTTAGATTAATTCAATCTCATATTTTGAAGAGAGAAATGAAATGTTTTATAAATATCAAGTTTATGGAAAATTAGAATTAATCCTAATGTTAGATAAAGTGTTGATTTTATAATTAGATTTTAATCCATACTTGTAATTTGAGATTAAACATATTTTGGGGTATCTATGGTTATGAATTAAATTAAGGTTATAAATTAAGCTAAGTCCAAGATTATGGAAACTAGTTGAAAAATTTATAAGAATATAAAACTAGTAATTTTGATGCCAATTTCATGCATGTGAATAATATTCTAAGGAATTTATGACTTAATAATGAATAATAAGCTACTAGTCAACATAGATTAGTTAGTTAGAGAATGAATCATTGATCTAGTGGTAATTGTTTAATAAGCCAAGTAAAGGATCAATCTATTTGGAAAAGAAGGACTTAGTAATGAAAGAATATATGAAATAAGAATCCGGTTTATTTAATTAAGAAAGAATAAACGTAGTAGAACTTCGGACTATAAAGACTAGAAAGGACAAGTTTAATCAAGGGAGTAATGTGGTATTTCAATGTGTATATGTTATGTGCTTGTGTAGGTTACGCCATTATGCACTTTGATTTTCCGATGTGCCCATCGATTTGCCTGACCATCTGTGAGTAATAACTTAGTAAAGATATGTTCAACTGTACTTATTTTTTGTGTGACAAAATGAGATCTGTTTTCTGAAATGATAGGTTATGTACAATGAATGATTTTCCAATTTCTGACATGTATTCGTGACATCCTTAGTATTGTGTGATACCTACAGCCATTACCCGGTATCGGAGGTTCCTTCATGGAACTACACTTATGCGTTACGTTACATTACGCTTTATGCGTTACACGTACTGCGTTATCGTCTGGGAGGCCCGCCATGGGGGCTTTGCTGTTCTGTTCTGTTACCCGGATCTAGAGGTTCCCTTGTGGAACTACGCTTTATGCGTTCTGTTCTGTCACGCTTTATGTGTTATGTTCTGTTATGCTAATGGATGTATCACGTAAATTTAATTATGACTTACGATTTCTGTCTATATATGATCCAATCAAGTATGAATTTGATAAAGCTGAATTATGATTTCGATCTGATCAAGCATGATTTTGATACAATGTGAATTGATTTCTAAAATCTGTATGGACTCATTCATTGAAACCCTTTACTTTGTTATTATTCACTGGACTTTAGCTTACTGTATTATTTATGTATGTAGGTGATCAGACGCGTGACCAGGCTAGAGGCTTCTGTCTAGAATCTGTTTTGTCAGCTAACCTATGTGCCTCCCGTGGAGGTTCCGGATGTGTTAAGTGTTGTCGTTGTGTAATTTAAAGTTTAAGTCATGTTTTCTTATTTGGTTCTTCAAGTCTTGTGTATTTTGAAAAAGGGGGACTAAGTCCCTTTCTGCCTAATCTGTATATATATTATGATTTAGAGGTGATGTTTATATATGTATATGAAAAGTTTAAAATTTTTCTGTCTCATATAAGTCTGCACAGCTCAATGGACGTTGTATATTCTTAATTGCTCCCGCTAGCCCCTAATATTATGTTAATCTGTCTAGAGGCCGTGGGTAATCCTCGGATTACTAGCCGGTTACGGTGCCAAACCTATAGGGGCGGGTTTGGGTCGTGACATTAGTTTAAGCAGTGAGGGGGGTGTTAAGAGAAGCATTATTTCTCAGGAGTATGAATCCTAGGAGGACTCTACATGGAGGAGTAAGAGTCCTACTAGGATTGTGCCACACAAAACCTATAAAAGCTCACAAATATCACCTTTGGAAAGGCAACATAATTTTGTTTTCTGAATACACAGAGCTTTTGTCTATTTGTCAAGTTTTCTGACTTAGGCATCAGAGAGGTTTCTGGCACACACCCGCCGGCTAGCTCACGTTTGTGTTTTCAGGTGATAAAGCGACGTCGTACGGAGGAACGCAAACTTGATCAACAGGATTATACAAGAAGGTGTATTTTTTCCCGTACAATTGGCGCCGTCTGTGGGAACTCAGACAAGAACGAAACCTCTTGATCAAGCCTTTTCTCTCAAACATCAATGACGAACAACGAAGAGTTACCTCAATTCGCCATTGACGGACAAACTCCAAAAGGAGGTGCAAGGCGCGAAGGCCTATCCCTGGTCACTTCCATGGCGAACCTGGAACCACAAAGACATAATTCCAGAAGGGATGCGAGGGGTCGAAGGCGGAATAACAGCCCTCATCCTTCTCGTTCGTAAAGCCCAGAAAGACAAAGGCGCAGGATTGATCCTCAAGCTCTAGAGGATCGCGTCCGGGAACAAGACGAATTGATTCGTAGGATGGCGGTAGACATGGAATCTCTAAAGCACCAGGTGAAAGGAAAAGAAGTGGCGACGGGAGAGGGGCACAATAACAAGACGCCCCCTCGCCACTCAGAGGGTCGTAGTAGGAATTCTACACCCTCCCAAGCAGAGAACAGAAGCCTCAGGACAGGCGATACACAGTCCAGATCTTCCAGAACTCGTCACACCAGGTCTGAGAGGACGAGATCCGTGAGGTCATACACTGAGGGAAGCACATATTGGCCCTCGCATACACACCAGACAAGGTCTAGACAAACGGAGTTGCCCAGATCGTCCGACCTACGATCCGTGCTAGAAGAGAAGGCACGATGGAGGGAGGACGCTAGGGCACATGATCCACATAGAATTCCTGCCTTGCAGCGGTTGGCTCCTCGGACGCATGGAAGCGTCGAGGTCGGAATGCCCATACCGCGCCCGGCCTACGAACCAACGGACAAGGCATTGGCGAGACTGTAGACCTCACCATTCGTCCCAGCAATAGAGAACGCGCCCCTACCGTCAGGCTTCCTACAGCCCAAATTCACTACATATGAGGGGAAGACGGACCCCTACTCACACTTGAGCCACTTTCGCCAGGTCATGGCTGTATACCGGCGAAACGAAGCCTTGATGTGCATCATATTCCCTTCAAGCCTTGGCGACCTGGGCTTGACTTGGTTTGAAAAGCTTCCAGAGGGCAGCATAGCCTCCTGGGCGCAACTGGCGGAGGCGTTTGTAACGCGGTTCAGAACAAACACCAAAACCCCGGTGGAGATCGACCAATTACTCTCCATCGACATGGGTGACAAGGAGACTCTAAGGTCATACAACAGTCGCTACTAGGAGACATTCAACCAGATTGGGGACTGCCCGACCAATCTCGCCATTGCACGATACAAGAGAGGCCTTCCAGTCGGAAACAGACTGAGGGACTCTATCACCATGACACCACCCCTCACTATGGAGGCCCTGATGGAGAGAGTGCATCAGCACATCAGGGTGGAAGAGGATGGCGCTCGTGCCAAAGCAAAAACTGGCGCGACCACAACACCAGAGAAGAAGACTTCAGCAAAGGTCAATACGGTAGATCGCCAAAACCGAAACAGACGGGGCAGGCGAGACAACGGCGAAGACCAGGACAAGAGATGGTTGAGAGTCCGAACTGCCATAACCACGGTATTCAAGAAACCGATCTACCGAATACTTAGCGAAATTCGAGACGAGCCTTTCGTCAAGTAACCAGCTAAGCTAGGCGAGGCACAGAAGGACTACGATGACAGATCAAGGTGCACCTTTCACAAAGAAAAGGGGCACCGCACTGAGAATTGCATGCCATTGAGGCAGCATCTGGAAGAGTTGGTGGCAGCAGGCCACCTGGACAAATACATTGAAGGAGGGGCACAGCCAGCCCCCCAGGACCATAATAACCCCAACGGCATGCCGATCGACGCCCCACCTCAGGGCATCATCAACGTAATACATGGAGTCTTTGAACCTGAGCGTGTATGCGAGCTCAAAGGTTCAATCAAAAAGGCTGAGCACTTAAGAGAGGTGCTAAGTGCCCAACCAGTCGTCAAGAAGGGAAAGACAGAGGCCACAAATGTCATGTCTTTTTCGGATAAAGACTTGGCAAGGATTTATTGCCCTCACAACGATGCCTTGGTCGTCACTCTCCGAGTCAAAGATTTTGACGTCAAGCGGATTCTAATTGACCAAGGTAGCTCATGCGAAATCATGTACTATGAAACCTTCAAACAACTAAAATTGCAAGATAAAGACTTGGCGCCTGCCGTATCTCCCCTTATCGGATTCAACTCCATGCTAGAATGGCCCGTTGGCAAAATTGTCCTCCCAGTCAGAGCAGGGAGTGTGACAAAACAAGTAGAGTTTTGGGTGTTGAAGGTCCTCAATACTTACAACATTATCTTGGGTAGGACATGGCTGCATGCCATGCGCTCGGTGGCATCCTCCTACCATCAAGTGATGCAGTTTCCCAACGACACCGGAGTAATAGAAGAAGTTTATGGAGATCATGTAAAACATTGCTTTGTCACAATTGAACGGCAGCTACCGCCAAAGGATATGTTCATTCGGTGGAAGAACCTGAGAATAATAACTATTCGCAGATGTCGGCAAAGCAGCTAGTCAGAAAGCAGTGGAGGACTTGGTGAAGGTCAGAATAGATGAACAGAACCCGGATAAGTTCTTTTTGCTTGGCTTGTCGTTGTCCAGCACTGAGAGATTGGAGGTCTTGGAATTTCTAACCACCAACATCAAAGTGTTTGCCTGGACCCCATACGACATGCCAGGCATTGATCCCAACTTCATCTGTCACCAACTTAATGTCCACCCCTCTGCCAGACCAATCATTCAGCGCACCCGCAGATCGGCACTCCACCACGCCGAAATAGTAGCGAAAGAAGTAGGAAACCTACTAGAGGCAGGGGCAATCAGAGAAGTGCACTACCTAAGATGGATCTCCAACACCGTCGTAGTGCCAAAGAAGAATGGCAAGTGGCGTTTCTGCGTCGACTACAAAACGGTCAATAAGGCGTGCCCAAAAGATAGCTTTCCTCTACCAAGGATAGATCAACTGGTAGACTTAACGGCAGGGCACAACCGACTTAGCTTTCTGGATGCATACAGAGGCTACCACCAAATCGCCATGCATGAACCAGACCAAGAGGTCACATCCTTCACAACTCCAAGAGGATTGTACTGCTACAAGGTCATGCCTTTCGGCCTGAAGAACGCAGGGGTGACATTTCAAAGAATGGTCACCAAGATGTTTGAGCCATTGTTAGGCAGAACAATGGAGGCTTACATCGACGATATGGTGGTCAAAAGCAAGGACGAGAATGACCATCTCAAGGACCTAAGTGAGATGTTTGATATCCTGAAGAAGCATAAGTTACGCCTCAACGCGTCGAAGTGTGTGTTCGGAGTAGGATCTGGCAAATTCCTAGGCTTCTTGGTGACCAACCGAGGTATAGAAGCGGACCCTTCTCAGATCAAGGCAATACAGGATCTGGAGAGGCCAAACTCAATAAAGGAAGTGCAGTATCTCACTGGCATGGCGGCTGCGTTCAATCGGTTCATAAGCCGGTCGTCAGACAGGCTACGACCATTCTTCCATGCACTAAAGGCTAAATTTGAGTGGGACGAAGAATGCGACCACGCCTTGGAAAGCCTAAAAGAATACATGTCTTCTCCACCACTACTTGTAACCCCAATCCCTGGAGAAGAACTCTTCTTATACCTGGCGGTCTCGCAGCATGCAATTAGCGCAGTATTGGTCCGCGCAGAAGGAATCCAACATCTTCCTATCTACTATGTCAGCAAGACATTACTGGGCGCCGAAACAAGGTACTTGCCACTGGAGAAACTGGCATTGGCCTTGATGATGGCCTCAAGGAAGTTGTCGCATTACTTTCACGCCCACACCATAGTGGTTCTCACCGCCTTCCCATTAAAGGCTTTATTTGAAAGAGCAAACTTCTCTGGGTGAATTCTGAAGTGGGCAATGGAATTAGGACAATACGACATCAAGTTCCAACCTAGGACCGCAATAAAAGCACAAGCATTGGCAGACTTCGTCGCAGAATTCACACCAGGAAGTCATCACATCTGCCCAGTCGACCTAACTGAAACAACCGAACTAGAGATGGAAGTTGACGTCAGAATAACGCAACCCCTAGTGATGGTTACTCAGTTAGGCCCTGAGGCAGACCAAAGTAACGAAAGGAAGGAAAAAACAAACCGTGCTACACCAAGTCAAGACTCACCGACAAATAAAGACTTGATGCAAACAGAAAGCAAGGGGCAGACAACGAGCATGGACTCTGAAGAAGACACCTGCAGCATGGAAGATCCCAAGGCATCATCTGATCCCTCCACCTGCTGGAAATTGTTCGTTGGAGAGATATGGAAGTTCTTCGTGGATGGAGCATCCAACCGGCATGGAACAGGACTTGGCATAGTCCTCATCTCTCCAGACGGCCTAGTAGTGGAGCAGGCAATCAACCTTGGCTTCCCAGCATCAAACAACGAAGCGGAGTATGAAGTACTTCTGACAGGTCTCAAGTCAGCTTTCTACATGAAGGCCACCGAACCAATGGTCTACAGCGACTCGCAGCTGGTGGTAAACCAAATATCTGGCGACTACGTGGCAAAGGATGATAGAATGGCCAAGTACCAAGATTTGGTCAGAACAGAGATAAAGAAGTTCAAAGTGGTGAGGATAGAACAAATCGACAGAGAGGAAAACAGCAGAGCAGACGAACTCGCAGGCTTCGCCTCAATGACAGATACCTCCATCCCTCACCCACTACTAATCAACTACCTCCCTAGACCAAGCATTGAAGACCCAAAAGCAGAAGAGGTATGTTGTGCAGAGTTAGGCCCTTCTTGGATGGACCCCATTATATTGTTCCTGAAAGATGACACCTTACCGGAAGAAAAGAAAGAAGCCAACAGAATAAGAGCAAAGTTGCAGCGATTTTGGCTCTCTCCATCGTTAGCATTATACAAGAAATCGTTCTCAGGACCTTACTTAAAGTGTGTCCACCCCAGCAAAGTGGAAGCATTCCTGTTTGAAATACATTAGGGTGTATGTGGCAGCCATCAAGGAGGAAGATCATTGGCATATAGAGCGATTTCACAAGGATATTGGTGGCCATACATGCAAGCGGATTCTGAGAAGTATGTTAAAAAGTGCGAAAAGTGTCAAAAATTCGCACACCAAATACACCAACCTACCAGAGAACTTCTACCTTTAACTAGTCCATGGCCCTTCGCAATGTGGGGATTGGACATAGTAGGCCTACTTCCAATAGCACTAGGCAACAGAAAGTTATTTCTTGCCGCAATCGACTACTTCACAAAGTGGGTGGAAGCAGAAGCCTTGGCGTCAATCAAAGAGAAATATGTAAAGAAGTTTGTTTGGCAGAATATCATCACTCGATTTGGCATACCAAAGGCATTAATCTTAGACAACGGCATTGATTCGGCCTCGAATTTTCGTGAGGCTTTTGTGAAGAGTACAAGATAGAGTTCTACAATTCTACACCGGCATATCCCCAAGCGAATGGTCAGGCAGAGGCATCAAACAAGGTAGTCTTGGATGGATTGAAGAAAATGTTAGAGAGAGCAAAAGGCAAGTGGGCAGAAGAGCTCTCTCATGTTTTATGGGTTTACCGCACCACGCCTCGACGATCAACAGGAGAGATACCATTCTCCTTAGCTTATGGCATGGAAGCAGTCATTCCATTAGAAGTTGGCTTCCCCACAATCCGAAGCGAAAACTTTGATCCAGACTTAAATGCCGAAGCCATAGCATTGGAACTTGACCTTGCGGAAGAAAGAAGAGACAGAGCATTGGTCCACATCACCTCCTACCAACAAGAGTTGTCCAGAAAGTATAACAAAACAGTGCATCCAAGGCAATTCAAGATCGGAGATTGGGTGCTGCGCAAAGTCATGGGAAACACCTTAGTTCTAGGAGATGGCAAGTTGGGACCTAATTGGGAAGGACCTTACAAAGTGGTCGGATTAGCAAACAAAGGGGCATACCACTTGGAAGATGAGGACGGCAAAGCAATTCCCAGGCTATGGAACACTGCAAATCTCAAGTTGTTTTATTTTTAGTTTTTTTTTTCTTTTTAAGTATGTGTAATTTTCTACGTTCTCAATAAAACAAATTGATTCTTTTTTAGCATAATTGTCTTCAGTAGAAATTAGCTCTAGTAAGTTAGTAGCATTGTAAACATAGTTGGCCAGAATAACCAACTATGACCCTTCCTAAGCCCAGGATTAGGATCCGAAGTCGAGGACGTTTGGTCGGTATAACCAAACACTTTATTCTAAGTTGGCTGGAAAAACCAACTTAGAGGTTGGCTGGATTAAACCAACACCCTTCCTAAGCCCAGGATTAGGATCCAGGCTGCAGGACGTTTGGTCAGTATAACCAAACACTTTATTCTAAGTTGGCTGGAAAAACCGACCTAGAGGTTGGCTAGATTAAACCAACTCTTTGTACTCTTCAGCCGAAGTAAGTATATGGCTGAAGAGTGGTTGGCTGGATTAAACCAACTCTTTGTACTCTTCAACCGAAGTGAGTGTATGGTTGAAGAGTGGTTGGCTGGATTAAACCAACACTGGATACTCTTCAGCCGAAGTATCTATATCGGCTGAAGAGTGGTTGGCTAATAAGTTAGATAGCTAAAACCGAGATCACAGTTGAGCAAATGAGTACATGAAAAATTCATTACAGGTGCAAGCATACATACACAAAACCAGAATAAGAGTTGAAGAAAAATTTTTCATTAAAAAGTGCAAAGCAAGTACAATTGAGGGGCCGCAGCCCGGTTACAAAGATCAAATACAAAAGGAAAAAAAAAAGGGAACAAAATCAACGGAAAAGTTCATCAATTTCTGCATCAAAGTCACCATCAGCAGTTGTTCGAAGTCCGGTTTGAGGTAGGAGTTCGGTCTCAACTTGGATCTCGGTATCAACCGGGCAAAGACGGCATCGTTTCATCGCTTAGGTCTTCCACAACCGGCTCCAACCGAAGTGATTGATTGTCGGCCTGCTCATTGACGACCGGAGTAATGGTTGGCTCCTCATCCTCATCATCATCATCATCATCATCCTCATCGTCGTCAGACCCTTCCAGAAATTGCCTTTGAAGATCGGCAGCGTATTGTGACAGCGAAACCAGAATAGAGTACGGCGGAGCATTGTAGACATCGGTGTCCGGCGAACAACCGAGCTGCTCCACCGCACTCCTCCAGCCGCACTTAAAGAAAAGATCCTTGGCTGCATCGCACTGGAGGGTGTATGCGTCTTCGGCCTTCTTAAAGCCTCGTTTTTCGGCTTTCTTCATTTCGGTCTTCAGTTAGTTTATCTCGGCATCTTTTTTCTTCTCAATCTTTGCCAAGATGCGCAAATATTTGTCTTTCGCCTCGTTGGCAACCTTCTACTTTTCGGCTTCAACCGAATTAGTAAGCTCGGTCAGCCGAGCATTTTGAATCTCGATTCGCCGATTGTTTTTGGCTTCCTCTAGCTCGGCCGACTTTGCTTCGGCCTCTGCCATGGCCTCCCTTGTATTTCGCCTAAGTTCCATGACCCTCCTATGCGTAACTTGATTTTTCTGGATGGCCTGCAAAGGAGAAGTAACGTTAGCCGGACTGAAAGTTGGGAAAAATTACAAAGAAAGAAGAAAGCTATCTACCAGGATCATGGACTTGGTTGAAGACCGAATGGACTTCAGTTCGGTGTTGAGTTGTCTATAGTGGTGCTCCATATCTTTTGGAAGGCACACACTTTTGGCTAGATTAAAAGCCATTAAGTGGTCCTTCTCTGAGACCACCGAATCAGAAGCGGTGATATCTCGATCGTTGAAGGTGAGGGCAGGAACCCATTTGAAGGAGGAGGCAGTTCGGTCTGGTTGCTCCGGTTGGGGGCTTTTTTGGATGTTTGAGGAAGGACTTGGTGGCAGAATGGTCTCGTCCTCATCAACAAGGCGTGGCTCGGTTTGGCTAGTCCGGGCACGCTTGTTTCGGCGAGAAGAAGATGGCTGCTGGGATAGAAGGGCCACCACGGTCTCAGTGGTTTGACCAGTTGGTTGTACATCGGCTGGAGTTGTTACGGTCAGAAGGGCCTTCAGCCTGCTCTTCTTTGCCATTTCTTGTTCGGCTGTGAGTGGGATTAGGTTTATCTGGGGCAAGGATGGGTCCGGTTTAGGTGCTTCTTCAAGGAGAAAGTCAAGAATCTCACTCTCTTTCTGACCGGTATCGGTATGTCGGCTCAAAACCGAGGAGTTTAGCCCAACTTCTTCTCAGAAAAGCGTGGTCTTGGCACGCCTAAATTGGGGTGGCTATACAATGAATGAATGTGAGCTGAATCTGCATGAAAAAGATAAACTGTTAGTTCGGCTTAAAATTAGCAACCGGAGTAAAAAAGTAGAAAGCAAGGAGACCGAAGTAAAGTATACCAGGGATTCCTTTGTTCGGTTTATACTTGACCCGATCTGGGCTTGGTGGTCTTGAAATTCCCAAATACCCGTAAGAAGTCGTCATCGTTCAAGTCTTTATCCAACAGATCTTTTATTATTTTTCTCTACGCTTGTATCCTAAGGTAATATACCCATCCATCCTCTTTGGATCCTAAGGAATATTGGTGGAATATTTCTGCTAGACCGAGGTTCAGGCCGGTTTGGCGGTTAAGTTCGGCGATGCCCATTATTATACGATATGAGTTGGTTGATAGTTGGGTTGGGCATAGCCTGGTTTGCCTAAGAAACTCGCAAATTAATGGTTGGACTGGAAATCTTAGTCCGGTTTCAATTATTGAAAGAAGGGTAAAAGGCACAAAACCCTCATTCCCCCAAGGTATGGTGTCTTTCTTGGCTAGGGTAAGGTGGACATCGGCAGGAATGTTGTAATCCTTGCAAAATTCGGCAAGGCCTCTTGGGGTTTCTACTAAAAATCTGTACTTCCCCATTTATTGTATAACTTATAAAATAAATTAATTCGGCTGAAAAGTTGTGCTCAGAGGCTCGGTCGAGCACATAGAGGGAGTGCCTGGGCAACCTAAGTCTGCAAAGTGGAAAAACAAGGTGTTAAGCACAGATCGTTGACCGTGCTACAAAAACAAAGCAAGAAAAGAGAAGTCTTACTTCGGCTACATAGGGCACTCTGATTTACCTAGCTTTCAACAAGGTGCTTGTTATCTCGGCTCGGCAGGATGTTTTGGTTATCTCGGTTCTACCTATGGGTTTGTTACTCCGGTTGGGCATCAAGGGGCAGCTTTCTGAGTTCGGTTTAGAAACTGAGAAAGCTGGATTTCTAGTTCGGTGCGTTTTTATTTCGGCTAATGTGAATCAGATGTTGACCTATTGAAACTATTGTTATATGCACAAGTGGTAGTTCGGTTGAGTAGTCTAGTCTCACTGGCACTAAAGCAACAAATAGTTTGCTAAGTTCGGTTGTGTGTGATTCTGGATCAACGAAGTGTTCTACAGATTTTTTTATGAATACCAGAGGTTCTAAACATGGTGTTTTCAGAGGAAATGAGGCAAAAAGGAAAAGATATGTTCTGTAAAAACACGCACAACAAAACACGAGTAACAGTACGCTATGGACTAAAGCAACTACAAAACAAACAAATGAGATTTGGGAAAGGCTTACCAGAAAAAGAGGCAAGAATGGGAGGTAAGAACAGCAGTAGCAATGGGAAACACGAGCTCACGAGGTTGAAGAACAGTGGAGGCCTAGAGAGAGAATATTTTGGTGAAATGATTCAGAGAGAGGGTTTGTTTGTTTTGTGGAAAGAGAGGGGGCGAAAGGCGGGAACTGTTCAAATTCACGAAGTACGAAGAACGGCGTGACAGCTGTGAACAGCTAGTAAGAGCCTGCTACGTGTCACTGGAAAGGGAAGCGTTTCAGTTGCTGCAATTGAAGAGACGTTTTGACCGAACGTGCCCAATGTAGACGTCCCCGAACGCATCCCGGGGAAAGGAGTGCGAGTCCCCCCCGTTCTAGTTTGATATTGGGTCTACTACAGTTCAAGGACTCAAATGTCACGGTTCTTAATCTTGAACCAAAGAGTCCAAATCCGGCAAATCGATTTTGAAAATAGATTTTTGAAAGAAGTGCTAAACATGGACTGCTTTGCCAGATACAGAGTCGCCACCTAAATGTTTTTTAATGGAAAATTTAGGAAACCCTGACTCGGTGCCAAAAGGCCACGTGTCCGTCATCACCAAAGTTGTCTCGGCTCGGGAACTTGGGTACGATTGGGGAAGGTCACTTCGTAAGCACCCCCGCTCGCCCGGTCGAAGACCTGCCTCTACTAACCATGATATCTGTTTTTGAAAACATTGCATGTTCTTATTTCGGTTATTAGCCTAGGTTACTATGTGATGCGCACAGCATACAAGTATAGACTGGATCGCCTGAATTGGAACAAAACATTTCATGTTTGTTTGTTTGAAAATGGTTTGATGGTGCTACTCGCAGGTAGGCTAAGACGTGGATTTGCCACCCTCGGGTGGGCTTTAGAAAACAATGATTTTGCCACTATCTAGTGGGCTTAAAACAAACATTTGATGAATTGTCCCAATTCAGATAACTCAACCTCCACCCACAGGCATTCAAGCAGTTATATCACATAAGCAGTTAGCCTCATGGTAAGTATGCTATCATGGCAGTCACTCACATGCATGCAAGGATGCTAAACCATAAAAACTCACCGAGTACTCCAAGCCAAAACAGAAACTACATTAGAAATCATGCATGATCCTAAGTATACAGAAATGCCTAATGCAACACATGCAAAAATGCAAGCTATAGCAGGCTCGGCTATTCTAAACATGACATATGGAATGCTACAGCTAACATGTATTCAACTTGGAATTGAAATACAAATGCAGTTAATATGATGCGCCGAGCCCGGTGCATGCAAGACAGATGAATGAATGCAAACATGCTATCATACTGTATGGTAATTGAAACGTGCCCTAATCTAACCGCCATAAGCAGGTAAATAAAAGGGAAGAAAGACGTGGGGTTGGAAGACATACATCACACTCACACACACTTATTACAATTATGCCCTCGCACAGAGGGTCCGAATAAATAATACAGTCCCAAATGAAAGAATAATACAGTCTGAATATTACAGTCCAAATAATATACAAATTCCTAATTAATTAACAAATTAAATAAGAAAAACTATAAACTGGCATGCAAGCCAGGGACTGCCTTGACTCCGCTCCGGATAATGAAATGATGCATGTTGAGCTGCTTTGTGCGGAAATCCACTGGGATGCCTCAATTAGCCTCTGTTTGCAAAGTTTCTCGAAATGCGTGCCAGACTCCAAAAAGTTGCTGATTCTTCATTTTTACTGCAACAGAGAGCAGGAAAGGGGCATAGCAATGTATTTCACAAATATATGCATGCCTCGATCCTCGTGCCACCAATCACGCATGATGGGCGAGGAGCCGAATTGCACAGCTCAATATAGGATGAATACATATGAACACTACAACAAAACCTAACCCCATCATGGATAATCCGGAGTGTCGGTGGCTTGGGAATTGAGACCCGTTCCGTCACTCGGAGTACGAAACGTGCCTCGTTTCCCGTGCCTGGGCTAACTCCTATCCCGAACACGATGCAATATGTATAATATGTATGAAATGCAACTAAGATACAATCCTGACATACACAATGCTATGAAAATGAGATGTCTCGGAATGCGTGCACACAGGCACGCAAATCGAGAAAATGATCCTAAGGCATAAAATGGCATACGCAATGCAATTGGACTTACACTAACATGAGTGAGCCTCAGCCACACTCACATAAGAGGCCGATAGATGAAAATGAGATGCCTCGAAATGCGTGCACACGGGCACGCAAACCGAGGCAATGGCATACGGAATGCAATGATTCTAAAATGACATACACAATGCAATATGGACTTATACTAACATGAGTGAGCCTCAGCCACACTCACATAAGAGGCCGATAGATGAAAATGAGATGCCTCGAAATGCGTGCACACGGGCACGCAAACCGAAGCAATGGCATACGCAATGCAAAGGCATGAAAATATGATATGCAAACATGAAAATGAATTTCGGCACTAAAATGTGGGAGAAAACAGTCCCGAAATGAGGCGAAACGGCACCAAATGCAAGGAATGGTCCCGAAATGCGAAATTAGGCGCCCGAAATGGCCTATAGCTATGCAATGCATGCACAATATGGATATGGAATGAAAATACAGTAGCAAGACAGCCCCAAGACAAGCATTTTTCAGTCATAAAAGGGGGCTAAACAGCAAGCACACATAGGATTAGGCAAGTATGCAAAAATGGCTCCGCAAGAGGGGTATTGAAGCAAGTGATATATGCAATGCCCAAATGGAAAAATACCCTTCTACAACACTGAAGAGGGACTAAAAATATGAACATTTACAGTAGATGACATCCCCCAAATCAGTATGAAAACATGCTAAAAATGTCATGCAAGAACTAGGATACATAAGGCTATAACATGAGGTACCCCAAAAATTCATCAAACCAGAAAAGAACCTTAATGAAATATGTCAAGAAGATCAAGATATGACTTTTTCCAGCACTGATGATGGCCGAAAACAGAAGCTAGATAAGCTTAAAAAAGCATGCAAAAATGGGGGTCAAAGAGGGGTATAATGGAAAGTATAACATGGAGACCCCCAACAAGGTTTATCCCTTCTACAATGTTGTAGAGGGACACAAGATAAGCCTACTCACAGTTCATGACATGCTCCAAACCAGACTACATGTAGGAAAAAAAAATCATACAAACTTACGGTAAATAGGAGAGATTGTGAAGCAAGTACAAGATAGAGGACCGAAACAGGATTGAGCCCTTCTTCAATGTTGAAGAGAGACTCAAAATAGGGCCACTTACAGTTTACATTATGCTCGAAAACAGATCACTCATAGGCTAGAAATTTCATGCAAAAAAATGGCATATAAGATGATATTGAAGCAAGTGCCAAATTGAGGGCTCAAACAGGGTTGAGCCCTTAAACAAATATGAAGATAAGCTCAAAAGAGTGACCCTTTCAGTTAGGGTCGGAGCCTAAAACAGTGAGAAAATAGGCTTAAGAAATGAAGCAAGAAAATACTACAAAAGAGGGAAATAGAGACTTACCCTTGTAGACCTTTTCTTTTCTACCTCTTGGCTTGAGGAATGTTGCTTCTAAGCCTCTGAGAACCTCTCCTTGTTGCTGGAAATGGAGTGGTGGCGGTGATGCTTGATAATGATGAAGAAATGGCACCAAACTTGAGAAGAATCAAAGAGATGGAGATGGATATGTGTTTGTAAGCTTGAGGCAAGGGTTCTAACTCTTGAGGGAGAGAGAGAGAGATGTATGCATGCAAGGATGGTATGTCCAAGTGTATCAAAGAGTGTAGGTCTTAAGGGATTAAGTTCCTTTGCTTACAAAATATCCCCCGAAATCAGATATTTTGGGGGATACAACTATACAGCTGTAAAACACACCTCCCAAGAAGCATGGCCGGCCATCTACTTTTGCTGGAGTTGGCCGGCCGGCCACCCCCTATGGCCGGCCGGCTAGGGGTCAAAAGGGCCAATGAGAATTACTGGCCGGCCACCAAAGATTGGTGTCCTTCCATGTGTGTACAACAAGACCCTATGGTTGGAAGTTGGCAACTCTGAAACAAGAGAGACAACAAGCCATTTTTAAAAGGGGGTTTAAAAGGGTCAATTAGAGTTACTGGCCGGCCATGTGTTTTTAGGATCCTCCCATGTGTGTACAACACAAATATGTGGTTTTGGCTCGAAGAAAATGGCCCTAGGGTGTTCAACATTAGCCCGGAAGTGAGAAAAACGGGCGCCGGGGGGCGCCGGAGGAGCATAACTGGTTGCTGAGACAATTGCTGGCCTCCCACCCTCCAGTGATCTTCCTGGTGATAAAACAGAGGTACCTGCCAAAAATGAACAAAAACCGATGCAAAACGAATGCTCGGGGCGAATCTGCGATTCGGGTCCAAACCGTTAAGCACGAAAGTGGTGTTTGGCCCAAGTGGGTATCTAAGACCCGTGTCCCTCGAAAGGGAGTAAATGAGATGCATGCCAAAACCGAAGGAATCGGAGATGGTTGGGTGGTCCCAACCGAGGCACACGTCTTGACTCAAAGCCCAAAACCGGGCTCCGAAATGGGCAAAATGGCCTACGGCCACGAAATGTAGCCCACGGCCACTGAGAGATGGTCTACGGGACCTCTCCCTTCCCTCAGGAAAGAAAACAGAGAAAATCGAGTTCGGTTCGCAAACCGAGACAAGGCACAGAAGAGAGTTCGGAAGTCTGGAGGCAGGGCGCACGGCCGCGACTCTGAGACTTCTGAACGAGCACAATATGCAACATCACCGAGCGCTCAATCGGTGACGTCTGAGTCTTAAGGTCAGTCAAAAATGGGGTGTCTACACCCAGCTCGGTTTTAAGTTTAGCTCGGCTGGATAAGCTAAATGGTTTTTAGCTCAGCTGGAGAGGCTAAAAGGTTTTCAGCCAGGCCGGAATAGCTAAAGGATTGTAGCTCGGTTGGACAAGCTAAAACTTTAGCTCGGTTTATAGACAGGTAATCCCTATCATGCTGCACAGATGGAATTAAGGGGCAATTGTGAGGGTAATTTATACAGGTGAATTGGGCCAGGATAAGTAATGGGCCGGTGTGGGCCGGAGTATGAAGCGAGTAAAGGACTTCATTCAAGTAGTCCGTCGCGGAATATTATCTCGATTCTGAATTAGCCCGGTTAGTCCGGTTGGATCTTCTAGCCGAAGTAAAAGAATCTATTTTTCTAACTGTCCTGAGTTAATTCGGCAAGTATCTTCTATGGATAGCTCGGTCGTATTATGGGAAGCCGAGGTAGGAGACAGTAAGGTAGAGCCGGACTAGCGTATAGGTTGGTCACTCCGGTTAGTCTAACATGGCAAATGTTACTTCGGTCGTAAGGTAGTTCGGCTGAGGTAAAACCATCTCACTTGGTTTAAGCAGTGAGGGGGGTGTTGAGAGAAGCATTATTTCTCAGGAGTATGAATCCTAGGAGGACTCTACATGGAGGAGTAAGAGTCCTACTAGGATTGTGTCACACGAAACCTATAAAAGCTCACCAATATCACCTTTGGAAAGGCAACACAATTTTGTTTTCTGAATACACAGAGCTTTTGTCTATTTGTCAAGCTTTCTGACTTAGGCATCGGAGAGGTTTCTGGCACACACCTGCCGACTAGCTCATGTTTGTGTTTTCAAGTGATAAAGCGACGTCGTACGGAGGAACGCAAACTTGATCAACAAGATTATACGAGAAGGTGTATTTCTTTCCCGTACACATTAAAAATTCAGTAATATATGATTATTATTATTATTGTTATTTTTTTATAATGTTTTGTATTGTTGTTAAAGTAGAAATAGGGCGAAGAAGATTTGAATCTCCTTGAAGATTTTTGGTGGGGATGAATTGGAATTTTAGAATAAACAGGAAGATGAAGAGAAAATCAATAAAAATACAGTAATATATGATTATTATTATTATTGTTATTTTTTTATAATGTTTTGTATTGTTGTTAAAGTAGAAATAGGGCGAAGAAGATTTGAATCTCCTTGAAGATTTTTGGTGGGGGTGAATTGGAATTTTAGAATAAACAAGAAGATGAAGAGAAAATCAATAATGTTACGGATCTCTGAAAAATGCAATCTCCACAATCTCACTCACTTGTGATTGGTCTAGGAAGGAAAGAAAAAAAAGCACACACATGATTGGTCTACATCATTTTAGGGTTCACAAGCATTTTTGAGAGAAAATACTTGAAACTTAAGGAGAAGATAAACAGAGTTGAATATGAAGAATACGTATAAATAATTTGAGCGTATCATAAGAAAAAAAAATAATTTTAGAATTTAATTTGTATTTTCTTTATTAATAAACTTAAATTAGAATACAATAAAAATTAATATTTTAAAATTTTAATCAGCGGACTGAATTATTATTTGGGTCCAAATAGAATCTCAAAAACTATATGTAAGCCCAAAGATCATTCGCATATTGGTCAGCCCATTAGAGAAGTTATTGGTTTACCAATAATTTTTCAGCCCATTGGGGGTATTTAACCCGGCCCAATTTTTACTTGTCTTCTTAGTTCTTCCGCATAGGCATAGTTTATCGACTCTAGCACCATTTGTCTTGTCTTGTTCGTCTCTCGCCTTTTTGCTGCTCTGTGAAGAACAACCCAAATTTGTTTTTTTTTAAACTGAAACTTGAGTTTCAACTTCTTCTGGGTTTCAATTATTTCTCTCTCGTTGTTCCATTTTTTATTGTTATTTTTAAAGATTCTCATGTTCTTTTGTTAATCTGAATCTTTGAGTGATGTCTCTATATGAATTGATTTTCGTTGCAATTGATTGATTTTGTCGAGTTGGGTACCTATTTTTCTTGATGGGTACTGCTGCTGCTCAGTGCCCATTTCCATGGAAATTTTAGGGTTTTGCTTCCCAAAGTGGACTTCTCAAGCTTTAATTTTTCTGCCAATGGGGAAATTTCAAGATTGAACTTGTACCCAAGTTCTGCTTCCTCCGGCACTTCCAAGGTACTCAAATACTTGCATTTCTGTGCCCTTGATGAGATATGTTTTGATTGACTCTTGGTTGTCTCTGATTTAGTTACTGTAAAATCTTTCATTTGTATTGTAATATATTGAGGATTCATTCTGAATATTTGTCTCTCTTTACAAATTGAATTACTTAATTAGGTTTAAGGCTGCGACCTTTGTTAAATTTGTGATCATGAGCATATTTGTTTAGTTGTAATTTAGCAGAAATTTATTGGAGTATCTGAACTTGGTTATGCTTGAATGTGGTGCATGGTGAACAATGAAAATTTACTTTATTAGAAAGCTTAAGGAATTTATGACGTTAATTTACCGTAATGCATAAACTCACTGTGCATAAACGAATGGTTATAACAATAACTAGGAATCTAGGAAGCACTTACTGGAGCAAGTGATGGAGAATTGATGAGCATGCATGAGCTATTATATTAGATGGACTCAAGGACAAGTATCAGAGGTGTGCATCCAAATATCAAGCCTTCGTTAACTTAAATCTTAGGATATTAGGGTATGTATCTAAAACTTAGATATGGATATGGGGATAACGTCATCAACATTAAAATATTACATATTGTATAATATCTCTGTTATCAGAATCTTACGATTCGCGATTCGATTCGCAATTTTTACAAAATCGATACGAATATAAGGGTGAATCTATTTTGGAAGTGAATCACACGATTTACAATCGATTCACGATTCGATTCACTTTTTACGATTCATGCAATTTTTAAAATTATTGTGTCCGACATATTTTTGACTCTATTTTTCTTCCAAATTTTTAGTAAAAATGACATAATACAACTTCTAATAGCGTTTAATACCAAAATAACCAGCATATATACATTATTTGTTGTTATTTTAGTAATCATGAAGTTTTTAATAGGATCCAATTAGATTTAGTCAGACTCAACATATCTTTAACCTTTCTTCTCATTTTTTTTCCCTTTAAAAAATTGTAATATATCTTCTAAAGATGTTTAAGATTAAAATTACACTATGAATTATCTATTACTATTTTATTAAATTAAATATTACGTGTATGAGGTCAGGTATACTTTTTAAAATATTTTAGGCTTTAAAAAAAAAAAGATTCTAAATGATTCTTTATTGTTATTTGCACACTGTTACTTAGAAAAGTATGTATGCTTATTGTCCAAATATCAATATCGTTGTTTATTATTGTTACTTTAGAAATTGATAATTTGTCTATTTGGTTATTATTTTTATTAAGAATGGTTGATAAGAAATATTTAAAAAAGAAAAAAAATGTAAGATGGTGATCTTACATAGGAACGTTTGTTAACTTCTTACTTATTAAACTACGTGATTATCATTCAAAATAACATTTTTGTTGATTTAAGTATAAATATTTTATATTCATAACATATATTTAACATCTAAATGTGTAAATATATGTTTTTAAATAATTTAGAAGAAGTGACCGAATCTTTACGATTCACGATTCGATTCGATTCGCGATTCGGTACGAGACCATTTCGATTCACAATACGAATCCCGATTTGACAACTATGTATAATATCCTTAGAAAAGATGTTGTAAATTATGTATAAATATACTTGAAATTAAATTGGGTATAGGAATATGTAATTTTCTATCTGTCATTATCCACGTGAAAGGCTATAGATGTTTCTTTACTAGAGAATGTGAGTTTCTTCTTTTTCAAACATTGTAAAAATTAGATGATCCAAGTGTCTAAAACATATCTCACACCCTTACTCTTGTCATATCCGGTGGACATAGACACTTTGGAGGAAATAGAAGAGTCAATGTAACATATGCATGAGTGAACCGAGTAAGGAGGAATAAAGATTAGAAGCAAGAGGACGATGATTAGTCTATTAGGCTCTCCAAGTTCATTTGTGTTGGTTTACTTGTAGTGGAATTGGTCTTCTGCCACAATAATAATAATAAATAAATAAATTATGGTAATGTATGGCAACATAAAGAGCTGTTGGCAGGGTTCAAAAAGTTTAACAGGCAAGTACATTTTGAAAGTTGTTTATGTAGAATGGCTATTAAGAAATCCGTTCAACAATCTAATTGATCACAAAACCAGAAAGTATTGAGAGTTGATCCAAAAGAGAAGATAAAAAGTTTCAAGAAGAATAAAAAGAGAGGAGAACACAAGGGTCAAAACTCCAATATCATAAAAACTGCCAATCTTAAACATAATTTTGTTATTTCACTTAGAAGTATGGACACTTAATGTGTCCGTGTCAAACAAGTGTCGGGCACCGACACTCCTTGGACACGTGTTTGGTATTCAATTTTTCCATGTCCATAATTAAAAATAAAATTCATAATTTTGAACACGTGTTTGGCACCTATTTTCTGGCCATATCTATCACTCAAAAATAAGTGTATGACTTACACTTCTTGGACATTTGCTAACACATAATTTTCAAAGTTTGAGAATTTGACATAAATATATTATACCCTAAAAAAATGTATAATTAGTAAGAATAATCCTAGATAAACTTAAATGAAAAATGAAAAACATGCGTAAATGTATTGACAAATGGCATAGGAAGATGAGGGAAATGTTGCAAATATGTTATGTTTATTGGTCTAATTTTTAACTACTATGATCCAACAATAGTCTAAAAATTCATATAAGAGAATTGGATGCAATTTAGTATAAATAACAGTAACTATTTAATTTTATATATATTATGCACATATATAACTATATAATATTAATATATTAGGGATAACCTGTGCCTAAAGGCACTTCCAACAATTTTTTTGATACCACATGCACTATAGAACTTAATTAAAATTAATCAATTCAAAATGACAACAATTTCACTACAATTTAAGACTTCACATGTTAATTGGTGTTACATGCATAACCATGATAAAAAAAACTTTGGAGTATAGGGTTCGAGTTTATAGATAGATGTTGGTTTGCATTAGAATCTAACTACTAACATACTAACTGCTATCTTGTGGGGGGAAAAATCACCATGAGGAAACGATAAGCCATCTTTTTGCCATTGCGAGGTGGTGCTTGAGCTTTCATCTTTGATCTTTATTTTTAACTACCAACAAGAAGAGAATAAGAAAAGGGAAAATTGCATCACACAATTAGCACAACTCGAATTTAAATAATTTTTTCAATTACTTATAAATTTGTTTTTGATGTATAGGATTACCACAACTCGTTGGTACCTCTTTATTGATACTTCTTTTTTTAAAAAAATATTTGTTGAATTAATTTGTCCTTTATTTCTTTGTTTTGTCTACAATAAGCATCCAACCCTAAAGTACAACAGATTCTTCTTGAGCAGGTCATCTACTACTACGAGTTAGTGAAATGGTTTTGTGGTTTCTGTATCTCCATTTGGAGAGTTTTTATATGAATAGAATTTCTGATTTAATTGTTGAGTTATTATACTTAATCGTCTCGCAATATATTATAATATTAAATAGTCGTGTCGTGTTGTCCGTGCGCCATTGTCTGATTTTTAGTTAGAAAATTATTGGAAACATATTAATTGTTATACATAAAATTCATTTAAAATGTTGAGGTAGTAATACAACAATCCATATATGTAAATCGCAATGATAAGTATTTTGATATATTAAAAAAAAAGAGAAATAACAAATCAGTAGAAGTTCTAAAAATAAATTACAATTAGTGGTAAACTTTATTAATATTAGTAATGAAAATTTTAAATTTTTTCATGTATCTGTAATATTTTTTTGAAAGTACTGCTCGATAGAAATTTCTCCAATAAAATAATTACAAAATGGTACATAAGAGGGGGCTTTATTTTGGGACAATAGATGGGGTTTGTTTTTCAGTAAAGATTTGTTTGATCTTGATTAATTAGTGGTTGCTTGTTTAATGTGTAAAAAGATGAGAGTAAATTTGTTCACACACTTTTTGAATGTGTGAATGTTATACTCCTTAGTAGTTATTAGGATGAAGCAAATTTACTTGTAACTTAACTGAAGTTATACAAAAAGAGTATGGTTAAGACTTCTTTTGGGAAGTAGATTAAAAGTCACTTCTCAGTTTTTAATTCATTTTGGATTACATCAACTCTCATATCTTTTACTCTTTTTTAAAAAAAAAAATTAGAAAGTCAACTTTTAATCATCTTTTCAAAACACTCCTAAATAGTGTTATACTTTTTCTTGCTTAATTGTTCAAATGAAGTGGATTTTAGTTAAGTTACAATTCTAGAAGTTACAAGTGGAATCTATTTTATCTTGACAGTTAATAAAGTGTAATATTCACACTCTTTGAACAAAGTGTGTGAAGGAGTGAATGAACAAATTTATTTCATGTAAAAGACTAGGAGTGTGAACAAATTTGCTCTACCTAAAAGATTTGTTTGTAGAATTCTTGGGTGGGAAATCAAAATCGGCAATGATACATATTATTAAAAGTGGTGTTTTAAAGCATCATTAGTAAGTTAGTATACATTGAAAACAAAAAAAAATTAAAAAAACATATAATATTATTGTGACAGTGGATAGGGTCTATTATCACATCATTAAAGTTACCATTAATTAATGGCCTCAATCATTTTTCAATTAAAATCTATGTTTACATTACAATTCTCAATCGCTAAGTCAAATGATTGAATTCTTTTCCAGCACAGAAAATGTTCCTGACAAGTACCATTGGTCCAGGTACTCCATTAGATTAACAAACTTTAAGAGTGTAAAATGCCTGCGGCCTGACGCTTATCCGCGGTCTAGGATGAACTTGGTCCGCGTAAGTTTGTTTGGGCCTAGGTCTCGAGCCCAACTTGAGACTTTGGGTCAGGATCAGGGTTATTATTTTGATGTTTGACCCGGTTAGGCCCTGCTCATCGACTCATTTAAGGCCCGCTCAAGATCTAACCCGAGACCCAAAATTTTTTTTAGTAGAAAATAATAAAATTTTGGTAAAAAAAAAAAAAAATTTATTCAGGCCCAGGCCCACCGACTCAACCCACCCAAGGCCCGAATATTCCTTGGGCCTAAGTTTGGGCTTAATTTTTTAACCCATGGGTCGGCCCGACCTTACCCGAATTTTGACGGGAGCCTGTGAGGCTCGACATGGGCCAGGCCGGAGGCGACTAGGCTGAGCCGGACCAAATTTACACTCCTAACAAACTTGAATTCTAGGGTATTTGGAAAAATGGTTGAGCTAAAATAGTCTATTAAAATATAAAATAAATTAAAATAGTTAATAAGATAAAATGTCATATTCAATCCATAATTATTTTATTTTTTTTCTCATAATTATCAAATCAACTAAAAAAAAAAAAAACTAACGTTCCAAACATAATTATTTTAACCAAACTAAAATAATTAAATAATCAATTAAAATAGGTAACTTCCCAAACAGGCCGGAATTGAAGTAGTATAAATTTTGTTGGTACTTTGAAGTACTTTTTCTTCCATCTTTTTTCCACACAAATTGGAAATTCTAGTCCAACTATGATGTACTAGGTGAGTGTTATAAAAAATTTGGAAAATGTGTAGGACTTTTTAATAAATAAAAAAAAATTTGTATAAAATTTTGTAAAAATGTTTTTGAAATGTGTAAAAGTTATTTTGAAATTATAATCTCTTTTTGAATATTTTTCTTTGTTATTGACAATAGAATGACCTGTCATTAACACGAGTCACAAAAAATTGATAAGTACAGTTATATTGTGGTGTTTTGAAAAGTTGATAAAAAATTAATTTTTTGACTTTTTTAGTCTATTTTGTCTTTTTATAGGTAAAAATATATGAGAAGTGATATGATCCAAAATGGATAAAAAGTCAAAAGATGATTGGATTGCCAAAGCACCCCATTATGTGATAAGTAAAATAAGTTTTAGTATTTGATTATATTTTTTTTTTTTTTTTTTGATCAGCAGTATTTGATTAGTGGTAAGTAAGATCAATTTTAGTGATAAATAATAAAAACATATTTTGTGATATAAATTCGGTTGTTGTAGGATCATAAAAATCATTTTATTTTCAATTAATTATACTTTGGGTAAATTACACTCACTTCTCCTGAGGTTTGAAAAAAAAAATAATTAGTTTCAAAAGCTTGACATTATTACATTGATTTTTCTTTTAATAAGTTTAAAACGATCAAAACAAATGCATATGGTGGTAGACATTGAAATAAATAAAGATAAATTTATATTTTAGTAAAAAAGATACGAAAATATTATCTTTTCATCACTCATGAATTATTGATATAAAAAAAAAAAAAAAAAAAAACTCGAGAGAGGTCAGTATAATTATGTCAAGTGTAAGGTTAATCATATTTTTTTTAAATCGCAGGAGAGGTTAGTACAATTTACTTTTTTATTTTCCATCCTTGTAATTTGATACTATTGTCCCTTTAATTTTTTAAAATTATAAATTAAACAATTTAATCCTTACCCTTTTAAGTCCGATTTGAATTTAATTATTCAGAACTTAAATTTGAAAATAACCAGGGCCTTAGATTGTTCCTAAATACACCCTCTGTCCATCTCTTTTCCGAAATTAGTGGAAGACAATAATGAGTCGATCAAAAAACTTTAGGGGGGAAAATTGATTGTCATTTTGGATTTGAAAAAAACTACAATAATGTAATTGTGATGAGTGATTGTCAATTTCCTCCACCTAAGCTAGTAATCAAGAATAGCTTATCCTAATTCTGGCTAGGGTCCATGTCTCACCGTTCCAAACACGACGCCAATTACGTAATCCATAGATTTCAAATTCTCTGTCCCTACACATAGGGCTATTTTGAGAAGATGGTTAAGAATTATTTTTTGATTTTTTTAAATTTTTTTGTGTGAGAGAGAAGTGTGTTAAAAGTTGAGAAGTGACTTTTAACCCACTTCCCAAAATAATCCATAATTATTAGGGTTGATGACGCCCAAACACAAGTTTGAGTTGTTTTAAGAAGTTGGTTAAAAGTTGGTTGTTTGATTTTTTTTTTTTTTTTTTGAATTTTTTTTAAAAAATGTAAAATAAATAAAAAAGTATTGTGACTCAAAATAAGTTAAAAGTAAAAAAAGTAACTTTTTACTGTCTCTTCAAAAGAGGCCTTTGTAGTTCATCGCTTCTGTCTTGAAAGAAACAAATAAAAAATCATGTCGTATTCATGTTGTGTTAGAGAATTTTTAGTCTTAAATAAAAAAATTCAAATTTCTTTTTAAAATTCATAATCAAACACACAACTCAAAACTTAATTCAAAAATTATTTTCAAAACTCTATTTTTAAAAAAATTAAAATTATATTTTTTATTTTGTTTTTTAAAATTATTTTTAGAATCATAATTTACAATTAAAACTCAATTCACAACCCCACACTCAAATTAATAGATTCTAAAACTGAATCAAACGAAGTCTTAACTTTTTTTATTTTTTAAATTGTGATTGGGTTGTATTTCAACTTGTATCGTGTTAACGTGATATCATAAAAAATTCTTCCTTATTTAAAATAACTAAGTGTATTCTTTTCTTTTCTTTTTTTTTGGTGGCAAGTAAATTTTAGTGGAAATTACAATAAAATAAAATAAAACTCAAGATATGACTCATAACAAAATAAATCTTAAATTTTTTATTTTGTAAATTTAAATCGTAGAATTTTGATTTTTTGTTCAATGTAAACCATTTGCCTATTTCTGTTAAAATCGATAGAAACATTGAGTTTAAAGGCTAGTTTGGCATGTACTAAATAAGTTAAAAAGTCAAAAAGTCACTATCTTATTTAAATCACATCATCTTATTTAAATCACATCACCTCTCTAACACATCACATCAAACCCAACCCAAACCCATCAATAAGTCAAAAAGTGCACTTTTTTAAGACATCCCAAACCAACCTTAATTATTAAAATACTATTTTTCTGTCGATTTTACTTAATATAAATAAGACAATAGTTTAGATTGAAAACAAATCAAAATTTTAGAATTTAAATTGACAAAATTAAAAATTTAGGATTTATTTTGTTCCAAAATCTAGTTTTTTTTTCTTCTTCTACTATATAAAGTGCTTGCTTGGCATGTGCTAAAATAGCACATGCTATTTTAACACATTATCCTATTTTGGTCACAATCATCTTATTTGGGTCACATCATCTTTCTACCATATCACTTTAAATCCAACCCATATTTCACATTTTTTTCGTAAAAAGTCAAAAAGTATACTAATCTATCATTTCCCAAACAACCTAAAATTTAAGATGTTGAATTTCAACTTAATTTCATTTCTTTAAAATTTTTATTCAATGGGATTAAATAAGGAATTTAAACATGTTATGGTACCCTTATATGGAAAATAATATTAAATATGTAATTAATTATTCATTAAATATGTCATTCATATCAATTGTTGTGCTAGTTTGACCTTAATCTAATTTGTTTGAGAAATGTTAGGGATCATGAAAAAAATTTCATGAAAATTGTCATGAAAGATTTGTAATCCTTAAATTATCTTGATTAGTGTGTAGTGCTTTATTCTAAGTATAATCCAAAGGTCGCAAATCTTTCATGATCATTTTCATGAAAGACTTTTCATGATACCTAGCATTGCTGAATTTGTTTATATGTCATGTTATTGTATTTTGTCATAAACAAGTCAAATAAAAAAAATGCCTAATCTTAACTTTATGGGGTTGTTTTGATAACAAGTTAAAAAAGTTAAAAGTCAATTTTTAACTCATTTTGAATCACATCACCTTTCATATAAAATAATTAAAAAAACCAAAAAAAATTTAAAAAATTAGTTTTTAATTATCTTTCCAAAACACCTCTATATACAATTCGTGTTGGGTTAATGTATTGTTAAAAATAGTACATATTTTAGGGAATTGGGATTATTGGTACAATTGGCTACTGTAAGTCCTTATGGAAGTTTGTCTTCAGTTTCTTTTGACAATTTGAATTGTTCATATTATAGAATTTGTTGAGTAAATTATGCATGTAAAAATCAAGTTGCTTGGACATTTATAGCCCATAACAATAGCACATTTATCTTTTTATAAAAATAAACGATTAATATAATTTTGATATTCTTTTAAAAATAATTAAGACCTAATAATGAGCTTATAAATGCGTAATTAATTTAATTATTTGCATGAAATAACATGTTTGATGCCCTTAAAATATCAACCATTTAAATCATAAAAAAAAAGTGCGGTATCAACCCCGAAGTCATCATAGCAAGGTTTTGAAAATCGGAACGAACCGGCCGGTTCGACCGGTCGAACCGTCAACCGGTCGGGGTTCCGGTTCGGATGCACCCTTTGAACCGGCCAAAACTAAAAACCGGTGTATTTAGTGAGAACCGGGAAAACCGACGGTTGAACCGGCGAACCGGTCAACCCGAAGCTGGTTCGCCGGGTTGTTCGACTCAGATTTTTTTATTTTCTTTCTTTCTTTCTTATTTTATATATATATATATATATAATATAATATAATAATATAAGAAAATTTTAATTTGAAACTCTTTTTCAAGGGTCTCCTCTTATGAGGAATCCCATTAAGAGCTTGATGAAATTATTGTGAAAGTCTTTACCTATTTATAAGAAAAAAAAAATTTCAAAAAGACTTAAGAAATCCATGTGAGATTCAATCAAATGTATTGGAGGAAACATTGAAATTTTGATATCCCTCTAAAATTTTTGTTCTCCTTTCAATCAAATTATTTGAATTAAAATCATATGGAGGAAATATTAAATATTTGATTTCATCTTTCAAAATTGAAATTAATAATATTTTAAAATATATTATTATATTTTTCAGTAAAAAAAATATTAGGGCAAATATTTAAGATAATTTAATATTTTTAATTTATAATTTTATTACTTATATTTTTATTTAAATATAATTTTAATATATTTATTACGTCACGGTTCGATTCCGGTTCAATTCAACGGTTGAAGCGATGATCCGTCCACTCAATTTTTTTTCCGATTCGTTCACCGATTTGGTTTTTAAAATATTGCATCATAGCAACATCCGCATATCCATCTTTAAGATGCATTTCTCACTGTGTACCTTTTTTTTTTTTTTTTTTTTTTTTTGGTGCACTATATATTTTCCGGGAAAGGAAATTATCTTTTAAATGCATTTCCAATATCCACTTAAAAAAGGTGTTCGATTTTTTTTTCCTTTTATCAACGAAATTTTTTTTGTTGATGAAATTCAATAGACAAGCATAGTTGATAAAATTCCTTATTTAATCCCAATGAAAAAATATTTAAAATGTCATTATCCTTTTTCTCATCTTTGCACTTCTTTTCCCATTCTTTTTTTGATCCGTCTTTAGCAGTTATGACTATCTATACTATGGGAAAAGAAGGGTGTGGGTGTTTAAATAAAGAAGCAAATAGTTTTAGGCATTTCACAATATTTGAGATGTTAGGTGCAAATCATATGTTATTTTTTTAATCAATTTATATACAAACTTTTCTTTGTAAGGTTTATATTGATATAAATTGGTAGTTTAAAGATGACAAAGTATAGTTTTTTTTTTTTTTTGGAGAGAGAGAGAGAGAGAGAGAGAGTAAAGTGATATTAACTGATAGTTTAAGAGAATAAACTGTAATTATCCTTAAATTTAGGCAAGGGTTACTGGAAAATGAATAGTTATTGAGTTGATTTTTTTTTATTTATAAAAATAACTAGTAATTGGAACATAGGAACTTTAACTGGTAATTGGAACATAGGAACCTTAACTGGTAAGACGATGGAATTAGTAGATGTTATGATTAGAAGAAGCGTTAGTATAGCTTGCGTACAAGAAACTAAGTGGACGGGTGATAAAGCTAGGAAAATTGAGGAACCGGTTTTAAACTGTATTATAGTGTTGAGGATAGACACATAAATAGGGTAGGAATCATAATTGACAAAAGTCTTGTGGAGAGTGTAGTGGCGATCACTAGGAAAAGGGATATGATTATGCTAGTTAAACTAGTTAGTGGAGGGAATATAGTGAACGTTATTAGTGCATATGCCTCTCAAGTAGGATTAGATGATCAGACTAAGAGGGATTTTTCGGAGCAAATAGATGAGATCTTACAGGAGATACTCGTAGCAGAGAACCTGGTTATAAGTGGAGATTTTAATGACCATGTAGGCATAGATAAACTAGGCTATAAAAATATGCATGGTGGATACGGTTTTGGTGACAAAAATGAGGCTGGAGAGAGCATCTTAGATTTTGTGTTGGCTTCTGACCTTGGGTGGCAAATACTATGTGCTCCCTCCGTCCCAAAATATTAGTCCCTTATTCCATTTTTCATTGTCCCAAAATATTAATTCCTTCTCAAAAATCAAGGACAAAAATAATATAAATTTTCTATTTTGCCATTCTTTTAAATTAGTAAACAATATAAAAAGTACAATTATGACATTGATATTCCCAAAAAAGTACTATCAAAATGGTAATTTTGGAAAGGGTTTGGTTATGGTGTGCAATTTACACCTTACACCTTACACTTTACACTTACACCTTACACTTACATCTTTTGTGAAAAATTAAACCTTACACTTACACCTTTTTTGAGGTTGCACACCATATGCAACCCACTTACACCTTACACCTTACACTTACACTTTATACTTATACTTACATCTTACACTTACACTTTTTGTGTAAGTAGCACATGGTGTGCAATTGCACACTTAAGAAAAGTCCTTTTGGAAAATGAACTTTTTTAAAGTGCAATAATTGTACTACCAAAAAAAGTTAGATTCCCCAAAAGAGATCATTATTTTGGAACAGGGGGAGAATAAGAAAAGGGAGGAGCATTTGATAACCTTTAAGAGTGGATTAGTTAAGAGCTAAATAGATTACTTCTTAGTGAGAAAAGTGTACCACCTAAAATGCAATGATTGTAAGGTAATTCCTGGAAAGAGCCTAGCCTCTCAGTATAGGATTTTGGTACTAGATTTTAGAGGGTAATACCAAGTTAGGAAGGATGGTGGGTGTCGTAAGACGAGATGCTGGGACCTAAAAGGGAATAAACTAGAAATATTTAAGAATCGAATGGATAATGAAGGTACTTGGGACTAGGAAGATGATGCTAACACTATATGGAACTCGATGGCCAATTGTATGCGGAGAATCTCAAGGGAAGTGCTTCGAGAATCGAAAGGAACGAGACCCAGCTCTAGGGAAACTTAGTGGTGCAGGAAAGAAGTTCAAGCGCTAGTTAAGACAAAAAAAGAATGCTTTAAAAAGTAGCAGAATGATAGAACTAAGGAAAACCTTAAGAGCTATAGATTGACTAATAAAGAAGTCAAGAAAATAGTGAGAGAGGCTAAGTTGAAAGCTTATAATGACCTATACACTAGACTAGATAGTAAGGAGGGAGAGAAGATGATATGCAAACTTGCTAAGATACGGGAAAGGAAAACAAGAAATTTTAATCAAGTTAAATACATAAAGAGTGAGAATTCTAAGGTATTAGTGAAGGATGAAGGGATTAAGGAAAGATGGAAGAATTATTTTGAGAAACTATTAAATGAGAAACATGGAGTACGACAATAGGGAAGAAATAGTCGATGTCGATAAACCAAGATTATAGGTTCTATTGTAGGATTAGGAACTTTGAAATGGAGATTGTACTTAAGAATACGAAATCAAATAAAGCTTTAGGACTCGATGATATCCCTATTGAAGCTTGGAAGTGTTTGGGTAAAAAAGGAGTTGCTTGGTTGACTAGGTTGTTTAGCAAAATTTTGTTGACTAGGAACATGCCAAATGTTTGGAGGAAGAGTATTTTAGTGCCAATCTATAAGAATTAAGGTGATGTCCAGAATTACAACAACTATAGAGGAATCAAGCTAATGTGTCATATAATGAAAGTGTGGGAGAGGGTGATAGAGTGCCGATTGAGAGATACAACAGAGGTGTCAGAGAATCAATTTGGGTTTATGCCTGGTAGGTCAACAATGGAAGCGATCTATCTTTTGAGGAAAGTAATAGAAAAGTATAAAGAAAAGAAAAGAGACATTCATATAGTGTTTATCGACCTTGAGAAAGCATATGATAGAGTGCCCCGGGATATAATATGGTGAGTGTTAGAGAAGAATGGGGTGACAAAAGGTTACATCGATGTGATTAAGGACATGTATGAAGGAGTGGTGACCACTATTAGATCGCCAACTGGAGAGATAAATGAATTTCCTATCATTGTAGGGTTATACCAAGGATCTACCTTAAGTCCTTATCTTTTTGCTTTAGTTATGGATAAGTTGACGAAAATAATTGCACTTATGACGATCTCCATTTCACGTCGTAAACTATATTAACTTTACACGGCATGCTTGTCACACCCCACTTTTTATTACTAGGAATCCATTACTAAATACATTAAATTAAGTCATTTTCAGAGATAACATGCGGAATATCCTTACATTACAAGAAGGAATAAATAAAATTCTCTCATTTGAATGTAAAATGAATGCAACAGGAGCATATCTAAATAAATTGCCCAAAGGCTTATATCTTTAAAAGCAAGGGAAAGGGTTTAACCTTTTTACATAAATGGCGTTCCGTCCACAAATAAAAGGCCCCGTAGCCGACAGATAAAGAAGATTCATGACCTTGAAACACTTTTCCATGTTCACCTAAAAAAGATTAGCAACGTGGGATGAACATAAAGTCCAGTAGGGATCTCAACATGATCCTCAACAATAACAACTTACAGATAGTTATGATCATGAATGCTTAGTCTCATACTATATAATAATGTGACAGTTCATACACAAATATACATATATAAGACTTTTCTCAAAATCATTCATTTTCGTTCAAAAGCGTAAGTAATTCACCTTTCTTCCTTCTTGTTAATCTTTCCCAAAATTTATGACAATAATAGATTTTTGAAACAAAACATTTTCATCAAACCCATTACATTCTCTCCCACTTTCCAAACTTACACTCGATTTGCCTTTTCAAAACATGTTCACAAGTATTCGATGTTCTTAATTTTTTTCACAATCTCAACACATTACTCATGTCTACTTCCCACACATTCATGCCCATGCAAGTATACCTTTAGTACAAAAGTGAACACAATAAGCATCCAACAACTATGTACTTCTACAATTTAGGCAATTCGGCCTTCCAAAACCACAACCATCATAACACATAACACACTCAAATATACTGAAACAATAATAAAAAATAAATTCTACTCTACCTGCCTCAGGCATGGTAAGCCAATGATACATCTTTTCACAATGAAATGCCAATTTGCCAGACACCGGCTGGAAGGTAATGGTACTTCTGCCAATTCTCTAGGCGCTAGCTGGAAGGTAATAGTACCTCTCATTCTCAGTGCAATACACAATTTCCAACCACCACTTTGTACAACAAGCATAATTAACTTGAGTGCACTACATTCACATAATCATTTCAATCATCACAATGTCATCCTCCACCGATGACCAAGGATAAAACCTCTAAACAAAATGTATTAAATACACGTAATATCATTATCCAATTCTTAAGAGGTTTTAAGCCAACAACAACAATATTCCAAGGTTTCATCTTTTATCCAAAGTTCTTTTCTCAATTTGTAAAAAGGTTATAACTACCTCTTCTTTAAAAAAAAAATGGTTAATTTCCATAATTCTCCAATTCACAATTACACCAATTATATATATATATATATATAATAAATGAGACTCGTTTCCTTCATTTAGCCAAAAACTCAACCCACGGATAACAATGCCATAACCCGCTCAATTTCACTCAACAAGAATATTTTCCCATAATTTCTAATCTCATTATTAACTCCCTTTTTGCAATTTACAAACTACCAATTTGTTATGCTCAACTATGAACAATCCAACACAAGATAAATCCTAAAATCATAAGACCCGGATTAATCTCAAATTAATTACCAAGTCATTAATCAAATTTCTTAATTCATAACACGATTTTTCTACAATTTCAACCCTTTTTTGTCCATTAGGCATTGTAAAAAGAAAATGTAGGGCTTCACCTCTTTCTCAACATAAACATGTTAACCACTCCCCAATTTAACCCAAACAACAACCAATTTCACAAAATTTCAATTTCAACTACCATATCTTAGATCCTCTGTCATGATTTTCGAAAAATCCATAACAACATGGTTTTTATGCAATAAAACTTACCACATGTCTATCTATAGACAAGGTATTGAGAAAGATCAAAGAAATCCCTACCTCAAGAGAGAAGAGGAGAAATGCCCAAAAATCAACTTTGCTGGAATTCGATCTCCATCGATCAAGATGAAGCCCTCGATATGCGCATCATTTTGGTATAAGGAACTAGTACCAAAATCTCAATGGATTCTTGGGATTAAAAGAAAATGTAAAGTTTTGAGGGTTTGGGTAGAGAGAGATGAGAGAAAAATAGAGAAAGATTGTATAGAGAGAGAGAGAGAGAGAGAGAAAGAGACACTCAACAAATGAAATGAAAAGGGACAAAATAGCAAAACATAGCTGAAAAGCATGAAATTCAAGATAGTTCACGTGCCTAGCAGCACGTACGGCGCCCTCTCTCACGCGATGCGTCTTGACTCTCACCCTGCGTCGCGGCCTCTCTCGCATTTGCACTCTCGCACCTGCATTTATTGTAGTGTGCACACAGCTTTCCCTTGTTTCCCATACGTATGACCTAACTTTCCATACGTGTGGCCCTGGCCCTCCAGCCCGAAAAATCCTCGGCTTCTCTCCTGACACTCCAGAGTCGACCACGCACCCTCTAAAATGAGTGAAAACTCGGAATTGAAACAATACAACCGAAAATTTTGAAAAAGAGTTTTCAACAACTTACCCAACATAACTTAAATAGAAATGAGATAGTTTTTGAACCGGTCATCACAACACTAATGCATGCCGTGAAAATTTCTATTAAAAAAGATTTTAATCCGATTTTTTTATGACATGCAAAAGTATGTCGCAAAAAAATATATATATTTTCACAGCATACAAATATTTCCATTTAAGATGACATATTTTATGTTGTAAAATATTATACCTTTACATGGCATACATTAGCATGTCGTGAAAACTTCAACTAAAAAAAATTTCAATCTGATATCTATATATTATATAAGGAAAAATGGGTTTTTAACTTACAAGTTTTGTAAAAGCTCCAATATCCTAATCCTAATTTATAATTTTTTGATTTAATTTTTTTTTTTAACATTTATTGATTTCTTCCAACCCACAAACCCTTTTGACTTCTCTCATAATTACTGCAGCACCCTTTTCAATTTCTCCTATACACTATGGTTACACACAAAAATAAAGAAGGTAAGAATTTAGTTATGAATCTCAAAAAGATGTAACATTTAAATTTGAATTATGATTTAGTAATATAATTATCTATTTTATATATATATATATATATATATCAAAACTTTAAATCACTTAATAGGACAAATTAATCAATTTTCTAAAATTATTGCTTTTTTAATTTATAAATTAGATTAAAAAAACTATTGACTAATTTATTTATTTAATAACAAGAATATTTCATAATTGCTCCATTCTAATCTCTCTCACTGATTTCAAAATATATATATATATATATATTAAGACTTTCCTTCATTCTTTCTTCCCCAAAAAATTAGATAATTTTTTTCAGAAAAGTTATAGATATCTATCTATATCTTATATATTACATTATAACATAACAAAAAAAAAAAAAAAAACTAAATTTCAGATATACAAATAGATAAAATTAATAAATTTGATTTTTATTTATTCAGTTAAAATCTTCCTTTTGCATCTCAATATCCAATTTTAAATTTTAAAAATATTTACAATTTATCTAAACAAATCTAATTTGAAAATATCTCCCACCATTATACGTTAAATCAATAAAATCCACATGTCTATCACAAATTACCTAAATAATAATAATTAAAAATAAATAGAAACAACAAATAAATTAAATTAAAAAAATAGATACCCTTGACTCCATCTTAAATAAATTAAATAAATAAAAAAAACCGAATAGAAACCACAAAAAAAGAAAAAAAAAAAAAAAGAAAGAGATAAGGATTTAGATATGGATCTAAAAAAAAAATATGACAGTATCTAAATTTGAATTATGATTTAGTAATATAATTATTTATTTTTCTAATGTATATATATCAAAATTTTAAATCACTTAATGAGACAAATTAATAAATTTTCAAATCTTATTTAAAGAATAATCCCATTAGTCATCCAAACTTCTAAACTTCGCGGGCACTAGCAGAGGAGCTAACAGATTGCGTTAGGTGAGGTTTAAGTTGTTGGAGATAACATTCTTCCACTCTATAAATTTATTTATTTTTTAATTTTATTTTTTTCCCTGTGTGATTCTCTTTCTTTACTGTTGGTTTGGTTTCGGTTTCGGTTTCGGTTTTAGTGAGGTTTATGTGTTTGTTTACAGCTTTGTATGGTAGAGAAGAATTATTGATGATTATGGTTACAATCGAAGTATCTATGTTCGTTCTATGCTAAGAATTTTGATCAAATTTTGTTTTCTTTAGTGAAGACCATAAAATTGAAGTAAAAAAAAATAGGTATCAAATTTTTTTTATTTTTTTGTCATTTTATTTTATAAAAAATGTGAAAATTTATTGAGAATTCTAGATTTTACTATAACATTAGATCTTTGTATAACTAGGTAAATTTAAAACTTTTAAATAACATTGTGTTCTTTATTTTTATTCTATTTCTATCCCATTAGACCATTACTAGAATTTTTTAGTTTGTTAATTATAATTCAATTAATTGAAAATGAAAGCTTAATATAACTTTTCATATATATTATAGTTAATTTGTTACAACTATAGTTGTATATAATATCATAATATATAGGGATAATCTCTAAATATAATTTATATTTTTTTTTATGTGATTAAAATAGTCCATCTTAATAGTATATAGAAGAGTTAGATGGTTTTTTTTTTTTATCTTTAAAAACCCAATCTATTTTTTTTTTTTTTTACTTTTTAATTTTTTCAATTGAAATAGTCCATATTAATAGTATATAGAAGAGTTAGATGGTTTCTTTTATCTCTAATGTAACAACCCAGATTTTTAATTATTCTGTAGAATTTATACTAATATTATTTAATCACAGTTAGGAAAATATATAATTTATTATATATTATTATGTGTAATTTTGTAAAACAATATAATTATTAAAAGTTTAGGGGTCAAAATATAAATAAATAATTAATTTACTGTTAGTATATAATAAAGTGTAATTTAATTAAGAATTAATTAATTTATATAATTATATTAAAATATTGGGTCAAAATGTAATTATCTTAAATATTTATTAAGGATAAGAACAAATCTATATAATTATGAATTAAATCTTTGGGAAAGTGACGCGTAGCCACGTGTTGGCCGCGGACGGGGCTCACCTCCCTATAAAAGGGAGGCGTTTCACCTGGAGAAGAAAAGAAAGAAAAGAAAGAAAGAAAGGAAAGAAGAAAGTAGGAAGAGAGAAAGAAAGAAAAGAAAGGAAGAAAAGATAATGGTAGCTGAGATGGTCTTTGATAGTGAAAAGAAAGAGTAAGGTATTAAAGTTAAGGTGAGTTATATTATACCTTGAGCCACCAAAATATATTTTACGTATATTTTAACTTACCATATTTTATTTTATACAAGTTATGTTTTATAAATTATTATAAACTATATTATTATTTCAGTTACGTGGATTATATTCTGAACCTTATTTGCTTAAGAGGAAACCCATGGGTATGTTTGTTTATATTTTAAAAAATATTTGACTATGACCTTATATACAATTATGTTTTGTAAATACCACCACGAGAGTCTTACGCATTGGGGGACTTAAATAACCATTGGCATCTGTTTGATCACTTTGTGGTCCTCTGTTTGTCATAGATCCATTAACCTCTATTCTGTGCGGAGCAAAGTGCTGTGCAGAGATAAGTGCTACACTATTGTGGGAGCCACTTCTGTAGTCTGTACGAGCCACCTCTTGAATCCGTACCTGCATTGCATGCGAGCAAAGTCTTTGTCTGAGGAGATAAGTACTACACTATTGTGGGAGCCACCTCTATAGTCCGTACGAGCCACCTCTTGAGTCCGTACCTCTGTTCTGACTATCACTCATGTGACCTATGTTCTGTTCTGTTCTATACCGTGGTTATGGTTATTTATTTACATAATTTTCGTATTTCAGTTTCTGCTACTTAAATGATTTATTTACCAAACTGAGTTATGTAAATGTTTTGGCCTAATTAACTATCTATGGTTATTTCGTGTCCCTTATACTCTTGGTATAATATCTCTCACTCTGCCATGTGCTTATAGTTGTTTACCAATTTTCAGGAAACATGTAATTCAGAAATAGCTTTTGGAAAGTCTTAGATGCGAGGCTGCGAATTAGACACACACAACACTTTTATTGATATTTTTATATGTAAATATTGGCATTTTTTGTCAATAAATTTTGTAATAAAAATAGAAGTTCTAATGATTATTTTGGTACGCTTACTTAAATATTACTTCCCCTCGCGTTTATTAATTTGTTTAAGAATTGACCAGAGGTAACTTTAGTTACTGGCCATCACGATACTTAACCCTTGGGTACGGGGAGCGGGTCGTGACATCTAAAAACTCAATCTATTTTTTTTTTTACTTTTTAATTTTTTAAATTGAAACATCAATTGTTTATATCCATAAAATAAAATTGATAAACACATATCAAAAGGCTACACATTTTTTTTTCTTTTTCTTTGTTTTTCATTTTTTAATATGTAGGATATTTACAAATGGAAAATGTTTGACACTCCAAATTTTTTTTGCCATAATCCAACTTATAATGATGTAGTAATAAATGTCAATTTTTGTAATAACCCGAAAATTTAAGTTGTTTCTTAAATTTTATTATAAATGAGAAAATTCCTAAATGTTTAATTAAATATTTTGTAAGAGAAAAATAAAATATTGAATGTTATGGGTGTATGTGATAAAATGTAATTTAATTTACATTGTTATTGTGTAATTATTCTATTAATTAAGATTAATGTAAAATTAAGTAAAATCATTGTAGATAAACCTCAGTGAAGTGGATAAGCTCAAGAGAAAAAAAAAATAATAATAATTAAGATGCTTACGGATAAGCCCGCCAACCAAGGCCATGGGGTAATGCCATATGGTTCCTTAAGAGACCAAAGCATTGCATATAAATAGGTGTAGATATCTCATTTTTTACCGTCCTTAAGACTTAGACATCATCGTTTAAACACCCGATGATTTCACATGCTCGTGTTCATTCTGAGCGCTTGAAGTTCTTGGTGGAGTGCCTTGCCTTCAGGCCTCTCAATTTGTCTATTTTGTGCTTGGTTGTGAACCAAGAGCTTGTTGCTTTGAATCTGGAAGAGAGGGTGGCTTGTCGGCCATCCCCAATGTCCATCGGCCATGGCTTGTGCCTGCTGGCCATCAGTGGTGGCCGATCGGCTACACTGATGGCCGGTCAGCTACATTGATGGCCAGTCGGCCATTTTTCTCCTTTTTCAAATATTTATTTGTGAGTTGTGCCAGCTGTTGGTCACTAATGCTCATTTCCATACAAGTGTATGAAGGGATGAATGCAAGCCTTTGACTTGATTTTCTATATAATGGGGGGTCTTTCTCCCATTTTGGGAGGTTACAGAATTTAGAGCAAAATTCTCTCTCTCTCTCTCTCTCTCTCTCTCTCTCTTTAGAATTCTCTCTCTATCTTCTTATTTTGTGCTTGATAGTTAGAATTCTCTACACTTTTGCACTAAGACCCTTAACCAAACATTTTCATCTTGGAGCTAAGGTTCTTTGAGGCTTAGTTTGAGCTCCTAAGGGTGGTTTAAGCCCAGAATTGTGACTGTTTTTTGTGTTGTGCTTCAAGAGGTAAAAAGCTTGACTTGTAAGCTTTATTTTAAACACTTGCTTTGCTATCTTTTCACACTACTTTAAGCTGGTTTTCAACTATAAAAACCTCTATTTTTCAGTCCTAAAAATGGTTGTTCAAGCCTATTTTGAGCTAGGGAGTTGTCTTTCCTTTTTGCTCTTTGGCTTGTAAAGCCTTTTGTGCCATCTTTTACCATCTTTAGATCAAACTTTTTGGCCCTTTAAACCACTGAAATCCAGAGTTATTTCAGTGGAGAAAATCAACTTTTGAAGTCCAAAAGTGGAGGGGTTAGCCTCTCCTCCATATGTCTTGCTCTCATGCCTAGGTTGCTTCACATGTTAGCTTGATTTTCTAGCTTAACTTAGCTTAATCTCAGCATGTTTTGGGCTCTGTTTTGACATGTTTCAACTCTTTTTTTGGTTGGTTGAAGCATTTGTTGCTTGCTTTTTGTACTTGTAGTGCAATTGTGCTAACTAGTCTAGCATGCTTAATGATTTACCCTATTATTCTAGCTTGTGTTAGCTCGACTCCAGTATATTTTTGCTACTGTTTTGACATGCTTTAACTCTGTTTTGGATTGGTTAAGTCCTTCGAGGCTTGTTTTGCATGGCTATAGTGTAACGATCTTCACTAGTTCATTGTTTTGAGGCTTTGAGCATGAAGTGTTTGAGTTGTTTGCATGTTGTAGCATCATTTTGCATGTAATTTCAGCATCATAATCTCTGTCACATGCTCATTTATTTCACTCTTTCATTACTTTTGAGAGTTGTGCTTTGAGTCTCATTTGCAAGCTAACATGCGAGCATGTTTTTCCAGCATTTTGTGTCTAAATCTCAGCATGTTTTAGCCACTATTTTGGCATGTTTTAACTCTGTCTCAAGTTGGTTTAGTCCTTTAAGGCTCGTATTATGTGGTTGTGGTACAATCTCCTTCACTAGCTTAATGTTTTAGGCTCTCAGCATGACTTGCATGTGTTGTTTTCATGATTTAGCATCCTTTTGCATGCTATTTCAGCACTGAAATATCTGCAATCTCCTACCATTTTTCACTCTTTACTTCGTTTTGAAAGTGGCTTTGAGCCTCTTGTTGGCTTAAGTGTGGAATTGAGGCTCTTATGCCTAATGGTTTAATTCCTTCATGAGTTCATTACCAACAGCATGAGGCCTCTTTCATGCTCAAGGTACTTGTGGCTTAAGCCCTCTTTCCAATTAGAGGACTCTCACTTTGGACTTAATTGGCTAAATGACTAATCGGTACTGTAAAATGTGTAAATAAAACATGACAAATAAAACTCGAGCAAGTTAAGCATGTTGCGTTGCATTGCATGTGTTTTGATCGGACGTTAATCCAAACACAAGAAAAATGGGATGTTTCATACTCAAAGTGATGAAACGTGCCATTATTCTTGGTCATCATCACCCTTGATCATGCATGATAGGGTTGTGGTTTTGTTGAGTCTTGTTTTGCACTCATTGAAATTGTACAAGCTTAGTTTTTTGGCCATCATGCATTGAAAATGCTTGGTTGATGGTTTAGGAATCAAGAGTTACACTCCTTTGAATTTGTGTAATAATAAGGAGGGTAACAATACATACACTTCTTGAGAATACACTGTTTTGCCTCTGTTTGCTCTCTGTTGCAGCAAAAAAAAGGAAGTTTAGGAAAGCGATGGCCGGCCACCCACATGTATCGACCGACCCACCAAAGCGATTGACCGAGACACCAATGGTAGCGGACAGCCACCATTGGTAGCCGACCGGCCAGAAATGAATTTTTCACTAGTGTGCTCCTAAGTTGGAGCAGAGGCATTCTAGGAGTTGGCACAAATTTCAGAGATCAAATTAGTGCAAACAGAGGCATCCGATGGCAAGGCGGTGAATTTTTGGGAGGAAGCCAACCAAGTATGCATATCTCCCTCACCCTCGAGGCCATTTAATCGCTTTTGTTAGCTTAGAATAAGTTAGCTAATTCATTTATACAAGTGTTGTAATTAATTAGCTTAATTCATTTTGTAATATTTTAATTAGCTTAGCATAGCTAGTTATTCAATTCGTTTGTAATAATTAGTTAACTATAATAGTTAATTAGTTTCATTTTGTAATAATTAGCTTAGCTTAGTGTAGCTTAGCTTATTCATTCAGACCCTCCTTCGAGAGGGCGTAATGTTGTAATAAGTGTGTGTGTGTGTGTGTGCATGCCTTTCAACCTCGCGTCTTTCTCCCTTTTATTTAATCGCTTTTGATGGTTAGATTAGAGACATGTTTTGATTAGCATACCTTATGCTTGCATGTTTGCATTCATTCATTTGTCTTGCATGCACCGAGACTCGGTGCATCATTCAAATTGCATTGTATTTCAATATACCTATTTGAATACGTGTTCTAAAGCATGTTATCAAATTGTATCATATGCCATATTAGTAGCCGAGCCTATTAATAGCATATTGCATGTGTTGCATTAGGCATTTTGTATAGTTAGGGTCATACATTGTTTCTAACTAGTTTTTTTTGTTTTGACTTGGAGTACATGGTAAGTTTTATGCTTTAGCATATTTGTATGAGTGCGAGTGTTACCATGATAGCATGCTTGCCATGAGGCTATTTGCTTAAATGATTAACTGCATGAATGTCTGTGGATGAAGGCTTGATTGTTTGAATTGGAACAATTCAACGAATGAGAGTTTTAAGCCCACTTTGCAAAGTGGCAAATCATGTTTTAATCCCATCATGTTTGGTGGCAAATCCGCGTTTTAAGCCCACTTGAGGGTGGCAACTTTAAACCATTTTCGAAAACAAACATGAGTTGAATTTGTTCCAATTCTTGAGATTTTAGTCAATACTTGCTTGTGTGTGCGTCACATAGTAAAGTTAGCTAATAACCGGATAAGAACACATGAGGTTTGTAAAACAACATATCATGGTTAGTAGAGGCCGATTCTTTGATCGGGCGAGCGGGGGTGCTCATTTCATGACCTTCTCCCCTCGTATCCAAGTTCCCGAGCCGAGGCAACTTTGGTGATGACGGACACCTGGCCTTTGGCACGAGTAAGGGTTTCTTAAATTTTTCCAAAATAAAATATTTAGGTGGCGACTCTGTAATCTGGAAAAGCAGTCCAATTTTGGCATTATTTAATTCAAAATCTGATTTTCCAAAATGATTTGTCGGATTGGACTCTTTGGTATTTATCAGTTTCACATTGCACTTTGTGAAATTAGATTCAGAACCGTGACAAGAGTCCAAACTATAGGACCAATTCGAGCCTTTCCGAAAAGGGGGGGGGGCGCGAAGAAAGTCAAGCTACAATAGGGGTGCTGGGAGAAAGTTAGGGGAGGAAAAAGAGGTGTGATCGGTTAGTAATAGGAAGGAGCTCTGGTAAACGGAGAAATAACAGTAAAGGATTAATATAAAGATGAGTTATATTATATCTTGAGTCATCATAAAATATTTTACGTATATTTTGAGTTACCATAATATATTTTATATGAGTTATGTTTTATAACTTATATTTATATTTTAATTATGTTGATTATTTTCGGAACTCTATTTGTTTAAAATGAAACTCATGGATATGTTTGTTTAGCTTTTAATAATTATGTGACTATGACCTTATATACAATTATGTTTTGTAAGTACCACCACAGGAGTCCCATATCTTAGGTGATTTAAATAACCATTGGCCTCTGTTTGGTCACTTTGTGGCCCTCTGTTGTTATGGATCTATTGACCTCTGTTTAGTGCGGAGCAAAGTGCTATGTGGCAATAAGTGCTACACTATTGTAGGAGCCACCTCTATAATCCGTACGAGCCACCTTTTGAATTCGTATCTCTATATTGTTATAAATCAATTGACCTTTGTTCTAACTGTCACTTTTGTGACCTCTGTTTTGTTCCGTTTGATACAGTGGTTATAGTTATTTATTTACATAATCTCAGTTTTGCTACTTAAATGATTATTTGTTCAGACTAAGTTATTTTAAATATTTTAGTTACATAACTATCTATGGTTATTTTGTGTCCCTTATGCTCTTGGCATAATATTTCTCACTCTGCCATGTACTTATAGCTGTTTACCAATTTTCAGGAAATAGTGCAATTCAGAAATAGCTTTTGGAAAGTCTTAGACGCGAGGCTGCAGAATAAATACACACAACACTTTATGATATTTTTATATGTAAATACTGGCCTTTTGGTCAATAAATTTTGCTAATAAAATAGAAGCACCGATAATTATTTTAGTACCCTCACTTAAATATTATTTCCGCTCGCGTTTATTAATTTGTTTAAGAATTAATCGGAGGTAACTTCAGTTACTGACCATCACGATACTTAACCCTTAGGTACAATGAGCGGGTCGTGACAAATGGTATCAGAGCCTAGATTTTTAAAATTATTTTTATAAAAGCATTGGAGCATAAGACACATACACAAATAGAATGGGGGAAATGTTGAGTTAGATTCCAGGTTATATTTAAATTAACATTACAACATTTTCTTAGTTTAGTGACATTTGAAAGTGCCACAAAACTATTCTTCTAATGACATTTTTTGGTCTTGTGGCATTTTGAATAAGTGCCACATCTATTGGTGCCACGGTAGATACGAGTGCCATGGTAGATACTTGCAAGTGCCATTGCACCATCATGGCTAAAAACTTTCAATGACATTTTAATGTCATAGTAGATATTATTTGTGGCACTATCAAGCGCCATTAAAAAAAGAGTTAGTGATACTTATAAATGTCATTATACCATCAAGACTAAAACCTTTCAGTGACACTTTAATGTCATGGTAGGCACTATTCGTGACGCTATCAAGTGCCATTCGTGAAGATAATTCGTTGTAGAACAATTTGATCTGCTCTTACAGAGACTCGAACTGCCAACCTCCCGTACCATAAACCTTATACACCACACTCTTCCCACTACACCTCTATAGCACCATATGATTATATATGCAACATATATTATTTATATAGTACATACATCTATATTAATATAAAAGTATATGTATAAACATAATTTATGTAAAATAAACTATTTACTAGTAAAATAAAAAAAGACCACTTTTGGCGACTAAAACTATTTTTTGATCGCCAATTCTATACTTTTGGCTACTAATTGTTTTTTAGTTGCTAAAAAACTTAACTTTTGCCAACCAAAATCTGATTTGGTCACCGAAGATGCACTTTAAGTTACCAAAATTTTGATCGCCAAAAAATTTAATTCCCGCCTTAAGATTTTAGTTCTCCCGCGCTAAAAATAGCTACTTTTGGCGACTAAACTTATTTTTTAGTTGCCAATTATAGACTTTTGGCTACTAAAATTTTTTTAGTCACTAAAAAGTTTTACTTTGGGCTACTAAAATTTTTTTTGTCACTAAAACCAATATAATCAGCGACCAAACTTAATTTTGGTCGCCAATTGTAGACTTTGGCTACTAAAATTGTTTAGTCGCAAAAAAGCTTTACTTTTGGCTACTAATGCTGCTTTGGTTGCTGAAAGCTATACTTTCAGCGACCAAATTTTTTTTGGTCAGTAAATTTAGTCGTCGAATATGCTTTTTCCTGTAGTGTATATTGAGTTTAATTTATTTATTTTTAATCATTTACTGCATTGTAAAAATTTTAAAAATATATTGCCATTTTTTGTTTTTTCAAAAATGTCATTATAAGCTTGGAAAGTTTTTGACTTAGTGGTATTTCTCAAAATGCTATAAAATATTTGTTTATGAAACTTTTCACCTAAGTGCCATAAAAAGTAATTTGCACCTACGTAGTGTCCTGACATTTTTTAAAAAATGTCATTGCTACTAAAGTTTAGTGGCATCTGTTGGTAAATGTCACGAACATAATTTTTTGTGTCATTATTTTATAAAATACCATAAACTTGATGTGACATTTCTTTATTGAAATGCCACTAGAGCCTTATATGTTTGTGGCTTTGTGGCATTTATTTATATGTGCCACCAAATATTATTTTTGTGGCATTTTCTAAAAACATGCCACTAGTATAGTGTCACTAAAGTGTGTTTTTGTTATAGTTTTGTGACACTTGTTCATTGAAATGTCACTAGAGCCTTTTATGTTTGGCGTTTTGTGGCATTTTTAAAAAAACGTGCCACTAAATATCATTTTTGTAGTATTTTCTAAAAATATGCCACTAGTGTAGTGCCACTAAAGTATGTTTTTGTTGTAGTTTTGTGACACTTGTTCATTGAAATGTCACTAGAGCCTTTTATGTTTGTCGTTTTGTGGCATTTTTCAAAAACGTGCCACTAAATATCATTTTTTGTGGCATTTTCTAAAAATATGCCACTAGTGTAGTGCCAAAAAAGTATGTTTTTGTTTATTTATAAATATTTATGTAGCAACAATCTTAGTATATATAATTATGGTATTTCGTTAAATTTTGTAATTAAGATGAGTTATTTGTTACTTTATATAAAATTGTATATATCTTTCATATATATGGTGAATAATTTGAAGAAAAAATTTTTAAAAAAAAAATCGTGGGTTCAAATTTATAATCTTTCAAAATTTATAATTTTTTTTTTTTAAAAAAAAGATACTAATTTTGAAATTATTTCTCATTAGTGGAAAGTTCACAGATAAAATAAATGAAAGTTCATCTCAAATTCCTTCAACTTTTACATATGATTCTGTCATTTCATTTCGAGCCACTTGTTTAACTGTATTCTCATTTTTTTTTTTTTTAAGAAATAAAACCATTGAAAAGTTTTTAAAGTCAACCATTGTTTCTCATTTTAGCCCAAAACAACTTTTGACAAATAAATAGTGAGTTATTTTTGGTAATAAAATTTTTTTTTTTTGGGTAATGATTCGACAATATTTTATATCAGATTAATCATCAAAGTTATTCTTGATATGTATATTTATCAGAGTGCACAGCGGATAACTTACACATGACAAATTTCGAGGACGAAATTTTTAAAGGAAGAAAGATTGTAACAATCTAAAAATTTAGGTTGTCTCTTAAATTTTATTATAAATGAGAAAAATCCTAAATGTTTAATTAAACATTCTGTAAGAGTAAAATAAAATATTAAATGTTATAAATATATGTGATAAAATGTAATTTAATTTACATTTTTATTGTGTAATTATTCTATTAGTTAGGAATAATGTAAAATTAAATAGGATCATTGTAAATAAACCTCATTGGAGTAGATAAGCTCAAGAGAAAAAAATAATAATAATAATCAAGATGCTTATGGATAAGCCTGCCAACCAAGGCCACGTGGTTCCTTGAGAGACCAAGGCATGGCATATAAATAGAGGGAAAATGGCTGAGACCCCGTGGGTATTGGGGGTCCTCTCTGATTGGTCCAAAACTTGATTTTTTTTTTTTTTTTTTTTGGGATTCTGGCCATTGGCGATGCCCCACAGCACTCGGGTCTTTGGGTCACCCCCCACTGGGGGTCCCCAGCATTGCCCTAAATAGAGGGTGTGCTGGGAGAAAGTTGGAGGAGGAAAAAGAGGTGTGATCGGTTAGTAATAGGAAGCAGCTTCGGTAAACGAAGAAATAACAGTAAATGATTAATATAAAGATGAGTTATATTATATCTTGAGTCATTATAAAATATTTTACGTATATTTTGAATTATCATAATATATTTTATATGCATTATGTTTTATAACTTATATTTATATTTATATTTTAATTACGTTGTTTATTTTCTGAATTTTATTTGTTTAAAATGAAATCCATGGATATATTTATTTAATTTTTAATGATTATTTGACTATGACTTCATATACAATTATGTTTTGTAAGTACCGCTATGGGAGTCCCATGCCTTGGGGATTTAAATAACCATTGGCCTCTGTTTGGTCACTTTATGGCCCTTTGTTGTCATGGATTTATTGACCTCTGTTCTGTGTAGAGCAAAGTACTGTGTAGACATAAGTGCTATACTATTGTGGGAGCCACCTCTATAATCCGTACGAGCCACCTCTTAAATCCGTACGAGCCATCTCTTGAATCCGTACCTCTGTATTGTTATAAATCCATTGACCTCTGTTTTGACTGTCACTCCTATGACTTCGCTACGTTACGCTTACATTGTTGGTATCGTGGTTATGGTTATTTATTTACATAATCTCAGTTTTGCTACTTAAATGATTATTTGTTTAAACTAAGTTATTTTAAATATTTTAGTTACATAACTATCAATGATTATTTTGTGTCCCTTATACTCTTAGCATAATATTTTCTACTCTGCCATGTGCTTATAACTATTTACCAATTTTCAGGAAACAGTGCAATTCAGAAATACCTTTTGGAAAGTCTTAGACGCGAGGCTGAGGAATAGACACACATAACACTTTATAATATTTTTATATGTAAATATCGACTTTTTGGTCAATAAATTTTATAATAAAATAGAAACTCCAATGATTATTTTGATACCCTCACTTAAATATTATTTCCACTCGCATTTATTAATTTGTTTAAGAATTGTCCAGAAGTAATTTCAGTTACTGGCCATCACGATATTTAACCCTTGAGTACGGAGAGCTGGTCGTGACAATTTTTATACAATTATGAGAAGCGAATTAATTAAATTACACATTTCAACCAACCACATAATCAAATTTTAATTATTTTAAGATGTTATTTCACTATAATTTCAATTAAGAGAATCTCCAACCCTTAATATATTTTTTTATCAAATTATAATTTAATAAAAATTTAAAAAGATGAAACGTTAAAAATTATTGTTTTTTCTATCAAAATTGGTGAAAAGAAAAAAAAAAAAAAGGATAAGAATGAAAGTTCTTTTAAAAATTGATAAAAATTTAATGAAAAAATTAAAGTAATTCATATCAAATCAAAATTTTTATTCAAATTAGATAAAAAAAACAATTAAAAGAAAATGATAAAAGTTTGAAAATATTTTGAAACCTTCTTATTTCTAAAGATTAGAAATCCGTGTGTGTATTATATTCATATTGTATTTTCAGTTATGAAATTAAAATCAAAAGAAATGTAACTTAAATTATTAAATTAATAATAAAAAGAATATATTAATTATTGTTAAATATCACTTTACTTTATATTTAATAATAAAATTATATATTTGTTTTAATTATAACTTTTAAATTTGTATATTTTCATAAAAAGAAGAGGCATGTCATAACTTAGTTAATCTCATTTAATCAGGTTTAACTTTTTTTAAATACAAATTATCAAAATTATGCTAAATATATTTATATATATATATATATTAATTTTTTTAAACTAATAATTTAAAAAGCTATAAACATAAAAGTTAACTTATAATGAATCCTAAGTTTGCTTCTCTCTCCTTTTATGATGCTTCCATGTTGTAGTGTGAGATTCTGCTTGGCATTTCATTAGGATGAGTTCATAAATAAAAGTTGCCTATTTGTTTTTCAAGGAGTAGGGATTCTGGGTAATAATAATTATGAAGTATCACCTTGTAGAACTTGAAATTGTCTCATAAATACTGTTATGAACTATTTAAGAATGTCTCATGTCTTAATGAATTTCCTTTGATAATACTTGCATATTTGGATCCATAGGACTTGGTATAAAATGATTCTGTGGGCTACTTAATGGATAAAGTATAGCATTTAATTATGCTGTCAAAAAAATATAGAATTTTTATCACAATTTTTGGTCATTTGTGTCTAGGTCCTGATGGCTGTGGGCCACAGAGAGACAGTTGTGAAAGCTTTGTGTGATGCCTAATTTATGTGCTTTTCATGTTGTTTTTTAGTGTATTAGTGGCATTGACTTTGCTTTATCTGTTTATTTTTTGCCATGTTTCTGTATAAATAACATGGTTAGTTGGTGGTTTGACTTTAGGTTTTCTAGTTGGCAAAATTGATGTTCACATTTTACATGAGTTCTCTGTTTTGAGTCCATTCATGACTTTAAATTGTAGTTTTAAGATCAATTGAAATTTAAATCATAAAATAAAATATGTTACCAATTGACAGAGGAGCCTGATTTTGGCTTTGGTCATACTTTTTGATCTCAAAAGGTGAATTGGAAATTCCTACAAAATTGCTCTCAAGCTTGCTTGAAGGTTATAAAACCTTGCAGATTTCTGGCTTTAATAACCATGCAATGTTAGTGAAAATTTTTATTCTCCTTGTTAAAGTAGCATTATTCAGTGTAAAATTGTATGAATCGATATAGAAGTCAGGTGTTCTTTATCCACTATTAAAATTGTGTGTTTAAAATTCATGTTCTATTTTTTCATCAAATTTCTAGTCAAAATATATAAGTTCATAGATGTGGGAGTTAAGTAGATATTCTCTAATAGTTGAGATGTCTTAAAGTAATTAACCTTATTTTTATATGGCATGACAAAAATGTTGTAAAAAATTATAAACGACATACAAAATATGTCATTAATGTTCAATTTATTACTTTTTACAACTTTACCTCCATGCTGTAAATGACTCAACTTTTCACGGCATATCATATATTGACATTTGTGTGCATGCCGTGAAAGAGTTTTTACGACATGCATTGCAAGCCGTAAAAATTCAATTTTGTTGTAGTGTTTTAGCTAAGATGGAATATGACTCCTAACTAATCTTATACAAAGACTTGGTCAAAAAAACACCTAATCAAACTAACCTCCCACCCAAACACACTAAGATTGTGTTTGGCTCATAAATTTAAGTAAGAATTTGAAAAGAAAAATGAAAGAGGTGGATGAATTATAGCTATATTTCATTCACATTTTACCTAATTTTTCTCTTTTTATTTTCAAATTTCTACCAAAATTCACGAACTAATCATAATCTAAGCTCATCAAGCTGTAGAAATTATCTAGTGTTTTGAGAATATCACGTGATTGTGTGTCCAACTAATGGTATTTTGTCATTTTCCAATACTATCATTTCTCCTTGCTATTGAACGGATAACATCACCATAGTAAAAATATTCAAAATACTAAAATAATTACTCTGCGGAAAGGGTATGGAAAAATTATTCTTGCTAGGTCATTCGTTGTTGAGCAAATAAAAATAAAAATTAGGAACTAATATTAATTATTCAATTTCTAGGTGGAGACTATGGAGAAAAGTGACAAAAGAATGATCATTAGCTCCCTCCTATAATAGTTGATAGAATTATACACACGTCTTTTGCTGTTGTCCACTTCAAACCCTGCACATGAAAAATTCCTTCAGCTCAATGTGTGAAAACGAAAACACAAAAATACAAAACGTAATATACCCTCTGGAGTGTTTTGAGAAGTTAGTAAAAGGTTAGTTTTTTTGACTTTTTTGGTGATTTTTTTGACAAAAAGCTGACTTCTTTTGGGTAAAGAAGCTGACTTTTTTTATTAAAAAAACTAAAAAGTCAAAAAACTGACTTTTTTAGTATGTTCCCAAAAGACTCATAGATGTACATTAAAATTATTCATGTGAATGTTGAAAATAATTACTAATTGACAAGGATAATCTCGACTGTTGACAAATATCTTAATTAACAAGGGTGATCTTAATTAATTAATCAATAAATTAATTAATTTTTGCTTCTTGTGCTGTTACATTTATAATGGAGTTTAGTATTGACTTTTTTTTTTTAATATTTATTTTTATTTATTTTTATATTTTAATCTAAGAAAACTGTCGCCTATGGAAACTTTTTTTGTAAGTAGAAAAAAATGAGTCAACAAATTGGCTTATTTGGGGTGAGCCTAATTGAGGAAAATAGACATATATAGTGAGTTAACTAAGCCGCAAATAACCTAAGTTCAGTTAAATAACATATTATTCAAGTTTGGTTCGAAAACTTAATGAGTTTTAAAATGTATTTTAAATTTGACTTGTTAATATATTAAATTGATTTCAAACGAGTTTTAACCATACCAACCTCGAATAGCTTAGTTTTGTTGTAATCCTTATTGAATGGAGTCTAAACACTTGTTGCATTTATCTATATCTATACTATATATTAAGTAAAAAGGGATTTGTAATCCCAAGTCTTGTGGGAGCTCCAATCTCCCAATCTAAATTTCTTGATTTTTTTATTTAAAAAAAAAATTCTTAGCATTTATTAACATCTCCAAACTCCAAAGTCTTACCCTCATAATAACACTTTAATGCATTAAGAACAAGCATAAAAAAAATTCTTTAAAATCCAATACATATGAATTTCTTGAAAAGTCCCAACAAATTTGATTATTATCCCTCATAATAACACTTTAATGCATTAAGAACAAATATAAAAAAAAATTCTTGAAAAATCCAACACATATGATTATTATCAAAATATTAAATTTTAATATAATATAAAAAAGGAAAAAAAAAAGACATTTAAAAAAAAAATTTAAAAATCACAATTTACATATATAGATAATTGTAAATACAATAAAATAGGAGGGCATTCATGTCTACACGTTTTTTTTATAAGATCTCCTTCATTATAATAAGATAACACTTTATTTCTCTCATCTTATAATCTATCTATATATATGTATATTATATTATCTATACTATATATTAAGCAAAAAGGGATTTTTAACCTCCCAAGGCTTGTGAGAGTTTCAATATCCCAATCTGAATTTTCTAAATTTTTTATTTTTTATTTAATTTTTTTTTCTGTATTTATTGATTTGGTCAAAATCTCCTGATCAACATTTATTAAATTTTTTCAATCCACATGTCTTTCCACATGCCTGCATTTATTGATTTGGTCAAAATCCCATAATCAGCATTTAAAATCCCATCATACAAATAATTATAGATACAATCTATGTATAGTTACTGCAGTGCCTTTTTCAACTTCTCCCATACACTATGGTTAGTAATAAGATTGTTAAATTATTTTTATAAAAAATCTTTAAAAACATAATTTATATATTAAAAAAATCAAAAGCAAATATAAAATATCTATAAAGTTTATCTAAATAATAACAAAAATATTTCATAATCTCTCCCTCCTAATCTCTCTCACAATTTTTTTTTTAAAAAAAATATTAAAACTTGTATTCATTTTCTCTTCTCAAAAAAATCAGATAATATTTTCTATTAAAGTTGTAGATATCTACCTATATTTTATATATTATATTATAGTATAACAAAAAAAAAAAACTAAAAAATTAAAAAAAAAATCTTTAAAGCTTATCTAAATAAATTTTAAATCAATAAAACTCACATGTCTATCACATATGTAACTCACATCATAACTTACTTAAATAATAATAATTAAAATCAAATGGAAATCACAGATAAATTAAATTTAAAAAAAAAAGATATCCACAACTCCATTTTAAATAAATTAAAAAAAAAAACCCGAATAGAAACCATACAAAAATAAAAATAAAAATAAAAAGATATATCTATTTATCTATCTATATCTATACTATATATTAAGTAAAAGGAGATTTTTAACCTCCAAGGCCTATGAAAACTTCAATATCCCAATCTGAATTTTTTAAAATTTTTATTTTAAAAAAAAAACTCAGCGTTTATTGATTTGGTCAAAATTTCCTGATTAGCATTTATTAACTTTTTTCAATCCACATATCTTTCTACATGCCTGCAATTATTGATTTGGTCAAAATCCCCTGATCAGCATTTAAAATCCCCTTATACAAATAATTATAGATACAATTTGTTTATAGTTACTGCAGTACCCTTTTCAACTTCTCCCATATACTATGGTTAGTGATAAGAAAAAAATCTTAAAAAACATAATTTATATATTAAAAAAAATCTTAAACAAATATAAATATCTATAATTATTCCGTACATAACACGGGTGATAGGCTAGTTTTATTTATAGCAAAAAGAATAATTAGGCCAAGTTTGGGGTGTTTAAAAAAAGTTAAAAAGCCAAAAAGTTACTCAAAAAGTTAAAAAGTTAACACTATTCACCAAAAGTCAACAATTACGGCTGCACAACTCCCAATCCTAATTTTCCTCTACAAACCAATTTTTACAATTTTTTATTACACATTTTTTCATGAAAAGTCAAAAAGTTAACCCAAACATCCATATTTTTTCCCTCAATTTTTTAGTCTAAAAAGACAAAAAGTGCACTTATTTAGGGCACCCCAAACAACCCCTTAATTTCATTGTTTGTAAAGATGCGTCACTAATAATTAATTTCATTATTATCAAACACATTGGACATCCAAATATTAATTTCCACCCCGTGAGCGCCAAAAAAAACAAAAGAAGAAGACTTACTGCTGAAATTCAATGTTAATGGATGGTGGAGATCCATTGGCAATTGCCCCAAAAGCTGTAGTAGAGAGAACCATGGTGGTTCCACCCCTTGAAGGCCTTGAAGACGATGTTTGTGCTCTGTCTACCATCTTCACTTGTATTGTTTGACTTGGATTGCAACTATTTGGTGCTGCTGCACTAATACACCTCACCAAGTATTGCGTGCCACAAGCTGCCCCATTGTCCCAAATCTCCTCTCCGGCTGCCGCGAACAGATTGCTTGACGGAAACTGAGACCCGTCGTTGCCGCTGCACGCGGTGGCTGTTTCAATAACCACCAGACCACAACACATTAAAAAAAAAAAAAAAAATCAGGTTTTGAAAATCGGGTTGGAATTTTCTGGTTCTAAATTTTTTCTTATCCCTGTCCAGATTGTGAATGTGAGACACATATACTTGTACAAAAATCAATTATAGAATCAGATCCATAAAAAAAAAAGAAGATAAAATTCCGTTTGAGTGTGGAAAGAATTGGTTATGATTTGTAAATGATTGATTGTAATTGTGGAGTGGGTACTTACGTATATATGGTGGGGCATAGCTAGCAGCAGTGCCCAGATCGGCCAGAGAGACAGACGAGAGATGTGCTAAAAATAGCAGGAAGAGAGAGTGGCATACGACGAGGAACTGCTTGGAATTCATTCTCTTTCTGCACAGAGAAAAACGCCAACTGATTGATACCTGCTTACATGGTCATGCATTCCAAAACACACTAACACCACACCAAGGGCCCACGTTTTTTTGTTTTTGTTTTTTTTTTGTTTTTGTAAATTACAATCCCGATCTGACACACAATTTATCTTCTTTTAGTGAGTGCACACAATTTTAATTACGGCAAAGCTAAGATTTTAAAATTTTAAAAGTGAATGAAATTTTTTATTTTTTTTATTTATTTACAATATTTGTTAAATATTTTTGTATTTTTTTTATTTTTTTTGTCTTCTTTTGTTGCTTTGTAATTTACTGACTCGTGATTCAGCAGATTAGGATCATACAACACAGATTTAAGACTATACTATAACTTTGGTATCTTCTCTTCATTGTTTATAAGTAATTTTATTTATTTATTTATTTTTAAATAAAAATTATGAGTATTAATTTATAGTTATTTGTTAAGTTTTAATTTGTAATTTTTTAATTTGTTATTATTTATGTTAAAATAAGAGATTTTGATATGCTAAAATTATGAATCTTAATTGGTGGTGATTTATATCAAAATTATGGATTTTGATTTATATTAAAATTATGGATTTTGGTTTGTTGTTGTTTGTGCTAAAATTAGGAATTTGATTTGTGCTAAAATTAAAAATATTAATTTACAGTGATTAATATTTAAATTAGGGATTTTGATTTGTTATAATTTGTACTAAAATTAAAAATTTTGATTTGTTGTGATTTGTGCTAAATTTAATTTTTTTTATTTATATTAAAATTGGAGATTTTGACTTGTGGGGGTTTGTAATTTCGATTATGAATTTTGATTTTGATTTTGATTTTTTTCAAATAGTCATGGAGAAATATTTCAAAAGAAAATCAAAGTTGGAATCATCTTTTCCTCAAGAAGAAGATGATAATTATTCTTTCACAAAATAAAGTTGCATAGAAATCAATTTAGTAGATCTTCTGCAGATCTAAGTGCCCCCCTTATATTAAATTTTTGACTCCACCAGTGTATATATGTACAATTTACAAACTATTGAAAGGCAACTCATTGGCTTTAATAATGTAGAATTTTTCAACTAACATTGAAGGCTGAGATATGAATATGAAATAGAAGTTCTGACTTTTGTTTCTAGTGTAAGATTTTGTTAATTTGTGCTCTCTTAATATGTTAATATAACGGTTAGTATACACGATATATATATATGCAATCTAAATCACTACATTTTGTGTGTCATTTAAGGATTACTTGACCCGAGTTTAAGTTACATTTTTTGGTTTAAATGGGATGATTAATTGTTTTAACTTAAAAAAATAATAATATTACTTGCATTTACAAGTGAGTAAACAAAATAATTTTGGTAATACTTATATACTTGCTTTTTGGATTTTTTAGTTAATGCATTTAGGAAGTAATTAAAAAAAGGGTTCGGTTGAAAATTTCAATTTTGAATTTTATTTATCCAAAGTCCTAGCATTAATTTATTATGTCCATAAGAACAATGCCTTATAAAATGACCAACTTCCTATGTATATATATTATTTTCTAAATCAAACCATAATCTCTCTCTCCCCTCTCCCCCTCCTCTCCAAGAATGTCTTCATTCAACATCAGATCTTGAGTCTTCCCTTCATCTTCTTCAACCAACTGCCATTGTTTGAAGAAGATTGCAGATTTTTGAGACAATACATATATAATATATACATGGATCATATGAATATAAATATAAATATAGTGGTCTGTATGTGTGTATATAAATATATGTATGTATATATGCTGTTGAAGAAAGCATTGAAATTTTTGTGAGCATACTTTTCACATCTTATATATGACTTCATACTAATATATTAATTCATTTTTGAGTCATATCTTTGTAGAATTAATTTTGATATCATAGCATATTTTTGAGATGTATACTATCTATATTTTGAATTCTACATTTGTGATCTCAAGAATATGTTCAATATGAAATTTTCATGCTTCTATGTTTTACATTGAAATATTTGAATGAGTTATGAAATTCGTTGATTATGATCCATCAACAATGTCTAAATGAAAGAAAATATCATACGTTTGTAGATACATTGCATTATCCTATTGAATATGTTTTGAATATGGATTATATTGGCATATATCTCATGAAATGCTTTTGAGTGATAAATTGTTGAATTAATTGTTTATAACATTCATGTTATGTTCCACATTGAGTAAAATGTTTTATCACACTTGAGCATGTGGATTGAATTGATGAAAATGTCTCTTGATGAACTTATATACGGCATCAATTCTTGATAGCACAAAGAGCATAAAGAATATTTTCTCATGCATATTATGCTATGTGTTACAATTTAAAAATTTTGAAGAATAGCATCTCAAGCTCTTGATTGATCATGGTTCATACTGAAATATTTCCCATCTTTTGAGTTTGCTTACCATGCTTGCTTCATGAGTTTAAATGTGATTGTGCTATACAATTGCCATATCTCTACAAGATCACAATAGAAAACAGAAGTACCAATTTAGGAGGAGAAATCATTTCGGTAACATACTTGTTAAACCCTTTTAAGATGAACTCCTCATGAAAGAAAATTAAAAATTGAAAAGCTTCTATCTCTTGAACCTAACGTATGCCTCATATACTCTCTTAATCTTTTGAGGTAAAAATTCTATCTTATATCCTTTGAGCTAATATTGTTATTACTTTGATATGAAACAGATTGATTATACTTCATATGATTTGCAATGTATACTCTTTGATGATACTCTTGCCTAAAAATCATACCTATGCTTAAAATGTGTGCTATATATTGAAATTCATGATTTTTCTTGGCATACGGATTGCTATACCTTGAACATGTTTCATTTTTTGGATTTACATTAGATCCATGAGATTATATTGAGTTTAACCTATTATGAGTAATATTTGGTATTTTACATAATGCTTGAGCTATGATTGTTAAATCTTCTAGATTACATATTAGTATCCTTGGTAGATTGCATGTTAGTATCATTTTGGCATCCTATTTGATATTATTGACGAGAACATTTCAGTTATGAGCTTTCATTTATCATATCTCCTATTGATTTTGCCAAATGAAACAAGGAGAAGAATTTAAACTTGATTATTTTTTAAAATCCTCTCAGTTTCTATTCTATTTTTGATATCAAACTTATGGGCTTGCACCTTCACATGTTACTATTTTTTTTTTTTTTTTTGCCTATTATTGTCAAATGGTATGAGCTTCAATTGTATGATCATTATGTGCTATCAATTTTTTTGGTATCATAGAGTTACCTTGATATGGATGATTATTTGTGAAATAATGAGACTTACATTCTTTCATCCTATTTACTGTACTATACTTCCTCTTTGTGCTTGATTTTGTTAAAAATGTCATCGAGGGAGAAAAAGAGACTTGATTGTTTTAGTATCTCTTATTATTTTGGTATCTCTATGCTTTTGGTATCTTAATTCTTGCAATATGACCTTTGAGCTGATTAGTTGTTGATAATGTAAGAGGAAGATCGTTTTCCTCAAGGAAGAGTAACTTGAACTTTAGCTCCATATTTATGCTCTTGCTTGGCAACCTTGTTTGATCTATGCACTGTTATGTCTATTATAGTCTTGAAATTAGTATGCTCTTACTAAGAAATTGAGAATTAGATCATCCCCAAATGTTTCTCATATACTCATTAACAATTTGGTCTCTCATTATTATTGTGTTTGGGCTTAATTTTCTTTTTTTTTCTCTGTTTTTTAATTTCATTTTTCAATACTTAAATATAAAAACAAAAATAAATCAAAATATAAATATAAATATAAATATTTACATTAAAAAAAAAAACACCATTCATTTTTTTACGGCCACACGCCGATCAAAATAAACATAAAAAAAAAAAACAAAACCTTTTATTTTTTTCCAGCCATACACCGATCTTACTTACTTGTCTCTTCTATCGTTTCTTATTCTTTTTATCACCTTGGGCGACCCTTGAAACCCTTGCCCCCGTGCTTTAAATCGAGCGACGACTCCCGCTAACAATCAAAGGCCAAGAACGACGTTGCTCCAAATCGGGCCATTGAGGTGGTCTTCCGTTTAAGCTCTTTATTTTCGGCCTTCAGTGCACCTATTTCTGTTCACGCATCTTTGTACATGCGCTAAGCGAAAGCGAGTTGGCGTTAACGATGGAGCTCACTCGTCTTGTTCTGCAAACGGTGAGCCAACTTTGTGACTGCCGTCACCGTCTCTATACAGGATGTCAATGTGAAATGATTGGCTTCTATGTCAGATTGAGCTGCCATGATTTGCTCAATCAACATCATAGGAAGGTTAGGCAAAGGAATGACAGGAAGAGTAGGAGTAGAGGCACTTTCGGTCGATGGAGCTTATGGGATCATTTAGGTCCGGAAATAGAGTGAGAGGGCGGGATGAGAAGTCATGGTTTAGAGGTGAGAGTTGTAAGCGAAATGAGTTGCGAGAGAAATAAAAGAGAACAAAGCGAGGTTTGGCCTCCTCTGTTACATTTTTGTTTCTCGATAAGGAAGAAGAAAGCAGGGAGAGTGGTGAAGAAGGGATCGAAGAGAATGGTGAAGAAGAAAATGGAAGACGTGTGATTTAGAAGAATTTGAAGAGAAGAGGTGAAGAGAAGAAGACAAGGAGGGCGAGATAAGCGGCGACAATCAAGGAGTCTTTGCTTTTGTCAGCCAATGAAGCAAAAGCCAGGCCGCGTGGCAATGCATTTTGCGAAAAACGAGAGCGATGTGGGAGAGTTGTATATGTAATATATATATATATATATTTGTTGATTGACCGTTGATTGATATAAATATATATATATATATATATTTGCTATATATATTTTTGATGCCATTTATCACTATCATTTTCCTACTCCTCCTCGATTTTGACTCATGATTTCCTTTTGATAATGACACGGGGGAGAAATTATATGATGTTATGTATTATGGTATTATTTTCAAATTATGATATTATTTGAAAACTAATCTGATGATTATGTATTTATAATTTGATATCTTAGTCTCATATCATGTCTCTAATTAAAGCTTATTTATTATACATGTGCTAACCTATCTATTTAGAAATGAATTTAGGGAGCATGACTTGAGGAGGAGCTTTTCTTACTCTCAAATCAAATTCAAACATTATTGTGTGCCATTATAAAAAAGGGGGAGATTGTTAGACTTATTTATTTTAATGATTTATTTAATTATGTTTTAATTTATTTGGAAGAGAAAAATAGAATCAAAATTTATTTTGATGATTTATTTGAAAGAGAAAAATAGAATCAATATTTATTTTGATGATTTTATGTTTTAATAAAATCAAAATTTATTTTGTCCTATTATTTCTCACATAAACCTTTATCTTAAATGTTGTTAGAATGTATTTAATATTTGATTAAATCAGGAGTTCAAACAGCCCAAAATAAAGGTTTAAACAGCCTAATACAACAGCAGGCCAAAAGGTTCAAAAGGTTCAAGTGGAAAATATTCAAATTTGTAATAATGGAGTGGCAGAAATTCAAATTAGTAATGATGGAAGTACAACGACTATAAACGGCTATAAAGGTTCAAAAGGCCAAAATGTTCAAGTGAAAGATATTCAAATTGGTAATAATGAAAGTACAACGACTATAAATTCAAATGACTACAACGGCTATAAACGACTATAAATTTAAATGAATACAATGGCTATAAATGGCTATAATTTTCATTATATATACCAAAGCCTTTAATGTAAACAAGTTACAAAAACCTGAAAATATTTTTTGATCTATAATCACTCACATCTATTCTTAGAAATTATACACTGAACCTTATAGCATTAAGCTCATCTTTCTTGTGTGAGATTTACAAAAAAATCAAAGCTTGATTTTATATATCTATCTTTGAGAGATATTTATTGTAAGTTTTCTTTGAAAGCAAAAATACCATTTCATCTTGTAAAAGTGTTGCAAACACTGTGTTCTTGAAATCTTGAGAGTGATTGTGAATCACTTAAGATTTGCAAGGGTTTGGACTTGTGAAGTTTATGTAAAATCCGTTGAGGATTGCTCCATTTGTAAAAGGTTACTAGTACCCCTGTAAAGCTAGAAGATAGTGAAAAATCTCAAGTGAAGTTTGAGGAGTGGATGTAGGCTTGGTTGAAGTCGAACCACTATAAATTTGTTTGCTTCCTTTTCCCTAATCTCTTTACTTTCCTACTACTATCTAATATTCATGTGTTAATCATTTGATTTACCATGTATGTTAGTTATACTTCATTGTTATTTTGCTTGATCATTTACTGCTAAGTTCATTATTGTGTTTGTTAATAATTTGTCGTACTAGTAGTTAATTTTAATGGAGTATTATTAATTTTAATTTGTTGAAACCTAATTCACTCTCCTTTTAGGTTGCTTTTTGAGTAACAGTTGATTTTTTTAACTTTTTTTAGCTTATTTTGAGTAAGTTATGGCCCTGTTTGCTATGGTTTATTTCCAGCTTATTTCAGCTTTTAGCTTAATTTAAGCTATTTTGATGTGTTTGGTTCAGCATAACAATACAGCTTATAGTTTTTTGTAAGTCAAAAATCAACTTATTCTTTAAGAAGGGAAGAAAAAACTTAATTTATAAGTCAAAAATCAGTTTATATTCACAGTTATAAATTATAAGTTGTTAGCCTATAAGTTATAATCACTTTCCCACAACTCTACTAAACGGAGCCATGTGAGAGGTGATGTGACTCAAAATGAGTAAAAAATTGAAAACTAACTTTTTATCAACTTTCCAAAAGACTCCTTATTTGTCTATATTATCACCAGCATCACTGTCACTACCAACAACTTTTCCAGCAATGGGGTTATTATTGAAAAAAAAAAATTTAAAAGTAATCTTTTTAGCAAACAATGTCAGTGGCCAAGTTTGGCTATACTGTATTAGTCTATACTTTTTATCTTTTTATCTTTTTTGGATCACATCAATCAACATCTCCTTTCTACTTTTTTTATACATAATTCAATAGAAGTCAAAAAATACACTTATTTAATCTTTTCAAACTTGATCTAAGTATATCTTTTATCACAAAAAAATACCAAATCTTAACATTTTCGTGGGTATATACTTTTCATCGATTGTTATCCTAAAAAAACAACACAGTCATGGGTTGGCAGTTGAGACCTATTCCCATCTCGTCAGCATTGACATGTCTATGCATACACATTTATGGATAGTCATTATAGGGCTGCCGACTTTCATAATACATACGTATAGATCACGTTTAGGTAATATTCCTATTACACACTACTCTCATTTATATATATAAATTTATTTATTTTACCTCCATGTGGCAACTTGTATATTATTTATTTTTTAAAAATTAAATTGAGCGCCGTTGTTTTGTTTAATTCTCACACTAAAAACGTTCATTAGGATTGATTTTGATCAGTGCATGATTTTGTGAGTCATACGCATGGACTAACCAAAACCGAGTATAATGATGATATATTACTATGCAAGTTAGCATCATTTTAGTTTTGAATTTTGATAATTTACTGTGAGTTTTTACTGACAAATGTCAATGGTACACCAAAATAAATAAATATTTGTAGAATACAAGATAATTTTTACTAATTTTAAAATAATCTTTTATTCAATTTATAGTTTTTTTTTTCCACTAATTTAAAAATATTTTTTTACACAAATTTCAATATTACACAGACACACTTGTTAACATTTACCATTTATCATAACCTTATTCTTATATTAAAAATAGGATTAATTATCAAAAAGTCCTATCTACATATTTGGTGGTAGCTTAAGTCCTGTCAAAAAGTTTTTGAACCATTAAATCCCATTTATAAGTAAAAAGACGTTTTACTCTTTAATCCCAAAACTGAGAATGTTCTTAATTTTAAAACTGAAAATATTATCAATTTATAATTATCAAAACTAAGAAATTTCTCAATTTTTTCTAGTATGAACTAAGAATATTATCAAAACTAAGAAATTTATGATTATCAATTTTGAGAATTTTCTCAATTTTTTTCATGATTAAAATTGAGAATATTATAAACTGAGAATGTTCTCAATTTCAAATTAGAATTCAGAAGAACAATGTAGTCGAGTACATAGGGTTACAATTTCAGATCTGGTGAACTTTTTGACTTGGAAGGTTGCAATTTGGGGTTCGATTCAAAGCCTTGGTGTGATCTGCGTACTTCTTGACCTGTTCTTGGTTCAATTGGGTGGAACTTGAGTAGGCTTCAGGCGATCCAAAATGGATCGATTTGGATTCCTTGAGTCACGAACTCAGAGCACAAATTGAAACCACATGTTGATTTTAGTGAATCGAGTCCAAAACAACTCCAAAGAACAGCCCAGGTATGATTTCATCGCAAGTGAACAAAAACCATATTCAAAACTGGTTTGATGCGAGTCGTGGATGAATTCAAGAGCAGAAGTCATGATCTCAAACTGAAATCCAGATTCGAAGTCGAAGAGTGACCTGCGAAATTGATTGATTGAGTTTCAATCAACGATGAATCAAGACCCAGATTACCCTTGTGAACTCAAATCACCCATGTTTGTCGAACTGAAGTTGCGTAGAACTTCAAATTGCAATTGTGAAGAGAGAGAGAGAATGAAGACAACAATGATGTTTGGCAGCTATGATGAGGTCTTGGAAGGATAAATTAGGCTATTAAAAATTAATGGGACTTGAAGGAACAAATAATTTTATTTAGAATTTAATGGATTATAAGTTCACAAAATGGGACTTGTATGTAAATGCCCCTTAAAAATATCTATTGAATAAAAAAATAATCTTCTAGAATAACATAACATGCACGCTCACAATAAATGTTAAAAAAAAAAGGAAAAATTACTATTTAGAGTGAATTTTGAAAAATTATTATACAAATGTGACAAAGATAATGATTTTAATTATTAGGGTAAATTATAATTTAACCTATTGTGGTTTGTCTAAAAAACACAGTGACCTTCCTATAGTTTCATTTGTAACACTTTAACTCCCTATACTTCATACCAAAGTATAATTTTCGAAGGAACTGTTTATTTAAACAGAACGTGTGTTGCACGACCATGAATAGTGAGTTGAGCAGTTTTTCCTGTCCAAAAACATATGGCAAATGAACAAAACACCCTTATTGTCACATATATATACACAGAATGATATAGTACAACAAAGCATGGGTTACACTCTTAAACCATCCCACAAATTCTCTCTCCCTCATTATATAAATATGCAACACTATCACTTTTCATGCAAAACCACCACCATCACCTTTTATTTCTCCTCTCATCTTATCACCATTACCTTACATGCAAAATCATAACCAACCAACATCACCACCATCATATTCCATGCAAAACCACAACCAACTTCTTATTCCATGCAAAATCACCACTCAAAATCACCACCACAACTTCTCTCTCTAAAAACTATCCAAACCCACTTTTCTTCTTATAATTCAAATTAGTAACAAACCCAACCCATGAAATCACACAATTAATATGTGTAAATATTTAGATTTTTGAAATAGCATTGATGAGATTCATACCAACCAAACCTACTTTTTCTTCCCGTTTTAGACATTTATTGACCCATCTTTCAGACTCCATAATTTTCTCGATTCTTAACGATTTTATCATGTTCTTTCACCAATCTCCTCACCTTGCTTTATACTTCATCCTACGCTACCTCGTTTTCTCACTTCTTCCTGAAATGGGTGGTTTCAACATACCAAAAGTTGTCTGAAAACTAACTTCACACATTTCAAAGAAACATCTCTAAATTTATTTCTTTCTCTTTCATCATCTACCATCTTTTGTTGCTTCATCTATAGCACTTTGTAAAGGGTGGTTCTTAGTTTTGATGAAGCTGGGCAATGGTGGTGATTATGGTGGTCACAGTGAGAGAGAAGATATATATATATATATATAGAGAGATACAGAGTAATACAAGGTCACTTTTCCTTATACAAGATAACTGGTGAAATATGCATTATATATATCAGTTAATATGTATGTATATATATCATATATGTATAATTGAAACTATCCATCAATTCTTTCATATGTATCATTTATGTATTAGATATATATATATATCATATATTAAATATGTATCATATATTTATTATATATATCAATTAATATGTATATCATATATGTATAATTTAAATTTTAGAGAGGGAGAGATGAGTATTTGTTTGGGTCTAAATTCTAGATAGAGAGATATGTATTTGATGATGGTATGAGAGGTGTGTGGTTTGCCATGGGATGAGAAAGAAGAAGAAGAAGAATAAGAATATAAAAAATTTGAAGACAAATCAGAGAATATTATTGTTTGTAATGACATTAAGAAGAAAATTAGAGAAATAAATAAGGGTAATTTAGACTTTTTACAATTTATGTTATGTCCGTCCAAAATTGCACTTTGGTATGAAGTATAGGGGGTTTAAGTGTTACAAATAAAATTATAGGGGGTTCTGTGTTTTTTGGGTAAACCACAAGGGGTTAAGTTATAATTTACCCTAATTATTAATATTTATGTTATATTTTATTTTTTATAAATATTTTCCCTAATCAGCACTAATATGTATTTCTCCCTTAAAAAAATCCAAGCCTACATGCTACATCAAAATATATAATAAGACATTAATTTACGAATTATTTAATTTCACTAAACTAAAAAGTTTTACTCTATGAAAATTTAAACATGGTAATTTTTTAAAAGCATAAAACAACCTAATTTATTTATTTATTTCGTCAATCGATAGATGATTATCTATAAATTTAAACAAATTACATTAAATTAGATAATTAGTTATACAAGAAAGTCCAACCATATATATATATATAGATATGCATAAAACAACTCTAACCACCATTAAAAAACAACACACGCAATTTTAACAACTACATCAATATAAGAAAGTGTCATAATAAGACTTGACCTCTCAGTTGAAAGTACGTAAGGATGTCTAATTAAATCAGCCTAGTTGGTTAACCTAATTTAAAATAGAGAAGCATTAACTCCAATACACAATTTTTTTTTCTTTTATTGGCATCAGAGTGTCAGTTCAAAGCTCGACTAATTCCTAGATGAAAAATCTAGAAATCCGCTAGATATTGATTTGTGATTATGTATCAATTTAAAGCAATAAAACAACCCCAATCAAACAAACAAGACAAATCAACACAACGATTTTAACATGGATAAATCACAATTGGGGCACCTCCAATTGTGATAAATAAATCACGGGCAACACCCACAAAACAATCCACTAAGAAGATATAAAGGAATTACACAGGTATACTCTCAATTACCTAGCGAATCCACGCCCGAATTGAACCAACCCCTATGTGCCTCTTCCAACCCCGTCTTCACCTCGGAATTGTCTTGACGATAAGCCACTCTAGAATCCACCAAAGCTTCAGGCTTGAATTCTCCAGAATCTACTAAAGAACAACTCTCTCTTTTGTGTAGAATAAACAAACAAACCTTTGATGTATGCTTCTTAAACCATGAGTTGAATACTCAATAAAACATTAAAGAAAACTAGCAAAATATCCCCAGATATAAACCCTAGAACCCAAGAAGAAGATCTGGAGAAGTAATCATAGATTTGGAGCAACTTATGAATTTATAGAATCTGAAATCGCGAGGTCCACTCGAGCGTGGGAATTGACGCTCGAGTAGGGACTCTATATTGCATGTTCCGCACTAGGGTGTACGCTTGGCGGAAATGGGCCTTCGGCGGGGACACTATAACGTGTTCCAAACCAAGATGTGCGCTTGGCGGAAATGGATGTGGCGTGAAAACACGGATCACTGATATATTTGTAGGCTCACCAAACTTCTGGAACTCAACATTATCCGCTCCAGCGGGAAAATAGACGCTCGAGCAGGGAGGCAACTTTGAATGCACTTTTGTATTTTGCTTGGTATTGCCCTTGACCCCATGGTGATCGGTACTCAACCCCCATCATAATCAGCGAAGTGGCAATCTTGAAAACATTAACATCACAAACATTAACATCACAAACTTCTCTGCAAGGCTCGATTCGGGTTGGATTCGCATCTAATAAACTCATAGCGTCACTGAAATAAAAGTGCGAAAACAAATACAACTGAAAGGAGTTTTTTCAAACTTGATTGCCAAGAATAAAAACCTAACAATCTCCCTCTTTGGCAATGCCGTGACAAAACACACCTAACAAATAAAATCCTAAACACCCTAACCCATAATAACCAACAAAAGCCAACTTCTTTCTCAAGATCATAATCTGCAAAACAGTTATTAGTGCCACAATCTCCAAAACAACTATTATTCCCACAAGAGTATATGAAAAGGCAATAAACATATGACAAGATTATCTTGAAGTATGAGATGGAAAACATGAATAGATACGACTTGGAGAGTTTAAGAACATGTAGCATGGAATAGATGAAAACTAAGACACATGCACTCGACACAAGCACCCTTTTAATAACATGTAGCATGAATAGATGAAAACTAAAACACATGCACCAAACACAAGCACTTGTCACATGACATGAATGCACACAAGCACCCGTCACATGTCATGAATGCATGAAAAACAACTTTCTCCTCCCTTTTTGTCATGAATTGACAAAGGAAGCTCAATCAACTAAAGCAAGATCATAAACCACACAAGCAATGATATGATGATGTAAATATCAGGAGCATGCAAGAAGGAAATAATAAGCAAACAGTGCATAGTAACATGCAAAACAACTAAAACCAATCTCCCTTACCAAACAAATCAAATTGTTCATGCTAACAAACTCTTGTAATGATAAACCAAACTCCCCCTCACTAAAAACAATGAACAAGAAGAAAAACGACAAAAAAATAATATGGTGGAGCAAGTAAGGAATTTCAGATTTGTACCTTGAAACACACAAGATTATCCAAGAAGCACAATTACTTGAAAACACAATGTGCACAACCTCTAGAAGATTCCTCATAAAAGAAAGTGATGCATTATGTGAAAAGTATAGATCCTATGATAGAAGTGTGTGTGTGACTCTTGGAGTTCGACAAACACTAGATTCAAATCCTAGTAGTGATATAAAAGCTGGACCTCCGACAAGAGAATCTAAGGACAACTAAGGAAAGTCAAACCATTAGGAGTCATCAAGTGGTATTTGTTGAGTAATAGCGGAGGCTCCCCTTCAATCAATGAATCCCCTTTTTTTTCACATTTTTTCTTCTTCTTCTTCTTTTTCTTTTGCACACTCATTGGCGGCTGACACGCTCAAGAGTATGGAAACCGAACCAGAGAAGCATGAATATAAGAAGGATGGCCTGGTTGGTGACTCTGAGGTAGCCTTTTCCTTATGCCTAGACTACAAAGAACAGAGGGGAAAACCATGAAGATGCAAAAAGATGAAAGGTGGTTAAGAGACTCAACATCACCCATAATGTGCTAGTATAGGTCAATTCCTCTAGAAAAGCAAAAGATATAATGCCAGAAGTCTATAGAGAAAAATGATCACTAAGGTAGAAGACTCCAAAATTTGCTAATCCAAGAGTGTGTACAGAATGAGACATACTAATAAAAAAAACACACACTCCAAAATGAGTAATGACCACAGAAAGCACACACATATTAACATGTAATGGATATTCTTATCAATTCCAATATGCACCAAGGACCACTCAAAAATTTCAAGCTTGCAAAACCATACTAAGAAAATCTTTTTGGATTTTTTTTTTTTAAACAAAGTAATACAGAAAACGAACAGGCACACATTAAATGAAAACACACATTAAATGACCCAAAAAAAAAAAAAAAAACACACACAGAAACCTAAAAACTAAAATGAATAAACAAATTAGCACAAGTCAAGTTTTCTCACCCAAATCGCTTTAGTATGAACAAAGTTGTGAGAATTGCAGTTCTTGGGTGGTGTCTTGACGTTGTGGTTCTTTTCCCCTGCAATGGGAACCTGTCTCGACGTGGTTTCCAACTTCCTATTCCTAGGTCTAGGCAAATGCAAACTCGCTCCATGATTGGTCTCAAGCTGATCAAAATAGCGAGGTCTAATATGACCTTTAACCTCATTACTACCAATGAAGTGTCTCCTACTCCACAAGATGTTGGAATTTCTTCCATCTCTATGAGACACTCTCCCATGCAGCTTATAACAATAAGGGCAAATATGACCATGCATACCACAATGATGACAAATAAAAACAAAGTGTACAGGGTGTACCTTCTTTTCTTTGACCTTACCAACTTTAGGAAGATTGAAAAGTCTATCATCATGTTGAATTTTTTGTTCTCCCTTTCCTTGAGTTCTTGTATCATGAGATGTGGATGCACTCTGTTGCTGCTCGTTCTTACTACCAAAGCCAATGCCACTCTTGTCAGAACAAATTTGTTGAGACCCAATGATATTGTCCAAAGTCCTTGATCCTTTGTTCCAAAGACCAATGGTAGCCATAGCACACTTGAGTTCTTTCTCTTTCTTGATGATTAGCTCCTTCAAGGCAACTTGAGACATCTCGTGACTTTCAATCTTTTCTTCATATGTTGAAAAGATTTGTTGTAGCTCATCCCTGTCTCACAAGTCAAGAGTTTACAAAGGACTTGTCGATCATTAGGTATCTTGATGGCATCAATCCTAGCCTCAGAAATCTCTTCCTTTAGTTTTTCATTCACACTTTCACATGCTTTGAGTTTCATAGTGAGTTTGTCATTCAATTTGGATAAGTTGAGAGATTCATATCTGACTTTTCATAGGCTTCTTGAAGCTCTTCATCATCACTCCCGAGGATTCATCATCGATGGCATTCTCAATCGGCCTCTTGAGATACTTTGTTCGTCCTTCAGTTTCAGAAGCCACCATGAAGGCAAGGAATTGTTTGTGTCCCTCTTCGCCTTGATCTTTGTTGCCACTTTCATCTTCATCAGATTCTGATTCATCATCCCATGTGATGGCGAGGGCTTTCTTCTTTCTCAAGCAGGTGGGGCATTACGAAGCAAAGTGGCCAAATCCTTGGCATTCATAGCATTGGACTCTTTTGGAGTTCCCTTGTATCTTTCCTTTCTCCTTCTTGGCTATAGAATTAATTTTGAGTTTATCTTTGCCTTTAGATTTATGAGTATGAGTAGATTCCAAAAGATTAGGATTCTTTTTCAAAAAAGATTTTTTAAATTGTTTAACAAAAGCAACCGTAATCTTGGAATCTATCTCTAATCCTCATCAGAATCCTCTCCAACTCTATGAGCACTACTAAAAGCAATAGCATCTTTTTGTTTCTTTTTGAAATTCCTATGTGCCTCATAAGTTTGGAGATTTCCAACCAAGTGATCCGGCTTGAGGTTGTTAACATCTTGAGCCTCTTCAATAGCCGTAACTTTTAGTTGGAATCGATCAGGTAATGATCTCAAAATTTTTTCCACAATTTTGGATTACGTATTTTTTTCACCTAAATTGAAGCTAGAATTAACAATGTCACTCAACTTTGCATAAAATTCATCAAATGTCTCACCATCTTTCATTTAAAGGTTTTCAAAACTAGACGTGAGCCTTTGAAGTTTTGAGCGTTTAACAGAATGAGTGCCCTCGTGAATAGTTTGTAAGATATCCCAAGCATCTTTTTTGACTTCACAATTGCAAATACGACTAAACTCTTCAGGTGTGACAGCACAAAAGAGATAATTGATAGTTTTACTATTCCAGCTACTATTTTGGTAATCAATTGTGTTCCACTTATCAATTGGTTTAGGGAAAGTTACTCCATCAATGGTAATCGTTGGTTTGGTCCACCCATACATGACAGATTGCCAAACTTTTTCATCAATAGATTTTAAAAACGATCTCATCCGAGCTTTCCAAAAAAAATAATTGGATCCGTCAAGTAGGGGTGGTCGAACCATAGAATTTCCCTCACGAATTGTATCCATTATTACAAATCAAACAAGATCTCGCTCTAATAGATTTGTAAAATAAAAAAAAATAGAGCGACCCGCTCTGATACCAATTAAAAAATCTAGAAATCCACTAGATATTGATTTGTGATTATGTATCAATTTAAAGTAATAAAACAATCCCAATCAAACAAACAAGACAAATCAACACAACGATTTTAACGTGAAAAAATCACAATTGGAGCACCTCCAATTGTGATAAAAAACCACGAGCAACAGCCACAAAATAATCCACTAAGAAGATATAAAGGAATTACACAAGTATATACTCAATTACCTAGCGAATCCACGCCTGAATTGAACCAATCCCCTATGTCCCTCTTCCAACCCCGTCTTCACCTCGGAATTGTCTTGACGATGAGTTACTCTAGAATCCACCAAAGCTTCAGGCTCGAATTCCCCAGAATCTACTGAAGAACAACTCTCTCTTTTGTGTAGAATAAACAAACAAACCTTTGATGTATGCTTCTTAAATCATGAGTTGAATACTCAATGAAACATCAAAGAAAACTAGCAAAATATTCCCAGATATAAACCCTAGAACCCAAGAAGAAGATCTGGAGAAGTAATCCTAGATTTGGAGTAACTTGCGAATTTATAGAATTTGAAATCGTGAGGTCCACTCGAGCGTGGGAATTGACGCTCAAGCGGGGACTCTATATTGCATGTTCCGCACTAGGATGTATGCTCAAGCGGGGAAATGGACGCTCGAGTGGGGACACTATATGACGTGTTCCAAACCAGGATGTACGCTCGAGCGAGGAAATGGACGCTCGAGCGTGAAAACACGGATCACAGTATATTTGCAAACTCACCATATTTCTGGAACTCAGCATTATCCACTCGAGCGGGGAGGCAACTTTGAATGCACTTTTGTATTTTGCTTCGGGGGCGTTGCCCCTCGACCCTACGAGCTGACCGGGCAGCTTGAATCCCGTCATAATCAGCGAAGTGGCAATCTTAAAAGCATTAACATCACAAACATTAACATCACAAACTGCTCTACAAGGCTCGATTCGGGTTGGATTCGCATCTAATAAACTCATAGCCTCACTGAAATAAAAGTGCGAAAACAAATACAACTGAAAGGAGTTTTGTCAAACAGGATTGCCAAGAATAAAAACCTAACACTAGAGGTGCACAAACTCTCAGTAAGAAATTTTCTGTAAGTGCACCATAGTTAATTTAAGATTTTTTTTCCAATCCAATGGCCTCAAAAAATTGTTAACGCCTAAGAAGTTTTGATCCTAAACCTTAGAAGGAACACACCCCCAAAACTCAAGACCTTACCACCAAGCCAACCCTTGGAAGTTTCCCGCAACTCTAATCCACATATTCCACGCTGGAAATCAATATCAATATATAATTGCTTGCTACAAAATATTCAATAACAACTTTAAGTTGTAATAACCCTACAATCTGTTTGGATTGATCGGTTTTGACAGAAAATGAAAGAAACCGATTTCTCCCATTCTTAATTACTTGTTTAAAATACTAAAGAGAAGAGAAGTGAGAAGAAATGGACATAAATAGAGAAAATTTCATTTTTCTTACAACTTTCTTTTTGAATCTCTCTAAATTTGGAATGATTATTAATTTTATAAAATATCAAAATTGTCCATCTAAGTACTAAAGAAATATAAGCATAAAGGTTATTTAGTAATATAACTTGTAAGAGTTTCTTTTATTTTATTTTATATAGTCTATCGAAATAAAATTGAAGATAAATCAGCATCTTTTTTGTTTTTTTCTTAGTTTAACCAAATAAAAAGGACAAAAATCACAATCTCTTCTTTTCTTTTCTTTCCTAACTTAATAAATCATTTCTTTCTCCCCTTAATATCCAAACATATATAGTTGAAGAAAAGACTAGGCCACCAGCACAACCAAGTTTTTTTTGTTTTTTTTTATTACGGCTGGGTGTCCAGACTACCCTACATGCACCTCGATTAATTCCATGACTCACATAAAACACCTTATCCACGTGGATCGGGCAGAACCCACGAGCGTGGCACATATATAGCTATGAGAGAGAAACAAAGAGAGAAAGAGATGGATACATACCTTGTGGACTTTCGGTGTGGAGAACAGGCCTGTGAAGATAGGAGATGAAAAGCTTCATACAATATAACTGCTAACTCATTGAGAAATTTTCATTAAAACCAATATCATTAAAGAAGGAAGTTTTTTTTTTTTTTTTTTTTTTTTTAAAAATTTAGATTGCTAAGAATATTGTATGGATGCCTACACTTTAAAAAAATATATTATCTCTATATATAGTAAAGTTTGTTAAATGTGTAAGTTGGGCAATCATAACAAGAAATCAGCTTTTTAGGGATAAATTTATTCCGTTCTTAAAAGTGTAATATTTGTTGGGAAAAACTTTATCCAACCAATTTTCTCCGTCGTGGAGTTCGTCCCAAATGGCCCGTCCAGAAAAGTCAAAAAATGACTTTTAGAGACAAAATTTTGCATTTGTTACTATAAATAGATTTTAGAGACAAAAATATGTGGTTGCAAAAACACATCAATGTCAAACCCGGGAGCCCTACGCCCAGGATTAAGCAAAGGCATCATAAAAAATGGATCCATCATACATTTTCATGGTGGTAAATTGTATGGGGCAAGAAAAACCGGCCATATGCTATATGAGTTACTCATGTTTCCAAACGGGTTAAAACCATCGCTAGCTAGTCCAAGCCTAACGTTACGAGGATCTTTGGCGAATGACTCATGCTTTTTGTCAAAGTCTTTCCACGTTTCAGAGTCAGCCAGATGATGCAATACATTTTCCTCCTCTACACGTTTATCCTTGTGCCACTTCATATCAATGGCCGTCTTCCTTGATATGGATAGCCTTTGTAGCATTGGTTTTAAAGGAAAGTATCATGAGAACCTTGTGAGGATCTTTTACCTTTACCTTTACCTTTACAAACTTTGTATCTTGGCGCTTTGCAAGTAGGACACTCATCTTCATTTTCATACTCCTTCAAAAAAAGTACGCAATCGTTCTTGCATACATGTATTTTTTTATAGTCGAGGCCCAAATCTTAAATTATTTATTTAGCCTTATTGTAAGAGCATGGAAGCATTTCACCAATGGGAAGTGCCTTTTTCAACAATTCCAACAACATCATGAGTGATTTGTTGCTCCATCTATTAAATATCTTTAGATGTAGCAACTTAACCATGAATGATAACTTGGAGAATCATTGGCAATCTAGATACAAATCTTGCTCTGTATCCCTCATTAATCGTACAAATTTATTTGTTTCTCCACCACAACTACTAGGTAAGTTAGGATTACGACTACTAGATGTTTCTTCCACATAACAAAATGTGGTTGTTCCACTTCGTATGTCATGAATAACTTCTCACACCTCAGTATTGGGGCTATTTGACTTCTCTGTCACATTGCTAAGATATTTGTCATTTTCATTTTGTGAGTCATCATTGTCATTCAACTCAAGACCTTCCCCATGATACACCCACCTAGTGTAACTCGTGACCACCCCATATGCATACAAATGAATTTCAACTTCCTCTATGGTTTTTTGAATATGGTTGTTGCATTTATAACATGGACACCAAATCTTATCTACCCCTGGTTTCATATGATCACGAGCAAACAAGATAAATTCCCTCACTTCATCAATGTACTGAGGTGACCTTCTATTATCAAGTTGCATCCAACTCCTATCCATGGTGCAAAAGAACTAAGAGAGAGAGAGAGAGAGAGAGAAGGTAAAAGCTTAAAAAATAGGATATACTAAAAATAAGAAATATGATGCTACAATTTTCAACTCTAATAAAACAAGCGAATCAAAATAAATTTAACAATGCAATCAATTGAATTGGCATCTATATTTCCAAATAACACAAATATAATCAAATCAAACAAATCAGGATTAAATCAAACTATATCATCAAAGCAAAAGAAACATCAGATTAAGCATCAATATAGGAATTCTACGAATTCTTTATACACAACTTTTCCAAATACAAAGGTCAACTAAAAAAGCTACTTCCTACTTCTTTACCATGTAGTACTATCCTCTACTTCTTTTCTATGGAAAATCTAGCTAGAATTACAAGTTCTTACATGATTCATATCCACAAATGCATCTATATCAAATTTTCTACAATTAAAATATTAAATAAAGTAGAAATTATAAATAAGTGATACCCTAAAAAAATAATTAGTGGAGTATCACCGTCTATATATGCGTTGTTTGGGTCTCATATTCAAAAGAGGTTCTTGGATTATACGTGGTCCATGGTTAAAAAACAATCATTGGCTATAATATACTCACCAATGTCGCAAGTAATTTATTTTTATTTGTGTGATTTGTTGCAAGTTATTTATTTTACATAGAACATTGTTCTAACAATACTGATGTATACATAACCCGATTTACCACATATAAACAATTGCTCAAGCATTATGGAAATCTGTTTGTCCTATTTCCATTTGTGAATTTTGTAGTTTGGCCTAGCTGATTTCATTCAATTTATTATGGCACTTGCAAGCAAGAAAAGAAAGAGAAGCCCTTCTTCTTTGAAGGTGGATGAAATGTTGTTGTACATCACAAGGGTCGAGAAAAAAGACAACGGTACTAAAAGTGGAATTACTATGGGTTACATTGCCCATCTTTGCTATTCTGGAAAATATGGCCAAGAAGAAAAGTAAAAGATGTTGGGTTAGATTTTTTAGGTTCGAGAAAAGAGAGACCCAGAGGAATGGCATGTTGATTCTCACAAACAAAATTCTATTCCCTGTTCCTTTTTTAGGTGCATATCTTGATAGTACATTTAAATGGATAATTTAAAAGAGAAAAAAAATGAAGTTTATTATATTGATATAATTTAACCGTGGTCTCTAACGGCTGCCTTTCACCTTAAAATTGGGCCTAAGCGTGTGATACATTAAACTGCGTAATTTTATATGCTACATTCTGTTTTCATTCCATTTATTTACATTGACACTTCAAGTACATTTGAGCTCTAGACCTAATTCGGATACATTATTCAATTTAAGTAATGGATTTGTCTAATTGAGGCCTACAAAATTTTGGATTTTGTTACCTTAGGCAATGAGGAAATGTTGAGTTCTTTGCAATGCTTTGCCAGCAATTGACATACGTAGGACTCTATGGTTGTACATCTATGTGAAACTTATATGATTTCTAAAAAGTTTGAAGTAACTCATTGTAAAGTTATAAACTTACATTATAAGCGTGTCCTTGTTGTGTCTGATTCTATCTTTTCAATAGAAAATTGCTAAACATTGAAGTATATTTTTACTTATTTATTTGTCACTCCAAAACTATCATTGTCAAGTTATTAGCGAGTATATAACCCAAGACAAATGCCTTTGTTATATATCTTTGTTTATTGTTCTTTTCAATTTGTTAATGTATCTTTTTGGCACTTGATTTGCGAGATAATGGCGTTTCAAAGCAAATTGACGAGGATAAAAAAACAATTATAAACAATTGACTTCAAATTTTACATTCATGTGTCATGCATTAAAATAGAGAGATCTCCATTCACTTCAATTCCAACAAACCATGTAATGGAGAGAATCTAAATTTGCAAATAGAAACCCCAAGATACTTTCCACTCAAATCTCAGAATGTTAAAAGCATCCAAGTGGCTGCTGCTACATCAAATCGATTATACAGACACATACATGATAGTTGATTATCATATTCATTTTCATTTTCTAACTCCCATTCATAAGTCGATTTTAATATATATAATAGGCAATTCATAAACATGAAAGTCGATTATCAAACAAGTTGATAATATATGGTACCTGATCGGAATCGCTACCGGAGATTCGCCGGGAAATCGGAGAATTGAGGAGAGATGAAGCGGCAACGGAGCGATCGAGCCCTGGACAGAGATGCTATGAGACAATGATGAACCACAGATCAGAAGCAATCAATGAGATCATAGAAAAGAACCATTGAATTCATATATCGAATCCACAGGGAAGAGATGTATAAAAAGAAATTAGGGATTTGAGAGAGAGAGAGAGGGAGGGAGAATGAGTGATGAAACCTTTTTTTTGTTTTTGTTCCCGATTATGAGTTCAAAAATTAATATATAAAATACAACAATATATGATTTGGGTTGATTAGGGACCAACTAAAATCATAGGGATATGATTTGGATTTATTAGAGACCAACTAAAATTGTAGGAAAAAGTGACTGATCCTTTTACAATAAAACAAATTTGTCTAGAAAATGTAATAACATGATTAAATATATTTTTTTTAAAATTCTTTCATTTTGTCCTTAAAAGTATAATTTTTACAAACAAATTATTTTTGTCCCTAAAAATTTATCTTTAAAACCTTAATTTCTTGTAGTGAATCGTTATCCTTAAGCAAATAGTTTGAATGAGATAGCTTGTTGTAACAAAATATATACATACTCCTTTGAAGAATGAGTTGCCCAGGTATTCACTACAAAAAAAAGTCACTTTTAGCGACTAAAATATTGGTCACCAATAATTTGTTTTTTGGTGGCCAATGACATTCTGCTACCAAAAAATTTTGGTCGCTACGTTTGTCGCCAAAACCCTGTCGGGATAGGTCTTGGAGGGTTTTGCCGACCAAAACACCTTTGGTTGCCAAATGTGCAAGTCTATAGCGACCAAAATTTTGGTCGCCAATAGTTAATTATATTTCTTTAAAATTATACATTTATCGACCAATGTTTTAGTCGCCAATAGTCAAGGAATTGTCGACCAACACCTTTAGTCGCCAAAAGCTTCAAACGTGAAAAAAAAAAAAAAAAAAAAAAAAAAAAAAAAAAAAAAACCACCATTGTAGAACAATTTGACCCGCTCTTGCGGAGACTCGAACCGCCAACCTCCTGCACCATAAACCTTATGCACCACACTCTTCCCATTACACCTCTATAGCACCACATGACTATATATGTGACATATATTATTTATATAGTATATACACCCATATTAATATAAAAGTATATGTATAAACATAATTATTTTTTTAATTTATGTAATTAACTATTTAGTAACAAAATAAAAATAAAAAATTAACTTTTAGCGATCAGGATAATTTTAGTCGCTAAAAATGACCACTTTTGGCGACTAAACTTATTTTTTTTGTCTCCAATTGTAGATTTTTGGCTACTAAAATTTTTTTAATCCCTAAAAAGCTTTACTTTTGGCTATTAAAATTTTTTTAGTTGGTAAAATTCATATAATCAGCGGCCAAACTTATTTTTAGTCGCCAATTGTAGACTTTTGGCTACTAAATTTTTTTAGTCACCAAAAAGCTTTACTTTGGGCTACTAAAAATTTTTTAGTTACTGAAACCCATATAATCAGCGACCAAACTTATTTTTAGTCGCCAATTGTAGACTTTTGGCGTCTAAAATTGTTTAGTCGCCAAAAAGCTTTACTTTTGGCTGCTAATGCTGTTTTGGTCGCAGGAAGTTATACTTTCAACAACCAAATTTTTTTTAGTCGGGAAATTTAGTAACCGAATGTGCTTTTTCTTGTAATGATTTCAGTTATTTTTTTTGATACGGATGAAACAAGAAACACAAAATAAGTAGCAGTACAACAAAGGGCTAAGCCCTCACAGAACTAACTCCAATCATGTCCTCTACAACCAAAGCTTTAACAGCTATGGGAGGATCTTCAAGCATCACTACATGTTCAGTTTGTGCCACTCCTAAGTTGGCCAGCATATCAGCAACTCTATTGCCTTCCCTCAATGTATGTCCAAGAGTGCAGGTGCATCTTTTCATTAGGAACTTAGTATCTTCAATGAGGGCTTTGAATAGGGAGTTATGGCTTGTTCTATTCTGGATTAGATCAATGGTTTGTGCCGCATCAGTCTTTATTGCCATATTCATGGTATCTTTTTGGAATAGAATTGTCAATCTTGATAGATGGCCCATAGTTCTGCCTCCCCACCAAAACAGTGGCCCAGATTGCCGTAATAGCCCCATATCCATGTCCTAGCTTCATCCTGCAGAAGACCTCCATACCCTGCTTGCCCAGGGTCACCCTTAGAACAGCCATCAGTGTTGAGCTTAAGTGTACCTGTAACAAGAAAGCGCCAATAAATAGATTCAGGGCCTGTTAAATTAGAGTGGATGGGAAAAGAGAAGGCCTCTTTAATCTTATAAGCATAGTTCCATATACTCTTGAGTCTAGCGTAAATAAGGTGGTTTACATTTTCAAAAACCATAAGATTGCGAGTTTTTCGGATCTACCACGGGGTGATGATGAAAAGGTACCAATTAGTATCAAGGAATATATTTTTATTTTTAAAATTGAAAAACACCCATTTGGCTAGAGGTTGTCTACAACCCTGCTCCCACTATTTGAGCTCTTTAATTTCATTCCATATATCTCTGGCATGAGTACATTCTCGAAGGAGGTGGCTCAAGTCTTCACTGTAAAGGCCACATTTAGGGCATAAGTCAGATGATGCCATATTCCTCCCGAGTCTCATGTGGTTGGTTAGTAGACTGTCATGTAATATAAGCCATAGGAAGCATTTGAGCCTTTGAGGTATTTTAACCTTCCATATCCATTTCCAGTCCCACTCATCAAAATCCTGGTTGATGATAAGTCTATAAACAGAGGCCGTAGAAAAATTTCCCCCAGATGTTCCTATCCAAGTGGGTGCATCAGTGTAGGTCACAAATCTTGGTCTATGGATCTTAATGATCTCTTGAAGGTCTTAATGGTTTACAATAGTAGCAATGAAATCAGTGTTCCAATTACCATCCTCATCAAGGAGTAAGCTCACCTTATCTCTCTCATTGACCTATGTGGAGTTATACTGCTGGGCAAGAGGTTGTTGGTCACACCACCAATCATACCATAATGAGATGGTCTCCCCATTGCCTACATTCCATTTTACTCCCTTCCTAAGAGTGTTCCTACTTTTACAGATGCTTTTCCAAATCTGAGATGTTATTCTCTTCATAGGCCAGATATAGATGCTATTGTTTTTAAGGTATTTGGCTTGGAGCACTTTACACCAAAAATTGTCTGGGGCAGTTAGGACTTTCCAGCCCAGTTTTGCAAGTATAGTAGCATTATTGTCCCTGGCTTTTCTAAGACCTAGACCCCCTTCCTCATTAGTCCTACAAACAGTATCCCAGTTAATCAGATGGACTTTCTTATGGTTGTCAATATCCCCCCAAAGGAAGTTTCTATTTATCCTATCTATTTCATCACAAAATTTCCTAGGCAACTCCATGGTTTGCATATTATAACTGGGGATGGTAGATGTAACAACTTGAATAAGGGTGGTTCTGCCAGCGAAGGATAGGTGTCTAGCCTTCCACCCTAAGAGTCTTGTTTTCAATTTCTCAAGAATCTCATTAAATAAGCTCTTATTGATCCTATCATGAAGAAGAGGGGATCCTAAATACTTGCCTGAGTCTTGGGTAAGGGGAATGCCACATTGATAGCTTAGAGATCTAGCATAACTACAAGGCACATTCTTGGAAACAAACATTTTTTATTTCTGGAGATTGAGTTTCTGACCAGACATCTCACAAAATTCATTTAGAACCTCCATGATGGTGTAGCAGTTGCTCGGATCAGATTCGGCAAAAAGGATAAAGTCATCAGCAAAAAATAAAAGAGCAAGGCTATTTCTAGAAGGTTTAATACCTTTCCAGGCTCCTACTTCAACTTTTGAAATGATCATATTAGATGGTCTCTCCATACAAAATACAAACAGATAGGGGGAAAGGGGATCTCCTTGTCTAAGTCCCCTTCCATTCTGAATACCTTCAACAATTTCCCCATGCCAAAGTATGGAAGAATGGGTGTTAGTAACACAATTCATAATCAATTCGATCCAATTGTCATTAAGTTGGAATTCCTAAAGGGTGTCCCTAATGAAGTCCCTAGATAACCTATTATATGCCTTATCCAGGTCAATTTTAAAAATCATACCCTCTCTCTTCTCTTTCAAGTATCTAAAGGTGTGCAGAATCTCCTGGGTGATGATGATATTATCAGTAGTATTTCTCCCAGGTATAAAGAATAATTTTGGTGATGATCTTATAAGGGACATTACAAAGGTTGATGGGTCTGAACTGTTTAATATTTTCAGGGTTCTCAATTTTGGGGATTAACACAATAAGAGTTTCATTAACTTCATCAGGGACCTTCATATTCTAGAAACAAGACTTAACAAACTCACACACAGAATGTCCCACAATATGCCAATATTTTTGATAGAACAAGGCTTGAATACCATTCTTGTCTGGTCCTTTAAAGGCCCTTATACTTTTAACAGCTCTCAGAATTTCAGCATTGGTGATGGGTTTCAACAAAACCTCATTATCATCAAGGGTAAAAGAGGTATTGGTAATATTACTCCAATGGGTCAGATGTTGAACATCCTCAAATTTTAAAAGGTTAGTGAAGTAAGCAAGGATATTACTCTTGATTCCTTCCTAGTCAGGAACCCATTTTCCCTCATCATGTTTAAGGGCATTTATCTTGAGCTTTCTGCGTTTGGTGATAGTGGACACATGGAAAAATTTTGTACTTCTATCACCAAGAAGAATGTGCTGAGACCTAAATTTTTGGAACCATAGCATTCTCTTGCAAAAGAGTATCATTATAGGATTTAATAAGATCTTTTTCAAGAGTTAATAGGCTATGGGGACAAGAGTTGGTCAAAGCTTTTTGGATGCCTTCAATCCTAGCAAGAAGAGTTCTTTTCCTTTTAAAAATATTACCAAAAATCTCTTTGTTCCACTTCTTAACTCTAATAGTGAATTCAGAAGTGGAATCAAGCAAATTGTTATGTATATCAGTCCAAGAAGAGGTAATAATATTAGAGAGGTTAGAACGAGACATCCAAGTAGCTTCAAAACGAAAGGGTCTATTGATGGGGTTGAGAGAATGTATACCTTAGGTGTGGACAACAAGAGTGTGGACAACAAGAGAGTGGTTCGGTATGTTCTTGCCAACACTTTAACAGTTGCTTCAGGAAACATTGTTCGCCAGTCTTCATTACATGGAGCCTTGTCCAGCCTCTCCATAGTATTAGCAATCCCCTGCCTGTTGTTTGTCCAGGTCATTCTGGGTCCCGAACTGCCTAAGTCCATCAGATTACAGTTGTTATTTCTTTCGAGGAACTTCTAGGGCTTAGTCGAACTCTGGTTTGTTGAGTAGCTCCTTCTTTCATTTTGATTAGCATAGTCATTGAAATCTCCTACTACCAACCACGGTTTGTCCATACTATCCGCCACTTCTTCAAGTTCATTCCATAGATTTTCTCGTAACAAAGGATTAGGGCTGGCGTATACCGCAGCTAAAACCCACTTCTCGTAGTCTTCTTTGTGGACTGTGGCATGGATAACTTGGGGACCAACTGAGGATGCTCTAACATTGACATGGTTAGTGTCCCATAATAGCCAAATCCCACCAATTCTGCCTATGGGATCAACAATGGTAGAAGCTGTAAAACCCAGACGAGTAAAAAAGTTTCCCATTTTGCTGAAAGCTACTTTGGTCTCCATGAGAATCAATATTTCGGGTTTATGAGATCTAAGTGTAACAACCCGGACACATGATTAACGTTAATCCATGATTTAATATGCCTAAAAAGTAATTAAGCTGAAATCCTAAATTAATTAATCGTGCATTTCATTATTTGTGTCTGTATTTGTCTGATGTGGAAGTATTTGTTTGTGTTTCTATTTCAATTTATGAATTGAAGGCCTTATCGGCATCTGATCATGAAATTGACTTGGTTTTTGTGTTAGTTGGGATTTTTAGAACTTTATGGTAGATTTAATTAAAATTCGAATTGGAACGAATTTATTAGAATAATTAATGCCTGTTTGGTTAGTAGTAAGCCCAATTATTTAAATCTTCTTAATTAAGCCTATATAAGGCATGTAAGAGCTCTAGGACACATTTTTACACCTTTATTTCTACAATCTTGAGCTCAAGAACATGTGAGTGAGGGAGAGCTAGAGTTTGAGACCAAAAACAAGAGGAAGACCAAGAATTGGCTTGAGATTAAGCTAGAGACTTGGAGGAATTTTGTAGGAACTTTGAAGATTACACTTCTACTTGAGAATTCAAGCTTGAGGTAGGAAATTCAACCCTTAGATTGTATACTTTTGATGCTTACACCATGTATTCAAAAGAATTCAGTGAGTTGAGGCAAGAATTAAGCTTAATGAAGTAGAAAAGAAGAGTATACATATATGCATGTGCATTACATTGCATTTAGAGCATGTTGTCTAAGAGTTTGTCCCATACATGTTCATATTTTGGTTTTAGTTTAAGAATTCACCATGTTTTTTAGTAGAACATCTTATTTGATCATGATTTGGAGACTTAGAATCTCATTCATATCATGCATTTCATGTTCATGTTATGATTTTTAGGAATTGGGTTTTGTTTTGCACAATTGGCAAGTTCTCGGGCTTTAATTTTGCGAAATGATTTAGAATTCTCAATGTTTTCCAAGTTTACATATGATTCCTGAAGTTTTTGGCCCAAAAGGATGAGTTTTGAAGATTTTGATTTGAGTTTGGAACTTGGAGGTGAATCTGGAAATTCCAGAATTCGACCTCTCCGCTCGAGCGACAGATCCTGCGCTCGAGTGACCACCTTTATTTTTGCACTTCGCTTGAGCGACCAGAAGTCTGCTTGAGCATAAAATGTATGCTCCCAGAAGTTTTATGTTTTTGCAGACCACTCAAGTGGCGAGTTGCGCCAGTGAGAACTGAGTCCGCGAGCTCGGCGATCATCAAGCATCCGTCGAGCTTGAAAATCACACAAGTAGTACTTTTTCAAAGTTTGCAAATCACTTTCGGCGAAGGAAGTTACGCTCGGCGACCACTCACATTTTTCATGTCCACTTGAACGAAGGAAGTTGCACTCGAGCGGGACCCCTGTTTCTAGCATTTTTGACCAAATGTTTCCAAATGCATTTTTGCATCCTCATTACATTCTAGGCATTCCTAGGCCAAGATTAAGACACTGTAATGAGGATAAAAAGTAAAAACACACCAAGATAAGAAAGAACCAAGTTACTATTTCCTGGTGTGTAATTTTGTACGTATTCGTTCTGTATTTGTGTAGATCATGTGCCACAAGATATTTGAATCGCCCACTCTGTTCATTTACTTAGAGCCATCTGTTATGTGTGAATAATAACTTAGTAAAGTTATGTTCAAGTTAAATTATTTTCTGTATATGGAATAAAGAACTATTCTATGAAATGCTATTCTTTGTATTATGAATAATTGTCCAACTCTAATAAATATTTGTGGCATTGACTCTATGGATCAAGTATGTTATATGTACCCGGACTGGAGGTTCCTTTATGGAACTGACAAGTTGTTTGCACTCGGCTGGAGGTTCCTTTATGGAACTAACAAGTTATTCGTTCCCAATTCAAAGGTTCCTTTATGGAACTGACAAGTTATCCGTACCCGGCTAGAGGTTCTTTTATGGAACTGACAAGTATGATCTTTGATGCTCTGTGTGTGATCTGTTAGTGCTAACGGATGTACCAAGAATAATTAAACATGAACTATGATTTCTGTCTATGCTCTGAATAAGAATATGAATATGAATCTATCTTCGATTTGAACTTTGGTTTTTGAAATGGTCACGGGACATCATTCATTTACCTCTTTACTTTATTATTATTCACTGGGCTCCCGCTCACTATTTATATTATGTATGTAAGTGACTAGGCTCAGAATTGAGGACTTGGCACATCAGTTTTGTCAACCAGCTGTTGTGCCTCCAAGGAGGTTCCCTTTTGTGAGCAAGTCAAGTTTAAATAGCTTATGTGTTAAGACCTTGTCTTCCGTTGGGTACTAAACAAATTTTCTGTTATCTGTATATTGGGCTAAGTCCCTTTTTGGCTATATCTGTAATGAATGTGACGTAAGACTATTACATTATGACGTCATGTATATGTGTATAAATATTAAAATTTCTGTTCCATATATGTCTCCACAGCTCAATGGACTATGAATGTTTCTATATTTGCTTCCGCAGCCCCTAAATATAAGTTATTTTGTTCAAAGGCCTTTGGTAATCCAAGGATTACTGGTTGGTTACGGCGCTAAACCCATGGGGGCGGGTTTGGGTCGTGACAGAGTGGTATCAGAGCATGTGTTCTATCGCACACACGGGTCCATATGAGCTTAGGATGTCCTAGTAAGAAATAGGGGCATTCCATGCATGTGTGAATATACTGTGTTCATTGAAAGTGAAAAGATTTGACCATGACCACATGACATTGGAACAAATAATTTGAATGTTGTGAAAAGGACTATTTGTCTTTATTTATAGTGCTTTGTTTACCTATAGCAAATGAAAAATACAAGAAGTGATGGAGCAATTTGAATTATCTCGAGGCTCGAATAAGCGACATGGAACAAATGCTTGCGGCTTTAAGCGAGGCAATGACTCAACAACAAAGGCAATAACCTTTACCTCCTCCGCCTTCAGCGATACAAGCTAAACCAGATAACAATGATATTATCAACTTAACTTAGAAGTTCATGAAAATGAAACCACCAACTTTCTTAGGTGGTGTTGAGCCACTGAAGGCAGAAACATGGTTGCTTGAGATAGAAAAATTATTTGAGGTATTTCCCTGCTCCGAGACTCAAAAGGTTTTTTTGGCCACCTACACCTTAAAAGATAAAGCCCGAAGATGGTGGTTGCTAATCCAAAGGAGTAACGGAAATATGACATGGGCTCGTTTCAATGAGATCTTTTATGACAAATACTTTCCTCGGTGTTTCGGGATCGGAAAGTTTCTAAATTCCAAGAACTCAAACAAGGTAGGATGTCGTGGTAAGTATGAGGCCAAGTTCTCTTGAATTGACGATTTGCTCCACATATGATGAATCTTGATTACAAGAAGGCACGAAAGTTTGAAGGTGGATTGGATTTAGAGGTGTTTGATCGAGTAGGCGTGTTGAAATTGCCTACCTATGTAGAAGTTTTAGACAGAGCGATAATGGCGGAAGCCACCCTGGCAGCAATGAAACAAGCTAAGGCACCGGCAACAGAATGGAGAAGCAAAAGGTCTGTATCCAATTTTCGGAAGAGCCATTCATTCTTTACGAACAAAAAGCAAAATACCGGATCTTCAAGTAGTACAAGCCATAGCAGTGGGTCTATGTCTAGCTGTCCAGAATGCGGAAGGAAGCATAAAGGCACGTATCATCGTACATGGGATGCGTGTTTTAGGTGTGGCAAGACCGATCACATGATTAGAGATTATCCGGTGAGGTTCGACAATGCTAACCATCAGGCAACAAGCTTAGCCGGATTTGTTCTTGTAACGAGGACCAATGCAAGTACAAATGCCAGGGGTAATACCGGGAATGAAACACTAAGGCAAGAAAGAGTGTTTGCACTAGTGCCTGGGGATGTACAGAATACTGAGTTAGTGGTGTCAGGTATAATCTCTGTCTGTGCTCAGAATGCCTATGTATTGATTGATTCTGGTTCTAGGCATTCATTTGTCTCACATGCTTTTTCTTGAAAATTAACTAGACTATTAGAACCTATGAATTGTTTGCTATATGTGTCCACACCATCTGGGGGTTCTACGCTATGTGCTTATGTATATTCGGCATATGATATTATGATTGGTGATATGACTGTATGTTGACTTGCTGCCCTTGAACATTGATCATTTTGATTATATTCAAGGTATGGATTGGCTGACTAAATATTGTGCCACTGTTGATTGTGTGAATAAAACAGTCATGTTCAAACCACCTGGTATGCCTGAGTTTCTTTTTCACTGGGAAGGGGTAGTTCCTCCACCGTATTTGATTTCATTCATAAAAGCCAGGAAGTTGTTGAGGAAAGGATGTCGAGGCTACTTGTGTTGTGTAACGACTAAGTCTTTAGATAATGCAAGTGTTGAAACTATTTCTGTGGTTTGTCAATTTCCTGATGTGTTTCCTAATGACCTACCTGGGGACTTAATTGATAGGGAAATTGAGTTTAAACTATCAAAGGTTGAGGTTATTGGCTAAAAAGCTGAGAAGATAAATTATTATCTTTAAGTATAATTTTTTTTTATTTTTACTCATTGTTGTTTGACTGTCGGTGGCTAGAAAAGTCCTTTGGAAGTGGCATTGCGGTAGTGGTAGTGATATAGACAAATAGGTATATTAGGTTGACAAATATGTAAATAGATAGGTGATACGTAAATAGATAAGTCATATTGGACAAATAGGTGAACAAATAATTGATAACTGAAATAGTGGACAAATAGGTAGAGATCCTATCATCTTTTAAATTATTATTATTCTTATCCGTATAGTCTGTGGTGTTTTGGGAAGTTAGTAAAAAGCTAGCTTTTTGACTTTTTTGTGACCTTTTTGGGTAAAAAAATTGGCTTTTTTCTGTAAAAAAACTAAAAAGCCAAAAAGATGACTTTTTTAGCCTGTTGCCAAAAGACCCCTAAAATATTAAAGGTCGAGGTTATTGGCTAAAAAGTTATAAAATTAGATTAACGGCCCAAGTGTCCAAAACTATCCAATTGTTATATATTTTTTACTAGTGGTAAGTCTGCGTTATACACGGGATTTGAAAAAAATTAATAACATAACTTTTACATAAATAATATAAATAGTTAGACTTTTGTATGCAAAATACAAAAATGAAAAATATTAAAACTCACAATTGGATTTGTTTGGAAATTAACCTTTTTAATAATTTTTTAACTTATTACGAAAAGTCACGTAAAAAAGTAGAGATAATCAATTGACAATTTCCAATGACTTTTTAACAAAAAGTCACTCTTTCCAAACATGGCTCACAATTTTACCATAATGACATGCATTTTATGTGTCAATTTTTAAGTTGTCACTAATTCAACTATGTAACTTCCTCTCCTTTTCCTAGAGTAGCAAACTTTAGCGAGTTCAATCAAAACAACCTGAGCCTAACTTGAAATTTTTTAAGAATTGAGTAATATATTTTTTAAATTTGGTGAGGGCTTGAGCAACACCATGATTTTTTTGTTTATTTTTTAGAATGGATAAGCCAAAGAGCAACCTTTGAGAAAACACCTTTTTACTTAATATAGGTATAGATAAATATAGATTATCTAAAGTTGGTTAAGCCATATCATTGGCCGTGTCCTATCTCTAACCCTAGACTTGACCAAGAAAAATTGATTGGTCAATAAGTAGAAATATGTTTATAATAATCAATTTAAATCGACTAATATCTATTATATAAATACAATGAATCATAAAAATTTATCCCGAAAGTGGGTGTATAATATAGGTTTAAAATTAGTGAGATGTGAGCTGCACTCACAATAGATGTAGACCATTGTTTTTTATTTTTTGAATAATTTGTTTGGTAGATTTTATGGATTTGCCTATTTTACCATAGAACTTATTCAAGTGAAAATTTTATGTCAATTTTTAAAAATATTTGTAATTATTAATTTGAAGTTCGTACTTCAAAATTTTGAATTTTTTTTTTATTTTTTCAATAAGATTCTGACATGTGTACTTGAAATTTTTTACCATTTGATAAATTATGATTTATAGCTAAAAAACAATTTAAAATTATATTTGATTCAAATTTTCTTTGGACTTTATTTTTAAATTTAAAATTAAATATAGCTTAGACATAGCTAAAAAAAAATTACCATCTAACCAAAAAAATATAGCTAAAATTATTTTTTGACAGTTTGTGTACATTTTTTTTTTTTTGAATGTAGATAAGTCAATAGTCTTATATTATATTTATTTTTTTGTTTCAAATATTTTAAAAAATGAATAATATTTTGGAAATATATATTTTTATAATTTTAAATTATATAATACTAAAATTAAATTTAGAATTTCATTTTAAGGATTTTCAAATATCAAATTAGATGTGGCTTAGATATGGTTAAATTTATTTATTTGACATTCTATATATAAATATTTTTTTCTTAAAATTTAAAATTATAGATACAGTTAAATCTGCCAATGATTTTATATCACTTGTTTTGCTTAACTATTAAAATTAAAAATTTTATATTAATGTTATGAAATTCTTAAAGCCTCTTAGATCATTTTTTTTTTTTGGCTCGAAAACACACTAATTTTATGTCACTTGTATACTCTACACCTAAGAAACACATTAATTGATAAATTAAATAGTTACTAAATAGAATTGAAAATGAAAATTATGAAAAATATAATTATTGATTTTTAAAAACTACATATATAAAATGAATAAATGATACAATTCTCTCTTTTTTTAAAAATTTTATTTATATTCTATTTGATAGAGTTATAATCAATTACAAACTTTTAATAATATATGACACATTGACGTATTATATATCTTAGAAATAACAAATCAGCAAAAAATCTCATACATAGCATTGAGGCCAACAACTATTTGTAGTTACCTTAGAAATTGAAGGAGGCATCCATGGTTATCGTCACATATGCGCCTGATCTATTGTTAACAGATTGAATAAAAGGGAAAAAATAAAAAAATAAAAAAATATAAACACCAAATGAAATCTTAATAATCACCATTTAGAGAGAGATGTAAAGTATATTTATTCTTGTAGACATTAATATTTTACGTGAATACAGTGAAATATAAACCTTTTTTCTGTTAGGAAGGGATTTAGTAATTCCTACTGGGAAAACAAAAAAAAAGATTAATTAGTTAGATAAAATATATAATATATTTTTATTATGGAAATCAATTCCTTAAAGTATGCGTATATTATATTGTTAGGTATCAAATTTTGAAATTTAAATTCCTAAATCATAAGTAAATTCAATAGCCAATGATATTTAAATTTTATACTTTAAATTTCAATTTTTAATCGCCAATGATATTTTTCTCTTTTTTTTTAAAAAAAAAAATCAACATAATTGGATTGGAGTTTTGAAGCTCCTAGAGCTCTCAAAATTAAAAATCCCATTTCACTTATATAATATATATATATAGATAAATAGATAGATTACTACCTAAAATCTAAATCGTAAACAATAAAAAATAATTATCTTCAATTAAAAAAATTATATTAGCCATAAAATTCTATTTTAGATACTTTTTTGTTCACCTACATAGAATTACATGTGGACTTAAATATGGAAATAATATTAAAATGAAGTATTTTTTTTTTTTTTAGGTACATCGGAATAGAAACGAAACAGACAGAAGCTAGGCCCTAGCTCCCTCCTCGGAGAGATGAACAATGTCCGCAACTAACAGACAACAGATTTCCTGAGGAGGTTCAGAAACTATAAGCAGCTCAGCTGGTTGATTTTCCCCAAACTTTGCCAGTGCATCAGCACAGATATTAGCATCCCTCTTGATATGTTGAATGGAGCAGTCACAGCCTCTCAAGATGATGCGAGCGTCTTCCACAATGCCTCTAAAAGGGCATCTTTCGCCCGGTTCTTCACTCAAAAGATGAACCACTTGCTCCGCATCAGTTTCAATGATAACTTGGTTAAAACCTCGTTGAAGGATAATTGTAAGCCCTTTGTAGACAGCCCACAATTCGGCTTCCAAGCTGGTGCATATCTCTAGTCTACCATAATAACCACTAATCCATGATCCACGTTCATCCCGAAATAGTCCACCGAAACCACCCCCTCCTCCACTTCGGCGAGTGCTACCATCCGTATTGAGCTTGATTTTTCCTGCACTAGGACAAGACCACACAGTTAGGCTCTTGAGATTAGGTGGTTTTGTGATGTCTAATTTGAAAGCTTGGTCTATTGCCTTAGCAAAATTAGTTATACTATTCACACATTCAAAAATAGAAGTATTTTTGTGATCAAAAACCCATTTGTTCCGATTCATCCAAATATTCCAAATTGTAACAAGAAACAAAAGTTGGCTTTTGTTTTTCCCTTTTATGTTCCGAGTGACCCATTCTTTCCAAGACAAGTGAATCATATTGGAGTACCAGTCTTGTCCGAGCATTGCATACCAAACCTGCATAGCTTTGAAACAAGACCTTAGTAAATGTTCAATGTTCTCCACACACCCACAAAACGGGCAACTCGGGTCGTTAGACAGACCCCTAAGATTTCTCATGTGATTAGTAAGGATCTTTTCATGAAGTACAAGCCAAACAAAACTTTTAAGCTTCTGAGGAACCTTAAGCTTCCAAACCCAACTCCAATTCTCTTCCAGGTTTGGGTTCTCAACAATCAAAGCATATGCACTAGATGTAGAGAAATCTCCATCTGGAGATTTAATCCATCTTGGATAATCCTCTACATTTCTAGTACGGCGGGGTTGGATTTTCAAAATATCAGTAACCAAAGGCAAGGGAAAAATAGTATGCAACAAATTTTCATTCCATTCACCAAAATCATTCATAAGTGAATCCATAGTGGTAAGGTCAGGGGAAGTATTTTGGATGTTGGATCTATACAAATCCTTATCCAATACCCCCTCGCCACACCACCAGTCTTGCCAAACCCTCACCTTGGAGCCACTCCCCAGTTTCCATCTCACTCCTTTCACCAGGAGATCCCTGGTATTTAGAATGCCTTTCCACACATGAGAGATAATCTTTCCTTTCCTCTTGGTTAGGAAAGACTGTTGCCCCAAGTATTTATTCTTGAGAACTTCCACCCATAGGCAATTTTCCCCTTTTAACATTTTCCAACCCAACTTGGATAGGAGGGCTAGATTCTGATCTCTGGCCTTCCTTATTCCAAGGCCACCATCTTTTTTCAACTTACACACTTGATTCCAGTTGACAAGATGAACTTTCCTTTTCTCAGGGGTATCTCCCCAAAGAAAATTTCTGTTGATTTTGTCAATATCATCACAAACTTTCCTCGGGAGCTCCAAGGTTTGCATGGCATAGGCAGGTATTGCAGTAGTAACAGATTGAATTAAAGTTGCTCTCCCTGCCAAAGATAACATTCCGGATTTCCACCCCGCAAGTTTTGTCTTAAGTTTTTCTAGAATATAATTAAAATTATCTTTGCTCACTCTAGAATGGAGGGTAGGGACCCCAAGGTATTTCCCTAAATTTTGTGTTAAGGGGATGCTACACATATTGCTCAGGTTTCTAGCTCTGCTCTGCGAGATATTAGGGGACACAAACATATGGGATTTTTGGAAATTAATTTTTAAACCCGAAATAGCACTGAACTCCTCCAAAACTGTCAAAATAGTATTACAATTATGTTCATTAGCTTTTGCAAACAGAATCAAGTCATCCGCAAAAAACAAATGAGATAGATTGGGACCATTCTTGGACAAACGAAGGCCAGTCCAATTTTTTTCATGCACCAATTTGCTAATCATGACAGAGAGCCTTTCCATACACAAAACAAAAAGGTAAGGGGATAGAGGATCCCCTTGTCTAAGACCCTTAGCCGGTTGGAACTCATCGAGAGGTTCCCCATTCCACAAGATAGCAGTGTTCACACTAGTAACACAGCTCATAATCAAGTCAACCAATCGCCCATCAAATTGAAACTCTTGCATAGTTTGTTTAAGGAAATTCCACGATATGTTATCATAAGCCTTTTCAAGATCAACTTTAAAAATCATGTACCCCACCTTACCTTTTTTATTCCTAAGGGTGTGGATAGCTTCCTGGGTAATAATGATGTTATCATGTGTGAATCTATCCGTGATGAAGCGACTTTGATTAGGGTGATGAGAGAGTCCAGGAGTGGCCTGAGGCGGTTAACCAGAATTTTGGAAATGATTTTATAAGTGACATTGCACAAACTAATGGGCCGAAATTGGGTCACATTTTCAGGGTTAGTGACTTTCGGAATTAGGGCTATATGAGTTTTGTTTATCGCAGGAGGAATGGAGTAGCGGGTAAAACAGTCTTGGACAAAATTAATCACAGACATTCCCACAACATCCCAGAAGGTGTGATAAAATATAGCTTGGTACCCATCTGGGCCCGGGGCTTTGAAAGCTTTGACATTTTTAACAGCCCTCCAAATTTCAGTTCCAGAAATAACCCTACACATCTCAACCTTATCCTCCAGCCTGATATGTTTAGTTAAGTTATTCCAGTGGTCAAAACAAACAGTGGGAGTAAAAGCAAACAGGTTTTGAAAATGAGTGTTAACAAGCCTTTTCAATTCAGTAGGGTTGTCAACCCATCCACCCTCATTATTTTTCAAAACTTCAATTTTAATCTTGCGTCACTTAACAAGAGTGGACAGGTGAAAAAACTTAGTATTTCATTCCCCTTGGGTAATCCACTGAACCCGAGATTTTTGGAACCAAAGCAGTTCCTCTTGGTATAGCACTTTATTAAATTCGTTAATGAGATCATTTTCAAGCTGGTGGAGATTATGGGAATAGTGACTAGCTTGCGAAATTTGAATTCCATTAATCTTACCAAGCAGCCACCGTTTGTGTCTAAAGATGTTGCCAAAAACATTTTTATTCCAATTATTAGCCACATCTTTCAAGCAATCCAAGTTTCCCAACAGGTTGTGGGTGTTATGAGAAGGCCAGCAATTTTCAACAACTGGCCTAAAACCCTCATGGGTAAGCCAGGCAGCTTGGAACTTAAACAACTTACAAGTAGGTTGAAAAAAATTCGTACCTTGAGTATGGACAATGAGAGGTGAATGATCCGAATAAGTCCGAGGTAAGTTGCGAACGTAACCTTCAGGAAATAAGGTTCTCCATTCTGCGTTGCACAGGGCCCGATCCAATCGCACCATAGTATTAGCCCACCCTTTTCGGTTATTGGTCCAAGTGAGCCGAGGTCCTACACAACCCAAGTCCATAAGATTGCAGTTGTTGACCCTGTCAGTGAATTTCTGGCTTCTTCTGTGGCTTTGATTAGAAGTGTGACCTTGCTGGCTTAAAAGACTCCTTTTATCAGTTGAGCTGGAGTAGTCGTTGAAATCTCCTACTACCATCCATGGAGCTTGGATATTTTGCGCAATGGTGTCCAAGTCCTTCCATAATTCATCTCGCATTCTGGGGTTCGGACTGGCATAAATGGCTGAGAGTACCCACTCAGGATACTCCTGTCTAGAGATTGTAGCAGTTATCATCTGAGAGCTTGCTTCACTAACCCGAACATTAATGAGGCTAGGGATCCAAAGCAGCCATATTCCACCACTCCTTCCAATTGGGTCTACATGGGTTGATGCAGTATACCCTAGATTATTGAAGAACATCCCCATAGAGTTCAATTCCACTTTGGTCTCCATGAGAATAATCATGTCTGGTTTATGCATTTGCACTAATTCCCGCAGATTTCTACGAAATCGGTCGTTGCCTGCTCCCCTACAATTCCAAATCAGCAAATCCATGGACAATATCTGGAGGGTTGGCCATCTCTCTGACTCAAGCAGCCCCAAGATGCTTCTCACTCTCTTCTGATCGGTCTCCATAGTGTACGCTGGTTTCACTAACACCATGTGTCTCACATTGTGCGAATCTATCTCCCACCATGGTTGAATCAGTAGCTTCACTTCTTCTACCCACCATTCTATTCCGATATGGTGAAAGACTTCTTTCCCGAGCTCCATAAACAGCAGCGTCCGGAACTGATTCACGCGATGCTCGGTCATCACGGTGTTCTCGGCGATTTCTTCCATGTCCCTTAACCTCTTGTGCTTCGGAGTGGCTCAGTGCTTTCCCCCCTCGAGCCTTCGATCGATGCACTGGAGGTGTATCTCCTGCTGAAATAGCCGAACCAGATGCTGTATGAACAGCAGGGGAGGATGTGATTTGGGTGAGAGAGTTAGGGTTTGTTTGTATGATAGTTCCGTCTGGGCTAATAGTTAAGCTCTCATTATGTATAGTGGACTGCATGTTCTGTTGTTTCTCGCCAGTTTCATTAGGCCCATGTCCTATCTCCATCCCTGAAGCTGGCCCTAGAACTGGCCCCATGTTCTGTACCAGTTGGGTTTGATCCACATCCATTCCAGGTGAACTTTGTACAGTAGTTGGCAAAGGGCCTTGTTTAGGCCCATAGGAAATGCTATTTGTGGCAATATTGTGGCCCAAATCTAAATCTGTATAATGCTCCTGGGCTCCACTGCTTTCCCCGTGCACTGTAGTTGAATTTAGGACTTCAAATCTGTTGCCTTTATACTGCTGAGCCTTAGACTTGTGCTTATGTTGCTGGAATTTCCGTCGACTTGGGGCAATAGTCCAAGGCCCATAACCACTCTTCTCTTCCTCTGTGCAAACTTCCTTATTCTTATTATCAGTGGGCCTAGATGATCCCGGCCCAGAATCTAGCCCTGGTGTGTTAACGGTAACATTTGGTTTCATCTTCTCCGACGACATCACCGGATATTCAGGGCATTTGTCCTTCCGGTGGCCCACTCGGCCACATGAAAAGCACAACGTATGAAGGTGTTCATACTCTACCACGTAATGGTATCTTCCAATAGTAAGATGCGAGATGAGCGGTTTGCGCAAATCCATTTCCACGCATACACGTGCATACTTCCCGCGAGCCGTCATTGCCGTGTTAATATCGATCTTTAGGGGGGTACCAAGAACCTTTGAGATCTGATATAACACTTTTTCATCGTAGTATTCAATGGGGAGGTTGGGAAACCTAACCCAGAGTGCCGTTGAATCCTCCTCTGCCTCGTCCGATTTGAAATCGGGGTGCCATTTGCGGACTGTCACATATCTGTCGAGGACTACCCAAGGCCCACCAGTGAAGACTTTAGTATAATCCTCCATCATTTCAAATTTCAAGATGAAAAACCCATTGCCGATGTCCAGCGTTTCAAAATCCGCCTGCAAATTCCAAACCTTTCTCATTCTATTTACAAAGAGATTGTAACCAACCTGGCGTCCCAGCAGTCTTACAATCAAACATTGCTTCCATGGCTCTCTAATTTTCCTGAGTAGCCCAACAGGGAGTTTCACTACCGGGTGCAAGGTGTTCCCTTCCCCTACCATAGCTTCCTCTGTGTCCTTCTCGTTTTCCATCTCTTCATCTGAAGAGAGATATGCCGCTTCGCAATCAAAACTGCGTTCGGTTTCAGTTTCATTAAAACGAGATCTCAAGAGAGCTTGTTTGAAAGATCTATGCATGCTCTTATCCTTACCAGTTTCTCCAATGGTGCCATTTTGGTCTACAATTTCCTCCACTGTTCGAACAACATCCGTTTCCGTAGGTACTGCTTCAGGATTCTCCATGGATTCAGTAGTTTTAACCTTTTTCTTGCTCCGATCAAGAGCATCTTGTTCCTCCATTGAAGTTCCATGGTTACCAGTTGCACTTCCAACGGTCATATTTTCAATCTCTCTCCGAACTTTTCAATTTTCGTAAGCTAGTAAATTATTTCGCCTTTAAAAATGAAGTATTAGTACCAACTTCCTATTGCATGTTTGATCCTAACTTGGCGTATTCAATATTCGTATTATCAAGTTATGTAATATTGGGTGTTGGTGTCAAAAATTGATTAACCTTAATCTATTACTTCATATGCAATTCAAGTTGTATTATCATTGGCCTCGTTTGGGAAGTGATTATTTTTTAGACTTTTGGATTATTTAGCTATTTTAGTAGGCTATTTTAATTTGTATGTTTAGGAAGTTGGATTGAAATATTTTTAAATGATTGTATAGAAAAAAATGTTTGATATGATATTTTGTTCTGAAATGACCAAACTGCACCTACATAACCGAGCTATCATGTTCCAATCTAGGCATTTGGCTTGCTGACGTGGGACGGAAGGATCTTGCACATCACCATTTTTTTTTTTTTTTTCAAATTTTAAACAGTGCTGACGGCTCCAATTGCTGAACCTGGGCAAAAAATTTGAAGGATTGTGAATTGGGTGATTTGAATTGTAATTTTTAACACCTACATAGAAGAGAAAAAAAAAAAAAATTGCAAAACTTGTAAACAATTAATTACATATATCAACAAACCTTCAGCCATTTTTTAAACCTTACCCATTAATATAATTTATAAATTTTTTAAAATTTATAAATTATTAATAATTATTAGTTTATAAATGGTTGTCTTAGTTTATTGATAACCGAGCTGTCAATGAATTTTTTTTTCAAATACTTTTTTTTCAATTATTTTTTTTCAATTAATTTTTTTAATTAATTTTTTTTTCAAATAAATATTTTTTCAATTACTTTTTTTTTCAATTAATTTTTTTTTCAAATAAATTTTTTGTCCATTAATTTTTTTTGAATTAAATTATTTTCCAATAATTTTGTTTTCAATTAATTTTTTTTTGAATTTTTTTTTCAAATAATTTTTTTCCAATTATTTTTATTTCAACTATAATGTGTATGGTTCCATTGTCATAAATAATAAAAATTAAATATAAATAATTTAGGCCTGAACATGAACTCTTTTTTTAGTTGATGTTTTAAAAAAAATTCAAACATTTTGTTCAAACCTCTTTTATTTGTAGTTTATGTTTTTCTATAAATAAACAAAAATCAGTTTATAAAATTATTAAATTTGTCAGAAATTTTAATTGGTACCAAAAAAAATGATGAAATGAGATAGGGCAGAGGCGTGAAATGAGCTGTGGAATAGGTGCAATCTGTATACCCAATTTGAAATAGTCAAAGGGTAAAACAGTAATTGTACCTTATAATGTAACCTAGCTGTACAAGTAGCCGCACTGTTGAAGCTTTGTGGCTATTTTCATATATGAGGCTACAATAGCTTCAACTTTGTTTTCCCAAACAACGCCATTGTGAGACTCTAAAATCTTTTCACGTAAATTGTTTGAATAGTTCAATAAAAAGATCAATTTTATCCCAATAAACTGGAAAATAGAACATCGTTGATGCCGACCGATTGGTGGTTTCTGGCTGAAAACACTTTGATGATGAAGTTAGAACTCTTGTTATGAAACAGAAAAGAAAAGTGGATAACTTTCAGTGTGGGTAGGGATTAAGGCATACCTCTCTTTCAAGAGGTGGTCTTCTTTTTATAGATAGGTGTGGTTCGGGTGACTTAAGAATAAAATTATAAATTAAATGGTTGATTAATGGATTGACAGATTGATAAATTGCGGTTTGAGCGGTTTTGAGTGGATCGCCGGATTGAAAATATTCTAATCAATTATCGAATTTTTACATAACATATAATACTAACTTGCATAATATTTTTCATATATATAACACAAAATAATTTACATAATTTTTTTCATATATAGAACTACTAATTTGTAAAAAAATTCACATGTTAAATTTCTCTCACACTCATTTTTACTTTGATATTTCGTTATAAATTAAAAAATATATATATGTATTAACTATAACTTAGAGGAGCAGTTTCGCAAGCAGATTATAAATATTAAAGTTTAAACCGCAATTAACGGATAGAGCGGTGTAAATTAATACGAATTAGTATAATTTTAACAAATTTAACGATATTTTGTACAACCATAATAGTTAGCTACTATATGTTTAATATTTTTATTATGTTATATAAGAGGTGACATCAAATAATATCTAAATATAATACTTAAATACAATCACTAAATACAGTCACATAGCTTTACTTATATGCAAACAAACAAGAAGTTAAAACTTTAGTCAACATCTAGCATGCCTTCCAAGTGAGAGCTTAGGGATGGTTTGGAGTTTGTTTATTTAGTGTATCTTTTGATTTTTTTGTGTAAATATGTATAGAAAAATAGAAATAATATGACTTAAATAAAAACACTTATTTTCATCACCCTCAAATAACCCCAAATTTACATACCTTGTAAATTATTTGAATATTCTAAGTTGTCTTTACTTGATGTAATAATAACTAAAATTTCTAAAGAATTCTATTTGCACTCAAAAAATAATTAAGTATACTTAATTTCTCAATACATTCTATTCAATTATTTAGAATTATAATTTATTCTCAATACACTTTAATTTTTTTTTTTTTTTTGGGGTCAAATTATCCTTCAAAATACACCCAAATAATAAACAAATCAAAAATTCTAAACCTCTTTCACATTCACATGAGTTAGCTTGTTTATCTTGATTCACCACTAGTGGTTTCAACTTTTGTTGCCGGTTTCATTTCAATTCCTTCTTGCGACGACGGAACATCATGGGCATCCATTCTATATATTTAAAATTGATTGTATTTTGTTGGAGATTTGAGAAGAGATTTTAAAAAGAAAAGGAAAAAAGTTTATGAAACTATGTAGAATATAAGTATATTTTATTCACAATTTACTTATATTTTTATTTTCTTTTTCTAAATTTCTTCTTAAATTCCTCAACCAAATACAGTTACATCATTCAAAAAATAAAATTACACGTAGCCACACTAGATCCATTAAGTTCTTTGATACTTGCAAAACAATAAACAAAATTTCCTCTAGAGAATCATGTGTGTGTGAGAGGGAGAATAAATAGGGGAATAACGGATTTGATAAGCTAGAAGACTTGATCAAATAACAGGGTCTCTTCTCTCTCTCTCTCTCTCTCTCTCTCTCTCTCTCTCTCTCTCTTTATATATATATATATATATATGTATATTTTTGTGTTTATCACAATCCGTTATCTAGGAAAATCAAGCAATTCTGGTAAAGGATTTGAGTAAAATCGTTAGGTCGTCAATTGATTATATATAATTTCTATAAACATTAAAAATACAGTAATATATGAAATATATATATATATATATTTTAATGTTTTGTATTGTTGTTAAAGTAGAAATAGGTCGAAGAATATTGTGACCTCAAAGATTTTTGGTGGGGTGAGTTGGAATTTTAGAAGAAATAAGAAGATAAAGAGAAAATAATTAAAACTTAAAAGAAGATAAAAAGAGTTGAATATAAAAAATAAAAAAGGTATGAATGATTTGAGTGTACCATGAGAAAAAAAATATATTTTATTTTAAGATTTAATTTGTTTTGTCCTTATTGGTAAATTTAAATTAAAATATAATAGAAATTAAGATTTTAAATTTTAATTAAACGTACTTAATTATTATTTGAGTGCAAATAGAATCCCAAAAATTTCTTCATGGACTAAAAGACAAAGATTTTGCAAAACCAAAAATTAAGATTTAATTTGTTTGGGTTTTTTTTTTGATTTTTTCTACTAAAAGACAAAAATTTTGCAAAATAAAAAAAACACATCCAAACAAAATATCACATCTAACCCCATAATCATTTCACTTTTTCTCTCACAAACATCACATCCAACCACAAAAAAACCCAACTATCTTCTCAAACACGAAAAAAATTTTATCCGATAATATCTTATAACTAAAAAAACTTACATAAAAACTCACCTCCCAAACACCCACTATGTGTTAGCCCAAAGATCATTTACGTATTGGTCAGCCCATTGGAGAAGTTATTGGTTAGTTTGGGTCACTGTCATTGTGTTTTAATAGTGTTTTAATGAAAGAAGGTGGGGTCAATGAATTTATATAGTAATTAAAGATTATAAGATGGTTTAATAGTCTTGTGATTAATGCAGGATATATGAATTTGTGTTAGATAATTAAAAAACATAAAAAATATGATAAATTGTATTTAAGGGTGGTTTGGGATAATTTAAATAAAAATATTTTTTGACCTTTTATGAAATATGAGTTGAGTTTGAAGTGATGTGATAAAAAAATAATGTGATTTAAATAATATGATATGATTTAAATAGAATAATTATTTTTTTATTTTTTAAATTTTTTAAAACACCTCAAATAAGGCCTTAGTGTGAAATATAGCCACGTAACCACTTATCCACCCAAGATTTTTCCAGCCCATTGGGGTATTAAACCCGGCCCAATTTTTAGTTGTCTTCTTAGTTCTTCCGCGTAGTGTATCGACTCTGGCACCATTTGTCTTGTCTTGTACATCTCTCGCCTTTTCGATGCTCTGTGAAGAACAACGCAAATTTGTTTTTTTTTAATTGAACTTGAGTTTCAACTTCTTCTGGGTTTCAATTATTTCTCTCTGGTTGTTCCATTTTTTTTTTCTTTAAAGATTCTCATGTTCTTTTGTTACTCTGAATCTTTGAGTGATGTCTCTATATGAATTGTTGCAATTGATTGATTTTGTTGAGTTGGGTATCTATTTTTCTTGATGGGAACTGCTGCTGCTCAGTGCTCATTTAGTATCAGTGCCCATTTCCATGGAAATTCTAGGGTTTTGCTTCCCAAAGTGGACTTCTCATGCTTTAATTTTTCTGCCAATGGGGAAATTTCAAGATTGAACTTGTACCCAAGTTCTGCTTCCTCCGGCACTTCCAAGGTACTCAAATACTAGCATTTCTGTGCCCTTGATGAGATATGTTTTGATTGACTCTTGGTTGTCTCTGATTTAGTTCTTGTAAAAGCTTTCATTTGTATTGTAATATATTGAGGATTCATTCTGAATATTTGTTCTCTCTTTGCAAATTGAATTACTTAATTAGGTTTAAGGCTGTGACCTTTGTTAAATTTGTGATCATGATCATATTTGTTTAGTTGTAATTTAGCAGAAATTTATTGGAGTATCTGAACTTGGTTATGCTTGAATGTGGTGGTGGTTGGGAGGTGCTGAGGTGGCAGGGGTTTAGGGAGGGATGGAAGTGGCACAAAAGTTTTGGGATTTTGAAGGGGATGGTGTGGCTAATCATTCCTTCAGGTGGTAAGAAACTGGTGACTGGCCAAGAAAAAAAGTTATTGTAGGAGGTGAAGAGAAAGGGCAAGGCAGGATATGATGTTAGGGTTAAGTAGAATCGAGGAAGGAGCTGGGTGCATGGTGAACAATGAAAATTTACTTTATTAGAAAGCTTAAGGAATTTATGACGTTAATTTGGCATAATGCATAAACTCACTGTGCATAAATGAATGGTTATAACAATAACTAGAGAATGTAGGAAGCACTTACTGGAGCAAGTGATGGTGAATTGATGAGCATGCATGAGCTATTATATTAGATGGACTCAAGGACAAGTATCAGAGAGGCAGGTGTGTATCCAAATATCAGACCTTCATTAACCTAAATTTTAGGATATTAGGGTATGTATCTAAAACTTGGATATGGATATGGGGACAATGTCATCAACATTAAAATATTACATATTGTATAATATTCTTAGAAAAGATGTTGTAAATTATGTATAAATATACTTGAAATTAAATAGGATTTAGGAATATGTAATTTCTATCTGTCATCATCCATGTGAAAGGCTATAGATGTTTCTTTACTAGAGAATGTGAGTTTCTTCTTTTTCAAGCATTGTAAAAATTAGAGGGTCCAAGTGTCTAAAATATATCCCACACCCTTACTCTTGTCATATCCGGTGGACATAGGCGCTTTGGAGAAAATAGAAGAGTCAATGTAACATATGCATGAGTGAACCGAGCAAGGAGGAATGAAGATTAGAAGCAAGAGGATGATGATTAGTCTATTAGGCTCTCCAAGTTCATTTGTCTTGGTTTACTTGTAGTGGAATTGGTCTTTTGCCACAATAATAATAATAAATAAATAAATTATGGTAATGTATGGCAACATAAAGAGCTGTTGGCAGGGTTCAAAAAGTTTAACAGGCAAGTACATTTTGAAAGTTGTTTATGTAGAATGGCTATTAAGAAATCCGTTCAACAATCTAATTGATCACAAAATCAGAAAGTATTGAGAGTTGATCCAAAAGAGAAGATAAAAAGTTTAAAGAAGAATAAAAAGAGAGGAGAACACAAGGGTCAAAACTCCAATATCATAAAAACAGCCAGTCTTAAACATAATTTTGTTATTTCACTTAGAAGTATGGACACTTAATGTGTCCGTGTCAAACAAGTGTCGGGCACCGACACTCCTTGGACACGTGTTTGGTATTCAATTTTTCCATGTCCATAATTAAAAATAAAAATCATAATTTTGAACACGTGTTTGACACCTATTTTTTGGCCATATCTATCACTCAAAAATAAATGTATGACTTACACTTCTTGGACATTTGCTAACACATAATTTTCAAAGTTTGAGAATTTGACATAAATATATTATACCCTAAAAAAATGTATAATTAGTAAGAATAATCCTATATAAACTTAAATGAAAAATGAAAAACATATGTAAATGTATTGACAAATGGCTTAGGAAGATGAGGGAAATGTTGCAAATATGTTATGTTTACTATAACTTGTCTAATTTTTAACTACTATGATCCAACAATAGTCTAAAAATTCATATAAGAGAATTGGATGCAATTTAGTATAAATAACAGTAACTATTTAATTTTATATATATTATGCACATATATAACTATATAATATTAATATACTAGGGAAAACCCGTGCCTAAAGGCACTTCCAACAATTTTTTTGATACCACATGCACTATAGAACTTAATTAAAATTAATCAATTCAAAATGACAACAATTTCACTACAATTTAAAACTTCACTTGTTAATTGGTGTTACATGCATAACCATGATAAAAAAAAACTTTGGAGTATAGGGTTCGAGTTTATAGATAGATGTTGATTTGCATTAGAATCTAACTATTAATGTATTAACCGCTATCTTGTGGGGAAAAAAATCACTATGAGGAAACGATACACCATCTTTTTGCCATTGCGAGGTGATGCTTGAGCTTTCATCTTTGATCTTTATTTTTAACTACCAACAAGAAGAGAATAAGAAAAGGGAAAATTGCATCACACAACTAGCACAACTCGAATTTAAATAATTTTTTTGATTACTTATAAATTTGTTTTTGATGTATAGGATTACCACAACTCGTTGGTACCTCTTTATTGATACTTCTTTTTGTAAAAAAAATATTTGTTGAATTAATTTGTCCTTTATTTCTTTGTTTAGTCTACAATAAGCATCCAACCCTTAAAGTACAACAGATTCTTCGTGAGCGGGTCATCTACTACTATGAGTTAGTGAAATGGTTCTGTGGTTTCTGTATCTCATTTTGGAGAGTTTTTATATAAATAGAATTTATGATTTAATGGTTGAGTTGTTATACTTAATCGTCACTACAAGAAAAGTTGCCTATTGCAACGTTTCTTTTATGGCGTTTATGAAAAACGCCATTATAGATTAGTTAAATACAACGTTTTCAAAACGTTGTCTCTCATCTTAGTAAAACGGCCCCGCTTGGGTCAATTTGTTGACACCGTTCAATACTCCGTCCATTTCAAAACGTCTCTCACTCTCACTCTCACTCTCACTCTCACTCTCACTCGCACTTTTCCACAATTCAGACTCTCTCTCTCTCTCTCTCGCTTAGAAACCCATTCAATTTGAAGCTCAGAAACCCTCACTCTCACTGATCAGCTGTCACTCTCGCTCGATTTCAAACAAACTCACTCGATTTCAAACACTCTCTCTCACTTGATTTCAAACAAACTTGCTCGATTTCAAAACTTGTTGTAGATTTTGAGGCCCCGTTTGTTTTGGGCTATAGGGAGGGTATTGGGATTAGTAATACCAAGGTATTACTAATGCCCTTGTTTGTTTGCAGAGAAAGCCTTGGGACTATTAGTCCCTTGGTATTGCTAATACCCTTGGAGGGGGGATTGGTAAGGAGAAGGTAGAGATGGTATTAAAAAAATAGTGAGGGGATTAGAAATTTTTTTATTTTTTTTATTTTTTATATATTGGAAATTTTTTTTTAAATATAATGTTTAATTTTTTATATTTTTTTATTTGTTTTATTATTTTATATAAAAATAATTTAACAATTCCTCATTATTAATCCCCTCACTATCAATCCCTTCACTATTAATCCCTTCACTATCAATCCCCTCACTAACAATCCCCTCACTATTAATCCCCTCCATTCTATCTCCCAAAACAAATGGGGCCTGAAAGCCACTAGATTTGCGCTTCTCTTCCGGTTTTGGTTCTCCTCTCTTTCGATTTTGTGAGTTTCGATTTTGATCCTTTGGTCAATACAGATTTTGAAGAATGTATACATTGGAACTGATATCTTGCATGTTTTGTTGTTGCTCTGTTTTGTTGCAGATCATATATTGGAACTGATACATTGGAACTGAGTTTCGATTTTGAAGATTTTGCTTAATCAGTCACTCAGATTTGTAAGTTTTTATTATATATGATATATATATATATATATATATTACACAAAATCATCAAGTACATCATCCAGATCTCACTCAGATTTGTAATTTATAGAACAGATCTCGCTCATGGGTGAACAATACACAAAATCGATTTGATATGTATATATACATGTATATGTGTTCTCTCTGATATTGAGTTCATTGTTTTGGTTCTATATATATACATGACCTGTATGTGTGACTGCTTGTTTAGGTTCTTCGGATGATTTTTAGTTGTCAACTTATTTTGGATATTTTTCTTTTACACTGCTATAAAGGTTTATTTTCTCAATTAGGGAAAATTATTTAGGGATATTAGGTTTAGTTGATTAGAAATGTGTTGCTGTCTTCACAATTCATATTTTAGTATTAGATATCCCTCTAGTGTCTATGCTATAACCCTATTGAAATCATCATTTGTGTGTGTGCCACTCTTGGCTTTTTCACACTTGATGAGAATTGGAACATTTTGATGTGTAAAATTTGTCTTAGCTCAGAAGAAAAGAAAAAGTAATTATGCTTGTAATCAGTGTTAGAGAGGTGTGAATGGATTGAAGAAAGATATATAAGTTTTTTCACTTTCGTTAATTTTGGTAGGATTTCTGCACCATGTTTTGAGGGGGTCAGATTTTTTTTTTTTTTGTCTGAATTTTTCATGGAATACTATTTTGAACTGCTATCGGATGATATTTTCTTTGTTACCAGTTTGAACTGCTATAATCGTCACTTTGAGTAGCCTTCATGGCTCTTTTTTGCACCTGATGATAATTAATATATTTAACTGTGTAAACTTTGTCTTAGATGTGGAGCAAAGCCTTGCAATCAACAATTGTAAGTGCTTTGCTTGTTTAATTGCATGGAACTTCTTATTTTGATACATTCCAGTTCAAAACTTATAATGCTGTTTTGTTTTATTGTTTCTCCAAGTTTTTCTTTGAAAGTGAGGAATGCTGATGGTGGATATGATGGAGGGGAAGCTTTAGAGATTACTGCGTATGATTATTTTACCAAACACCATAACATTGAACTTACTTATTCCGCATTCATGCCATGCATTGATGTTGGAAACCAAAACTGCCCAATTATCTTCCGCTAGAGGTACGCAAAATTATTTTTTTCTTGATTGTGTTTCTCAATCCCCACCCCCCTGGCCCTCCTTTTTTCTTTAACTCTCTCCCGCTACTCCCTTTCCTTTTGTACAAGATTTTGATGTTTTTGTCTTGGTATTCCAGCTTTGTACCCATGTATCTCTTTAATGTTATACGAAGGCTTTATCTTCAATACAGAGAGCATCTTTAGTTGAAAAGTCGAGGCAAACGCCACAAGAACGAATACAAGTTGTGACTGATGTAAATTCTTGTTGCCATCTCGTACATTTGTTCTTAGTTTTTAATGTTGTAATCTTACTAGTCATTTAATTTTGCAGGCTTTGAAAACCTACTGTTATGATGATGACCCTCTCTTTGTTGCTTGTGGCATTTCAATTGAGAAATAGCTCACCCAGGTTGATGGTCGTGTCCTTGAAGCACCAAAGGTAAATTTTGACTTTCTGTTAAAGGATGTTTCTATGTAACTATTGTTTCAAATATCAATAGTCTTTTAAATTTTTTTAAGGATGATGTTGTGCAAATTTTATTTCAAATTCCGATTAACTACCATTGTCTTTTGACTTATATTTGTCTTGCAATATGTAGTTGAAGGTTGGTAATGGTGAAGATTGCATGCCTCGTAATGGACAATGGAATTTTAACAACAAGGTATTCCCTTGGTTTCATTATAATAATGGAAGAGAAGTGTTCCAACTTTAGGTGGAGGGTTGCAGAAATTGATAATTCTTTTACATTTCCCTATTTTGCTTAAATTCAGCAACTTTGTGAACTAATTTGGCAGTTACTTGTTCTTGTTTTATTCTTTTAAAGCAACTCTTCACCCCCATCCGAATAGAACGGTGGGAAGTTGTCAACTTCTCTGCTCGTTGTGACACAAGTCATCTTTCCCGAGAACTTACTACTGTGGAAGGAGCAAGGGCATTGTAAGTACCCTATATTTGTTTCTGTGATGGGTATTATTGTTTCAAACAAGCTTTGCTTGATATAATTAATTGTTTTCTTTACATTCAGAATATTCCTTTTTGTCTTGAAGGAAGAATATTAGAATCCTTGATTTTTTTTTAAATTTTTATTTTTTAATTATTTATTTATTTATTTATTTATTTTTTACTATAATGCGATGTTGGTTGTAGGCATCAGGCTTAGGATAAGTGAGTTTGTGTTTGCTTCATGATCCAAGCATCATAGTTTTTGTGTTGCTGCGGTTTTGACAAGTTTCTAGTTATGCACTGGACTTGTTTGTGGCAAGGTCTCAGAGAGGGATTATGGGATTTTGGACTTGTTTTGTTTGTACTTAGCTCTTGTAAGTGTTGAATAGATCTGGGTCACCCATTTTTGTGGGGCCCAAAAATGGGTTACCCAGATCTGTTTGTGACATGGCCTCTTCAGAGTTTTAATCTTTGGATCTGTTGTCTTTTAAAATGAGGCCTTGGCTGTCCTGTTTGTGTTTCTTCCTCTGTTTGGTTGATTGATTGATTAAATCTGTGTCAACAATCTTGAGATATAAATGTTAGTTTAATGTGTGCTGGAGGTAAATAAGATGTGGGCAGGTTTTAGGTTATTACAGACGGGCATGATATCTACTAGAGATGAGCTCTTTTTTTGACTCTTGTGCATCTAGATATTTGTAACACTATTTGATATGAATCTATTTCTTGTTGGATTTCATTTGGTATTTAAAAGTGGCCTTCTTAATGGATAGGATGTGCTTTTTCAAGTTCATTGGTTGACAGCAATGCTAACCAATTTCTTTTTCTCTAGTTGCTTTACGTTCTTTATGAGTATTTGGTTTCACTTTGCTTATAGTTATTTTGGCTAAGAATTTTTGGTAACTTACCTTGGTTATTCCAGAACGATCATGATCCATCCAAGTTAGTGGCAAGAGACTCCATGTGAGCTACTAAGGTATTTGGTCTCATGTCTTGCATTTTATGAAAATATCCATGTTGGCATGTCACATGTCGTATCCTCCTGTCTTTATGCGTGCTTGTGTCCTTGCTTCTTAGCTCTCTGTTAATAATTTTTTACTAGTTTCAGTTTCATCAATGCAGATTCTCGTCAGATCTCATGAATGGGAAGTTGAGAGTGATGATGAAAGTGAGGAAGAATCTGAATGTAAGTTTCTTAAAACCAGAATGTGGCAGATCCTGTGCACTTTCTTATTGGCTATTCCCCCTTTGTAGTATTATTTATTTGAATATTAGATATACTTTCCTTTCATTCAGCTCCACTTCTATCTTCATTACCTTCTTCCAGGCCTTATTTAATATTTATCCTGTTAACTTGTAATTTTTCTTTTGAATTCCACTGCATGTTGTATGCTTTCCAAATTATTTTGAAGCCTTCTTTGGGTGCATTAGTATTTGGCATTGGCACAAATGCACCTGAAGCTTCATTTGTTGTTTTCTCTCGTATCTTTGTTTAGTTAGTAAAAAAAATATAACTATAAAGATGTGATGCCTGGGTTGCAAATTGTTCTTTTTCTTACTGGTTATTTTGAAGCCTTCTTTGGGTGCATTAGTATTTGGCATTGGCACAAATGCACCTGAAGCTTCATTTGTTGTTTTCTCTCGTATCTTTGTTTAGTTAGTAAAAAAAATATAACTATAAAGATGTGATGCCTGGGTTGCAAATTGTTCTTTTTCTTACTGGTTTTCTGTTTTATTAGTTCAGCTAACTTGTGACTTTTTGCATATTATTGTCCTTATGGTTTTGGTTCCACTTCATGATATAATTTATGGTATTTGCTGTGTGGTATCTTGGTTTCTTTTGTGAAGATACTTTAATTTTACTTGATTTTGCTTTAACGTCAAGGGTAAGAAATGCTACTTTGAAGTTATAATTAATCGTAAAAATAAAAATAAAATTCAGTTTATTATTTATGTTTTGTTGTAATAGTTCATAAAAGCTCTGCAAGAGGATCCATCAGCGTTAAAAATACACACTAAAAGTTGAACTTTACTCATTTCCTCACTTGCAGAATTTTCTTCTTCAAGCTATGTCTCTTAACTGTTGTCTTCATTTTTTTGTTTGCCCTAGGTATGCATTAGATGATGTTGGTTCTCGATCTCATGTGCATCTCAGTTTGTGGGAAAATGGGAAAAATATATTTATGGCATCTGGTGGACACTCTAAGCATGGAATGTCGAAGGTTGGAAAAGAGTTCATGGCAGGGGTTTTAAATCATCTTCCTTCAATTCTGGCCTTTACGGCTCCACTTCCGAACAGGTTTTTAATTTTTTCTTATAATTTTGATGATTCTTGTGCAAAACATGTGTTAGAGTTGAACCCATATGAATAGGTAGTTAGGTACTAACAGAGAAGTATGCATTTTTAGAGAATTGGGTGTTTTTGGTTTATATCATTATATGCTTGTGAGTTCGTTGGTTGGGTTCATTTTGTGATATGTTAGTTTTGGTGAATTAATTTGGTTCAGTTTCTGTCACTCTGCTCTGAATTTTGTGTATGAACAGAGTTGATTGTTTGTGTGTGTTGGAGGGTTTTGGAATGCTTGAAAAGTGGATGCTTGTCATGGAGGAAATCTTATCAGCCTCCTCGAGTTCTGGAGTATTTAGCATAGTTGTTTTTTTTTTGAAATCTATGCTTTCCAGATTTAGCTTATTTTTTTGATACCAATATGAATGAGTTTATGTTATTCATTCTATTTATTTCTTTTGTATAGTATAAGTTTGGTTGCTGAGAAATTTGGAAGAAAATGGGGAAAAAGGGAGAAATAAAAACTCTATAATTTACAATTAGAAGTCAAAACCAAAGCTACTATCTTGTTCCTCCATGTGTTTAGAATTTTATCTTCATAGACTGTCATTATGGAGGAGGCTGTTGCGTTGCATGTGCTGTGGATGTACCCTGTGCATTAAAATTTGTTGGCCAGACATAGCCTTGTTTCAACGGACTATTGACTATTATGTCTTTTATATTAATTATCTTGTCCCTGTGTTCTGTCGTGAATCATTCTACAGGTTTCACAAAGTAGTTTGAATCATCCTTGTTGCCATCAACTAATTTGATATAGTCAGTTTTAGCAAACCTTCCTGATTGTGCATCAATATATGCAGTAGCTACTAAGGGTTGTCTTGTGGTTTCACCATTAGGAGCTAACTCAAGTGCTTGAGGAGGCGGATGAATAGCACTAATTGCTTGTCCTTCAGTTGTAGTCCAGGTTTTATACTAGTCTTCTATGGTATTCAGCTGTGGTGAACATACTGTGTGATACCATTCGACAAAAGGTATTAATTTCTATTGGAACTCAAGATGGTGATAATATTGAGTTTTAAAATATTCTAACTGTTCTGGAGTATGGTTAGCAAAATACCATATCCTAAATTCCTTATATTTTTCCTGATTAAAATCCTGATTTAATATTTTCCTATTTTCACTTCCTGGTGTGAAATCCATTTAAATTTCAAAATTCATATCACTGGCGGTTGGGCTATCTGGTGGTGGTGTTGTATAGACACCATGTGGAATTCTGTTTTGAGATAATCGGATTCCTTGAATTTCTGTATTCATTGGATCTTCCTGAGGATCACTAGGAGGCCTGCTTGGTGGCCGAGAGTCTACAGACTGTCTACTTGATTCTGGTAGATCTACTCTATAGGGGGGAATAGAACGGAAACTGTTATTGGAAAAACTTTTGGGTGCTGTTCGAAAACTAGCATTAGAAGAATTACTTCTGGTAAGTAAGGGTTTCTGAAATTGAAGGTAAACATTACCTCCTTGTGTCTGAATAACATCATCAATGTTATGCTGGATCATGGGTTTTGGTGGCACAGCATTGGGTATATGCCATCTTTCTGGAAAGGTTATTTCTGACCAAGGAATTAACTTGGGTACTGCTACCTGGCTGCTGTACAAATTTGTTTCAATCAATACTGTTTTACCTGTTTCAGTTTTCTTTCTAACATAAGGATTTAAGGTTGTTAAAGCCTTAATGTAGATTCTAGAGTGTACTGAAAAAGGAGGAGATCCTGGTTTATACTCATAACCATGAGTAAGAACTCTGAGTTTTAGAACATCAGATAGATTAGCATCAGTTAATGCTATGCTAAGATTCGGATAAATATCAAAATATACTGGTCCATGAGAGAGGCTGGTTTCAATTGCTCCCATAAGGGATGCTTTCCAGTTGAGACACCTTCCATCACGAAGTGTACATTGGATACTGGTGTTTTGACCTAAAGCGTTTGAAGGCGATTTGTACCAGTCCTATGTGGATATATTTATAGGTTCTGATGAACGGAATGAAATCATTAATATGAATGAGTCGGATTATTTCATCATTATTCTGTATGCAAGATGCATGCTCAAAAGTCTTGATGATTGTTTTACTGAAGAAATTAAAATGACCTTTTTTATAAATGGTCTTTGGGTCTACTGTTGGTATAGTCCACTTATCTAAAGCGTCTTTTGCATCCTGGTATGCTACCATTTCAGCTGCTTCGGCTAGAGAGGATACTGTATTTCCTACAGTTGTTACTGATTCATTTTCTGGTATTACTACGGTATTATCTTGTTGTTCAGTCATAGTTGTATTGTGATCATATATGCCTAATTTATATATTTTATACTCATATTATGTTTATCATTAAACATGGCTCTGATACCACTAAAGGTGCTCACTAAAGGTTAAAGGTTGAGGCTAGCACGTCTGTCAACGACTTACAGGTATACGGTCTACACGCACTCTCTGCAACATGACCTATCCTTATGCGACTTGGGTGACGTCCCACTAACCCTAACAATTAATTAACCTTACAATGGCACAAACCCAGGAATAATCATAATCATAATACATGTATAAAAAAACATAAATTACAACATATATGATCTCATAAATTTACTGTTGAGGAGGTGGAGGCCTCCTGGCCGCCCACGCAACTATCTGTTCGTTAATCAGAATATGAAGATCGGCTATACGCCTATCACACTCTGATATACGTTCAGATATATACTGTTGAGTATATAAATCTACAGGAGTATTAAGATAATAATTTTTCTGATTTTGCCAAAATTCTAATAATGCTAAATACTGTTCTAAAGCATTAACAGAGGGCATTCATACTTACAACCATGGAAAGTGCACACCACACTTCAAACTTTTTATTGAGGAAGTACGACTATTTTATAAGAGGGGGTTAGGAGAGAAATATTACAAGAGAGAGAGAGAGAGAGAGAGAAACTAAAACTTAAGCGTGCCTCAACAAGGGTGAAGCTATCCCTATTTATATTACAAAACGGATAAAAGAAGAGGACAGGTGTCACTCCTGTACTGGACCGACATATAACACCTTATCCTTATCTTCAAACTTTATCGGTTGTGGAGACAGCATCTTCCTTTACAGATAATTGGCATCTTCTTTTGCCAAAGTTGTTTGTCTGGTTGTGCCGACACTTAATGCTCATGTCCCTTTCCTTTACTGTTTTTGTCTTTAGCTATCTTTTCTGCAATGACAGCTGTAAGGGAATCCCAAAAATCTCCAAGAGTGGGCTCCTCATCTTCAGGTAATTGTGATTCTCCTGCCAATACGTGTTCGGCTGGATCTGTGTCTGGTTCTGTTGAGGGCTGACTGGTGCCTGATCTCATGGAGGCATCATCATCTTGTGGTACTGTTTGAAAGAATTGTTCTTTCAGAAAATCCATGCGTTTGATAATTATTTCATGTTCTGAAAGATGAGGATTCTGCTGTTTCAATTCCTTCTGGATTTGAACAAAAGGATTGCTGGCTAATGCTGGTGGTGTTGGTAGAGCTGGCTGCTTAACTGATTCCCAACATGCTTTGGTATGCTGTTGAATTTTCTGAACAGTTTTTGTTAAGATAGGGTTCATACCCTTATCCCACTATTTAACAAAAAATATTCTTTTTAGGCGGGGAACTTTATTCTGATAATCACATGCAAAGTCCCATTTCCATATCCATGGGATATTGAATCGGATAGTGAAATGGACTACAGATTTACTGATAGAAAGATCACGGTTTTTATTTAAATAAGCATAAGCACGAGAATATGCCACATGCCATTCATTGAAAGCAGTTCGGATGGATTCTGGTAAAATTTCAAGGGAAAGCCCAACTTATCCCACCACACGAGGAACCAGTTAGGAACATCGTGTTTAAGTACATCAGGGCTGACCCGGATAAACCAAGAATGGTTCTTGATCGGATTCTGGTAATAGAATACCTGGGTAAAGGCATCTATGTAATCCCAATAACTGTATTTGGTTTGCTTGTTTCGCAAATCAAGATCGCGGGTAGTATGTGGATGGATGCCCCATGTAGAAATGGGCATAATAGAACGGATAGTAATTTTACTGAAAGAGATCGGACTGGTGGCCTTATTGGCATCATGGAGTGTGTGCTTAAATTCACAAGCTCCTGTTTCTGTTCATATCTGTTCATAGATGTATCGATATTGATCAAAATGAGGAGGAGATTGTTGCGTGGTAAGATACCTTCGCTTGATCTCCCATGGATCTGTCATCCATTGTTCATCTGCTGTATCAATCCAGAGGACAGTTTCCTCGGTAATACTGTTAGGAGTATACGGATCTTCAGTCTTAAGGAGAATATCCTTAGCTGAAGGATTACTGGTTTGTCCTCTTAAAGGAGGAAATTCTGTTGGATCATAGCGAGGGTAAGAGCCCCTGCCACGACCTCTGCCTCTGTGGCCTCTGCTGGTCATGCGTCTTCAAGATGTGATTTCTGCAAATATTCACGGGTCAAAAAGTCAGGCAAAGAATTAGTTTCGCCTTTAATATATTCAATATCAAAGTCAAAATTAGATAAATAACTTTGCCAGGTTAAGAATATCTGTTTGGATGTAAGATTTTTAACATCCTGTTTGAAAATCTGTTTTGCAACAGAGCAATCAACTCTGATGATAAAATGCTGATTTAATAAATCATCCTGAAATTTATCAACACATTTAACAATAGCTAAACATTCCTGTTTAATTGTTGGATAATTTAAAGTGGCTTTATTCCAATGGCTAGAATGAAAGCGTAATAATTCTTCCTTCTGGGTCTTGGGATTAAGTTGCTTTAATATCCCACCAAAGCCTTCATTGGAGGTATCAGTTTCCACAATTTTTTTCCAATTGGGATTTGGTAACTGGAGGCATAGTAACTGTTGAACTTTAGCTTTGATGCGTCGAACAGCTAAAGTATGATTTTTATCCCACGGGGGAGGATGCTTTCTTAGCCGGGTATAGAGTATGCTGGCATCTGCAGATAACTGATGATAATAATCACATATATAGTTAAGACTTCCTAAGAATCTTTGTAATTGAGTTTTATCCTTAATTTCATCAGGAAATTTAGAAGCAAACTCAATACTCCTGTTGATGGGAATAATACTTCCATTGGAAATATTATGACCTAAGTAACGTACTGTTGTCTGGAATAACTGCATCTTTGGAGCAGAAAGAACTAAACCATTTCTGATAATAACATGCTTAAAAATATTAAGATGTTTAATATGCTGTTCAATTGATGAAGAAAAGATTAAAACATCATCAATATAAGATAAAGTAAATGCTGTATAAGGATTGAAAATATCATTCATGATATGCTGGAATTCTGATGGAGCATTCTTCAGACCAAATGGCATAACATTCCATTCATAATGCCCAAAGGGTACTGTAAAGGCTGTTTTATAGCGGTCCTGTTCAGCAATCTGAATTTGCCAATATCCTGATTTAAGATAAAATTTCGAAAATATGATTGCATCCTGTAATCGATCTAATAGGTCTTTTTTATTCGGAATTGGATATCTAATCCATTTTAATTTGTCATTTAACGGTTTATAATTGATAACAAGGCAGGGAACACCTCGTTCAATCTCAGCATTTTTGTTCACATAAAATGCTGTACAACTCCAAGGAGAGTGACTAGATCAGATTAATTTCTTGTCTAAAAGACTTTGAATTTCTGTTTTGCATAATTCCATATATTCGTTTTTCATTTGACTAGGGCGAGCTCTAGTTGGAATATATTTTTCATCAAAATCGGGTTCATATGGTAATGTGACAGTATGTTTCTTGCGATCCCAAAAAGCATTTGGAACATTACCGCAGACTTCTGTTTGAAATTCTTTCTCAATTAATTTAATTTTCTGTTGTAAAGTAAGTTGCTGTAACCTTTGTTCTGTTGTTAAAAATTGAACTTCTTTGTGTAGAAAATTGATCTGGTTTTGTTTAAAAGTAACTAGATCTCGAATTTGATTTAATTCTTTTGTATACGGTTGTGTAATAAATTCAAAAATCACAGATTTTCCCTGTAGTTGGGAGTAGATACCTGTTTGATCTATTTTCTGGATAGGCATGAGAAGACACAAAAATGGTGTACCTAATATGATATTTGTAGCAAGATTTCTTACAAGCACAAATGATGTTGGAAGACATAAATCTTGATTACAAATATATGCTTCTGGTATTTTATACCTGATTTGGAGAGAATTTCCACTTGCACTGGTTAGACTTTGAGTAGTCTTTTCAAAATACCTGGTTGGAACTATACCTTCTTGGATACAGTTCATATCTGCTCCGCTATCAACTAAAGCAATAGCATCTTTGATAATAAAATCGGGTTTTATCATAAAAGAAATCTTAATATACCATTTCTGAAATGTAACTTGATTAACAAGTAACAAATACGGAGTCGAGGAGGATTCAGACTTGTCCTTTTGTTCTGGTTTTTGTTCAGGTTCTTTGTCGGCTGGTTTAGACAGCTGAGTATGAAGATATTTAATATCTTTTATAGCGGCTGCACTAGCTATTTGCAAGTGTTTAACTTCTGTTTTTAAGATGTTTATTTCCATCTTTAAATCCTGTATAGTTGTTGGTTTTTCTATCAAGGGATTTGTTTGGATTCTGTTAATAACATTCTGAAGACGATAAGAATAGTCTGGTATAAGAGGTGCGTCCTGTACTGTTTGTTGATGTTCATAACACATCTTTAAATATTTTATTTTTATCTCGGGATCCTGGATTTGATCTGCTACAGCGAGCATATCCTTTTGTGTATCTGTTAAGACATTGATACTGCTGGGTTCACCTAAATGTAAACCATTCATTTCTACAATTGATTTCCAGTAATTGATTTCTGATATTTGTTCCTGGTTATTTGTACAGGGACAAGAATTTGATTCTTCTGGATCTTCTTCACTAGTGGAAGTAGAGTATAACTGATTGATCTCATCCTCTGAGGGTGACTCTGTGTCTGTTGAGTTTTCTTCAGCTTCAAGAGCTTGTAGTATCTGTTCCTTAATATCTAAATCAATTTGTAATTCATTGACTTTAGATTTAGCCTTAGATTTACATCTATTAGCATAATGTCCTGTTTGGCCACACTTGTAGCATTTGATTTCTGATTTGTTTTTTCCTTTATTTTTTCTGTATGGAGTGGTTTTGGAATAGAACTTCTTATTAGAATTCGGATGGCTAGTCTTGTGAGACTTTTTCCTGGTAGATTTATAAGGTTTTTTATGTGAAATCTTCCTAGGTTTACCTGGATATTTAATTCCTGGTTCATAGGCAAATTGTTCACAAAATTCACCTAATTCTTTTCGTCCTGTTAAATTTTGTTGCTTCATCTGATAATGAAGTTTGAGGTCATTACAGAGGGAAAGTCCTTCATCAGTGATGATGGAACAAAGTTGTCCATAGGTATACTGTTCGTAAGAAATAGACATCCGGTCATGGCGGTCCGACAAAGTGCCTTTGCATTGCTTGGTGACCTTGCAAGAGTAAGTCAAAAGTGTATATATACTATACTATATGACTTTCTCTTGGTCTAACAATAGGAAAGCATTCTTGCCTCTATCATTAGCTCAGGTAGTCGCTGTTTTGGGGGGTTGCAATTTGAGACTTGTAGGCTACTAGATATGATTGGGCTGTAGGGCCAATTGGTGCCTCTGGAAGCTCATGCTCAATTTTTTTTGTTTTTTTTTTTTCTTGTTTATATACATATTTATGTTGCTTTTTATTGACAATGAATACTATGGCCTTTGTTGTATTTCATTAGGTCTGTCCTATTCATTTGCACCCACGTTTGTCCGAATTTCTTGATGTTGCCAGTAAGCAGCTGGTAAGTAGAATGGATTTCTGATTTTTGAGACCCTTCTGATAGTCTTATTATTTCATAGATTTACTTATACAAACTTTCTACAGAGCATCCCTAAGCTGAAGGAAACTATTTCTGTGGCAAACAATGCATGTTGAGCAATTGGAGAATTAGTGATTAAGGTAGTTTCACCTCCCTATTTGCATCAGAATGAATCTAGATAATATTGCATTTTCATGCACCATTCTCTGTTCTTCAACTAGCTAATTCTGGCTTAAAACAATTGTGACTTGCATTGAAATGTGGGTTCTTTTTATGACTTCCAATTTTGCATGGTTCTCAATTTTTTTGGGCAAAATTCTAATTTCTGATTTGATCTTTATGCTTCATATCATTTTGTGTATTGACTGGAAAAACATCATTAATGTTCATTTTGTTTTAAAATGAGGAAAATTATTAATCCATGACCCTAAACAAGAGATGTCAAAGATGTTTGTCTTCATAGTTGATCTTCTTGATTTTGCGCTTGAATATATTAAAAGTATGTAACATGAAGAATGATCCTGTTATTTAGCAGGGGCAACTTAATTGAAAAAAAGGCAAGGTCCAGTTACTTTGTACATGCTACATGTCCTAAAACTGAGCGGGATGTAAATCCGTGAGCCTGGACATGATCCTTTTCCACATGCCATACATCTGAAATTTCTGCCAACTTTATAGTTCATTTTTAGAATGCCAATTAAATTTGCTTCAAGTAGCTTCTTGACATGGTGAAAGTTGTCTTATCCAGACAATAAAGCTACATATTCATTTCACTTGTGGTACTCATATTACAGTCTTTGACGCTTGGAAATGTTATGTGGTTCACAAATTGTTTGCAGGAATGACAGTATTCTTTGCCAAAAAAATCTAGTGAATTGCACAAGTAAAATTTGATGATCAAAGAGCTTATTTATTTATGTGTGTATGTTTATTCTTTTTAAAATCTATCTGCTGTCTCCTTACATTTGACACACATTTTGATACCTCCCTTTTTTTTTTTTCAAAAAGTATTTTTATTTCTTCCCCTTTTCCTATGTCCATATATCTTATGGAGTCAATAGTCTGAACAAAATAAATTTCAAAATGTTAAATTATTCTATGTTTTGGCATTGCTGGCTAGCTTAACTGGTAAAGTCTCTTGGCAGTTGTACCAAAGACCGAGTTTGAATAATGCCTTCATCTGGTTTGGGGAGGTCTACCGAAAAAAGGAAAAAAATAGTGCAGTGACCATGTTCAGTCTATTTATTTTGCATGCTAACATGAGTTGTGTTGAGGTTTCATTTGATTGCTAAGCATCACATTTCTTTCATGTCTATGTTTATTATTTGGGGCATGTGTTTCTTGTTGGTTTCCTTTTTGAATCAATAGTAAATGGGGTACACAAATTTATCAACAATGCCCTTTCCTAGACTAGAAGTATTTTGACATTTTGTAAACTAATAATTTCAGGTTCGTCAAGAAATTTCTCCAATAGTGATGACAGTCATTTCTTGCTTGATCCCGATTCTTCAACATGCTGAGGTGATTGTTTCTTTGCTATTTTCCAGTCATGCATGTGTATGCGTGCACACACTTGTGGGCATGGGTGTATGTTTCGGACTGTTATCTCTAATTAATTACATTTCTTGATGTTGAGCAGGAGGTCAATAAGTCACTTATAGAAAATAGTGCTACAACGCTTGGTCGAGTTACCTGGGTTTGTCCAGGGGTTGTATCACCACACATGGAGCATTGTCTTAGGAGTTTTTGAGTTGTTTGGGAAAAGATTGAAAGCTGGAGAAGGGGGTGGAATGGAAAACTTATGTTTGGGTCCCATATTACTGTGACAGGTTGATGTCGTTGCATCTCTATTGATGGCTAATAAGAGGGGATCCCTGCCAACCACATAACTATATTGACTTTGTCCGATCTCTCTCTCTGCAGATTATTGGAAAAGGTGCTTCATATATGTGTGTGTATTTGATGCACACTACTCTTTACATGTAACATGACATTTTTTTTTTTTCTATATGATGAAATTTAGAGAACATTTCTTCAGTTTTTTGTTCTTTGATTGGAAGATGACATTCAAATAATAGAAATTCTTTAGGGGGCCAAATTGCTATTCATTTATGTGCCTCATGATATTCTAGTTTTGCGGGAAAAAAAAAGAGTGGCGTTTTTTAAAAAACGTCACTAAATGACGTCATACGTTAGTTTAACGGAAGTTATAACGGGAGTCAAAGATTTTGTAGCGTTTTAAAAAATGCTGTCTAATGTTTTTAGCAACGTTTTTCAAATGTTGTAGAGCTATTGCGACGGCCGTATCAGCGGCGTAAATATTAAACATCGCTATATCTTTTTATGGCGTTTTCCAAGCTTTTAGAGGCGTTTTTAAAACGCCACTAAAACTCCAATTTCCTGTAGTGCGTTTCGCAATATATTATAATATTAAATAGTCGTGTCGTGTTGTCCGGGCGCCATTGAGTGATTTTTAGTTAGAAAATTATTGAAAACATATTAATTGTTATACATAAAATTCATTTAAAATGTTGAGGTAGTAATACAACAATCCATATATGTAAATCACATTGATAAGTATTTTGGCATATTAAAAAAAAGGAGAAATAACAAATCAGTAAAAGTTCTAAAAATAAATTACAATTAGTGGTAAACTTTATCAATATTAGTAATGAAATTTTAAATTTTTTCATGTATCTGTAATATTTTTTTGATAGTACTGCTAGATAGAAATTTCTCCAATAAAATAATTACAAAATGTTACATAAGAGGGGGCTAAATTTTGGGAAAATAGATGGGGCTTGTTTTTCAGTAAATATTTTTTTGATCTTGATTAATTAGTGGTTGCTTGTTTAATGTGTAAAAGACGGAATAAATTTGTTCACACACAAGTGTGTGAATGTTACACTCCTTAGTAGTTGTTAAGATGAAGTAGATTTCACTTGTAACTTAACTGAAGTTATACAAAAAGAATATAGTTAAGGCTTTTTTTAAAAAGTAGGTCAAAAGTTACTTCTTAGCTTTTAACTCATTTTGGTCACATCATCATTCTCATCATTCATATTTTATATGTTTTTTCAAAAAAAATTAAAAAAGTTAAAAAGTCAACTTTTAACTATTTTTTCAAATTATCCCTATGTAGTGTTATACTATTTCTTGCTAGTTCTTCAAATGAAGTGGATTCTAGTTAAGTTACAATTCTAGTTAAGTTACAGGTGGAATCTACTTCATCTTAACGGCTAATAAAGAGTGTAACATTAACACACTTTTTGAACAAAGTGTGTGAAGGAGGGAATGAACAAATTTATTTTATTTTAAAGACTAGGAGTGTGAACAAATTTGCTCTACCTAAGAAAATCTACGTTTACATTACAATTCTCAATCAGGGGCAATTTGGAAACTTGTTAAAAAAAGCAAATTTTTTTGACTTTTTAGTTTTTTTTTATACAAAAAATCACAAAAAAAGTTACAAAAAAATCTACTTTTTTATGCGAAAAGTCACCAACAAGTCAAAAAAATCAAAAAATTAAGTTAGAGTTGGGTAGAGTTTTCTAAATATGATTTGAGAATAAGAGTTGTATTTTGATTTTGTGAGTTTTGGAATTATAATTTGAGTGTGAAAAATTTCTTTGATTATAAATTTTAAAAATAATTTTGAATTGAGTTTCAAACGAATAATGTGACATATGATATTTAATTCAAAAATTTACAACTCATAACTAAATACACAATTCAAAATCTTATTAAAAACTCATAAAAAATTTTAAAAAAAATTTGGAAATATTTTTTTATTTAAAATATAAAAATAGCAGGTGAAAAAAGAAAACGTACACTATTCTGGTCAACCGGCTGGACGTCCATGAGATGACCGGGTTAATTAAATTTTTTCGCTGGAAAAGGAGTTTTCAAAAGTGGGTGTGAAATTAATTTTTAAAAACTACAACCAAACATCAAGTACAAACCAATAGGTGAAATTATAATTCCAAAACTCTTCCAAACAGAGTCTAATTTTTTACCAATTTCTCAAAAAATCGCCCAATAAGTCAAATGATTGATTTCTTCTGCAACACAGAAAATGTTCCTGACAAGAAACTTTGATCCATATACTCCATTAGATTAACAAACTTGTATTTTAGGAGATTTTGAAAAGATGGTTGGGTTAAGATAGTTTATTAAAAGATAAAATAGGCTAAAATAATTAACAAGATAAAATGTCATATTTAATCTATAATTATTTTATTTTTTTCTTATAATCATCAAATCAACTATAAAAAAAAAATAAGAAGAGCTAGCTAGTCAAACTAAAATAATCAAATAATCAATTAAAATAGTGAACGTCCCAAACAAGGCCCGAATTGAAGTAGCATAAAGATTGTTGGTACTTTGAAGTACTTTTTCTTCCATATTTTTTCCACACAAATTGGAAATTTAGTCCAACTATGATATAGTAGGTGAGGGTTTTACTATAAAAATTTGGAAAATGTGGACTTTTTAATAATAAAAAAATTTGTATAAAATTATGTAAAAATGTTTTGAAATGTGTAAAAGTTATTTTGAAATTATAATCTCTTTTTGAATATTTTTCTTTGTTATTGACAACTGAATGAACTGTCATTAACATGAGTCACAAAAAATTGGTAAGTATAGTTATATTATGTGATAAGTAAAATAAGTTTTAGTATTTGATTATATTTAGTGGTAATGTACGAGCATGAAATAATACTCTCGTATAATCTTATTGATCAAGTCTGCGCTCCTCAAAAAGTCGTCGTTTTATTCCCTGAAAACACAAACGTGAGCTAGCTGGCGGGTGTGTGCCAGATACCTCTCTGATGCCTAAGTCAGTCCAATAGACAAATAGACAAAAACTCTATGTATTCGAAAATCAAAGTTGTGTTACCTCTACATAGGTTCTGTTGTGTGCTTTTATAACTTTTGCCTGGTACAATCCTAGTAGGACTCTTATTCCTCCACGTAGAGTCCTCCTAGGAATCACACTCCTGAAAGATAATACTTATCTTCAATACCCCCCTCACTGCTTAAACCAAGTGAGATGGTTTTACCCCGGTTGGATAACAGTATAACCGAGCTAATACTAGCCCTTTGTCATACTCAATAAAGTGCCTTCCCATGTATTGCATAGCTCGGCTATTGTTCACTTGTACTTCGGTTTTGGCTATTGAAACCGAGCTAACCATAGCAAGTCTTGACCGAGCTAACAAGAGCAAGGTTTACCACAAGAAGCCCAAATATCTCGGCTCCAAATACTTTGACCGAGATAATTACCCCCATTCCGACCATGGTGACTGTAACCTCTTGGACCAAGCTAACACTATGGTCCACTTCACTAAGCCCTTTTTACCTCGGCCCATAAAGTAGCCCCTCACTACGTCTGGGCCTAGCTCGACTCTAATGCACATAAAAACTCCCTCTCAATTGCCCCTTAATTTCATCTGCCATGCATGATTTGGCATTACCTTTTTATCAGCCGAGCTAAAAGTGGCCTTCAACTGAGCCAAATTGATACCGGGTTACTAATTTGTCCGGTCCAAACGTCTTTTCACATCCTTTGCCAGATAAACTACGATTCTCTTGGACACGTGGTTAGCTTTTATTGGTCAAATACAGCTGTCACGCCGCCTTTGTACTTCGCAAAATTTGAACAGTCCCGCCCAAATTCACGTTCTTCACAAAAAACCCTACTCTTTGAACCAAACATACCACTATTCATCATCTTCTCTCTCTACCTTCTGAGCCTCCATTTTTCCTCAACACTGCATCTGCAAAGCTCGTGTTTTCTACTGGTATTGTTTCAATCTTCAGTCCCCCCACCTTGAACTGGTACGTGGATCAAATCTCTTCTCTTTCCTTCATTCATTTTACGAATATATATAATATAGATGCATATACTTATATATTCTACAAAACACACTGTAGTTTTGATGAAATGGGTAAGAACAGATAGTACCAAAAACTAGACCCCCAAACCATAGGTTCGTGCTTAAGAACACACCCTCTGGATTCAAAAAGCATGAAGTTTGAATCTAGAATCGTGGTGTAACTGAGCTAAAAGCCTGTTTGGGCAACTCAAGGCTTAGGTACAACCGAACTAGGGAACTTTTTAGGTGTGCACCCAGCCAAATTAGATAACTTCCCCAATAACCGAACTAAAACTTCACGCCACTCCTTGGTTTCAATCAGTCTAAGAACCTTCCATTTCATTTTGCCGAGCTAAAATTCCTCGCTCCAAACGAACTAAGAATGGATAGTATCCCTCATAACCGAGCTAGGCTTTACATTCATTTTTGCCTTTATACTTAGCGTGGTCCAACGATTTGGGCTTAACACTTCTCATCTCTACTTTGTAGACTCTAACTAGGTTGGCCAGGCACTCATTTGCACGTTCAACCGAGATACTCAACGTCATCTCAGCATCGAGCTAGCATTTCGGGCTAAATTATACATAATTTAAGTCCACATGGGCAAATATAGATTTTTAGTAAACTCTCCAAGGGCTATAGCCAAGTTCCAAAGGGACTACAACATCCCTAATGATGTTTATCTCAGTTTAGCAGAACTAGACACCACTCCCTAGGAAAAATCAAGCTTCGTCCCTTTCTCTGTCATATCCATTGTAGAGGCTGGTCTCCGTTTTCCTGTTTAGCCTCTTCTTTGTGAATTCCTTAGACAAATAAGACTTTGTCTTACCCAGCTTTCCACAAATTTGTACAGAATAATAAATGGCATCGCCGAGCTAAACTGCCGGCTTGGCCTCAACCTCGGTTTAGCCGAGCTATTTCACCAATACTCCCTCAGCCAGAATGAAGACAGCTGGGTGTATTACTTAAGAATAAGACGTTACCGAGAGAAAATAATTAAAAATACACCAGACAAAGATGTAAATGACGATGATTTTTTTTGGGATTCGGGCAACTTTGAAGACCAGGAGGCCCAGATCCCGGGCGACCAAATTAACTGGAATAAGGGAGTAGCTGGTATGAATACCTCGGTTTTAGCTTCGTACGTTCTTTACTCTGTTTATTAGTTTCACACCATGCTAATTGTTGCTTTTTTCCTTATGCAGAATTGAACTATCTAAAGTCGCAGTACAATTACCCCAATCTAGAAGCACTCCGCGCCGCGCCGCGGTACCGCGATCGATGTTGGGCTGAGCTACTCAACTTTGAACCAACATACAGATACAGTAGTAGAAGGAAGACTAGGGTGATAGATTTCCTTCTGGAACCCTCTCCAGAACCAGATCCAACACTACCTCAAATCAATTTGATCCCATTAACAGCGGAACAAGAAATGGCCAAGAAGAGAGCAGTTAGGGCCCTCATCACCGAAACAAATCAAGCCAAGATACCACAAGCCGGCCAAACACAAGAGGCCGTGGTAGCCCTTCCAACCGCCCAGCCTTCATCATCTCGGCCAAGCAAGTGCGCTCGGACTTCCAAAACTGAGCCACGCCTCGTTGATGAAGAAGACACCATACTTCCCCAATCCACATCACCAAGCCCAGAACCTGAGCGTTCTGACCGGGCTAGCTCCTCTGAGTGGACCCCAAAATTATCATACAGGAACCGAGCCATAAGAGACATAGATTCAGTGGTGGCAGACAAAGACCATATGCTCGCCTTCAACCTGACTAAGAGTGTGTGCTTGCCCTTTGATATGGAACACCATGACCATCTCACCGAGCTCAAAGCCATCCGCTCAGCCACCAAATCGATGGTGCTGGTGAGTACTTTTTTGTTTTTTAATTTTGTGCATTTGTTTGCTCAGTTTTACTTCCAATTGCTTACCACCCTCTTGCAGGCCATGCAGAAAAACCACATTGTATATAAGCGTGTACTAGAGCTACGTAAGACCACTTGGTAAGTCGTGGTAGAGGCCAACGCTAAGTCGGCTGAGCTAGAAGAGTCCAAGCAGAAAATAGCCGAGCTACATACCGAAATAGCCTACCTGACAGGGCTAGTCAACTCGGCTGAAGCAGAGAAGCAAAAGGCTTCGACCGAGTTGAAAGATAAATACCTGCGCGAGCTGGCCAAGCTCGAGATGAAGAAGGATGCAGAGATAGCTCGGCTGGAGAACAGTGTGGAAGATGCGGAAGACCGCGGTTACAAGGAGGGGAAGGCCACTTACATCCAACAATGTGAAGCCGCAAAAAATATATTCTTCAAGTGTGGATGGAAGGCGGCTGTGGCGAAGCTCGGTCATGGCCAAGAGACCGAGGTTTTCCAGAACCTTCATCCACATTTCATACTGAGCTACATGGAAAAATATGCCAACGCCATTCAGCAAAAATTTCTTCAAGTTGAGGAAGAAGAAGAGGCATCCCCAAAACCCAACAATGCCCCGGTTGTTGCCAATGATCCCGGTCTTCAAATTGCCTAGTCAACTCGGGTGAAGCCATTGGTGCCCATTGTGGTTGATGATGTGGTAGGGACTAACCTACCCGTCAATGCCGGGCTACCAGCTGGTGAAGCTCGGGTTGACTTGGATGCTGATTTGGATGACCTCTTTGCATGATCATGTATTTTATTTTCTTTAGATGACAACTGTAAGAAATTTGTAACCGGGCTGAGACCCCACCTTTTGTACCTTTGATTTGAATTTTGAATGAAAATCTTCTTTTTTTTGTTCAGTCTGTTCCATACCTGTACTTATTTTTCAACTGTAATTTGTATTCAATTTTACCTTTTTCTGTTCTCGCCGAGATACTTATCTCGGTCTTGGAACATTATAATCTGTTTGTTCAAACTTACCATGTTTCTTCAGCCGAGATCCTTATTTCGGCTGAAGGGTACCCAAAGTTGCTTATTCTAGCCAACCACTCTTCAGCCTAGATCCTTATCTCGGCTGAAGAGTACTCAAAGTTGGTTATTCCAGCCAACCACTCATCAGCTTAGATCCTTATCTCGGCTGAAGAATACTCAAAGTTGGTTATTCCAGCCAACTACTCTTTAGCCTAGATTCTTATCTCGGCTGAAGAGTACTTAAAGTTGGTTATTCCAGCCAACCACTCTTCAGCCTAGATCCTTATCTCGGCTGAAGAGTACTCAAAGTTGGTTATTCCAACCAACCTTTTTAGCCTAGATCCTGATCTTGGCTAAAGAGAGCTCAAAGTTGGTTATTCTTGCCAACTTAGAGCCAAGTGTTGGTTATTCTTGCCAACCTTCTTCAGCCTAGATCCTGATCTTGGCTGAAGAGAGCTCGAAGTTGGTTATTCTTGCCAACTTAGAGTTAAGTGTTTGGTTATTCCTGCCAAACTTCTTCAGCCTAGATCCTGATCTTAGCTGAAGAGAGCTCAAAGTTGGTTATTCCTGCCAACTTAAAGCCAAGTATTGGTTATTCCTGCCAACTTCTTCAGCCTAGATCCTGATCTTGGCTAAAGAGAGCTCAAAGTTGGTCATTCCTGCCAACTTAGAGCCAAGTGTTTGGTTATTCCTGCCAAACTTCTTCAGCCTAGATCCTGATCTTGGCTGAAGAGAGCTCAAAGTTAGTTATTCCTACCAACTCTGTTTTTCATTGCCCCTAGTTTCACCGAAACAACTTTTACAGAAGAAAGAATCATACTGAAAAGAGAACTACTTGTTTTATTGAAAGAAGAAAAATAACAAGTATTTTAAAGAAGAATTAAAAATAAAACAGTTTGAGATTGGCAGTGTTCCAAATGATATGGCCCTTTTCCTGCTAAGCCAATCACTTTATATGGACTTTCCCAATTAAGCCCTAACTTGCCATCTCCTGGTACCAGAGTATTTCCCATTACTTTGCGCAGCACTCAATCTCCAATCTTGAATTGTCTCGGATGTACTGTCTTGTTATATTTTCTAGATAACTCTTGCTGGTATGAGGTGATGTGAACCAGTGCTCTTTCTCTTCTCTCTTCTGCAAGGTCGAGCTTCAATGCTATGGCTTCTCCATTTAAGTCTAGGTCAAAATTTTCACTTCTAATAGTGGGGAGGCCGACTTCCAGTGGGATTACTACTTCCATGCCATAGGCCAAGGAAAAATGTGTTTCTCCAGTTGCCCGCCGAGGTGTGGTATGGTAAGCCCATAAAACATGAGGAAGCGCCTCAACCCACTTGCCTTTTGCTTTCTCCAGCCTTTTCTTCAATCCATCTAAGAGGACTTTGTTTGATGCTTTCGCCTGGCCATTTGCTTGGGGGTATGCTGGTGTAGAGTTGTAGAATTCTATCTTATACTCCTCACAAAAGCCTCTAAAAATTTTGCTATCGAACTGAGTGTCGTTGTCTGATATTAGAGCTTTGGGTATGCCGAATCGAGTGATGATATTTTGCCAGATGAACTTCTCCACATCTTTCTCTTTTATTAAGGCGAGTGCTTCTGCTTCTACCTATTTTGTAAAGTAGTTTGTTGCTGCGAGAAAGAACTTTCTGTTGTTGGGCACTGTTGGAAGTGGTCCTACTATATCCAAGCCCCATATTACGAAGGGCCATAAGCTAGTTAATGGTAGAAGCTCTCTAGCTGGTTGATGTATTTGATGTGCGAACTTTTGACATTTCTCGCACTTTTTGACATACTTCTCTAAATCTGCTTGCATGTAAGGCCACCAATATCCTTGCGAAATTGCTCTATAGGTCAATGATCTTCCCCTTTGGTGGCTTTCGTATATGTCTTCATGTATCTCGAACAAGAATGCCTCGATCTTGCTGGGATGGACACATTTCAAGTAAGGTCCTGTGAAGGATTTTTTGTACAAGGCCATTGATGAGGAGAGCCAAAATTGTTGTGACTTTGCTCTAATCTTGTTGGCTTTTTTCTTCTCTTCAGGTAAGACGCCGTCTTTTAAGAATACTATAATGGGATCCATCCATGAAAGGCCTAGTTCGGTGCAACATACCTCAGTTATTTCGGGTTCTTCAATGCTTGGTCTTGGTAGGAAGTCGATTAGTAATGGATATGGGATGAATGTATCTGCCATCGAAGCAAAGCCTGCTAGTTCGTCTGCTCTACTATTTTCTTCTTGGCCGATCTGCTCTATTCGCACTACGAATTTCATGATTTCCTTTCTGGCTAACTCTTGATGCTTTGCCATCATCTCATCTTTTGCTTCGTAGTCGCCTGAAATCTGGTTTACTACCAGCTGGGAGTCACTGTAAACCATTAGCTCGGTGGCCTGCATGAAGAGTGCTGATTTTAGGCCTACTAAGAATGCCTCATACTCCGCCTCATTGTTTGATGCTGGGAAGCCAAGGTTGATTGCTTGTTCCACTATTAGGCCATCTGGTGAGATGAGGACTATGTCAAGTCCTACACCATGCCTATTGGATGCTCCATCCATGAAGAGCTTCCACATCTCTCCAATGAATAGCTTCCAGCACGTAGAGGGGTTGGATGATGTCTTGGGTCATGAGTGTTGTTTTCTTCCAAGTCCCTAGCTGCTGTTGGGGTTTGCTTTTTATTATCTGACTGCCACAAGTCTTCACTTGTCGATGAGTCCTTACTAGGAATGGCATGGTTTATTTCTTCCTCTTGATTTTCAAGCCTGTGTGGTTTGCAATATGGCTAGGTATCCTGAATTAGGGGTTGCACATTTCCTATGGCACTTTCCGTCCCCATTCCTGTCGTACCAGTCAAGTCAACTAGGCAGATGTGATGACTTCTTGGTGTGAACTCTGCCACAAAGTCTGCCAAAGCTTGGGCTTTTATTGCAGTTCTGGGCTGAAACTTGATATCAAATTGTCCCAATTCCACCACCTATTTCAAGATTCGCCCCAGAAAAGTTCGCCCTCTCAAATAAGGCTTTTAAGGGAAAAGTAGTTAAGACGATTATAGTGTGAGTGTGGAAGTAATGCGACAGCTTCCTTGAGGCCATCATCAAGGCTAAGGCCAGTTTTTCCAATAGTAGGTACCTGGTTTCTATGCCTAGCAAGGTTTTGATAACATAAAAGATGGGCAGGTGTTGGATTTCTTCTGCTCTGACCAACACTGCACTGACTGCGTGCTGTGATACTACTAGGTACAAAAAGAGCTTTTCTCTAGGTACCGGGGTTACTAGCAATGGGGGAGAAGACAGGTACTCTTTCAAGCTTTCTAGGGCGCGATAGCATTTTTCATCCCACTCAAATTTGGCCTTCAAAGCTTGGAAGAATGGTCAACATCTGTCTGATGACCGACTTATGAACCGGTTGAGTGCGGCAGCTAGGCCAGTGAGATACTGCACCTCTTTTACTGTGTTGGGCCTCTCTAGATCCTAGATTTCTTTGATCTTAGAAGGGTCTGCTTCTATATCTCGGTTGGTCACCAGAAAGCCTAGGAATTTGCCTGAACCTACGCCGAATGCACATTTGGATGCATTTAGGCGCAACTTATTCTTCTTCAGAACTTGGAACATCTCATCTAGGTCCCTGAGATGGTCCTTCTCATTCTTGCTTTTGACCACCATGTCATCTATGTAGGCCTCCATTGTTCTGCTTAACAATGGTTCAAACATCTTGGTGACCATTCGTTGGAATGTTGCCCCTACGTTTTTTAGGCCAAAGGGCATGACCTTCTACCAATACAATCCTTTAGGCTTTGTAAAGGATGTGACCTCCTGGTCTGGTTCATACATAGCGATTTGATGGTAACCTCTGTACGCATCAAGGAAGCTAAGTCGATTATATATGCCGTCAGTCTGGGTTGGTCTATCCGTGGTAGGGGAAAACTGTCCTTTGGGCATGCTTTGTTGACTGTTTTGTAGTCTACGCAGACACACCATTTTCGATTCTTCTTTGGCATTACTACGGTATTGGAGATCCACCTGGGATAGTGCACTTCTCTGATAGCTCCTGCCTCTAGCAAGTTCCCCACTTCTTCTGCCACTATCTCAGCATAGTGGAGTGCTGATCTGCGAGTGCGCTGTATAATTTGTCTGGCAATTGGGTGAACATTTAGTTGGTGACAGATGAAGTTTGGGTCAATGTTAGGCATGTCATATAGCGTCCAGGCAAACACTTCGATGTTAGAGGTTAAGAATTCCATGACCTCTATGCTCTCAGTGCTGGACAAAGACGAGCCGAGCAAGAACTTCTTTGGGTTCTTTTCATCTATTCTTACCTCTACCAAGTCTTCTACTGCCTTCTGATTAGCTGCCTTGCTGACATTCGCAAATAGTTTATTGCTTTCGGGCTCTTCGACCATCTGTACAAATCCTTTTGCAGCGCAGCTGCCATTTACTGTGACGAAGCACTATTTTGACATAATTTGGTCTCCAAAGACCTCTTCAATTACTCCGGCTTCGTTGGGGAACCGTAATACGCGATGGTAAGTTGACGCTACTAATCGCATGGCTTGTAACTATGTCCTCTAAAAAATTATGTTGTAAGTGGAAGAGACTTTCAGTATCCAGAATTCCTCCTGTTTCGTCGGGGTTCCTGCCTTGACTGAGAGGATTATCTTGCCAACTAGCCACTCTGGCATTAAGTTGAATCCGATTAGGGAAGATGTTGCAGGTGTCAAGTCTTTGTCCTCCAGTTTCAGTTGTTTGAAGGTTTCGTAGTACATTTTTTCACATGAGCTTCCTTGGTCAATCAAAATCCACTTGATGTCAAAATTCTTAACGCGTAGAGTGACAACCAGTGCATCATTGTGAGGGCAGTATATCTTTGATAAATCTTTGTCTGAAAAAGATATGACATTGGTGGCCTCTGTTCTCCCCTTTTTGATGGTAGGTTGTGCGCTTAATACCTCCATTAAGTGTTCAGCCTTTTTAATCATCCCCTTGAGTTCACATACCTGCTCAAGTTCAAATATCCCATGTATTACGTTAATTACGCCTTGAGGTGGAGCGTCGACCGGCATCCCGTTTGGGTTGTTGTGGTTCTGGGGGGCTAGCTGTGTTCCTCCTTTTATGTATTGGTCCAGGTGCCTAGCTTCAATGGCGTGCAATTTTCAGTGCGGTGCCCCTTTTCATCATAGAAGGTGCACCGGGACCTCTCGTCATAGTCTTTTTGTGCTTCTCCCAACTTAGCTGGCTATCGGACGAAAGGTCCATTATGTATCTCACTGAGAATCCGGTAGATTGGTTTTTTGAACACTGTGGTAATGGCTGTGCGAACTCTTAACCTCCTTTTGTCTGGGTCTTCTCTGTTAGCCCGCCTGCCTCGCCTATTCCTGCTTGGTTGTTCTACCGTGTTGACTTTTGCTGAAGTCTTTTTATCTGGCATTACTGTTGTGCCAGATTTCGCTTTAGCACAGGCACTGTCTTTCTCTACGCGAATATATTGGTGCACTCTCTCCATTAAGGCCTCCATCGTGAGGGGCGACATCATTGTAATTGAGTCCCTCAATATGTTACTGACTGGCAGGCCTCGTTTGTATTGTGCAATGGCAAGGTTTGTAGAGCAGTCCTCAATCTGGTTGAAGGTTTCCTAGTAGCGACTGTTGTAGGATCTCAACATCTCATTGTCGCTCATGTCAATAGAGAGTAGCTGGTCGATCTCCACTGGTGTCTTGGTGTTCGTTCTGAACTTAGTCACGAACGCCTCTGCTAATTGCGCCCACGAGGCAATACTGCCTTCTGGTAGCCTTTCGAACCAGGTTAGACCTAGGTCGCCAAGGCTGGATGGAAATAGGATGCACATTAAAGCCTCGTTTCGCTGATATACTACCATAACCAAGTGAAAATGGCTTAGGTGCATATAGGGGTCGATCTTTCTCTCATAAGTGGTGAATTTGGGCTGGTGGAAGCCTAAAGGTAGCGGCGCATTCTCAATTGTTGGAATGAACGGCGAGCTCTGTAACTTTGCTAATACTTTGTCTGTTGGTTCGTAAGCAAGGCACGGCATTGGCATTCCTACCTCGACGCTCCCATGCGTTCGAGGAGCCAACCGCTGAAGGGCTGAAACTCTGCGCGAGTTGCGTGCCTTGGTATCCTCCTTCCATCGGGCCCTTTCTTCAAGCACAGTTCGCAAGTCGGATGATCTAGGCAACTCCGTGTACCTAGATGACGTCTGGTGTGTGTGCGAGGGCCGATAGGTGCTTCCCTCAGTACATGACCTCTTAGTTCTCGTTCTCTCAGACTTGGAGTAACGAGTCCTGGAAGTCCTCGATTGAGTGTCGCATGTTCTAAGGCTCCTACTTTCTACTTGTGATGGTGCGGTACGTCTATCACAATCCTCTGAGTGTCGAGGGGGCATGTTGCCTTTGCGCCTCTCTTCTGTCGCCACCCATTTTCCTTTTATCTGGCGCTTTGTTGACTCCATGTCTGCTGCTATCCTCCTTATTAACTTGTCCTGCTCCTTCACGCGATCCTCCAGAACTTGAGAGTCCATTCTCCGCTTCTGTCTTTCAGGACTTTGAGAGCGACGGGGGCTGTCAGCCTGCCTCCCGCTTGCATCCCTCCGTGGGTTCTGTCGCTGGGGTTCTAAATCCGCCATGGGTGGGATAGAAGGTAAACCTTCGCGCCTCTCACCTCCCTCTGAGGTTTGTCCGTCGATAGCAGATTGTAGCAAATCCTCATTGTGCACCATCGCTTCCAACTAGAGAGGAAAATTCGATAAAGAGGTTTTGTTCTTTCTGGTCTTCCCACAGACGGCGCCAATTGTACGAGTACGAAATAATACTCTCGTATAATCCTATTGATCAAGTCTGCGTTCCTAAAAAAGTCGTCGCTTTATTCCTTGAAAACACAAACGTAAGTTAGCCGGCGGGTGTGTGCCGAATACCTCTCCGATGCCTAAGTCAGCCCAATAGACAAAAGCTCTATGTATTCGAGAATCAAAGTTGTGTTACCTTTACATAGGTTCTGTTGTGTGCTTTTATAACTTTCGCCTGGCACAATCCTAGTAGGACTCTTATTCCTCCATGTAGAGTTCTCCTAGGAATCACACTCTTGAAAGATAATGCTTATCTTTCAATACCCCCCTCACTGCTTAAACCAAGTGAGATGGTTTTACCCCGGTTAGATAACAGTATGACCAAGCTAATACTAGCCCTTTGGCATACTCAATAAAGTGCCTTCCCATGTATTGCATAGCTCGGCTATTGTTCACTTGTACTTCGATTTTGGTACATTGAGACCGAGCTAACAAGAGCAAGGTTCACCACAAGAAGCCCAAATATCTCGGCTCCAAATACTTTGACTGAGATAATTACCCTATTCCAACCGTGGTGACTGTAACCTCTTGGACCGAGCTAACACTATGGTCCACTTTACTAAGCCCTTTTTACCCCGGCCCATAAAGCAGCCCCTCACTACGCCTGGGCCTAGCTCGGCTCTAATGCACATAAAAACTCCCTCTCAAGTAAGTAAGATCAATTTTAGTGATAACTAATAACAACATATTTTGTGATAAATAAGATTAAATTCGGTTGTTGTAGGATCATGAAAATCATTTTATTTTCAATTAATTATACTTTGGGTAAATTACACTTACCTCTTCTAAGATTTGAGATAAAAATAATTAGTTTCAAAAGTTTGACATTATTACATTGACCTTTCTTTTAGTAAGTTTAAAACGATCAAAACTAATGCATATGGTGGTAGTCATTGAAATAAACAAAGATAAATTTATATTTTAGTAGAAAAGATACGACAATATTATCTTTTCGTCACTCATAAATTATTGATAAAAAAACTTGAAAGAGGTTAATATAATTATGGCCCTGTTTGTCACGACACAATTATTTTCGACTTTTCAAAAATTTGTTTTGATATGTTTGGTTTAGCTTATGCTTATAGCTTATAGCTTTGTGGAAGTCAATCTATTCTATGAAATTTGGATATGCTTTGAGAAAGTTATAAGCTATAATTTGTTTGGGCATAATTCCTGCTCTACCAAACAGGGCCTATGTCAAGTATAGGATTAATTATATTTTTTGTAAATCTCAGGAGATGTTAGTGCAATTTATCTTTTTCTTTTCCATCCTTGTAATTTGATCCTATTTTCATTTTAATTTTTTAAAATTTTAAATTAAACAATTTAATCATTACCCTTTTAAATTCAGTTTCAATTTAATTAGTCGTCACTTAAATTTAAAAATCTACACACTCTCTCTCTCTCTCTCTCTCTCTCTCCATCTCTTTTCCGAAATTAGTGGAAGACAATAATGTTAGTTGATCAAAAAACTTTAGGGATTGTCATTTTGGATCTGAAGAAAACTACAATAATGTAATTGTGAGTGATTGTCAATTTCTTCCACCTAAGCTAGTAATCAAGAATAGCTTATCCTAATCCTGGCTAGGGTCCATGTCTCACCGTTCCAAACACGACGCCAATTACGTAATCCATAGATTGCAAATTCCCTGTCCCTCCACGTTCACCCCTAATTATTAGGGTTGACTATGGGCCATGCATAAGGTTGACTTATTTTAAGAAATTAGTTAAAAGTTGATTGTTTGGTTTGTTTTGAATTTTTTTTTTTTTGGATAAATAGTTTTGAATTTTTTTTAAAAATAATATAAAAAAATAGAGAAGTGATGTGATTTAAAATAACTTAAAAGTTAAAAAGTAATTTTTTACTATCTTCTAAAAAGAGGCTTTTGTAGTTTCTCGCTTCTGTCTTGAAAAGAACAAATAAAAAATCATGTCCTATTCATGTTGTGTTAGAAAATTTTCAGTCTGAAATAAAAAAATTCAAATCTCTTTTTAAAATTTATAATCAAATACACAATTCAAAACTTAATTCAAAAATTATTTTCAAAATTTATAACTAAACTATTTTTAAAACTCTATTTAAAAAAAATTTTAAAAATTATTTTTTATTTCATTTTTTAAAATTATTTTTAGAATCATAATTTATAATCAAAACTCAACTCACAACTCTACACTCAAATTAAGATTCTAAAACTAAATCAAACGAAATCTTAACTTTTTTTGTTTTTTTAAATTGTGATTGGGTTGTATTATTTTTGATTCATGTTCAGCTTGTATGGTGTTAACGTGGTATCATAAAAAATTCTTCCTTAATTAAAATAACTAATTGTATGAAAATACTTTCTATTTTTTTTTGGTGGCAAGTAAATATTAGAGGACAAAAAAAGTTTAAAAAAACTCAAGATTTGACTCTTGAAACAAAATAAATCCTAAATTTTTTATTTTGTCAATTTAAATCGTAGAATTTTGATTTTTTTTTTTTCAATTTAAAGCATTAACCTATTTCTGTTTAAATAAAATCGATAGAAAAATTGAGTTTGATTATTAAAATACTATTTTTCTGTCGATTTTACTTAATATAAATAAAACAATGGTTTAGATTGAAAACAAATCAAAATTTTAGGATTTAAATTGACAAAATTAAAAATTTAAGATTTATTTTATTGCAAAAGCCAAAATCTAGGTTTTTTTTTTTTTTTTTTTTTCTACTATATAAAATTACTCTTTAAGATGTTGAATTTCAACTTAATTTCATTTCTTTAAAATTTTTATTCAATGGGATTAAATAAGGAATTTAAACATGTTATGGTACCCTTGTACGGAAAATAATATTAAAATATGTTATTAATTATTCATTAAATATGTCATTCCTGCTAGTTTGACCTTCATCTAATTTGTTTATGTGTCGTGTTTTTATTTTTATTTCATGTTATTGTATTTTGTCATAAACAAGTCAAATAAAAAAATGACTAATCTTAGGATTCATTTGGATGTGAGTTGACCTTTTAATTATTTTAATTTGAAATTAAAAAATTTCATTTGTGATAGGTATTTTAACCTTTTTTATTTTTGTGAAAGAAAAAGTGAAATGATTAGTATTTGGATGTGACATTTTATCTTATTGGATTCAAAAATTTATTTTGTTTTTTTGTGACTATTTTAACTAAAAAATTTCCGTTTAGCTTATGCCAAACGAGGGCTTAATATGCCAACTTTATGGGGTTGGCAATAAGCTAAAAAAGTTAAAAGTCAAATTTTTAATTTATTTTGAGTTACATCATCTCACATGAAATAATAAAAAAAACTAAAATATCAAAACGTCAGCTGTTTACTATCTTTTCACAACACCCCTATATAAGATTCATGTTGTGTTAGCGTATCATTAAAAATAGTACATATTTTAGGGAATTGGAATTATTGGTACAATTGGCTATTATAAGTCCTTGTGGAAGTTTTCTTTGAGTTTCTTTGAATAATTTGAATTGTTCATATTATAGAATTTACTGAGTATATTATTCATATAAAAAATCAAATTGATTAGACATTTACAGTCCCATAACAACAGCATATTTATTTTTTATTTTTTTTTAAATAAACGATTAATATAATTTTGATATTTTTTGAAAATAATTAAAACCTAATAATGAGCTTACAAATGCATAATTAATTTAATTATTTACATGAACAACATGTTTGATGACCCTTAAAATATCAACAATTCAAATCATTAAAAAAAGCACGGCATGTCCCCGTGGCAACATCCCCATGTCCATCTTTAAGATGCACTTCTTACCGTGCACTATATATTTTTCAGGAAGGGAAAATATCTTTTAAATGCATTTCCAATTTCCACTTAAAAAAGGTGTTCGTTTTTTTTTTTCCTTTTATCAACGAAATTTTTTTTGTTGATGAAATTCGATAGACAAGCATAGTTGATAAAATTCATCATTTAATCCCACTGAATGAATTGTTTAAAGAAAAATTTAAAATGTCATTATTCTCTTTCTCATTTTTCACTTCTTTTTTCCATTCTTTTTTTGATCCACCCTACACTGCTGGAAATTAGGCTTTTAGCGGCGTTTCAAAAACGCCGCTATAAGCACTAAAACGTCGCTAATCCTTTTTGTGACGTTTAGTACCAAACGCCGACGACGCGGCCGTCGCTATAAGTTTATGACGTTACTGTGACGTCACTATGATTTTAGCGACGTTTTTAAAACGCCTTCATAGGTTCTTTTAATTTTAAAAATTCCAAACGTTATAGTGGCATTTTAAAAACGCCGTCTTATCTTCTTTTTTTTCTCTTTTTTTTTTTTGGTTTTGAAATTGTGCTAATTTTATGTGATTGAACTAAAAAAACACCAATAATAAAACTAAATACCACTAATATGAAATAATAACTCTCATTCAAATAACAAATATAACATTAATTCACTTTCCCATTCAATTTAATATAGCATTAATTTTCCCACAAAAAAACAAATATAATAGTAATTTTCCCACAAATTGAATTCACAATTCTCAATCAAAAAATTACTACCTTATAATACAAAGCCACAAAACAACATTACCCTCCTCTCTCTCTCACCACTCCCCCATTTAATACAAAAATAAGAAGTGAACCAAAACACCCACTGTCAGATCCGAGGAAAAAAAGAAAAAATAAGAGAAATAAATAACTTCCTGACATTTTGAGCAGGACCAAGAATGGTTCTGCCTGAAGGCGTGTGCTGGAAAGCAGTTGCATGCAAATGGTCAAAAATAACTTCCTCTATTTGGCCTTCAACCTATAAAGAACAATACAATAATCAGGAGCAAGCACTCAAACAATTAATAATAAAGTAATTTGATTTGATTGAATCAAAAGAACAATTTCAGGGTATGCAACGAGATGTGCATTGTAATTTCCAACAGCACCAGCAAACTTCCCCATTATCTCAACTTGAGAAATATCCAGCCTTTCCCTGCTTAATCTGACAGCAAAAATTGCAATTTCCTTTCCAAGGGTGGTAGGTGAAGCTGGCTACAAAATAATAAACCAAATGAGTTATTGATGACTCTATTAGCTCTAAAACCATTGTTCAAACACAATTGCATGCACCACCATATGCCAGGCAGGTTAAGTATATAACTTTACTCAACAAAGCATATATCTCTCATGAATTGCAGTGCAAAATCTATATATCTATTATTTTTTAAAATAAAAAATTCATCTACCTGCCCATGAGTGCGAGACAACATGGGAACATGAGCATTAGCTTTAACCATGTCACAAACTGCCTTAATTAACTCATCCAAACCCATGCATGCAAGTCAAAAAAGTCTCTTCAGGACTAACATACATACTAACCCGGAAACAAGATCTGTCACTTTTCACTTCTAATAACAATTCTAATTCAAACAAGATTGTTTGAAGTCTAATAAATTAATAATTAAAGTCATGTCATTAGGATAGTGCATGCTCAACAGGAATTGTTTTTAAAAATAAAAATAAAAAATAAATAAAGAAGCTAATTTGTCTTATCAGAATATTGAGTTGAGAAAATGGACAGAAGGAAGGTCGGGCACACATGACATAATCATATAACACTGTATCATGTAATCTGGGTTTTTTTCACAATCACAGGTAGAGAACTGAAATCCAAGATTGCTTTTGGAATAGTTGCAAAAGATAATAAAGTACCTACCCCAGTTCTTCCTGCTACCTAGAATGCCATGCAGAAGAACAGCTGTTGGCGGATCAGGTACTGACTTCAACCCAGAATTCAACATATGAAAACTGGGAATATACTTGTCTAAAATGAACAGATGGACTTCAACCCCTGCAGCAGTTTCCATGTTTACCAACCTCGACTATTACCTTGCTATGGTCAGAAAGTATATTTCCATCGTTCATTGTTACAGAAAATAAAGAGAACATGGACTTACAAATTAAAATGTAACTAAGAATGGCTAATATTTGCCTCATTAGTCATGGTTCATAGCAAATTTATTATTATTAGATATTAGGAGAGTATTTGTCTCATTATGTCACATTATGAATAGTGTAAATTCATATTAATAGCAATTTGAAACTGGTGAATCTCTATTTCATTTAAGCACTATTATAAAGCTGCCTATCAGCAGAATATTCAACATTTCAAGGCAAAACTAAGCAAATCTGTAATATTTTATATCATAAATAATAAAATTTCTGAAAGCATGTCAACAAGGAGATAAATCTGTAAGGGAGTTCTAGATTACTCTGACAAGTAAGAAATACATTCATCTTCAGAGAATCCAAAATGGACAGAAAACAATTCATATCTCTGTAAGGGACTGATAGATTAGTCTGTAAGGGAAAATATATAAGACTTACATGTGCTCCTTGAACAAGATAAATGCGCCTGCATTAAAAACATGTAAAAAATAAAAGGCAAGATCCAAAATAGACCGAAATACAGTTCAAACAAAATCAAACTTCCCCAAGCCTTGCAGCTTGACACTTCTTTTACTGAACTATACTACAGATCACTTTCACAAGCAAAAAGAAAAAAGCATGTTTTTGCAGGAAATATAAGTCATGTTTTCTTGAAATTATGCAATTACGTGGTTCCTATTTTCCAGAAAACTTTTCCCTTCCTAACCAAATTCCTAAAAATTTTAAATTCCCTACACTTTCTACAATATTTTGCTTGACCAAAAGGGGCCTTGTACAACTATTTAGTATACCTTACACATTAATGTGGTTTTTTCCCTAGCACCTTAGACAGCAATGTTCTGGAGATCCAAATTATAATGAGACCTGGAAATTTTGAGATGTAGCCTAGGTGGAGTGCTACCCGGAGGAAAAGGGTTTCAAGTTTAACACCCTCCACTTCATGAGATGTAGCCGCTTGCCAAAAGTTCCACCCTTTGGGTCAAGTGTTCTTTGTTTGACATTAAGGACAAATAACATGAAGTAAAAATCGCACATCCTACAATGTGCTAACAGACCTGCAAAGCTGATAGGTTGAAATAGACAAATCCATCGCATTCTTTGGATATTACTGCTTACTTATCCACTCTCAAGTCTTGGGAAAAGAAGAATGTTACAATAAAATAATTTTTTTTGAGAACCAGCATAAAACCAGTTACAATAAAAATGGGCAAGCAAATACTAGGGTCGGTCATATGCGGTCTTACAAAACAGGGTGTGGTGGAAATGGGCCAGATGTGTAGGTCAAATCTTCTCTAAATGGGCATGATGTATCAACATTTGGATGAACTTGGAAACTACGAACTTGAAAGCAGAAGCAGAGGAATCTAATGGGTATGTTTGATCAGGGAAAGAGCCATTAGGCTGAAATACCTGGAATTTACAACCAATTTTAGAAAAAAAAACATCACAATAGATAAAAGAAATTGATTTTACAACAAGTTTCTATACTCACATCTTTTGACAAGAGAATATCCATGTTAAATTCCAACCTTGGATTCACAGAAGCTAACTTCATTGACAGAAACTACAAAATACAAAATGAATGCACAATACCCATTAAGTCATAGAACTCAATTATGCAATCAAAATGAAACCCCATGGTATAGAACAAGTCCTAATTTACCTCGACTTGTCCTAATTTACCATTGTGGCATTGACAGAATTGGATTTTCCCCTCAAACCTAGTGATGTACTCTTAGATGCTCTGTACACTAACTATTTCAATGTCTGATTTTTGTTTGCTACTTAAATATAACTACAAGAGTTCATGGTTTCACATGCTTAGTATTAACTATGAGACAAGATTCAATGCAGTATAAAACTATTTTGGCAAAGGAAGAGTGGATTTGAATGTACAGTGACCTACTTTCACAAACCAATAAACACAATTTTGTCTATGCAAATTGATACACATGACATTTCTCACTTCTCATACCCACAAAGGACTGAAGAAAATAAATCAGCAACCTCACCTAAATGTCTGCCTTGTCATGTTGTTGACTTCTTTTCACTGGTCTTGCTACGGAAGGGCGACAACATAGAGAAGTGGCGGGAAGCTGTAACCAGTGGAAGAAAATAAATGATCCAAAATCCTTGTTCATTCAAGCACAGAAAAGGAAACAAATCTAGCAAGAACGGAAGCAGTGTGATGATCACTTACATTTTTGGAAAGTAGCTCCACAAGTTGGGGTTTCATCTTGAGAGATTAGATTCTTCAATGTATGAACTGAGCTTGAGAATCATCAATATCAATCATCAATCATCAAAACTTAACCAAGCCTACTTCTAAACAAGTCAAGTAAATGCAAGCATTTAATGATATATGAATTATATTGAAGAGGTGATGTAGGACAGGACTCACAGATACACTAAGTGGACCAAATTCCCAAGCTCTACTGGAACAGTTCCGTCAAACATGTTGCTTTCAAAGCTCCTGAAAATTGAACTTCTTTCAAAATTACAATACAAGTTTATCATGTAAACATTGAAAATTTGTTTTTGCTTTTACTTTTAGATCTGAATTGAGCTTTCCAGCCAAACCGAGCAGCAATGTGGTTTTCCCAGAACTTGGAGGACCTAAAAGCAATGTCATTCTGCCAAAAAAAAAAAAAACAAAGAAATGATAATTGGGATGTTAAGAGAGTTGACAATTTTAATTTTTGTAATTTTCAAATTACTAAATAATACTGCTAACTATCAAACACAAAATTTAAAAATGAATTTTCTTAAAACTTGGAACGTTCAACAACATACTTGAACCTGTAAGGGCATTTCCAATACTTTTTCTCAAATCGTGATTCAAATTTAAATTTGAATAAAAAGCACTCGATGTTGATCTCTTTTCACTCTTGATAGAGAAGTTGAAGATGGTAGGCAATGCTCTACTGCCAACATAAGCTTCTGCATCAACTGTTAAATGCTCAAACCTGACTTCAATTGTTGGAAGTTCTAGCCCAACTCTGCATCATCATTTTGAAAAACAAAAACAAAACATATTTAGAAACATACTTCAACCAAAATAAGACAGTAAAGAACAGAAATTTCAAATACCAAGTTCAACATCCTCTGTTGGAGGGCTTGCAGCAACAATGGCATGCTGCCCTCATTTATACCATACTCCAGCACTGTCCAAATGCGAACTCCGCATTGTCTTTGTGGAATATGATGGTAAGGATGGAAAACTTATACAAGTTTTCTTCATTTTGGATGCCTCCATATTGTTTCCCATGTTGAAAACAACATTGTAGCCCACCTTGGACAGAAGCGCCATGATGTGCCCCTGTAATGAGGTTTATGCAACCTGTTAGTTACAACTCATTTAACCAAAACTAGTCAAAATCAGTTCACCACAACTCATTTAACCAAAACACAGGGATCTATATATATATACACAAATTGAAACAAATTAAATCCGCCAACTGGCTTTCCGCTTGCAAACCACCTTCGTAGCAGCATCCATGAGACCTGGACCAGCCCGTCCATGAAGTACAGTTTAAGAGAATTGCAATCTGCAGAAAATAATAAGTAGGCTCATACAATCCATATAAATTTTGGGCTGAAAAAATTGAATTCTATGATGTATCTTGTGTTGTTCACTTGCAGTTCCATACTCCATATACACCTACATGAATAAGTACATACATGGAAGGTTAACCCAAATACATGACTCCCTTTCCTAGCCTGTGAATGAGTTCATAGCACCGTTCTATCTCTTTTTTGACCTTCTGTCAATGAGTTCATGTTAGTGAACGAGTTTTTGACAGATTTCATTAAATTGTAGAGTATGTTCCATGTTTACAAAAAAAAAAAAAAAAAAAAACAAAATGGTTAATATAGCCAGATGAAGTAGCACCACGATGCCATGTATGAGCAAATTCAAGCAATCATTTTTTAGGGATTCAAGAAGTTATGATAATATGAAAGTGCTTCTGTACTAAAGAATGATGTAGAAAAACAACTGAACTGCTATATATGCTTGAGATGATAAGTCCTAATATGGCAATAAGAATGTAGATAACATATGACTCTCTTATTCATCCACTCGTCCGTCAAGTCTGTCTCATACCACACACACACAGCCACGCAGAGAGAGACAGAGTGCACAGAGCTTCACACACACTTATTTTTGAATTAATGGTTTCTGTTAATTTTGAAAACTTACAATTTTTCTGCTCTCTGTTTTCAATTTTGTATATTAAAATAAGCCTAATCATTTTCAGCCTCTTCTCTTTGCATTTTGACTACCAACTATAACTAGATTAGTGGATCATTGAACATTAGCAAATACATGATAAACCAAGTCAACTAGCAGCATCAGGAAGATGAAAATATTAACTGTCAAATCTGAAACATGTAGTTTAGAATGAAAATCTCATATCTAACAGGATATGGTTTTGAATGAAAATTTTTAATGAGGAAATTTCAAATCTCAAACAAATATTTTTAAATGAGAAATCTCAGATCTAAAACATATATTTTTGAATGAGAAATCTCAGATCTGAAATCTTAAACATATGTAAACCCTAGGAGAAGAATCGATGGAAGGAAGAGCTTGAGAGAGAGAGAATCTGAAATTAAGATTGTAGATGAGTGCTTACCTTAGTCAACAATGCAGATGGTGGTGGCGGTGGAGCTTGAAATCGAGAGAGAGAGAGAGAGAGAGAACTTGAAATCGAAATCACTTTGAGATTGGATCTGAGATGAAACCGAGCTGAAGAAAGTTGAATCGTAATCTCGAGATGAAGGGTTGAAAGAGAGAGCGGCGATCGGTGAGTGAGAGATTTCGAGGATTGGTTTCTGTGAGACTGAAGGTTTTCAGATTCAAAATGAGGGCTTGAAGAGAGAGAGCGGTTCTGATTCTCAGAGAGCTAAGACGAGACGGAGGAATAGCATTATTATAACACATGTGAGCAGCGTTTAAAAAGCGACTTCTATTCCTTAAACGGTACCGTTTTATTCAAAATAAAATGCGACGTTTAAGCGTCGTTAAATGTTAAAAACAGTGGCGCATATAAAAAACGCCGTTAAATAAACGCCGTTAAATGCTATATTTCCTGTAGTGCTAGCAGTTATGACTATCCATACTATGACCAAAAAAAGAGGGGGGGAGGGGGAGAAAGATAAATAAAAAAGTAGATAATTTTAGGTATTTCACAATATTTGAGATGTCATGTGCAAATCACATGTTATTTTTTTTAATCAATTTATATACAAATTTTTACTGTAAGGTTCATATTGATATAAATTGATAGTTTAAGATGACAAAGTATAGTTTTTTTTTTTTTTTGAGAGAGAGAGAGAGAGTAAAGTGATATTAACTAATAGTTTAAGAGAATAACCTGTAATTATCCTTAAATTTAGGCAAGGGTTACTGGAAAATGAATAGTCATTGAGTTGAATTTTTTTTTTTTTTTCATCAACAAAAATATATTGATGCAAATGAAAAAAAAAGAGTACAAAATACCAACAACAAAATTACATTAAAAAAACCAAGAACAAAACATCAAAGCAAAAGGAAACACATTTCAGCTAAGATGGAATATGACTCCCAACTAAATAAAAAGCTAAGATGGAATATGACTCCCAACTAATCTTATACAAAGACGTAGTCAAAAAAACACCTAATCAAACTAACCTCCCTCCCAAACACACTAAGATTGTGTTTGACTCATAAATTTAAGTAAAAATTTGAAATGAAAAATGAAAGTGGTGATGAATTATAGTTATATTTTATTCACATTTCACTTAATTTTTCATTTTTCATTTTCAAATTCATACCAAAATTCACAAACTAAACATAATCTAAGCTCATCAAGCAGAAATTATCTAGTGTTTTGAGAATATCACGTGATTGTGTATCTAACTAATAGTGTTTTGTCATTTCCCATACTATCATTTCTCCATGCTATTGAATGGACAACATCACCATGGTAAAAATATTCAAAATACTAAATAAGGAAAGTGTATGGAAAAATTATTCTTGCTAGGTCATTTGTTGTTGAGCAAAAATAAAAATAAAAATTAGGAACTAATATAAATTATTCAATGTCTAGGTGGAGACTATGGAGAAAAGTAACAAAAGAATGATCATCAGCTCCCTCCTATAATAGTTGATAGAATTATACATATATGTCTTTTGCTGTTGTCCACTTCAAACCCTGCACATGAAAAATTCCTTCAGGTCAATGTGTGAAGACGAAAACCCTAATATACCCTCTCTTGTCTATTCTTCTTGGAAGTACATTAAAATTACTCATGTGAATGTTGAAAATAATTACTAATTGACAAGGGTAATCTCGACTGTTGATAAATATCTTAATTAACAAGGGTAACCTTAATTAATTAATCAATAAATTAATTAGAAGAATAATTAATCTAAAATCATCAAATCTGAAATCAATAAATTACTCGTCTAAATACTTGTTGCATTTATTTTATTTATAGCAAAAAGAATAATTAATTTCATTGTTTGTAAAGATGCATCACTAATGATGCAGACTCAACCTGGCATAATATTTAAACAGAAACATAACCTGATTAATAATTTCCATATGCAAAAGGGTATTGTCCAAATGATATTTGGATGTGTGTATATGCAAACCTTTGCATGATTATTAAACACATGGGACATCCAAACATTATTTGGACAAAACTAAATGAAAACCTGAAGGATAACAACAATAATAATAATAATCTACTATATGTATGCTGCAAAATGGAAACAATTTCAATAAAAGAGCTTCGATGTTCAAAGAAAATGAAGAATAATGCAAGGAGGCCCATACCCTAGTACTTTAGTGACATTTGGTTGGTAGTCTTATTATCTCGGCAGTTGAGATTTTGGGTTCGACTCTCTTAAGAGGGCATAATGTTGTGACACTTATAAATTCTCCTACTGATTAATGCGGGAAAAAAGAAAAATGACTTACTGTTGAAATTCAATGTTAATGGATGGGGATGATCCATTGGCTATTGCTCCAAAAGCTGTGGTAGAGAGAACGATGGTGGTTCGACCCCTTGAAGGCCTTGAAGCTGATGTTTGTGCCCTGTCTACTATCTTCACTTGTATTGTTTGACTTGAATTGCAACTATTTGGTGCTGCTGCACTAATACACCTCACCAAGTATTGCGTCCCACAAGCTGCCCCATTGTCCCAAATCCCCTCTCCGGCTGCCGCGAACAGATTGCTTGACGGAAACTGAGACCCGTCGTTGCCGCTGCACGCGGTGGCTGTTTCAATCCAATCACCCGACAACAACACATCAAAAAAAAAAAAAAAAAAATCATGTTTTGAAAATCAGGTTGGGATTTTCTGTGTCTAATTTTTTTTTTTATTCCTGTCTCGAATGTAAATGTGAGATATGGAGATCAGTTTTTCTACTTGAACAAAAATTAATCACAAAATTAGACACCAAATCTCATACATAGGTGTAGAATCCATAAAAAATAGAAAAAATTCCGTTCATGTGAGATAGTTGTGTTTAGTTATGTAATCCATTTCCGCATCCCTCAGTATGGAAAGAATTGGTTATGATTTGTTAATGATTGATTGTAATTGTGGAGTGGGTACTTACGTATATATGGTGGGGCATAGCTGGCAGCAGTGCCAACATCGGCAAGAGAGAGATGTGTAAAAAACAGCAAGAAGATAGAGAGGCATACAAGGACGAACTGCGGGGGATTCATTGACACCCTCTTTCTGCACAGAGAAAAACACCAACTGATTGATGTTGGAAAGTGCTCATCATCTCCGCATACATGTCTTCAGTTTATATATATATATGGGTAAATTGTACTGTCAGTCTGGATTTATGTTTATTACAGTTTCCTTCTTATATTTGACGATGTTAATTTTTTAGTTAAAATAACATATTTATCCTTTACTTTTACATATACTTTAAAGGGTAAATTACACTGACACCTGAGGTTTCAATTTAATATAGATTTAAAAAAAAAAACTAATTTAATAAAAATAAATATAAAGAAATATATTTAATTTGTAAAAAATTATTTTTAACCACTCAAAAGATAAAAATTATATAAAAATAATAATTATTTTTTATTTTTTATTTCTTAACCAAATTAATTTTTAATTTTTTTAAAAAAATTCTAAAAATCAAACCATACATAGCTAAGAATTTTTTGATAAATTATTTCTTACGTTGGTAAGTTATTTAATTATTTATTAATTTTATGACATTTTTACCATCTGAGGCATGTTTGGTAATCATTTTGTTTTCAGTTTTCAATTTATATTTACATAAATTTAAAAAACTCTCATAAAAACTTATTTGGTAATTTTTTTAGTTTATAAATGGTTGTCTCAATTTATAAATTTGAGGAAAAAAACGTAAATTCAAAAAATGAGTTTATGTTAGCTTTTAAACAGAAATTTAAAATTTTGACTAACAAAATTTTTTTCAATTAAATTTTTTTTTCAAATAATTTTTTTTATCAAATAATTTTTTTTCAAATAAATTTTTTTTCCAATGAATTTTTTTACTAATTTGTAGAATACCGAAAAATATTTTTAATGGGTATACCAAAAAAAAAAAAAATTGTAGAATACAAGACAATTTTTACTAATTTTAAAATAATCTTTTATTCAATTTATAGTTTTTTTTTCACCAATTTTAAAAAAAAAATTTACACAAAATTCAATATTACAGATACACTTGTTACCATTTACCATTTATTATAACCTTATGCTTTTATTAAAAATATCTATTGAATACAAAAATAATTTTCTAGAAATAACATAGCATAAGATAGCATGCACGCTCACAATACACGTTAAAAAAAGGAAAAATTACTATTTAGAGTGGATTTTAAAAAATTATTATACAAGTGTGAAAAAGATAATGATTTTAATTATTAATATTTATATTATTTTTTATTTTTTATGAGGAAAATGACTCGTAGCTCGAATTCAGTGGCCCGAATTTGGCTCGAAACTCAAAACGACGTCGTTTTGGGTTTTGAATTTTTTTTTTTTTTTTTCTACCTTTTCTTTCTCTTTTTTTTCTTTCTTTCTTTTCTTCTTCTTCTTCTTCGTTAAACACAGGAGACGAGCAGAGGAAGAAGAGAGGAGAAGAGAAAGAGGAGGAGAGAGGGAGAAAGAGAGAGGAGAAGAGGCGATCATCGCAGCACCACCACCGTCGCCTCGCCGCCGTCGATCGTCGCAGCACCAGCGCTGTCGCCTTCGGCCCCACCTCCGCCTCCCCCTGTGATTATGCCCCCTCCAGTCCTCCTCATCCTCCTCATCCTTCCTCCTCCTTTTCTTCTTCTTCTTCCTTCTTCTTCTTCTTCAAATTCGAGCCTCCAAATTCGAGATACCTATCGGAACCGTATATAATATATACATGGGTAGCACTAGCATTGTAACAGATTTGATGGATCATATAAATATAGTGATCTGTATGTGTATATATATATGTACGCATGTATATATGCTGTTGAAGAAAGCATTGAAATGCTATCCCCAATTGTGAGTGATTTTATGAATTTAATCACTTTATATTTGATTTTAATTGACAATTGATTGTAGTAGCATTTAATAAATGGTTGAAAACTGTGTCTTGTATGATCACATTGTAGTGGTAATGCATGTGAAATTGTTTAAGGGGAACACTAGAGCTAGAGCTATGGAAACATACACAAAACATTTCTCTCTCTCACAAACTTTTGAGAAATGTTAAGTATTATAAAATTTTTTTTATAAAAATGATCATGAAAGATTTATAATTTTTAAATTATTTTAATTAGTATGTTATACTTTATAGCAATACTAAGTATCATAAAAAAAATTTTACCTTCGAAACGTGGCTTAACCAACAATATGGAGTGGCGGGCCCCATCTCAAACAAGCCATTATTCAAACCCATTGCTGATAATGAACAAATCAAAATTGGGTGGCCCCACCTTAAGTCGAAATCATCAATCCAAAACCATGTGCTGGTTTTTAACCCAAAACCGTGGGCCAAAATTCACCCACATTTAACTCCACTAAAACTTCTGATGGCCCCACCAAGTGAGAACCCACTATTGCCGAATTATATAAACTATATATATTATCAACAATAATCTTGGAGACCTCTTCTTGGGGTCACTCCTTACCGCCTTTGCATTTTCATTGGATAACTTCTTTCATCTTTCTTCTTTTTTTTTTTTTTTTAATCTCCCAATCCCCAACCCCCACGTGTGGTGGGAGGGGAGTGAGGGTGGTGGTGGTGGTGGTGGGATTTGAAGGGAATATGAATCATTACCGTATTATCAAACATCACGCCAGAGTGATGTACATCAGCGTCACACGGCGTTGCCTTACATCACATCCCACACTTACAGCTGCCCAGACACCACCATCAACCTGTCTAGCCAAGGCGGTAAACTTGAAATCAGGAAGTTATACGCTACGACGCAGCGCACCACTGGCCGAAAAAGCGCGTGGCCAACAACCATCTTCTCCAAACTCCCATATACAACGACGCCGGCGACGAAGCAGCTCCATAATTGACGTTGTTACAAGCCTCGACCAGCAATAACATAGCCGATGCTGCCACAATCACGCCGAAAGCCCAGAAAAGTCACACAGGCGTTGATGCGGTGCCCTTGCTCACTTTTCAAACACGGGAGGCGGTATAGCGCCATCACTTAAAAGGAACGACCTAATATTTAATCGATTCAAAGTATTAGGTTTCATGTCATAAAGGATTCGAGCGATTTTTTTACGTGTTAGCTGTCAGTTACTTAACACACATCCCTTCTCCTTTATCCGGGTTTGAGACCGGCAAAGTTGTTAAGCAACTCCGGTGAAGTTTTTTCAAACTTGTTTATAAATTTTTCCTTTTTTTAAAAAAAAAAAAAAAAAAAAATTCAAAGAACAAGTTCTCTAACTCAACTAAATTTTCGTATAATTTATTTTTTATGCAACATAGTTACCAAAGTGTTATTTTTCCATCCAAAATTGGACAGTACTTTGTTTGGGGAGTAGATTGAGAAAAATTACAACATTAAGGGCCAAAGTAGGAGGAAGGAATACCTGAAGGGCCACCAAAGTGGGAAAATTTTTAAACTTAGGGGGAAAGTTTAATTTACCAATTTTCATATTGCCTCACCTTTCACAAATTCGAAGACAAAACCAGAGGACCCTTCGGTGCCGGAGAAGAGTCCCTAACATGGCAGTCCCGAAAACCAAAAGATCCATTAAACCAGCCAGGACCAAAAATCAGTCCGACTCCGAAGAACCCAGCGACGGCTCAACCCAGACCTTCACGATCATCATCTTTACCAAACAGCTCCTGGACAGAGATCACCATAGCCGGAGACCAACCCGGTCCAAAAAACTGAAGCAGATCGAAACCAGCTCACCTCCGTAACCTTTAACAATAAAACTCAAACTCAACGTGACCCGTCACCCACCGGAAACACAGCCCACCCAGCACACGGACTGAACTAGCAACCAACACATGGATAGGGGTCACCTGAGCTTAGTGAATAACAACGCAACACCCGGACATGGAACCCAACACCTCCAGCGACCCAAACCGTGGATAATAAATGGTGAACCAAGTAGAGCCCAATCTTGCTGAACTGTGAGCCACCCACCTAGCCGAACCAGAGACGACTACACTGGTGGTGACCCAACCCAGAACATGATGCAACGACATGACCACCCACCGGTAACACCAGGCATAGGCAACACCCCAAACCAGCCATGAGAATAGCCGGAATGGGAGCACAGACTTGTTAAATATCCATGAAAGCCGAACATAGATACAAAGATGGAGAGCAAAAAAACTCCACACCTCACAGCCAGGGGATAGCACACCTGGAACCATGCTCACTCACACTCATATATTGAGTATAGGAGCTAAACAGACTGGCCAGAACAGCACCAGGAAGCCATGACCACCGGGGGGGAGCTTTCTCTCTCTAGAATCTAGAGAGAGAGGCTCTGCTTTCTTCCCCTTCTTCGTAACTAAGAAAAGTATTCACAGAATTTAATGTCTTATATCCTGTTTAAATTAGACTTAGGGGTTGTTTGAGATGACTTAAATAAGTGTATTTTTTATTTTTTTATAAAAAAATATGTAGAAAAATAGAAAAGTATTATGATGAAAAAAAGATAAAAAGATGAAAAGATGAATTATTCTATGTATGCCAAATTTAGCCTTATTATCAATATACTCGTAAAAAAATTATTTTTTTGTGATTAAAAAAATTTGATGTGATATATAATTTTTTTTAAGCCAATAACAAATAACTTGGTGATTTTTTCGTCATTTTTAATAAAAATTGACTATTTTAACATGGGGTGTTTTGAGAAATTGGTAAAAAGTTAACTTTTAATTTTTTATCAAGTTTTTTAACTTTTTAGAAAGTGATTTGAGAAATTAGTAAAAAGCTAACTTTTTGTTTTTTAGTTTAATATTTATTTATGGTGTCAAATCAAATTAAAATAATCAAAATATCCTTACACAACATAAGAAATTTTTTTTAATTTTTTTTTCATAGGCCCTAATTTGTAATTTTACACTTGTGTTTTTTGCACTTCTCAAACCATATTTGTTGTGTTTTTGACACTTATATTTTTAAACATTTTATCTAAAAACGTGACTTTTTATTTTGTTCCTAAAATGACACTAAAGGGTTGTTTGGGGTGTCTTAAATAAGTGTACTTTTTGTCTTTTTGGATTAAAAAATTGAGGTTGAAAATATGGATGTTTGGGTTAACTTTTTGACTTTTTATGGAAAAATATGTAATAAAAATTGTAAAAATTGATTTGTAGGAAAAAATTCAAATTGGAAGTTGTGCAGTCGTAATTGTTGACTTTTGATGAATAATGTTAACTTTTTAACTTTTTAATTAATTTTTTGACTTTTTAACTTTTTTTTTTTTTTTAGATTACACAAACTTGGCCTAAATGCTCGCCAGTCACTTGAATCACAAAACAGGAAAATAGTGAAGGGAAAATTAATTAGTGATTATTTAGTAATTTTGGAGCAACGGTCTACTTTATTTATGCAGTGACATTTGTCTTATTCTCTCTTAAAAAGTAACATAAAAATTTAGATCAATAAAAAAAAAAAAAATTCTTAAGTGTGCAACTTATACTTTACACTTACGCCTTTTTTGTTTGCTGTCCTGTTTCATGTTTATACCTTCCACTTATGCCTTTTGTGTTAGTTGCATATGGTGTGCAACCTTAAAGGGTTGCACACCATAACAAGACCCATAAAAAAAATCAAGTTAAACCATCACATGTAAGCCTATTTTGGCAACTTAGTTATAATTTGCTTTTTGGATTATAACCCACTTCCTCTCTCACAAAAAAGCTGCTTATAAGCAGTTTTTCACCAAAAAATTGATTATAACCATCTTCCCAAAATAGGCTGTACTTGTTGTTTGAGGAGTATTAAATAATTTTTTCCAAAAAATTGCTTAATTGACGTAAATACATTGACTACAAGAATACAAAAATTTTAGGTACAAATTAGTAATTTCACATGGCAAAGCCGAGTTGTAAATAGTTTACATGGATATGCAAAAACTAGAGCAGAGTTGTAATTAGTTTACACGGATATGCAAAAACTAGAGCAGAGTTGTAATTAGTTCACACAGATATGCAACAATCAAAGCAGAGTTATACCTAAAATTTTTGTATTCTTGTAGTGAATGTATTTATAATCGACATGTTTCAAGATTTTTATGTTTAAAAATTCCTACCACATTGTATAGAGGGCTCGGATTTTTTGAATTAAGAAATGTAAAAGCGGTAAATCGATTCGACTAGTAAATTATTTAAATTTGATTTAAAAATTAAACGAGTTTCAAAATATATTCAAACTCGACTTATTTACAAGAAGATCTTAAATGAGTAGTAATCGAGCCGATTACAAGTGAGCTCAGAGTAATTTTCTAAGTGACTTAACCAAATTTAAAATTAACTTATTTACATAACAAATGAATTTCAAATTTTAAATTTCAAATTTCAAATCAACTTTTAAAAACTTTATCAAAAGTAGAGTTCAAACAACAATGATTTGAAAATAAGTGGAGAAAAAAAAATTAAGGAAAGGTTTGTCATTTTTTATTTTTATTTTATTTTTGATTTATTTTCATTTGTCACCAAAAAATTTCCTTTTAAATCGAAGGTCTAAATACAATTGGACACGAGGATTCTTAACCAACATCTCTAATAATATACTACACTTTAAAATAAAAATAAAAATAAATAGCATTCAAACTTAGAAGGTACTATTAAATTAATTTTCATGATTCATTTATAGCTACAACATTTGGTGGCAGGGGCATCTTCAAAATACTATTCAGTTAGAGGTTCATTTCTAGAATTTTTAAGGTCAAAAGGATAATTATAATTTGAAAGATAATTTTATTTCTATCTATTAGGTTTTTATTCTTGACAATTTCGTTTGACAAAACTCCTTTGAGTTGTAATTTTATTCGCACTTTTTATTTCAGTAAAGTTATGAGTTTTTAGATGCGAATCCAACTCGAATTGTGCCTTACAGAGAATTTGTGATGTTAATGCTTTCAAGATTGCTACTTCACTGATTATGACGGAGATCAACTTTGTCCGTCGGGGTCCAGGGTCGCTACCAAGCAAAATGCAAAATTGCATTCGAAGTTGCATGTCCGCCCTTACTCACTCGAGCGAAGGAGTTCCCGCTCGGAAAAAACCTGAGAATGATGAATGTACGCTCGAGCAAAGGTTATGTGGCTCGAGCGAAGCCACTTATGGAAAACACATGCGAGATTAGTTCCTCGCTCGAGCAAGAAAGTCTTCGCTCGAACGAGCTTCGCAGTCCCAGATTTCTATAAGTACGTGTTTCTGTCAAATTTTATGATTACTTCCTCAGATCTACTTCTTGGATATTAGAGTTTATATCTGGGGGCTAGTTTGCTGGTTTTCTTTGATGTTTAATTGAGTATTCAACTCATGGTTTAAAAAGTATACATCAAAGGATTATTTGTTTATTCTAAAAAGAGAGAGTTGTTCTTCATTAGATTCTGAAGAATTCGAGCCTAAAGTTTTGGTGGATTCTGGAGTGGCTCATCATCAAGACAATTCCGAGGTGAAGACGGGGCTGGAAGAGGCATATAGGGGTTGGTTCAATTCGGGCGTGGATTCGCTAGGTAATTGAGAGTATACCTGTGTAATTCCTTTATATCTTCTTAATGGATTGTTTTGTGGCTGTTGCCCGTGGTTTTTTTATCACGATAGGAGGTGCTCCAATTATGGTTTTTTCACGTTAAAATCGTTGTGTTGATTTGTCTTGATTATTTGATTGGGATTGTTTTATTGCTTAAAATTGATACATAATCACAAATCAATATCTAGTGGATTTCTAGATTTTTCATTATCTATCTTTCTATCTATTTATTGTCCACCTATTTGTCTACGTGTCATTTCATTATTTGTTCATCTATTATTTATTTGTCCACTGTCACGACCGACACCCGCCCCTATAGGTTTGATATCAGAATCGCCAAGATGTCAGGGATTACCTCGCCTCTGAACAGATTAACATAATATTACAGGGCTGCGGAAACAAATAAGAATATACAACGTCCATTAAGCTGTGCAGACTTATATGAGACAGAAAAATTTTAAACTTTTTTATATATGTATATACACAGATTAGACCAAAAAGGAACTCAGCCCTATTTACAAAATACCCAAGACTTGTTTAACCAAACAAGAAAACAAAACTTAAATTTTAAGTTACTAAGCAATAATCACTTGACACATTCGGAACCTCCAAGGGAAGCACATTGGTTGGTTGACAAAACAGATTCTAGACAGATGCCTCTAAGCCTGGTCACGCGCCTGATCACCTACATACATAAATAATACAGTAAGCTAAAGCCCAGTGAATAATAACAGAGTAAAGGGTTTCAATGAATGAGTCCATACAGATTTTAGAAATCAATTCAGTTTGTATCAAAATCATGCTTGATCAGATCGAAATCATAATTCAGCTTTATCAAATTCATACTTAATCAGATCATATATAGACAGAAATCTTAAGTCATAGTTACATTTACGTGATACATCCATTAGCATAACTATACAGGACGCGCAATGCATAAGGTTATGAATAACCTCCATAATTCCCGTGAAGGAACCTCCGGATCCGGGTAACAAGACAGCTAAGCCCCTATGGCGGGCCTCTGGTACGGGCATCAGTGCACAAACAGGACGCATAAAGCGTAACACAACAGGACGCATAAAGCGTAAAGTTCCACGAAGGAACCTCCGATACCGAGTCACGGCTGTAAATCTCACATGGTACTAAGGATGTCACAGATACATGTCAGAAATTGGACAATCATTCATTGTACATAACATATCATTTCAGAAAACGAATCTCATTTTGTCACACAGAAAATAAGTACAGTTGAACATATCGTTACTAAGTTATTACTCACCGTGGGCTGCAGAAGCAAATCAGACAGACTGGACATATCAGGAAAATCAGGCAGACAATAGCGCGTGACCTACACAAGCACATAACATATACACATTGAAATACAACATTACTCCCTTGATTAAACTTGTCCTTTCTAGTCTTTATAGTCCGAAGTTCTACTACGTTTATTCTTTCTCAATTAAATAAACCAGGTTCTTATTTCACATATTCCCTCATTACTAAGTCCTTCTTTTTCAAATAGATTGATCCTTTACTTGGCTTCTTAAACAATTACCACTAGATCAATGATTCACTCTTTAACTAACTGATCTATGTTGATTAGTAGCCTATTATCCTTTATTGAGTCGTAAATCATGTCTAGAATGCATTGGAAAGAGATGAGGATAAAAATATGAACTAAATGCAACTTTTCAAAATGTGCTGAAAATGGGTCTTCGCTCGAGCGCCACTTTGGTCGCTCGAGCGGATTGTAAAATTTGAAGAAACTACTGGGAGGTCGATTTTCACGCTCGAGCGAGACTTCCCTCGCTCGAGCGGACAACGAAAATTCTGAAATTCCAGAATTGCAATTAAAGTTCAAGTTTGGTATTCAAAGCTTCAAAACATGCACTTTAGTATACAAACATGGAGAACCATTTATTAAAGTCATAAATTGCTAAATCATTTATTCAAAATCATGCCCCAATTGCCAAATTTAGTTTTAATTCATTTCCTCCATATCAAGCCAAATCCCAACTCAAAATGATTAACTTCTAACTTAATCTCCCTAAATTGAATATGGCTCCAAACTCTCATTTTCTTTTTAGTTACTTAAAATTGGCATCAAATTCTTTCTATTTTCCTTGAAATCATGAAATTGAAGTCATGAAACTTCTTATAAATTTTCCAACTAATTTCCATAATCTTAAACTCAACTTGACTTAATTTTTAACCAAAAACTTAATTTATAACATGGATGTTCTAAAATACATCTAAATTGAATAAAATTCTTAAACTACACCACATGCATGGATTCAATAAAAATCTAATTATAAAATCAAAACTTTAGGATTAGTTCCAAATTCCCACAAACTTCATTTTAGTTCCAAATCGTCATTTCCTTATCAATTTCCTTCTAATCCCATAAAATTGATTCCTAACTCCTTTTTATCTCCTTAAATTATCAAATTGAAATTATAAAACTCCTAGAAAAATATTTGCATGTGTGAAATTATAATCAAAATCAAACCACCTGCATCAAAATCCTTTTTATTCAAAATTAAGCTCAAATGTTCATGAATTTATAATTTACCTCCACTTGTTCCTCTTATAACCAAACATGAAATTAATTCCTCAAATCTCCTAAAATTTCATTAATGCATGCAAAGATGGAGCCCAAATTTATTAGGAAAAACACAAATTAAACTTAAAATAATTAATTTCTAATTTATTTTCCATAATCATCCACATGCATGTAACCTATTTCAAATTAATTTCCATAATCTTATTCTTGGGCTAATTTTTCTTCATCTTCTTGCTATTGATCCCAATTTCATCCTTAATTTCAAGTATAACATAAAGATTCTATAAAAATTAAGCATGAATCCATACCTCAAGCTCTAATCTTAAAGATTATTGATGATTTCCCCTTGAGTCTTCTTCTTTCTTTACAATTTCCAGCAGAACTTTGGATTTCCTTCTTTAAAAGTTGAGCTCCCCTTCCTCCCTCACACTCACGGTTTTCTCTCCCTCTCACTCTGCCGTTCTTGTTACAGCCAAAAACATAAACATAGATGATGTATAGCTTACACTCATTTCCTTTATTCCACTTTCTTTTCTCACCCTTTTTTTTTTTTTGTTTTGTTTAGGCCCACGGTTTTACTCCAAAAGAGGTGACTACATTACATATATAGGTAATAAGCTCTCTTTCTCATGTTGACACATAATGCACACTTGCACTTCTTCAACACACACGTGCACTCTCTTGAATACCAACACATCATTCACATGCACACACACAGATTGCTTAGTACACACACCCTCAATTTAACACCATTCAATTTATGATTAAAATTAACCTAATTATGCAACACTTAATCTAAATAAATATTAATTAATACATAATTAAATTAATTATAACAAATCATAAACCTCTCATAATTTAATTAATCTATTTGACTTTCATTAAGGCCCAATTAATTATATTTAATTCTATCAATCCGAATCAGATTCTTAGTCAGACTCCCAAAAGACTCCAAATAATAAATCGAACTTATTGCCATCATCAATTTTGATTTCCCAAATCATCTAGGCCTTCAATTTCTGATCAGACTCAAATTTTCATCAATAAATTACATATTCAAATTGGGCACATCATAATTAAATTTAATTTATAATAACCACAATCCTCAATCCTCATGACTTAATCGATTCCAATTAGGACCTAATTAATCGAATCTCAATTTCACTAAACTGAATCGAATATTTAATTAAACTCCCAAATGGGTCCATCATTAAAATTAAATTGATTCACTTCTCAATTTTACTCCCTTAAGCCATTTGGACCCTTAATTCCTAATTTCGAAACAACTCTTTAATAGAATCGTATATAAGTCAGATTCCACAATTCTCACAAACCCCAAATTAAATTATAATACTCGACAATTAAATTTAAATCCTCTTAATTAATCAAGTACTAATCCTTATACGTGATGGGGCCGTTGCATCCACCTAATATATTTATTTGTCTATATTATCACCCGCACCAGTGCTGCTGCCAGCGACTTTTCCAATAGTTATCGGTTGGCAGTTGAGACCTATTCTCATCTCGTGAGCATTGACATATCTGTGCATACACATTTATGGATACTTAGTCATTATACGGTTGCCGACTTTCATAATAAATACACACTACAAGAAAATGGGCTTTACAACACGGAAGCATTTGCGACGGCATCACTTACCATCGCAAAAAGTGATTTTTTGCGACAGCACCACTTGTTGTCGCCAATAAAGGGGTTTTTAGCAACGGCACCCATTCCTGTCACAAAAAATCAACCTTTTTGCTACGGTAACAATTGTCGTCGCAAATAATGCGTATTTTTTGCGACAATAACCTATCCTGTCACAAATAAAACTGTTTTTTGCGACAGCATGAATTGCAGTCGCAAATAAGAGAGTTTTTGCGACGGTAATAAGTGCCGTCCCAAAAAAAAAAAAAAAAGAGACTGTTTTGATGAGACGACATTAGAAGTATTGGCGACGGCATTTTGTCGTCACAAAAAATTGAAATTTTTGTAGTGTTTCACCCATTTTTTCATTTTCTTGTCTCTCTGTCTTTCTCTATCTCTCTTTTTGTCTCTCTGTCTCTCTCTCTTTCGCTCATCTCTCTTCTCTTTCTCTTTCTCTTTCTCTCACTCACTCATCACTCTTTGTTTTTATGTCTGTGTCTCTCTCTCTATCTCTCTCTCTCTCTCTCCTACATGTGCTCACATTGCTCACTTTCTCCATCCCCTCTTTTCGATTTACCGATCTCCCACTTGATTTATCGATCTATTTCTCTCTCTTCTTTCAATCACTCATCTCTCATTTCTCTTAATCATTTGTAGAAAGAGAAAAAAGTATAAAATGAAATAGGCCTCTCTCCCTCTTTGTCTCTCACTCATCTCTCTTCTCTCTTTATCTATCATCTCTCTCTCTCTCTCTCTTATTCATCATTCTTCTCTTTAGCTCTTTCATTTCTCTCTGCTCTCTATCTCTCTTGCTCATCTTTCTTCTTTCTCTCTCTCTCTCTATATATATATATATATATATATCTTGTTCATCTCTTTTTGCTGTATTTCTCTCTCTCTTCCCCCTCTCTCTCTTTGTCTATCTCTCGTTCATCTTCTCTCTCTCTCTCTCTCTCTGTGTCTCTCTCTCTTACTCATCACTATTCTCTCTGGCTCTCTCATCTCTCTTCGCTCTCTATCTCTTTTGCTCATCTTTCTTCTCTCTCATTCTTTCTCTATATTTCTTGTTCATCTCTTTTTGTTCTCTCTCTCTCTCTCTCTCTCTCTCTCTATCTCTCGCTCATCTTGTTTGTCTCTCTCTTTGTGTGTCTCTCTCTCTCTCACTCATCTCTCTTCTCTCTCAATCGTTCATTTCTCTCATTCACACTCATCTCTTTCCTTAAGCCCATTGTTGTTGAAAGAGGAAAAAGTCAAAAAATGAAATGGGTTTCTCTCTCTCTCTCTCTCTCTCTCTCTCTCTCTCTGTGTGTGTCTTTCGCTCATCTCTCTTCTCTGTTCTCTCTCTCTTTCACTCATCTCTCTAAAAAAATGAGTTTACATTGGTTTTTAAACAGAAATTTAAAAATTTGACTAGCAAATTTTTTTAATTAATTTTTTTTTTCAATTAATTTTTTTAATTATTTTTTTTAAATATTTTTTTTCAAATAAAATTTTTTCAATTAATTTTTTTTTCCAATTATAATGTGTATGATCTCATTGTCATAAATAAATATAAATATTTTAGACCTGGATATATATGTTTTTTAGTTTATGTTTTTAAAATTTTTTAGACATTTTGTTCAAATCAAACGCGTTTGTAATTTATATTTTTCTAAAAATAGCCAATAATCAATTTATAAAATTTTTGTAAACATAAACCAAAAACATAAATATTACCAAACACTACCTTAAATTTTCATTTGAGATGATTATACTTGATGTCGCCAAAAAAAAAAAAATCCAAAATTTGATTCCCGCTCGTTTTTCCTCCCTCAACCAAAAATCCCTAAATCTCAAATCCCTAATTTTTGAACCCAAAATTCCCATCTCTCTCTCTCTCTCTCTCTCTCTCTCTATCTCTCTCGCGACTATAAGCAGGGCAAATGATAGCGTCGAGCAATGGGGTTAAGGAGCCTCACTCTTTTGTTTCTCATTCCGTTGGCTTTCCCTCTACTGCTTTCACTCCAGTTGCGAAGGAGCTGCTCAGGGACCACCGCAGCCATTAATAGCAAGCTTGAAGCTTTCAGTTTCAAGAACATCGATCCCTTCAGATTCGCATGATTGAAGAGACTCTCTGATTCGCCGATGTTCCTGGTGCGGTCTAATTTCTTATATCTTTCTGTCTATTTGAATATATTTTGATGATTTAATTTCATTTCATTTCATTTAAATAAATAAGACATTCTTATATTTTGCAATTGTTTTGTTGAATCCATGATGGAATGCGAAGGTGATTATATCTGTGGCGGGAGGATTTTGCTGCATTCATTCTTGGTGCAGAATCCCTTGGACTTTGCATGTCGAAGCCCTAGGTCGCAACTCTCTCTCTCTCTCTGTGTGTATTTCCTAAAATCTAGTATATATTTTGGTCCATTTTCTGAGCCTTATTCCGGTTATGCTTGTGTTTATATATAGAAGTTGAAGTATCTGCATATTCTTTTGCTCATATATTCTTTATTTCTCTCCTTGCATTATGTGAACTTTAGTTACTGATTTTTGCTTCTTTTAAGTTCATTGTTTGTGGGGGTGAAACCCATATCACCTATTTATTCTAATTTTCACCAACCCTTCATTTTTTAGTTATATTTTGTTCGAGCAGTGAGCAGCATGAGACTTATATTCATAATTAATCTGGTTCCTTAGTTATATCTACTTCTTGTACATGTACAGGCGAGGTCGTTAGAATCCGATTTCTTTGTGAGTTTGATTCATCTTCTCTCTCTCTCTCTCTCTACACTCTCTTTCTCTACATATATAAATCAATCGTATATAATTTTTGATTTGTCTGATTATTTTCTCCATAAATCGTTTTCTAATTTCTGATTATTAAATTTGACGGTATTAAATTTTTAATAAATTTTAGAAGATTTGGATATAACACATGATTCGTAGCTAAAAGATGGAAAGAATATTACTTCAATCACCACCGAAGAGCAATAATTCTTAGATAGATCCATGAAAATAGCATTAAATAAAGCAAATCCATTTCATACGAAAGCTCCACGAAAATAGTATTAAATTTCCATTGCATTATGCTTGAGTCTTGACTGTAAAGTGACTAATAGTTTTTTGATCCTGGAACCACTTCATGATATTGTGGGTTTTAGAAAAGAAGCAGATGGAATTAGAATTGATGTGGCTCTTCAGTGGTGAGAAATTATTTCTTTCTTTCTTCTTGTTGCATTTTTTTTCCATGAATCTCTTGACAATTTCTTCTTTCAAATTTATTTATTTGGTCAGTCCACAAGAAAATACATAGACTACTTCAATAGATTCAGTCCACGTGTCACTCATTCACTAGCTTGTTACATGTTTCTTGATGCATTTACATGAGCTTGGATTTCTTACAAGTTAGGAGAGAGCAGTATATAGTTTTCTCAAATGCCAAAAACGTTTGATTTCTTGCTTCAAACTTTAGTATGATAAACCAGTATTATGTGCAAAACTGCCAATTGTGTAGCCTAGAGCTAATTTAGTTCTCTTCTCAATCTTTATTGTAGCTACTCTGATGTATATTCAAATATAATGCATATTCAGGCTTGATATGTTTTCTCTGTTTCTCTTGTTGCCTTCTCTGTTAAATATTATAATTATTAAAAAGATCATTAGGTTGTGCATTTTTCATTGATTTGAAGTAGGCCTTGCTTTAACAAAATTGTGTATTAATTCTTGGAATTTTAATGATAATTAGTTTGTTTTTCTTACTTCTTAGCATTTGCTTTCCATGTATCTAACTTTCTGTGCTGTTTGTAATTGAAGTTGCAAGATTTGAAGGCTAATCCTTATAAGAGTGCAAAGGGCACAGTAATTGAGGCAGGTCTTCATAAATCTAAAGGACCAGTAGCTACATTCATTGTGCAGAATGGCACCCTTAAAAGAGGAGATGTAGTTATTTGTGGTGAAGCCTTTGGAAAGGTTTGCAAATAAGAGCTAGCTTTAGGAAACTTTTTTTAAGCTAGAAGTCATTGTTTAATGTACTAAAAAAAAGGGTAGAGTTGGTTTCATTTTGGTGCCCATCTTTGAAAAACTTGACTTTTCATTTCCATTTTCAGGTTCAGGCTATATTTGATGATCAGGGAAATCGTGTTGATGAAGCTAGACCATCTATACCTGTACAGTTCGTAGTTCTTTTAACTTTTTGCTAGTTTGTTGCTATTTGTGTAGTTAATTTATTTATTATAAGTATTACCTTTTCATGTTATATCTAATTATAGAGCAATAGCTTGGCTGAACATGGCAATATTTGTGGCATTCCCTGTAGAATAAGTATTAAGAATCTGAGTTCCTAGCTTGATTTCCAAAAATGGCTCTTGCAATTGTAAAAAAGCTATATGATTAAGGGAGGGTTGTATAACTTGACCACCTGATTTTGGTGATGAGTTTTCTTAATTTTCCCTACTTGAGAGTCATAATAATTCTTGCTTCATTAATATGTAAGCTACTCTGCTTTCTTTGTATGGGGCTACATGCTCAGCTCAACGGCATCCTGACTCTTGAAGTCATTGTTTTTTAGGTTATTTATAAGATATCATCAAGAGCATGATTTGAAAAGGTTCTAAACATGAAAATTTGAATTTGCCATCTTAGAATGCAATCAGTAAATCTAGTTCTAGCTATATATGGTTGGCTATGTGAATTATGTTTCACAATTTTGCATCTACAAGACAATAATGAATTTGAACCCTTTCAGAACCACATTTGTGCAATTTTTCCCTTTTATTCCTGTTAGGCTATTACAACTATGACCGAAGTATCTTGAGGGATAATCTTGACATGCTATAATCTAAAGTAATATATGGGTAAGAAAATTGGGTAACTGAGCAAACATGGTTATGAATTTAATTGCAGTTAGAGTCGGATTTCACTCTAGACAAACTAGTTGAAACTTAAAATTGGAGGTGTTGACGCCCTAAAATAATCAAACGGCATTGGAGTAGCACGAAACTTGGCATACATGACCGCCTAGGCACGAGAGACTTGTGGGAGAAGACGAGACTCGAATCGGGTTCCTGGTTTGGAAGTTAGAGCCGGATTTCACTCTAGACAAACTAGTTTTTTAAGAAACTTAGAATTCGAGGTGTTAACGCTTCAAAATCACCAAACGGCGTCGGAGTAGCACGAAACTTGGCACACACGACCGCCTAGGCATGAGAGACTTGTGGGAGAAGACGGGACTTGAATCGGATTCTCGGTTTGGAAGTTAGAGCTGGATTTCACTCTAGACAAACTAGTTTCTTAAGAAATTTAGAATTCAAGGTGTTGACGCCCCAAAATCACCAAATGGTGTCAGATTAGCATGAAACTTGGCACATGCGACCGCCTAGGCACGAGAGAGTTGTGGGAGAAGACAGTACTCGAATCGGGTTCCCGGTTTGGGAGTTAGAGCCCGATTTCATTCTAGACAAACTAGTTTCTTAAAAAACTTAGAATTCGATGTGTTAACACCCCAAAATCACCAAACGGCGTCGGAGTAGTACTAAACTTGGCACACACGACTGTCTAGGCACGAGAAACTTGTGGGAGAAGACGGGATTCGAATCGAATTCCCAGTTTGGGAGTTAGAGTCAGATTTCACTCTAGACAAAATAGTTGAAACTTAGAATTCGAGGTGTTGATGCCCTAAAATCACCAAACGGCGTCGGAGTAGCACGAAACTTGGCACAAACGACTGCCTAGGCATGAGAGACTTGTGGGAGAAGACATGACTCGAATCGAGTTCCCGATTTGGGAGTTAGAGCCAGATTTCACTCTAGACAAAATTAGTTTTTTAAGAACTTAGAATTTGAGGTGTTAACGCCCTAAAATCATCAAACGGCGTTAGAGTAGCACGAAATTTGGCATACAAAACTGCCTAGGCACGAGAGACTTGTGGGAGAAGATGGGACTCGAATCAGATTCCCAGTTTGGGAGTTAGAGCTGGATTTCACTCTAGACAAACTAGTTTCTTAAGAAACTTAGAATTCGAGGTGTTGACGTCCCAAAATCACCAAACGGCGTCGTATTAACACAAAACTTGGCACACACGACCACTTAGGCACGAGAGAGTTGTGGGAGAAGACGGGATTCGAATGAGGTTCCCGGTTTGGAAGTTAGAGCCTGATTTCACTCTAGACAAACTAGTTTCTTAAGAAACTTAGAATTCGAGGTGTTAACATCCCAAAATTACCAAACAGCATCGGAGTAGCACGAAACTTGACACACACAACCGCCTAGGTACAAGAAACTTCTGGGAGAAGACGGGACTTGAATCGGGTTCCCAGTTTGGGAGTTAAAGCCGGATTTCATGCTAGGCAAACTAGTTTTTTAAGAAACTTAAAATTCGATGTGTTAACGCTTCAAAATCACCAAACGGCGTCAGAGTAGCATGAAACTTGGCACACACGACCGCCTAGGCAAAAGAGACTTGTGGAAGAGGACTTGACTTGAATTGCATTCTCAGTTTGGGAGTTAGAGTCAGATTACGGTCTAGGCAAAATTATTTACTTAATTATCTTTATAATTGTATAGTAGTTAAATTTTTATATATTTTTATAATTAACATATTAACACATAATTATATTGTCACTAATTATTTTTTTATTTTTGTTTTCAAATATTTTCCAAGTAGGAGTTTGCTTCTTGTGGAATGCATGCCTATGAAAAAGGCGGCTAACTTTCGTTTTTGTTACCCCCGGAGAATGATGAGGAAGATTTTTAATTTTGGTTTATGTTATTTTGAATTATGAACAACTTTATATATTTAAACATTATATATGTATTATGGAACATTATTTAGTAGGATAATTTTGTTGATGTGTAGTTATGGATGCAAGAATGTTTTTATTATGGAGAAATTATTATTTCTATATAGGAATTTTTATATTATTTTGGAATTACTGGTTTCTTTTTCAATTGTTTTTCATCTAATACAGGTAATTTTATTTTTTATTTTTTATTTTTTTTGCGACGGCACCACACCGTCTAAAAAAAAAAAAAAAGGATAAATTAAATTTTTTTTTTGCGACGGCATCATACCGTCGCAAAAAATACACAATTCACGACAGCATTAGTTGCCGTCTCAAATAAGACTTTTAGCGACGGTAAAATAGTGTCTTCGCAAAAGTTCTCATGTTTTTACATATTATTAGTGACAACAAAATACCGTCGCAAAAAACAACAATTGTCGTTGCAAAAAAAACTAAAAAGTTTTTGCAACGCTCTCTGTTGTGACCCCCCTTTGCCGTCGCTAAAAGTCATTTACCGTCGCTAAATTTTTTTTGAAAAGGCATTAGGAGTATTAACGACAACATTATACTGTCGCAAAAATCTAAATTTTTTGTAGTAACATATAGATAGCATTTACTTAATATTCATATTACACACTTCTCTCATTTATATTTATAGATTTATTTATCTTACCTCCATGTGGCAACTTGTATATTATGTATTTTAAAAAAATTAAATTGAGCGCCGTTGTTTTGTTTGATTCTCACACCAAAAACATTCATTATGATTGATTTTGATTAGTGCATGATTTTGTGAGTCATAAACATGCACTAATCAAAACCAAGTATAATGATGATATATTACTACGCAAGTTAGCATCATTTTAGTTTTGAATTTTGATAATTTATTGTGGGTTTTACTAACAAATGTCAATGGGTACAGGGGAAAAAAAAAAAAAAAAAAGAATTTGAAAAATACAAGACAATTTTTACTAATTTGAAAATAATCTTTTATTCAATTTATAGTTTTTTTTTCATTAATTTAAAAATATTTTTTTTTATACAAATTTCAATATTACAGATACACTTGTTAGCATTTACCATTTATTATAACCTTATTCTAATATAAAAAATATCTATTGAATAAAAAAATAATGTTCTAGAAATAACATAACATAACATGCACGCTCACAATAAAGGTTAAAAAAAAAGGGGGAAAAATTATTATTTACAGTGGATTTTGAAAAATTCTTATACAAATGTGAAAAAAAATGATTTTAATTATTAATATTTATATTATTTTTTATTTTTTTATAAATATTTTCCCCAATCAGCACTGATATGTATTTCTCCCTTAAAAAAATCCAAACCCACATGCTACATCAAAATATATAATAAGACAATAATTTACGAATTAGTTAATTACACCAATCTAAAAAGTTTTACTCTATGAAAATTTAAACATGGTAATTTTTTAAAAGCATAAAAGAACCTAATTTATTTATATATTTTTTATCAATGGATAGGTGATTATCTATAAATATAAACAAATTACATTAAATTAGATAATTAATTATATAAGAAAGTCTAACGATATATATGCAATAAAACAACTCTAACCACCAATAAAAAAACACACACACAATTCTAACAACTACATCAATAGAAGAAAGCGTCATAATAAGACTTGACCTCTTAGTTAAAAGTATATAAGGATGTCTAATTGAACTAGTCCAGTTGATTAACCTAATTTAAAATAGAGAAGCATTAACTCTAATACACAATTTTTTTTATTGCCATCAGAGTGTTGGTTCAAAACTCGACTAATTCCCAGAAGTGCACAAGCCCTCAGTAAGAAATTTTCTGTAAGTGCACCACAGTTAATTCAAGAATTTTTTCCCAATCCGATGGTCCCAAAAAATTGTTAACACCTAAAAAGTTTTGATCCTAAACCTTGGAGGGAGCACACCCCCAAAACTCAAGACCTTACCACCAAGTCAACCCTTGGAAGTTTCCCGCAACTCTAATCACATATTGCACGCTGGAAATCAATATCACTATATAACTGCTTGCTACAAAATATTCAATGTGGGGACATAAATTTTGAATGACAACACGTGGCCGAGGTGTCACCGAAGTACCAGCCGAGGTGCCACGTGTCTTGGTCATGACGCCGAGATCATCTCGGCTAGGCCGAGGTCATCTGCGAAGATATCGAAATTCGGAATAAGCGGATAAGGGACAAGAGTCCTAAAATGAGAGAAGACTTCAGTTTAGGTAAAGATAAGACTCTTAGAGAGTTTATCCTAATCATACTGGGAGTCCAAGGTTAGCAGTAATCCTAAGTCTATTAGAGCTAGACTTCTATTGGGACTAGGATTGTGTTGGCTATAAAAGGGAGGCACCCCCATGGGTCTAAGGTATGTCTTTTATGCTTTGTCTAGTGAGTTAAGCACTATTGGTTATCTTTGAGAGATATTTTACTAACTTGATCGTTGGAGGGCCCCCGGGTGGACGAACCACCGCCAGAATATCTTTTTTTTGTGACAGGTCATGCGGGCTTAATCTATTCTGCCAGTGTTCTCCAACTGAGTGCTTGATTGGCAGTGTGGTCGGAAATTGACACATACATTCAATAACAACTTTAAATTGTAATAACCCTACAATCCGTTTGGATCGATTGATTTTGAGAGAAAATGAAAGAAATCGATTTCTCCCATTCTTAATTACTTGTTTAAAATACTAAATAAAGAGAAGAGAAGTGAGAAGAAATGGACATAAATAGAGAAAAAATCATTTCTCTTACAACTTGCTTTTTGAATCTGTTGGCTATATATTTTGTAAAAGCCAATCACAATTCGACACATGGCAGAGTAAGGGTAATATATGAAGACTAGTCAAGTCTTTGATCCTGATCGTACACGTGGCAGTTAATATTGGTTCTCACGTGATCTGAGTAGCATTGGATCACTAAAGAGATGCAAGGTGATGTGGCTTCAACAGTTACTCATATTCAAATTCAAATATAGGAGGGAAGCCTAACTGCAAATGATGGTGTAGTGGAACTACTTATAAGGCAACATGATCAGCGATCATGGAGGAAGCGGATTCGGCGATTTGAAGTGCGATTGAAGGCCATCCTTGACAAGTATAAATAGCGGGGAAGCCCCTAGAAAAAACCCCAGACTCAGATCTAAGAAACCAGTCATTTACTTCATATTTTCTTTTCCAGTTTTATATTTCCAGTCTTTACATTTCCTGCACTTTAAATACATGTTCTTTACATTCCTGCACTTTAAATTCTGCCGCACTTCGTTCATAGGAATAGTTTCAAGTAGATTGTTCTTTGTAAACCTCTTCAAAATTTGAGTTTGGATCATTGTAAGTTTTCATTTTTATGAAATACTTCAATTCTTCGTCATTTAACTGTTATTTTGCTTAAATTCTCCTAAGTCAAGCCACCAGTAAAAGTCCTCTTCATTGAGGTTGAAAGAACTACAACACAATCTTCTGATAATTGGTTGACAATTATAATTTACAAGGATGATTGATCCTTCTTGCACGCCAAGATTTACAAAAATACCCTTCGAAAGCCAAAAGCCAACATATATTTTTGGCATTGCGGTGGGATTTTAAAATGGCTAGACGAAGACGACAAGGAGAAAATGAACGCTTGGAAGAAGGCGTAGAAGGAGAGGTAGAAATACCTAATCCAGAGGATAATGTGGTAACACATCTTATAGAAACTCTCATGTTATCAGAACCTATGGTCGAACAGACCAGTACTTCTGGACAAGATCCATATATCCATAATATTGGACGAAATCAAGGAATTGGACCATCCACTGTTCCATCTACTCAGCCAACAAATCCATGGGATGGCCTAGTAGATGCTATGGGACAACAATTAATGAACACAATGGAAAGATGGGCAACATCCTTTTTGGATCGAATGAATAACCACCAAACAATAAACACAAGACACACAGAGGAAGTTTTAAATATCTCTCAGCAAAGATTGGCTAGAGATAAACAGCCTATGTAAGTTAATGGACATTCTAATGGTCAAAATAGTAACCAGAACTATGAAAGACTATCACCTCAGTCTTGGTATGAACCCATTTCGAGGCCTATAGTAGGCCAAAATGCCTCAGTACTCAACAATGAAACCACACAAGTTGGTGGATCTGGCCAAGTACAAGAACCTGGTGTAAGAATGGTTACAAATCCTATGTTCGAAGCCATACCTGGCACTAGGGGGTATAATAATCCCTTATTCGAATTTATACCCGGGGGGTTGGAAGGTTGGCCTGCAAATGGAAGTGACACAACGCCTGTTCCTGTACCTTTCGCAGGTCCTTTCATAGGACAGACTTAAAGGGGTTACCCACACCCCCAACAACAACCTGCACCACAGGGGCAACCAGTCCCAAATGTACCACCTTATGGACCAAGAGGACCGCAAGCACAAGTTTGTTCACCAAATCCTGTGTTTGTTCCTCTAGTAGTGGTTCAGCAGGTGCAAAATATGGTCCTTAGGGACCAAATTGCTGATATTGTTAGGGAGATGTGTAGACCGATGGCTCGGGGGGTCCAAACTCCTGTATACAGAAAACCATACCCAGAATGGGTAGATAGGGTATATGAATACCCAAGGGGGTTCAGGATACCAGATTTTATCCTTTTCTATGGGACTGGGAATCAATCAACAATAGAGCATATTGCTAGGTTTGCTGCTCAATGCGGTGAATTTACTAATCATGACTATATGAAACTAAGATTATTCCTAAATTCTCTAACTGGGGGAGCGTTTGTATGGTACATCAACCTTACACCTGGCTCCATTCAAAATTGGCAACAAATGAAAGAAGCATTTCATGCCCAATTCTTCCAGTCAGAGCCAGAGGTTTCTATGGCAGACTTGGCTAGATTGAGTCAAAGGCCTGAAGAGAAGGCTACTCAGTTTATTGCTAGATTTAAAAGGGCTCGAAATAAATGTAGAGTCATCCTACCAGAGCCAGAATTCGTAAGATTGGCTCAAAACGGTTTAGAGTTCAAGCTTCGAAAGAAGTTTGACTCAATTGAATTCAGAGATTTGGTCAAACAAACCTATAAGGTGTCTCGATATGAAGCATTACTAGAGGAAGAACAAGATCGAAATAATGCATCGTACAAGACATATTATAGAGATCCTAATTATGAGATCGATGCAGCAGAGATTGTGGGCAAAGAACCTATGATCTGTAAGGCATTAGTTCATAAGGATACAACAATTGACCAGCAGTTTAAAAAGAAAGACTTTCACAGAAAGTACTCTTTCGATTTAACAAAAGCAGATGACATTTTTGATTATTTGCTCGTGGCCAACTTCCTTAAGTTACCTAAAGGAGTAAAACTGCCATCTCCAGATAAACTTAAGGGAAAAGTATATTGTAAATGGCATAACTCTTGGTCTCACTCGACTAAAACTGCATTGTTTTTCGAGACAGGATCCAAGAACAAATTCGGAAAAGAAGTTTGAAGTTCCCAACCAAAACAGAAAAGGCCATGGGGATCGACAGTAATCCGCTTCCAGAAGTTAGAGAAAGCACAGCTAATGTGGTTGTACCAAACTTCCAGAATCTATCTCTGCAGGAGTTGGAAGAGGTCAATGTGCAGATGCATATTGCCAACCAGACAACTACCAAGAAGGACACTAGAAACCCACCAGCTATTGGACAAGGTTTCTCACACCAGAGGGAACACTCTGATGAAGAAGCACTGGATGATGATTCCTTGGAAGCAGCTGTAATGCAAAGGATGTGTCCCAAGTGCAAACTGAGTTATAAATGGTTGAAGGGGCTTCCAATTGATGGGAAGCAATACTACAGGGATGTTCAGAGACGTCCTAAATCAACCAACGCTTACAACAAAAGGCCGTATCCGGCTAGTGATAGGCAGCGACCACCAGTGGTTGAGCCTGCAATGGACAGAATGCATGCTAAAGGCAAGAGGCCCTTACATGAATCCAGGCCACCTAACTATTACAGAATAGAGCGGTCATTACGAAGAAGACGAGAGAGGCTCATTTCATGGGATCAAAGCCAAGGATTGGCCTCCTAGACCCGACCTCACGCAGATGAAAGTGGTTACCTTCGAAGGTCAATCGAGCTCAAAACATGAGGTCGAGTTAAACACTTACCTTCACAGCCAGCTTTGAAGATGGCTTCGAAGGTTGAAAAAAGCAGTTCAACATCTGAGTCAGCAAGTTCGTGGGTACCTGGAGTCCCAGACTGGTTTGTAATGCAAAACAAACCTAGGGAACTGCTTGCTCGGAGAGATGTTGGAATCCAAAGCAGGATGGTCAAGCCTCCTTTGGTGGCTCCGAACAATTGGGTATTGCTTAAACACCCAAAGACAAAGGAACCAGATATGGTCCCAGTCATTTCGAGATCATAAAGGAGAAAGATTCAAGTAGCAGTACACTCGATGCGAGCGATATAAAAGAAAATAAAGAAAGCTCTTCATTGGTCTAGACCGAAGGAAAGAAGACTCCAAAGTCAGACCATACTTCAAAGCCGACTCTACAAAGCAAAGTGGTTTGCAGCAGAGAACAATTGGCCAAGGTTCATTCTGAATTAAAAGCCAGAGAGAAGTCTAGCTTAGCAGGATTGGAGAAAGCTCTGATGGAGAGTGATAGCGAGACAGAAGAAGAGATTGGCATAAGCCAAAAGAAGGAAATGGCAGAGGAAGAAATGTCCGAAGCCTTCATAGCTGAGCAAACATTTCTGATTGAAGGATCAGTTGAGAAAGATCCTTCAAAGGGATCAATTAGCAACGAAGTGCCAGAATGCAGCATGGAGGATGCTGTTGAAGTCATTGAACAAGGTGGCCAAGAAGGGAAGAAGGTACAACCAGCCATCCAATTTGGCTCATTTCCTCCAGTATCAGTCAATATGGTACACATACTGCCTCATGAGTTCCAGGCTGGAAATGAGGACCAAGATGACCAAGACATGGATCCTATTCCTATCTCTAGTGAAGACTCACAAGTAAGTATGATACAAGATGATCCTAGAATGGCTACCCCAATGGAAACTGAATATGAGAGTGAAGAAGAGGTGAGCATTAACCTCTCGTATCCTTTTGAGTATCCCTCGAATTCTATGACACAACATGTCAAGCCTTTGTACATCAAGGCTTTCTTCGATGGGATACAACTGAATCGAGTCCTGATAGACAATGGGGCAGCAGTGAACTTACTACCGAAATATTCTTTGAAGAAACTAGGGAAAAAGAATCCCAGGTTGATCCCAACCAGCACAACCATCGCTGGCTTTGCTGGAGACAAACATATGGCTCAGGGTATTCTACCCATTAACTTGAGTGTGGGAACCAGGGACTGCATGACAACATTCTTCGTAATCGACAGTAATGCTAAATACAATGCTTTACTTGGAAGAGATTGGATCCACACTAACAAATGTATGCCTTCCTCTTTGCATCAGAAAATCATGATGGCTTTGGGCAATAGAGAGACAGAGGAAATTGATGCAGATCCTCAACCCTTCATAGCATGTGCAGACTTTGCAGAAGCCAAGTTGTATATTGAGGGAGTGACACCACTCAGTATACTGAGGAAAGCTGATGGCTCAGTCGAAGTGACGGCTAATGAGGAAGTGACACACCTGAAGCACTTAGTCCAAGAGAGTGCTGATGAAGAGATTGTCGTTAAGGATGATAATGATGACTGGTTATAGGCAAAGAAATGAAGAACAAGAAGCCAAGTCCTTGGCTCTGATTAAATTTTCAACATTGGATGTAAAAGCAATAGTCCAGAAAATATAGGAGCAACAGAGAGAAGCCATGATAATTGGCTGCAAACAAGAGGAGCAACAGGTCAGAATTTTGACCCTTGGTAAATACTGTGCATTGGACATGGAAACAAAAGTCCAGGAAATACAGGAAGAGGATGCCTTATGGATAGACTTTGTCTATGAAGAGGAGGGCAAAAATGTTGAACTAAAGAAACCTGGGAGTAGAACAAGGCGAGAAGGTTGCTTCGAAGGTAGAAGAAACCAAGCAAGAAGCTTCAATAAGTTCTCAGACACAAGACTCCTTAGAAGAAGTAAATTTAGGGGAAGGTTCTATGCAACAGCCCACCTATATAAGTGCTTGTTTGAATGATCTGGACAGGGACTAGTTATTGGTTGTTCTAAAGAAATATAAAGATTGCTTTGCATGGTCTTATAATGAGCTACCAGGATTGGATAGGTCATTAGTGGAACATAGGCTCCCTATGAAGCCTAATTTCAAGCCATACAAGCAGAAACCAAGAAGAATGAGTCCAGAGGTAATTCAGAAAGTCAAGGAAGAGATTCTTAGACTACTCAAGGCAGGTTTTACTAGGACAGCCAGGTATGTTGAATGGCTATCTAATATTGTGCCTGTGGTCAAGAAGAATGGTAAAATGAGGGTATGCATTGATTTCAGAAACTTAAATCTAGCAACTCCAAAAGATGAATACCCTATGCCTATAGTGGATCTGTTGGTAGACAATTCAGCAGGGCATCAAGTTTTATCAATGATGGATGGGCATTCTAGTTATAACCAAATCTGCATCGCAGAGGAGGATGTCCACAAGACAACATTCAGGTGTCCTGGAAATATTAGCACCTTCGAATGGGTTAAAATACCATTTGGCTTGAAGAATGCTGGGGCTACATATCGGAGGGCTATGAACACTATCTTTCATGACCTTATTGGAGGGTATTTAGAGTGTTATATTGATGACATCGTAGTTAAATCCCAATCCATGGAGGAGCATCTGTTTCACTTAGAAGCAGCCTTTGAAAGGATGAGAAAGTTCAAATTAAAACTCAATCCTCTTAAGTGTGCTTTTGGTGTATCATCTGGAAACTTCTTGGGTTATGTAGTACACAAGAAAGGAATACAGATTGACCAGAATAAAGCCAAAGTCATCATTGAAGCCAGGCCTCCATCAAGTAAGAAAGAATTACAAAGGTTCCTTGGACAGGTTAACTTTCTTCGAAGGTTCATTTCTAACACTGCAGGGAAAACTAAAGTATTTTCTTCCTTGTTATGGCTGAAAAATGAAGAGGAATTTGTGTGGACAGCAGAGCATCAAATTGCTTTCGAAGGTATCAAAGCCTACTTGGCCAACCCTCCAGTGCTGATGCCACCAAAAGGAAATAAACCCTTGAAGTTGTACATAGCTGCAGTAGAAGATTCATTGGGAGCTTTCTTGGCTCAAGATAATGAAGAAGGCAAGGAGCAAGCTGTTTATTACCCTAATAGGTTTCTAAATTCTTGTGAATATAAATATTCAGCTGTTGAAAAGCTGTGTCTTGCTTTGTATTGTATTTTGTCGCAATGAAATTAAGATACAATCTCTTACCTACAACTGTCTTGGTAATTGCAACCACAGATTTGGTTAAGTACATGTTATCTAGACCTATGTTGAGGGGGAGAATTGGCAAGTGGATACTAGCCTTATCAGAATTTCATCTAGAGTATGTCCCCCAAAGGGCAGTAAAAGGGCAGGTTTTAGCCAATTTTCTGGCAGACCATCCATCTCAAACAGAGAGCCAAGAGATAATGGAACTTGGTATGGCTAGTGTTGAGCCATGGCAGATATGATTCGATGGGTCGAAAGCCAATGGTTTAACTGGAATTGGTATTGTGATTAAGTCTCCACAAGGGGTAGAAACCACACATGGTTTCAGAGTGGATGAAGCCACCTGTTCCAATAACCAGGTTGAATATGAAGCCTTAATAGTGGAACTAGAAATTCTTATTGGATTACAAGTATATGCAGTTGACATATTTGGAGACTCTCAATTGGTGGTTAACAAGTGAAAAGGATTTTCAAGTGTCAAAGCATAAGTATCCTGCCATACTATGTTGTTGCATTACATCTGCTTTCTCAGTTTCAAATAGCAAATGTAACTCATGTTCCAAGATTCTTGAACAATAGAGCTAATGATGTAGCTCAGAAAGCTTCGAACTTCAAGAGAAGGGATAATACCCAAACGGACATAAGCCAAACAACATATCAAAGATTAATACAACCTTTAAATAAAAGGAATGTGGTCTTGGAAGTCAATCATAATGACTTACAAGAACAAGATTGAAGGCATCCAATAATGCAATACTTAGCTGGTCCATCTTCGAAGGCCAGCAGGAAAATCAAATTGCAGTCTATGCAATATATGATATATGGCAATGCTCTCTACAAAAGGGGGGAGATGGTTTATTGCTGGAATGTTTAGGCCCATAAGAAGCATTAACAACTATGGCTGAGGTTCATGAAGGCATCTGTGGTGCTCATCAGCCTGGTGTAAAGATGAGATGGTTGCTTCGAAGGCATTCCTACTATTGGCCAACTATTCTTAAAAACTGCATAGAATATGCAAAGGGTTGTCAGGCATGCCAAAAGCATGGCACAATAAGGCATGTGCCCATAACTGACCTTCATGCAGTAGTAAAGCCCTGGCCATTCAGAGGGTGGGCTATGGATATGATGGGGAAAATACACCCACCTTCTTCGAAGCATCATTGTTTCATTCTAGTGGCCACTGATTACTTTACTAAGTGGGTAGAAGCCAAGCCATACAAGGCTGTAGATTAGACAGAGGTCATTGGGTTCATTAAAGATTTGATCCATAGATTTGGCATCCCACAAACCATAACTGTGGATAATGGGACTGTGTTCGATGGAAAGATGGTGAAGTCCTTTGTTGCAGAATTTGGAATTAGCCTTGTTAATTCCACACCCTATTATGCGCAAGCCAATGGTCAAGCTGAGTCATCCAATAAATCCTTGAAAAAAGGAATACAAAAGGTTATGGAGGACAATCCCAGGGATTGGCATAACTCATTGTTGGATGTCTTATGGGCTTACAGAACTTCCCCAAGGTCAAGCACAGGAGTAACTCCTTACGCCTTAGTATATGGGCATGATGTAGTTTTATCTGTGGAGATTAATGTTAAATCTTTGAGGGTAAAATGCCAAGATCAGTTAGATCCTGAGCAGTACCATCAAAGTATGTGCTTGGAGTTAGAAGGCATAGATGAAGCCAGGATTTTGGCATTGAATATCATTCTTTTCCAAAAGAAGAAAGCAGCCAAGAATTATAATAAGAAAGTCAAACACATTGGCTTTGATGAAGGTGATTTGGTATGGAAGACCATACTCCCAATAGGAATTAAAAGCCATAAGTTTGGCAAATGGTCACCTAACTGGGAAGGACCATATCAAATTCATAGAGTTCTGCCTTTTGGAGCATACCATTTGAGAAATTTGAATGGGTATATACATCCCAAAAATATTAATGGCAGATATTTGAAGCCTAATTTTCCAACTATTTGGGAAACACAAGGAATAAAATAAACATTAAGTTCAAGAACATAAGACTACTCAGATGATAGACAAAAATTTGTTCCTTTATAAAGAATTAAGTACATTTTGCCACAAATTGGCCCAAAAATCATTACAGTGTCTTAATTGTTTTTGCACAACCGATTTCCTATTATTAAGTGAGGAAAATAGTTGAATAGCTGCAGCCATGTCTTCTTTTCGATCAGCCAGTCCTTGGTTGGTGATTTGCAATTTGGTATCAGTTCGGACTAAGGCTTGATTGACTGCAGCCAACTCATCCTCAAGCTGAGCTTTCTTTTCCAGCAGCTAGACTCGAAAGTGGGAGGCAGAGGAGTGTTGTTCTTTCAGAGTTGATACTTCGGTATGCACTAGGGAAACAAAACTCTGATCTCTAGCCAGTTTCTCATCCGTAGCCTTGGCAGTATGACAAATGTTGAGGTAGAAATCGACAGTAGCTGCTGCCTGAGATAGGTGACTTGAAACATTCATACCGGACTGTTCAGCAACTTTGCAGCATTGGAGGAACCCATTTCTGATTATAGGCCTTTGCAGAGCCTCGAAGGGAATCCTCGAAAAAGAAATTAACAGTTCCAGGCATGTGTCGTGTCTATCAAAGGTCGTAAGGCTTCTTCTTTGGAGGAAGAAGAACTCTAAAAAATTTCCAGTAAGGAGTCAGCCAAGACTAATGGCTCATCTTCAGCATTGAATGTTGGAGAGGTAGAGGCTATGTCGAAGAGACTAGCTAGTCTGGCTTCGAAGATGTCTACCTCATCCGTAGACATAAGGGGTGCAGAAAAAGTTGTGGTGGAAGGCACAGAAGACTGCATGGGGATAGAAGAAATGGATGGAGCATCTTTGGCAGTCTCTATGGTTTTAGCCACCAACGAATCAAGTGAGGAAAGGCTGGAAGTAGGCAAAGGTGATGAATTATGAGTTGGAGAACTACCAGCACCCTCAATTCGGGAATTAACTACCTTCGAAGAAGAGGTGGCAGTTGGAATTTCCTTGGAAGGAGAGGGAGGAGCAAGGCTCGGAAGAAAAGTAAGTCGAGGGACAGGATCAGTGGTTGCTGCAAAAGGAGAAATATAAAGTAATGTTAAATCTCAATATTGAAGATTCGACAAGAAAAGAATAAAGGCATGAGGGAAATTACTTCTTCTAGAAGCGCTGGCACTGATGGGAGAGCTGCGAAGGAAATAATGTTTGGCAGTCTGTTGCTCTCTTGCCATTTCCCTTGATAATGCATCAGCAGCAGCAGCTTCTTCTCTTAGAAATTATTGCTGCCGTCTCCTCTCAGCCCTTTCGAAGACAACTATGGCCTTGGAATATTCTTGTTCTATGGCCTTAGTAGTTGCTTCATGGATGAGATCTTCAACCAAGCTAGTATCTGAAGCAGTCACTTTCCTTCTCTTTTCTATTGCTTGGGCAATTGTCTCGGAATCAGAATCTTTAGCGAAATCATTAGGAGAGACAGTAATCTTTCTTCTCTTTTTTCTCTGAATTGGTATTGTCCACTCTTCCATTGTCTTCTCAACTTCTTCAGTCTGAGATCCGGATTCCCCAAAAATGAGCTCCTCCTCTGCCTCCCTAGCAGCCGTCTCCTTTTGAGCCAAATCGGTCACTCTTTTCTTTCTTTTTAAGGGAGACTCCTGCTCTTGATCTTTTTCTTCTTATTCTTCCTCTTCTTTTTCCTCTACTTGAACCTCAGATACTTCCTTCTCTAGCTCAAGGAGTCTCCTCTTCTTTTGTTGTTGACCACCTTCACAGAAGAAGAATTAAGAATAAGGTAACCAGCATCATAGAGAAAGTCGAAGGAAAAAAACAAAGGTATATACCTTTTTTCGAAGTAGCCCGAGTGACTTTAAGAGGAGTTGAGGCAGCAGGAGTAGACTAGGTTGGAAGAGGCACAGTGGAAGAAGTAGCAGCTCCAGTTCCCTTGGGCTTGGGTACATCCAACACTTTTAGTAGGTTTTGAGGTGGAATGGCCAAATAGACTTCCATATTGCTCACTTACCAATTTTGGTATCTCTTCAATATAGTACCTTGAGGAATGAAAGGGGTGTACTCAAAATTGGCCAAGTCATCTATAAACTTGAAGGTTGCCTCTTCTAATCTCGATTTCCGAACCTTCAAATCCCTCCTAGTAAGGCTTAGGTTGGTGTTGCTGCAGAGAGGTATTGGGACCCCTTGTGTGAAGCCAAATTGTCTAGCAAACTGAGCAGGACAATACGGCTCAGCTATGCATTTATAAGCTCTAGGGTTCGTGGTCCCGATAAATAGCTCTCTAGGAATCAGAAGGGAAGCCCATATATCCTTGTGAGTAGGCGAGGCACAGAGCCTGTCACTTAGGAAATTATTCAACCAAGTTGGACTAATGCTGGGTTCGAAGGGGCGGAAATGGTGAATAGGAAGGGCAACTAGAAGTTGATGGAAGAAAGAGAAATAAAAGGCAAAAGTAGAGGGAGAAAGTGAAGCATTGGCCAATTTTATGCCATGGGTAAGAGAGTGTAGCCCAGAAAATTTAAGGCATTTGGATTGTAATTCGGTAAAATAGGCGAAAAGCCAAAGCTAAAGGATCCAGAACATATAGGGCCAAGGCTACCCTTTTCTGTAAAACAAGGACTTTGGCAAGAGGGGCAAATTCAGGCAGAGGAATTTGCAAAGCCAATATAACAAGAAGGAAAAGAATTCCCTATCAGTTACCAGGCCCTCCTTTTTATTCTCAGCTTTAACAAAATCACTGTAAGATGAGTTAAGAGAAGGGAGGGAGAAAGGGACTGCTAAATCAGGGAAATCTGGTGTAATGGGAGTGCCAATAGGGGATACTCCTAGTAAATGGCAAATGTCAAGAACAGTAGGGGCCATCATCCTACATCTAAATTGAAAGAAATTAAAAATAGGGTTCCAAAAACATAAAGCAGCAGGGACTAGGAAAGGGTCCTCTGAGATAGTTACCTTAGATAGTCGGAGAGCATCGAGAAGGCAGAGCTCTTGGAGGTCCAGTGTCTTAGCAGGGATGACCCGGTCGTACCATTCTTGCCACTCCGGTCTCACCATGGGCCAGCATCGGTGAGGGCGATTGATTCTCCAGTTCCTCCAGTCGAGACCACCTTCATGAAGGAGACATTGGTTCTCCAAACGAGGATATAGGGCTGGAAGCTCAGTAAGGATCTCTTTGAATATGGGCCTGAGCACATAATCTTGCTGCACATGGTGACGAGGGACAAAAATACGCCCGTCGATAGCACTTTTCTCTGACCTTGTACTTCTCACATTACGCATCAATGAGTCTTTTCAAGGCCACAGATAAGCTCACACGCTCAATGGTAGCATTTTGGTGAAGAAGAAGCCATTGATAGTACGCTTTTTTCAGAAAGTGAAGAAGAGAGTAGAGAGAGAAGTGGAAGACTAATGAGGTTTTGTGCGTTAAAAGAGCAAGTGATTTCAGAACACGAAACAAAAGAATTTTAAAAGCTTTTTGTGTCTGAAAAATATATTGCATAAGTCGTTAAGTACTAAAAGTACGAATACGAGGAGTTTCTTCCAATATTGATAGTTTTTGGAGGGAAAAACACATTCTGGATGATGATGCCAGCTTTGAAGCAAGATATTTGGCTTCGAAACCAGGTTTTGGCGCCAAAAAATCAAACAACAATGGCTTCGAAATACAGAAGTCGGCTTCGAAGCGTACTACATGCTTAAAAATGTAAGAATACTCAAGGATGGATTTACTTCGAAGAGATCAAAGGCCTGTAATAGGTTTCTTAACGAAAATAATACCCTTGAGGCAAAAACTCAAGGCCTCTTAAGGATGTGAATTGTTATTCAAAACATCTAAACCAATAGTTGGTTTGTATATACACAGAGAATTGTTTGTTCGGTTAAAACAGTGTACCCCAAGGGAAATTTCCATATTGTTGTAAGTATGGACTGTTGCAAAACTAGTCAGTATTAATCATGACTATATTTTGGTTATGATCAAAATAGGCTCTGAGGGGAAAGATTGTGAAAATTCGAAGCACCAATTCCAAACAAAAATCAACAAGAGTTGGTAACCATAGTCCATAAATTGGACAATCCATCTCAGCATCCTTATTAGAATCGACTGGATCTATATTCAAAGGATAAGATTGTTAAATTCGAAGCACTAATTCTAAATAAAATCAGCAAAATTGTCAATTCTATTCCAAAAGTTGGAAGAAGTCATATTGATTTTAGTGTTTTAACAATTGTGTCCAGTTTCGAAGTATGGGTTTGTTCAGTTCGAAGCTCTAAATTGGCTCTTAAAGGCAAATGGAAACAAGGTCAAACAATGCCAAATAGAGGATTCTATTCATATTGAAGCCAAAGCAATTACATCAAATGACCCTATCTGGGTATGAATTCAAGCTCATAAAAATAAGGAATAGAATAAATAACAAGATCATGAAACTTGGTCCAACAGTGATCAATGAATTTCTGTTCTTTCTTTATTATATCTTCTATTTCTTCTAATGTTGGCTGCATAAATTGGTGTGCTCTCACTTCGTAGTAGAGCTCTTCAGCCTTTATTTCGAAAGCTTCCTCTCTCAATCTTTGTTCCAATTCGTCTATGACCAAATCATCCTGCAGAATCTTTATTCTTGAAATCATCGAATTCTTCGATGAAGTTCTCTGCTTCGTACTGGGCTTGAATTCGGAGAGACGAAAGTTGGTCCAAAGATTGTGTAGTAACCATGGAATTTCGATGCCAGTAGAGGAGCACTGGAAGTTGGTCGAGGAACATATGAAGTTCTGCTTGGGCAAGGGGATTAAGGACATGGCCCCTAGTCAGAATATCACAAGCCCATTGAAAGTTCTTGAGAGGGACTTCGTCCTCAAGAACATTGAAGGACAAGTGAGAGAAAGCTGCAAGCAGAAATTGAGCTTCTTTCCGCTCAGCTGGAGTAGGGGTTGGCGGAGGTTTGTAAGGTGGAAAGACTTCATTCATAGGGAGGGTAAGCCTCAGTTTCTCTGTCCAGGAAAGAGTTGGTGGAGGAGAAGGGTAGATGGTTCTGCTTCAGAAGATGAAAAAGGAGGAGTAGATGCTTATGTTTTAGAGGATGGAGAAGAAGGTGTGGATGCTTCTATTATGGGAGATAGCACAGAAGCGGAAGGAACAAAGGCATTAATATAATCAAGCCAGTCAGAAGAGCAAATCTTCGCCTTCTTGGCTAAGAATGATGGGTTGTATACTTGTGCCTCTTCTGGGCGTCGGGCAACAAGCACTGTCATTGTAGGCATGGAAGATGTATACCATGCCACAAACAGATTCTTCTCTAAACTACGTCGATGGTCAATAGGCATGTAGGGGTAGACCACTGAACTTCGAGCGTAAGAGGGAAACTCTAAAGGGTCAGTGAACTTAACAAAATGATGGTTGATTCGTTCTCTCAAATCACAGGTCTCAGGGGTTGACCAACTTGTCGAGCCAGAAACCCCAGAAGATGAAGAAGTTACAGCTTTATCCCACGAGGAGGTTTGTGAAGAAGAGTTTCCCAAGTCCACATTCGCAACTTGCTAAATCAGAGATTTGGGAGTAGTTTGTTCGAAGCGCAAGAGTGAGTCAGAGGAAGAATTTCTTGTATCTGTATTCGCAAGTTTCTGAATCGAAAGATTAAGAGCAATGTGTTCATAATCCAAAGGTTGATAATTTGTAAAGGCATCCATGACCTGAATATGGAAAGGTGGATAAAGGTGGCTAATTAATGCATGAAAATTCTTTCGAGGAGGAACAACATCACCACGTGACTCTTCGTATGCTCGATCAATGGAGGGGAAAGTTGATTCAGCCATAGAAGAAGTATCAGTCTGTGCAAGTGCTAAGGTATTGGGGTGTTCAACAGATTGAAAGTGAATTAATGTAAGTAATCATCAATGGATGACGATTGCATTTCCAGAATTTAGACCCCATGCACATTCTAAAAACGCGGGAAAAGAGCTTTGATCCACTAATATCACCAAATATTGGGTATATTAGTGCGGGGGGTAATGTTGGCTACATATTTTGTAAAAGCCAATCACAATTCGACACGTGGCAGAGTAAGGGTAATATAGGACGACTAGTCAAGTCTTTGATCCTGTTCGTACACGTGGTAGTTAATATTGGTTCTCACATGATCTGAGTAGCATTGGATCAGTAAAGAGATGCAAGGTGACGTGGCTTCAACGGTTACTCATATTCAAATTCAAATATAGGAGGGAAGCCTAACTGCAAATGATGGTGTAGTGGAACTACTTATAAGGCAACATGATCAGCGATCATGGAGGAGCAGTTCAACGGTTTGAAGTGCAGTTCGAAGGTCATCCTTGACAAGTATAAATAGTGGGGAAGCCCCAAAAAAAAACCCCCAGACTCAGATCCAAGAAACCAGTCATTTACTTCATATTTTCTTTTCCAGTTTTATATTTCCAGTCTTTACATTTCCTGCACTTTAAATACCTGTTCTTTACATTCCTGCACTTTAAATTTCTGCACTGCACTTCGTTCATAGGAGTAGTTTCAAGTAGATTGTTGCTGTAAACCTCTTCGAGGCTGAGTTTGGATCATTGTAAGTTTTCATTTTTATGAAATACTTCAATTGTTCGTCATTTAACTGTTATTTTGCTTAAATTCTCCTAAGTCAAGCCACCAGTAAAAGTCCTCTTTATTGAGGCTAAAAGAACTACAACACGATCGTCTGATAATTGGTTGGCAATTATAATTTCTGTAAGGACTGATTGATCCTTGCTGGCACGCTCGCATTTACAAAAATACCCTTCGAAAGCCAAAAAGCCAACAGAATCTCTCTAAATTTGGAATGATTATTAATTTTATAAAATATCAAAATTGTCCATCTAAGTACTAAAGAAATATAAGCATAAAAGGTTATTTTAGTAATATAACTTGTAAGAGTTTCTTTTATTTTATTTTATATAGTCTATCGAAATAAAATTGAAGATAAATCAGTATTTTTTTTGTTTTTTTCTTAGTTTAACCAAACAAAAAGGACAAAAATCACAATGTCTTCTTTCCTTTTTTTTTCCCTCTTAACTTAACAAATCATTTCCTTCTCCCGTTAATATCCAAACATATATAGTAAAAGAAAAGACTAGGCTACCAGAACAACCAATTTTTTTTTTTGTTTATTTGTATTTTTATTTTTATGATCGGGTATCCAAACTACCTTACATACACCTTGATTAATTCCATAACTCACGTAAAATGCCCTCTTCACATGGATCGGGTAAAATCCATGAGCGTGGCACATATATAGATATGAGAGAGAGAGACATATATAGATATGAGAGAGAGAGAGACAGAGAGATATGGATACATACCTCGTGGAGCTATTGGTGTGGAGAACAGGCCCGTGAAGATAGGAGGTGAAAAGTTTCATACAATACAACTGCTGACTCATTGAGAAATTTACATTAAAACCATTATCATTAAAGAAGGTAGTTTTTTTTTTTTTTTTTTTTTTTTTTTTTTTTATTTTTAAAATCAGATTGCTAAGAATATTGTATGGATAGACGCATTTCAAAAAGAATATTATCTCTATATATAGTAAAGTTTGTTAAATGTGTAAGTTGGGCAATCCTTATCCTAAAGCAAATAGCACTATCAAAAACTAGAGGTTTTAGAGACTAAAATTTAGGAGTAAAATTATTTTCTAAGAGTTAAATATTTTTGTTGCGAAAAGTGTCATTATATTTTTAGTAACGAAAATTAGACATTAGTAATGAATTATTATCCTTTTGGGACTAAATTTTTTGTCTCAAAAGATAAACCATTTTGAAACCAAACTATTTTGTCCCTAAAAGTCTATTTACTGGTGATATTTTCAAAATTTTGTTGCTAAAAGCCTTATTTTGACTTTTCGAGACGATTTTTTAGCAACTATCCTCATGATAATAGAAATTGATCCCTAAATGTCTTTTGTAACAAAATTTTAACTTTTAAAAATCAAAATATTTAGTTTCTAAAACTCATATATATTGTAGTGTAATTTGAATGAGATAGCTTGTTGTAACAAAATATGTACATATTCCTTTGAAGAATGAGTTGTCCAGGTATTTCAGTTACATGCTCAGGAGAAGCAACATTTCAAACATTATTTTGATATTATGATGTTTGAGTGATGCACAAGTTATCTCAACCAGTTAAAAACTAATCTCTAGTAAATTTCATAATTTTAAAAATTTATAGAAAAAATTGTTGAGAAATCCATTTCTAAGGGAGTGTATGGCATTAGATCCTATGATTGTTTTGTTTTTTATGTGATTAATGCAATTATTTGGTGAGAAGAATAAATTATTATCTTTAAGTATAATTTTTTTTATTTTTACTCATTGTTGTTTGACCGCCGGTGGCTAGAAAAGTCACTGGAGGTGGCTAGCAGTAACTAGTGGTAGTGATATAGACAAATATATGAATAGATAGGTGGTGGTAGTGATATAGACAAATAGATATATTAAGTGAATAAATATATAAATAGATAGATGACACGTAAATAGATAAGTCATATTGGACAAATAGGTGAACGGATAATTGATAACTGAAAATAGTGGACAAATAGATAGAGATCATATCATCTTTTAAATTGCTATTATTTTTATCCGTATAGTCTCAAAATATTAAAGTTTGGAGTTATTGGCTAAAAAATTATAAAATTAGATTAATGGCCGAAGTGTCCAAAACTATCCAATTGTTATATAGTTTTTACTAGCGATAAGCCCGTGCTATATATGAGATATGAAAAAAATTAATAACATAAGTTATACATAAATAATATAAATATTTAGATTTTTGTATGCAAAATATGAAAATGAAAAATATTAAAACTCACAATTAGATTTGTTTGGAAATTGACTTTTTTAATAATTTTTTAACTTACTATGAAAAGTCACGTAAAAAAGTAGAGATAATCAATTGACAACTTGCAATGACTTTTTGACAAAAAGTTATGGCTCACAATTTTACTATAATGGCATACATTTTATGTGTCAATTTTTAAGTTGTCACTAACTCAACTATGTAACTTCCTTCTCCTTTGTTAGAGTAGTAAACTTTAGCGAGTTCAACCACAACAACCTAAGCGTAACTCAATTTTTTTTTACGAATTGAGTAACGTAGTTTTAATTTGGTGAGGGCTTAAGCAATTTGTGATTTTTTTTATTGTTTTTTTAGATTGGATAAGCCAAAGAGTGATTGAAAACACCCTTTTACTTAATATAGATTATCCAAAATTGATCAACTCATATCATGGGTCATGTTCTAACTCTAACCCTAGACCTGACCGAGAAAAATTGATTGGTGTATTAGTAGGAATATTTTATAATAATCAATTTAAATAGACTAATATCTATTATATAAATACAATAAATCATAAAATTTTATCCTAAAAGTGAGTGTATAATATAGGTTTAAAATTAGAGAGATGTGAGCTGCACCCACAATAGATATAGACCATTGTTTTTTATTTTTTGAATAATTTGTTTGGTATTATGGATTTGCCTACTTTACCATAGAACTTACTCGAGTGAAAATTTTATGTTAATTTTTAAAAATATTTGTAATTATTAATTTGAAATTCATACTTAAAACTTTTAAACTTTTTTATTTTTTCAATAAGATTATGACATGTGTACTTGAATTTTTTTTACCATTTGATAAATTATGATTTACAGCTAAAAAATAATTTAAAATTATATTTGATTCAAATTTTCTTTGGAATTTATTTTTAAATTTAAAATTAAATATAGCTTAAACATAGCTAAAAAAAATTACCATCTAACCAAAAAGATATAGCTAAAATTATTTTTTGACAGTTTATCTCCATTTTTTTTTTTAATTTAGATAAGTCAATAGTCTTAAATTATATTTATTTTTTTGTTTCAAATATTTAAAAAATGAATAATATTTTGGAAATATATATTTTTATAATTTTAAATTATATAATACTAAAATTAAATTTAGAATTTCATTTTAAGGATTTTCAAATATCAAATTAGATGTGGCTTAGATATGGTTAAATTTATTTATTTGACATTCTATATATAAATATTTTTTCTTAAAATTTAAAATTATAGATGCAGTTAAATCTGCTAATAATTTTATATCAATTGTTTTTCTTAACTATTAAAATTAAAAATTTTATATTAATGTTTTGAAATTCTTAAAGTCTCTTAGATCAAAAAATTTTGTTGCTCAAAAACACACTAATTTTTTGTCACTTGTATACTCTACACCTAAGAAACACACTAATTGTTAAATTAAATAGTTACTAAATAGAATTGAAAATGAAAATTATGAAAAATATAATTATTGATTTTTAAAAACTACATATATAAAATGAATAAATGATACAATTCTTTTTTTAAAATTTTATTTATAATCTATTTGATAGAATTATAATCAATCACAAACTTTTAATAATATATGGCACATTGATGTATTATATACTAGCGGTAACTCGTGCGATGCACGGAAAAATAGACTATATATATTTTGTGTGATAAATAAATCATTTTAATCTTCAATTATATCTTAATAGCGACAAGTCATAATATTAAACCATCTAGGTAGATGTTAAAAATAATTAACCCACAAAATTTTACAATAAAATTTGATATGCATAAGAAATTATTAATTATGAAAATTATTGAGAATAATAGTATCACAATCACTTGATAACATAAATAACTTGTATCAAACTAAACAAAACATTAAAAGAGAGAAATTCTATAAGCTCAGAAAAGTTATCATAAATTTACTTGGACTTTTAAATCAGTGGTGTATATTATTATTGTAGGATCAAATTATGTATAAATATCAACTTTTAATTATAATTTATAAGTAGTTTTTTAAAAAAATTAATCTAAGTTTGTTGCATTGCTTATAAAAAGAACTTCTCAAACAAATCATTAATTGATTATATTAGCAACTCTCTATCTTTGATTTCTTCTATCAATGACACACTCATATCATATCAAAGTATAAATTATTCTCCATAGTTTGAATAATACTTGCATAGTTCCTACGTCATTTTAAAAAAATTAATCAAAATAAGAATGTTATAGTATTATAAAAATTATATAAGAGAATAGTTTTAATCCATTTTATTTATAAAAAAATGATAAAAAATTATTTGAATTGTTCTTGAAAAAATATAGCAAATGATAGCTTTAATCATTATATACCAAAAAAAAAAAAAATTCATATCGGTTACTCAACGAAAAAATGGTCAAATACATATAGAGTCGTGAAAATTGAATTAAATTATATGGGCTCTAAATTGATAGTATAATCTAGCAAATCAACTAATAATAACATAGAGATATTGACAAATATGTAGTACTTCCCTATCATCTTTGTATTATATTCATTAATTTCATATATTATATGAAAGTTTTATTCATCTTGATCCTTCAATAAAATAAAGATCAAGAAAACAAATTTGATAAGAAACTGATTCTAAATTTAATTATTGAGAAAACAAAAATTTCAAATAGAAAATTTAGAGATGTGATTGAAGAAATACTATAACGAATGACAGCCTTAAAAAAAAAAAAAAATGATGATCTAATGCAAATTATTTTTAATAACTAATCAAAAGAATCTCAAATTATTACCTTTTATAAATATAGTGAAGAAAATTAATTTTGTGAGATTTTTGTGCTACCTTCTCCCACGCAGCCTTTATTATTTCATTATTAATACTATTCTCATTCAGAGCGATAATTATTTATTTATTTTTTTTATAATCTTTATTATTTGGTAGATAATAACGAATAATAAAAATTATCAAGAGAATGCTAAGAATTTAATAGAAGATAAGAAGTTATAGGTAAGAGCATTTCATAAGATAAAAAATTTAAAATAAAAAAAGATAATATGTGATAGGAGAAAAAAAATGAGTAAATCAAAATAAAGATTTAGATATATATGTTTTTTTATAGATATATAGATTAACAAATCATATCTTTATCTAAATTTTATTATTTCAATTTTTTGAAAATCAATTATTTAATCTTTATCTTTATCTGTAGGCCATGAAGTAATCTTTATAAATTATTTATCAATTTTTATATGTTTATTTATCTATAAGTCATGAAATTATTATTTTTAAATAATTTTTAAAATTTTTATCTTTATCTATAGGTCATGAAATAAATTTTCATAAATTATTTATGAATTTTTATATGTTTATCTATAATGAAATTAATTAAAGTACGAAATGAGGGGGGGGGAAAGAAGAGAGTAATTTTTTTTTTTTTATTATAAAAAAAATCAATTATTTAATCTTTATCTTTATTTGTAGGTTAAGAAATTAATTTTTATAAGTTATTTATCAACTTTTATTTGTTTATTTATGGGAAGAAATTTTAAATTATCTATAAGTTATGAAATTAATTTTTTAAAATTAATTGTTCATTTTTTATCTTTATCTGTAGATTATAAAATTAATTTTTAGTTTTTATATGTTTATCTATATGGAGGAATTTTGAAATTCAAATCTTTATCCATAAGTAATGAAATTAATTTTAATTTTAATTAATCAAACAAATAAAAAATGAAGAAAAATAGAAAACATGAAAGGCTATCAAAGAAGGTTGCCACGTAGGAAAGAGAGTGTTTTAAAATTATGAGAATTTAGGAATAAATATTTGGAGGCTTTTGACAAAACAACTACATTTGGTTATATATATAGTATAGATAGATAGATAGATATCTTAGAAATAACAAACGTGCAAAAAATCTCACACATAGCATTGAGGCCAACAACTATTTGTAGTTACCTTAGAAATTGAAGGAGACATCCATGGTTATCATCACATATGGGCCTGATCTATTGTTGTTCTATTGTTAACAAAGGCTGGATGAACATGGAGATTAAGCTTACATAAAAGGCAAAAAAGAAAAAAAAGAAAAAAAAGTTTTAAACACCAAATGAAATCTTAATAATCATCATTTGAGAGAGAGAGAGATGTAAAGAATATTTCTTGTAGATATTAATATTTTACGTGAATGCAATGAAATATAAGCCATTTTTTATTTTTTTTAAGAAGGGATTTAGTAATTCCTACTGGAAAAAAAAATTAATTAGTTACGTAAAATATATAATATATTTTTATTATGGAAATCAATTCCTTAAAGTATGTGTATATTATTAGGTATCAAAATTTGAAATTTAAATTCCTAAATCGTAAGTGAATTCAGTAGCCAATGATATTTAAATTTTAAACTTTAAATTTCAATTTTTAATCGGTCAATGATATTTTTCTCTTTTAAAGGAATAACAAAAAATCAACATAATTGAATTGGAGTTTTGAAGCTCCTAGAGCTCTCAAAATTAAAAATCTCCTTTTCCTTATACAATATATAGATATATAGATAGATTACTACATAAAATCTAAAGCGTAAACAATAAAAAATAATTATCTTCAATTAACAAAATTATATTAGCCATAAAATCCTGTTTTAGATACTTTTTTGATCACCTACATAGAATTACATGAGGACCTAAATTTGGAAATAATATTAAAATGAAGTATTAGTACCAACTTCCTATTGCATGTTTGATCCTGACTTGGCATATTCAATATTTGTATTACCAAGTTATGTAATATTGGTTGTTCGTGTCAAAAAATGATTAACCTTAATCGCTACTTCATATGCGATGTTGGTCAATCTTTACTGTAATTAATTAATTCAGTTTGTGTACTTAACAACAAACAGAATTTAAAAGAAATAAAGGAAATGAGAGAATTTGTTTGATTACAAAAATCAAACTCGAAATAAAAATAAATAAATAAAAATAGATTTTATTTTGTTACAAAAACAAAATTAAAATCTGATTTAAAAATAATAAAACACCGAAAATAAATTAAATAACTTAATTGATTAATTTCTTCAAATTATAATCTGATCAAGTCCAGTGTTTGACACTGTGTCCTTAAGACAGATTCGTCCTCTCCTCGTTGCTTTCAAAATGTGGACGTCTATCTCCTAGGATGAAATGATCTATCAACGAATAAAAGCAGCACTACAATTTATTCGTTCGTCAAACACACTAAGTGTTTATACTCTCTCTCACAAAAATAAAATGCAGCAAAATGAAGAATAGGTTTTGCAGAGGTGAAATACGAAATTTCTGAATGTAATACATCAAATGAGGGTTGTCCTATTTATAGATGTAAAGGTGGCTGTAGGTTTTGAATTGAACATGTATGAAACCTGTTGGTTTTGAATTCAAACAGATTTGAATATGTTGGGTTCATAATTTAAACAGATAAAAAACGGGAAGGGCCTTATTTGGATGTACAATAAAACCAGACCAGTTTATTTTCGGGAAGGGCTCTGTTTGGATGTACAGTAAAACCAGACCAGTTTATTTCCGGTTTAATTTGAATTCTGGATTTTATTTTACCAAAAAAAAAATTAAAATTCAAATGTTTTTGGCCCAAAAAGATTAGTATTGGGCCGAACAAGCCCAACCCAACCACACACCTGCGCCCAAGCCCAGGCCCAGCCTAGCCCAGCCCAGCCCAGCCTAGCCCAGCCCAGCCCAGCCTAGTTTGCCCGACTGGACGGACGGACGGACGGCAGCGGCGTGCGTGTGTGGTGATTTTTGGGTCCAATCGGTCTAGCCTATTTTACCCATAACCTCTCCCTCTAAAACACTTGGGTACCCCTTGGGGCACACCCCAAGTACCAAACCCATGCCTTATAAATCCATTCAAAACTTCCCACCAAATCAATGTAGAACAACCCTTATTCAATACCTTTAAGGATTTTACACCAAAACTCCATTTCCATGGAGCATACTTTGGCTTTAATTTCCTATTCACTCGGTAATGGTTTTGAGCAACCAAATATACCACGTAAATCACAACGCGGCACAGAACGCGTTACCACTTTGACCCGCGAAAATCGACGCACGGGGCCCACCTAAAAAATAAACCAAACTTAGGAAAAAATTCTAGTCTTACCCAGAATTTTATAACCATTTCCAACAATCCCCCTACATGAATGGAATTTGATGACAACGGAAATGCAACAATATGCAGACTTTATCGAAAGAGTATAAGTTGAAAATATCTTGCATCAGGATATGTAACTTTCGGCCTTGAACCTTCCCTAGTGATAACCTATCGGACTTACTGGCTAACCAATGGACGCGATGCCTTGAATTGTTCAGCCGTTTGTGTAAGCCAAGACAATAGATTTCACACAAAATATCTTCTAACACATCGTGGTTTTCACTGTTTTGTTCATTTTGGCCTTGAACGCTTCTGGTTTTCATGAGTGTTTCTAGAGAATGTAGCCTCTTTCATTCTCATAGAACCAGCCCTAGTTCAACACTCATATAGGTGATTCTTATTGTGAGTAACTCTTTATACTCGTCTTGATTTTCATGTCTTAATCAAGATATAAGTAATCATTAAAAGCAAAGCTTATCCTTATACCCCTGCATACAACAAATGTTGCAGATATCACTCTCACCATAGGAATGGGTAAGGAATTTTAATCCCTTGGTGATTTCTGGCGAGTGTAGACACCCCATTTTTGACCGACCTTAAGACTCAGACGTCATCGATTGAGCACTCGATGATTGCGCATTTTGTGCTCGTTCTGAGGTCACAGAGTCTCGGCTGAGAGCCTTGCCTCCAGACTTCGAGACTCGTTTGTGCTTTGCCTCAGTTTGCGAACCAGGTCCTGTTTTCTCTGTTTTCTCTTCCCGAAGGAAGGGAGAGGTCTCGAAGACCATCTCTCAGTGGCCGTAGGCTACGTTTCGTGGTCGTAGGCCACTATTCCCGTTTGGAGACCGGTTTTCAATTTTCGGAGCCGTCAGCCGTGTGCCTCGGTTCGGGGACCGCTTAACTTTCTCCATTTGCTCCGGTTTTTGGCACACACCTTATTCCCTCTCCCTAGAGGGACACTGTGGCCCAAGAGACCACCTTCATGGTCGTACGCCACCTCCGGTGCTTAATAGTCAGTTTTCAGGGGCCCTGGTTGTGCGTTTTGGCCCCCGAACCCTCGTTTTGCATCAGTGTGGGTTCATTTTTGGCATGGACCCTAGTTTCATTGTTAGGAAGGTGGTAGTAGGGTGGGAGACCACCTTTTCTTCTTGGAGACCACCTTTCCCCGGTCGGCCAGTTTTTCTTGGCAGGTACGTGGTCTCCTTCACTTTTGAGCCACAATTTCGGGTCTCCCATACCACCATTGTGTTACATTCATCTGGAAGGCCACCAATCTGGTATGGCCGACCACCTTTTCTTCTTGAACCTTTTGACCCCTTGGTCTCCCTCACTTTTGAGCCACAATTTCGGGTCTCCCATATCACCATTGTGTTGCATTCACCTAGGAGGCCACCAATCTGGTATGGCCGACCACCTTTTCAACCTAACCCTTTTGACCCCTGGTCGGCCGACTAGGGAGAGTGGTCGGCCGACCACTTTAACTGGTCAGCCGACCACTTTAACTGGTCAGCCAGCCTTCCGCTTTTTTGTCTCTTTGAGCTGAATCCAGCTGTGCTAGCTGGAAACCTCAGAATGCATCCTCCATACACGTGTACGGAGGATGTTTAAGCTTGGTTTTAAGCTTCTTTGAGAAGCTTTGGCCTCTCTTCTCTATAAAGGGAGGCCTCCTCTTCCATTATTAGGGTTCACAATATTGTTTAAGGCTCATGCATACACATCTCTTTGTATCTCTCTCATTTAGCTTCAAAGGTTGAAGTTCTTGACCCCATTGCCCTACACCTCCAAGCACAACACCTCCACTACCATCCTAAGTACCTTGGAGCTGTTTTTCAGAGGTTGAGAGCTCACTTTCTTGGTCCAGAGCTTCTTTGCATTGTGCTTTGTACGGGTAAGTCACCATTTCCCTCTTTGTAGCTTTATTTTGCTTCATTCTTTAGCCTTATTTGAAAGCATTTTTGGACTTTGTCATAAACTAATAAAAGTCTTATTTTGAGTTCCTATTCAAGTTTGATTAAGGTCATTTTTCTGTTGGGGGTCATCTACCCCCTTGCATGCTTCATTTCCTCATGTTTTGAGCTACGCATTAGAGCATTCGTGTTGGCCTTGGTTTGGCCTTTTAGCCATTGAAATCCAGTGGATTTTTAGTGGCTACCATGTGTCTTTGAGCTTCAAAATCAAAGAGGGGTGACCCTCTCACCCCTTGTTCTCTTTACTAGCTTTGTTGGCCTTACGAAGGAGCCCCTATTTGCATGTTTCAAAGCCATGATCCAGGCCATTTTTGATGAGTTTTGTGACCTGCATGAACTCTTTCCAGAGCCCTTTTTTCCATAGTAAGTGTCTATTATGCATGTGTAGAGTAATCTTCTTCAAGGCCTTTCAAAGGGACTTTCACTTGCATGCTTCCTAGACTAATTTCAGGACCTTTTTGGTGGGTTTTAGGACCCTCATAACCTTTTTCTAGAGGTTTTTTTACCATTTTGTGTGTCTGTCATATATGTGTAGAACAACCCTTTGCATGGCCGTCCAAAGGAGCCTATCATTCTTGCATGCATTGACAAAGTTTTAGTGGGTTTTTGGGCATATTTTGGCATGGCATACTTCTGTTTTTGGCTGGTTTGGTGAGCTCTCATATGCTTCATATAGTTGTGGTACAACTCATGGTTCACTAGCTTTCTTTGTATGCTTTGTTGACCCTTGATTCTAGCACATTTTGACTATGCCTTAAACTGATTTTGTGCATATTTTGGACTGCCCTAGCTCTGTTTTTGGGTCTCATGGTCGAATGATGCTTGTTTTGCATGCTTGTAGTTCAATACACTTGCCTAGCTTTGAGATTTGAGGTCCATTGCATGCATATACTGAGGTGTTTCCATGCTTTGGGGTCATTTTGCATCATATTTCAGAGCTTATGTGAATGCCATATCCTCATGTTTTCTCCTCTTTAAGTGTGCTTGAGAGTTGTGCATGATTGCCTTGTTTTCGGACCATTGAATGAGCTCCATTTCTTTGCATTCCAAGCCATCATTTTGGGCCATTTTCCGACTGTTTCAGACCTGCCTAGGGTCTTTTTGGGGTTGGTTTTGCCATTCGTGCATTGCTTTGTGTACCTCTAGTGCAACGCACTTCACTAGTTTCGGTATTCGAGCCATCTAGCATGCATTGGGTAACATACTTGCATGTTTCGAGACCATCTTTTATGCCATTTCAGAGCTGTATCATGTGCCATCCTATGCCATATTTCATTCCTTGCCATGCCTTGTTAGAGTTGCATGTTGTGCCTTAGGATCGGTCCTTTGTATTCGTGCATGTTTGCATGTATTTCGGTTGTCTCATCTTCATCATTTGGCCACTGATGTGAGTGTGGCTGAGGTCCACTCATATTGGTGTAAGTCCATCTTGCATTGTGTATGCCATTTTAATCCATAGCATTGCGTATGCTAGGTTGCATGTTAGTCGCATTGTGTATACCATCTCATTGCATTGTGTTTGGGATAGGAGTTAGCCCAAACACACGAACGAGGCGTTCTTACTCCAAGTGACGAAACGTGTCTCAATTCCCAGTCCCCGACACTCCGGATTACCTATGATGGAGTTTAGGCCTTGTTATGCTTATATGTGCATTCATTTCACATCGAGTCGTGCAATTCGACTCCTCGGCCATCATGCATCGAGATGCATGATTGGTGGCACGAGGATCAAGATGTGCATACATATGTGAAAATACTTTGCCATGCCCCTTTCTTACTCTCTGTTGCGAGAAACCGTAAATCAAGACCTTCTAGAGCTTTGCCTGAGATTAGGGATTAATTGCAAACAGAGGCAAATCCGGGCATCGCGAGGAATTTTCCGATGAGGCGACTCGAGCATGCATTTTTCATCATTCGGAACAAGAGTTGAGGCAATCCATTTGATAGCTTGCACGCTAATTTATTTGCTTTCCTAGTTAATTTGTTAATTAATTAGGGTTTTATAATATTTAATTATTTATTCGGACTGTATTATTTATTCGGACCCTCCGAGCGAGGGCACAATTGTAATAAGTGTGCGTGTGTGTGATGTATGTCTTCCAACCCCACGTCTTTCTCTCTTTTATTTACCAACTTATGATGGTTAGATTAGGGCATGTTTCAATTAGCATACTTATGCTCGCATGTTTTGCATCTATTCATCTGTCTTGTATGCACCGGGCTCGGCGCATCATACTAACTGCATCGTATTTCAATTCCAAGTTGAATACGTGTTAGCTGTAGCATCTCATATGCCATTCTTAGAATAGTCGAGCCTATTATAGTTACATTTTTGCATGTGTTGTGTGGGAGCCAGAAAATTATAGGTATTAGCTTATTGGGCCTAATCCAAACAAAGCCTACAAAGGTCCAACCCAAATAAATATCACACCCCCCATCTATATAAAGGGGCGGCATCCCAAGTTAAAGGTATGTCTGTTCTCCCTCCACCACACACACAGACCCCTTCTAATATAGATATATACTATTTCTTGATTGAGGGACTGACTTCATCATTGGAGTACTCCCGGCCGGCAACCCCGGTTGGGTGGCACCGACTATGTTCCTCATTGCAGATCTACAGGGGTGCAGCTCTTCTCTTCGTTGGATCTCCACAACATCCATGTGAGAGGATATTTTATGGTCTCACAATTGGCGTCGTCTGTGGGAACGACTGAATGAGGTCAACGAAGAACACAACAAATATACTTCTGTAAGTAAACGTATACGGGTTGCTTTGAGGTTAGTACATTTTCGACAAAAGCAAAATCAATCCCAAGTAATACGGCCCACGACTGGGTCTCATTTTTATTTTGATTCAACTTGATTCGCAATATGCATATCTCCGTACATATAATATTATATCTATCTATGATGTAAGTAAGCGTATATTGGTGGGTCGTTTTTTGAATATCAATTTTTGCCTACTAAAACCAACAAGAACAAAATCAAAACAGAGCATTTTCACTTTCTCTCTCTAAAACTGGGTTTTAGACTTTTGTTTATGGGAGTTTCCTTTCGGCATTGTACAAAGGGTGGCTCTGCCAAATCCACGCCTGTAATTGTTTCTTTATTTAGGAATTGTTTCTTTATTAGCTTTATATATTTTTATGTTGCTTTGGTAATCATCCCGGCTGTTAACGTAATCTTTGCACTCATAGGTAATTTAACATTTTTTGATTCCATAGACTGCGAGAATACGAGCCAATCTATACGGCTCAGGTTAATGCCAATAAAAATATAAATATATATACGTACTTATATATATATAATAATAATATAAGAATAAAATTTGGTCAGACTGAGGCCATCTATACGCCTTATATTATTCGGCAATATTCTGTATTCGGCGTCGCCTTTGGCCCATCAACTTGCCAGTAAATGCCGAATAGATACCAACTTCTTGAACTCGCACAAATATTGTTCAGAACCTGTTGATCATGTGCATGAAAATAATATTTGTTGTAAAATAACAACTGTTTGCATAGATATTAATATTGACTTGCATTGATATGTGTATGTAAAAGATATTGTCATTAAATCTTGGCTGGGTCTTTACTTTCTCTCTCTCTAGAAAAATTTCATGAGTTATTATAGTAATTTATGGTCATCTTTTGACCGGCTATATATGAAGCTAATTAGGAACTCCACTTGTAAGATGTGTTCTTGGTTAAGGTTACAGCTACTAATATACATTTGGACTATTCAGCTAGTGTGTTGGCCTAGTAATTGATACTCATTTTGCTATATGCTTAATACTCGTTTTAAAACAAAACAGAGCTCATGGATTTACATTTGCACCTTCATTTGTTCTCTCTAAAAATGGGTTTCACACTTCTCTATGTAAGAACATCTTTTCAGCATTAGAAAAGAGTTACACGGCCAAACCCATCCCTAAGATTGTTTATTCATTTATTACCTCACAGAGTTCATTTATAAAGTTGATTCTTAATATATGCATATATGTACTTGTGCTAAAACTTTCTATGGACTCCAAAGTTGGTCTTCCCTTTTTCTCTCTCTAGAAAAAGTGGACCCACGGTTGGGTCTTTGCCTTTTCTTTTCGATATGTATATATATGTATATGTATATGCCTATATATCTTGTTTCTCTCTCTCTCGAAGTGTTCTTGGAAATCAAAAACAAGAATTCAACATGACCCACAATTATGCCGTTAAATCTTAGCCATGAGTGCGTTGAAGCTTAGCCATCCTCCTCAGCAGCATATAGGTTACTTGCGCATGCCGAATAGCTACCAACTTGCCGAAATTGCACAAAGTAGCTAACTCTTTTCCCTTCCAACCATTGCCAACCAAGCTCTCGGCAAAGACAGAACAAGCCGACCATACAAAGCTCGCTTCTAAGCAAAGCTACAAAGTTTTTCGGCGGTGCCATAACACTACTCGAGATCTTCCACCTTTCTCGGCAATCCTACTTTCGCCACATCGTCCACTCCACAACATTGGACATTCTCGGAACAACTACCAATTATTAAATTATTCACCTCCAGCAAAAATCTCATGATTCACTTCTCAGAAGTACAAAATTGCTCGGCGCTACTATTCGGCAAACATCATATCGTATTGCTTATCTGCGATTCGGCCCAACGAACAATTCGGCAATTTTATTGGCTTACTCGGCATATTACAAACAAGGAGTTTCGGCAAACCTATTGACTTATTCGGCAATTTGTATTTTCATTCAGGTTGCATGCATATGATCAACTCGGCTTATAACGTATTCGGCAAAAATTACACCGCAACATTTATTATTCGGCACATTCTTTGACAAGTTTACAATTATTCTGCAACAACATGTCTTATTCGGCACTAATATCTCAGCTCAGGACTATCATCTTGGCTTGCCGAAATCCATATCTGAACATATCACAAGATTCGTATTGGCTCAAAGGGTCCAAACCCACCAACCCGAGAAGTCAAGAAGTAACCAAAGTATGCCGAAAATTGCGATACGGCTCACATTTTCTGACAACTGAAATTTTCAAAGCTGCCAAACTCTAGTTTTGCCCATACCAACGTGAAGTACTCATTGAGACGATTCCAACGCAACAAACTGCGTCAAAATCGGAGCTTAAACGAAGCCATACGGGCCATTCAAAGTTTGCCCAGAAAATACATTCATTCGCTGGAGAAGATGATCCAGCAAGTTATGAAGAAATAATCATGCGCTCCGCGGTCGCATTACACCCTGTTGATCTAAGCCGTTAAATCTATTTTGGCTACAATTACGCCATCAGGAGACTGATCACAGCGATCCAATAGCCCTTTCCAGCTATTTGACGCATTTTGGGTCCATCCGTACAGTCAAAATTTACAATTTTCGCTCGCAATATATATATATATATATATATAAATAAATAAATAAATAAAAATACCAATAAATCGCAGATTTGATTCCGATATCACCAAGTATCCTACTTTGTCTCGGCTTTATTCTGATTTCGCCGCATAGTGCGATCGAGAACGCAGCGTTCAAATCATTATCGACCTACTCGGCAACTTTGGCCCAAGTCAAATTTATTCCTTCCGAATAACAAATCTTATTCAAAAGTAATGGGGCAAATATACATTGGACAAGAAGCTCAACTCCACTAAATTGACAACCACTGCCGATAGCAAACCTAACCCGACAAGACTATTCGACCATTATTAAATTCAACATCATGCATGATCATTATTCGACCGTGCATCAACTCTATTCGGCTAAGCAACATTATTTGTCAACTTTATGCATCGTCAAACTTTATGCAGCAACATTGGCCACAGTATTTGGCAACTCTATTCACTTAACAACATTATTTGGCAAAACATTTGCCCACTGGGACATCAGTCAATTTTTCGCTTTCCAATTGGGGCACATCAGCCGATCATCATCTTGGCACCTTTGATATGCATGAATACTCGGCCAACTTGGTACAAACATTACAAGGACGATTACTCAAGTTACAAACTTCCGCTCCTTTTCACACAGCTTCAAGCAAGCGCTCGTTTTGAGGCAATACATTACACTCTCGGCGGCAGACGGTTTGCATATTTTTCTTGTGGCCGTCATTTTATCAAAGCCGAACCTCTCCTGCAACATAGGGCAATGGGAATCTACATTCCTTCCGACTAACACCTGGCATTCGAAAGCAATGGGGCAAGTCTACGCAAACCGAGCAACTTGGCAATTAAATAGTTGGCCCAATATCTACTTGGCAATTCCATACAAGCGGAGCAATATTATTGGTGATCAACACGTCCACCTTATTCGGTACGGGATACATTATTCAAAGTCCTTGCCACATTGGCACTTAGTTGCCACTTAAAATCAACAAAAGTCTTCGAGTACAGCGCAATCTTCGCACTCGGCACAGAGCGCCGTTAGCAAAGGCCTACACCCGCCCGGGGTTATAATACCACAAGTCTACACCCTCACCCGGGGGTAATAATACCGTGGTCCAATTTTTTACTGATATATCTATCTTATTTGGTTCAGGTAATCATTTCCGTGTTCGGCCTATAGAAATATTTCTAACTCGGCATAAAAGTCCATATTTGGAAGCAATCTTTGCACTTGACAAAATACTGCACCCGTGCCCGGGGTTTAGAATATTATGCCTCGCCCATGCGGGGTTAGAATCTTGACCTCGCCCATGCGGGGTTAGAATACTCTACCTCGCCCATGCCCGAGGGTTAGAATACTGCGGCCTACGCCCATGCCCGGGGGTTAGAATACCGCGGCCTACACCCATGCCCGGGGGTTAGAATACCGCGGCCTATCATTATGATTTATTTGTATTCCTTTTTGGGTTTTAGCTCAACCCCCCACATCTTATGATCAACATATATACATTTATACATACATTCACGACATACGTACATTTATACGTACATCGTACATTTATACATACATTCAAGACATGTGTACATTTATACATACATTCAAGCATACATGCAGACATTCATTTATATATTTTATTCATTTATCCAAAGTGTTCTTTATCAAAAAAAACCTAACAGCTATGTGAACAGCGTAACTTGGCAAGAAAAAACTCTCATTCCTTCTACCGCAGACAATGAAAGTTTTGGGGCAATTGTGGGAGCCAGAAAATTATAGGTATTAGCTTATTGGGCCCAACCCAAACAAAGCCTACAAAGGTCCAGCCCAAATAAATATCACACCCCCCATCTATATAAAGGGGGGGCATCCCAAGTTAAAGGTATATCTGTTCTCCCTCCATCACACACACAGACCCCTTCTAATATAGATATATACTATTTCTTGATTGAGGGACTGACTTCATCATCGGAGTACTCCCGGCCGGCAACCCCGGTTGGGTGGCACCGACTATGTTCCTCATTGCAGATCTACAGGGGTGCAGCTCTTCTCTTCGTTGGATCTCCACAACATCCATGTGAGAGGATATTTTATGGTCTCACATGTTGCATTAGGCATTTCTGTATAGTTAGGATCATGCATTAATTACTAACTAGTTTTTGTTTTGGCTCGGAGTACTCGGTAAGAGTTTATGCTTTAGCATCCTTGCATGCGTATGAGTGATTGCCATGATAGCATGTTTACCATGAGGCTAACTGCTTATTGTAGACGCGCCCTTGGGCCTCATGCTACAGTTTGGACTCGATTTGTCATGGTTCTTAATCTGAACCAAAGAGTCCAAATTCGGCAAATCGTTTTGAAAACAGATTCTTTGAAAGAAGTGCCAAACATGGACTGCTTTGCCAGATACAAAGTCGCCACCTAAATATTTTTTAATGGGGGAATTTAGGAAACCCTGACTCGGTGCCAAAGGCCACGTGTCCGTCATCACCAAAGTTGCCTCGGCTCGGGAACTTGGGTACGATTGGGGAAGGTCAGCTATGAGCACCCCCTCTCGCCCGATCCGAAGATCGGCCTCTACTAACCATGATATCTCGTTTTTGAAAACACATGCGTTCTTATTCCGATTAATTAGCTAGAATTACTATGTGATGCGCACAGCAAAACAAGTATAGACTAGATCGCCTAATTTGGAACAAAGCATTGCATATCCGTTTGTTTGGAAATGTTTTGAAATTTGCTATTCGCAAGTAGGCTAAAATACGGATTTCAATGAATTATCTCAATTCAAGTAATCCGCCCTTCACCCACAGGCATTCAGGCAGTTTATCACATAAGCATATAGCCACATGGTAAGCATGCTGTTATGTTAACATTCACACACATGCGAGATGCTAAAGCATAAATGCTCACCTAGTACTCCAAGCCAAAACAGAAACTATTTAGTAATCATATGCATGATCCTAGTTCATGTTAAGATGGCTAATGCAACACATGCAGGATGTAGCTAGAATAAGCTCGGCTAATCTATGGATGGCATGTGAAATGCAACAACTAACACGTATTCAACTTGGAATTGAAATACAATGCAGTTAGTATAATGCGCCAAGCCGGGTGCATGCAAGACATATGAATGATGCAAACATAGATAGCATAAGGATGCTAATTGAAATATGCCCTAAATCTAACTATCGTAAGCGGTTAAATAAAAAGGAGAAAGACGTGGGGTTGGGAGACATACACACACCCACGCACACTTATTACAATTGTGCCCTCGCTTGGAGGGTCCGAATAAATAATACAAGCAGCCTAATTAACTAACTCACGAGCTAATTAATTATTACAGAACCAAATGAATAACTAGCTACAACTAATTATTACACAACTTAATTAATGACAACAAGCAAGTAGGGAAAGCAGTAAACGGTGCTATTCCAACTCTGTTTGGAGAAGAGGAAGGTATGCATGCTCGCTTCGGTTCTTCGCCTCGAAACACCTTCCAATTGATCTTTAGAGGCTCTGTTTGCAAGGTGTCTTTCAGTGCTTGTTACTGAAACTTACCAAAACACTACAGGGGAAGTCACCAGTGGCCTGCCGGCCATGGAGGGAGATTTGCCGACCAAAGATGGTCCGTTGCCGGCCAAGAGTGGCACAACTTGGCCATCGATGGCAGTGTTGCCACACCTTTGGTGTGCTGTGACACCAAACTGCAACGAAGCACAAAATAGAGAAAATGGAGGGTTTCCCAAGGACATGTACGCACCATGGCACTCCAAATCACCTCAAAACATCAAGGGAGAGGCCAAGTTGGATCCACGACCATCAATCACGTATCCCGATGCATGATGGCCAAAGATCCAACTTGTGCAAATCAATATGAAAATGAATGCACAAATAAAGCAAGTAAAGCCTAGAACTCTATCATGAATCATCAAGAGCTTCGGCGACCGAGAATTGAGACACAGTCCATCACTTGAAGTATGAAACGTCCCTCGTTCTTCGTGCTCGGATTAATACTTAATCCAAGCAATGCAACATATAAGCATGGCAAACATGCAACACAACCTAAGTGTGCAAACATGCAACTAACTCAAGCATGTAACAAGCATATAAGCATGATGTGAGGCAACAACCTTGGGCAACATGACAAAATGCAACATGAACATGTGAGCATGCAAGGTATGCGAAGTTAAACAAGTATGCGACAACATACAAAATGAGACAAGCATGCGACAACATGGTAAGATGGGCTTACACCAAAGATGGACGGCTCTCGACTAGGTCCAAATTAGTAGCCAAAGCGATGAATTAAGCCACACAACACACTCAAGCGTGCAAAATGCGAGAGGTTCAACAAAGGGGCCTAAAAGGGCAACTCTCAAAAGTGCCTAAGAAGTGACAAATGTGCAAGTGTAACAACACTATACGCACTGAAATGAGATGATAAATGATGCCAAATCATTTAAATAGCTTAAGGATAGCATGCGTGAATCATCGAAATACGAAGCTAGCAAGGCCAATTACACTACAGCTATACGAAGCATGAAGGATATGGCAAGGGCAACCCAAAAAAGTCCTAGTACATACTGATATGAGACTAAAACATGCATGGAAGTAAGCCAAAGCAAGCTAGCATACAATGCTAAAACATAGGACATGCAAGGCTACAAAAGAGGCAATGCACTACACCTATGAGAACCAATCATGGCATGACTTGGACAACCAAAAATAGAGTTACATAATGGTATATTAGGACACAAAATGCACTGAAATGATGAGCCAAACGCTTAGGCTAAGTGGCATGCACAAAAGTCCACTCTTGAGGCATAAAGCACAAGCTATACAAAGCATTCAAGGCATGTCAAATGCAAGTGGATGACGACATTTCATGGACTGAAATAGCATGTGGAATGAGGGCAAGGCATGCAAACATCACATGTATGACATGATAGGGGCCTCAAAACCCAAGACTAGCCTAAGCATTTACACTATAGCTATACAAAGCATGAGTGATATGGCCATGACAGCCCAAAACAGTCCTAGAACACTTCAAAATAAGCATAAAATCAAGTTTGAGCAAAGCCAAAATATGCTAGTATGATGAGTCCAAACACCATGCACAAAAGGCTAGTAAACAAGATTTGTTCTACACCTATATGGAGCATGCAAAGGATGATCAAACCAACTATGGATAGGGTCATAACATGCCAAATGATGACCAAATACATGCTGAAATGTAAACCAAACGAGCTAAAATGACCTGGCATGGCATGGAGCATATGAAGCTAGTTTAGGAGATTTACACTACAAGTGCATCAAGCAAACATGGAGTAACAAAACTAACCCAAAACAGGCTTATGGCATGGTAAAACATCACCAAAAATCGACTGAAATGGACTCAACAAAGACTATGCACATATGCTACTTTGATGAGCTATGGATGGAGTTACATTACACATGCTAGATACAAGAAATACATGACCAAACCAGCCTTGGATAGGGCCAAGGTAGGTCCTAGAAGTCATAAAAAAGAGGCCTGGACCAACCTCAAAAATGCGTAGAGGGATGGTCCTTTGGAAGACCAAAAATGCAAGTAAAAAGGAATACAAAGAGAGGGGACTACCCCCTCTGATTTAGGACCTCAAAACCACACATCTACCACTGAAAATCCACTGGATTTCAGTGGTAGGAAGGCCAAACCAAGGCTAGCTCGGAGGACTCCAAATATGGCTTAAAACAAAGCCAAACAAAGCATGCAAGGGGGCTACACACCCCAAACAGCAAAATGACCTTAACCAAACTTAAAAAGCACTTAAAAACAAGACTTTTTTCAGTTATAAGCAAAGCCTAAAACAATATGAAAAGAGGGCTAAAGCAAGGTGCAGGAAAGTGTAAAAATTGGGAAAATGCTCGCCCTTGAAGACCCTCTTCGAAACCAGCAATTTCAGGGGGTGGAAGCTTGCTTTCAGACCTCAAGAAGACCTCCCAAGAAGCTTAGTCCAATGGTGGTGGTGTATCTCTATGTGTTGTAGTGTAAAAATGCAAGGAAATCCAATTTCTAAGCACTAAACTCAAGCAATATAGAGAGAAAGGAAGTTTTTGCTCTTCAAAAACTTAGAACCTGGTCTAAGGAAGAGGCCTCTTCCTTATATAGAGGAATGCAAAGCCAAAGCTTCTTCAAGAAGCTTTGCAAGGCCTTCATCCCTCCATACACGTGTATGGAGGAGAGCAAACAAAAATCCAGCTGGCCCAAAAGATCTGGAGGAAACCAATGAGATAGAGGTGCCGCCATCAATAATGGTAGCGGCACAATCGATGGCCGGTGGCTTCATCAATGGCCGGTAGGGTCAAGGCCATGGCCGGCAGTGCCATGCCATGGCCGGCAGTGCACCACAGGGTCCACTCTGAAAGGACCTAGTCAAGGTCCAAAAATGAGGCAGAAATGATACAAGGTCCGGGAAACTTGAACCGGTGACGTTCCGCTGCAACAGTCGAGTGCTAGGCGAGCAATCGAACCAATTGTTGGGTGTACCTACAAGCACAACCAAGTCTTGAGGACAGTCAAAAATGGGGTGTCTACAGTTGCCCCTCTTTGACAGAACTCAACAGTCACAAAGTGACAGGAGTGAATGTCAAAGCCCAGAGACGACTCATTTTTGACAAGGCCAAAGACTCAGACAATCAATTAGTATAAGCATGCAGAGATGCGCCCGGAGGCTGGGGCAAAATGCAAATGATATGCAAGATGCAAGAGCATGACTAGCAATCATGCCACAGATGCTGTAATGAAGCAAATCATGCAACAGTTTTAAGTAGGTGAACAACAGTCCTACATATTCTGATAGGAAGGATGTAAGAAAATTATGCAATTCTTACCACGTTTCACGTGGAGTGCATACAATACTTGTGCGGCTCGTCTGGTTGCACCAGCTTCAAATGAACCGTACATATAATATCGTGCCTGAAAAAGAAATGAACTTAACAGGTACAATATCGTTAGGAATATGCATAACAATGCAATTGAAAAGTGCGTGACAACGCATGCGAAGTGTGCATTAACATGCAATGCACTAACAAGTGTAGGTAGAGTGCGCAAGATAGCGCGATTGAATGCATGCCAAATGCAATGAGGTGCACAAAACAGTGCGATGTGCAAAATAGCGTGATAAAATGCATGCAAAATGCAATGGGGTGCACAAAACAGTGCGATGCGCAAAATAGCGCGATTGAATGCATGCCAAATGCAATGAGGTGCACAAAACAGTGCGATGCGCAAAATAGCGCGATAAAATGCATGCAAAATGCAATGGGGTAAATACTCCAACCATGCTGGGATCACAAGAGGAGGAAAAACAAACAATCAGGCGCGCACATGACACAACCTAAGTCAAATTCCAAACACGCTGAAAATTGTGTAAGGAACGGGACACTCAAACCACGCTGAAATCGTGAGAGGAGGTCCGACAACCCGTCTAGCGCGTCTACAATGCAACCTGGGAATAAATTCCAAACACGTTGAAATCGCGTAAGGAACGGGACACTCAAATTACGCTGAAATCGTGAGAGGAGGTCCAACAAACCGCCCAGCGCATCTACAACGCAACCTGGGATAAATTCTAAACACGTTGAAAATCGAGTAAGGAACGGGACACTCAAACCATGCTGAAATCGTGAGAAGAGGTCCAACAAGCCACCCAGCGCATCTACAATGCAACCTGGGAATAAATTCCAAACACGCTGAAATCGCGTAAGGAACGGGACACTCAAATCACGCTGAAATCTTTAGAAGAGATCCAACAAACCGCCCAATGCATCTACAACGCAACCTGGGAATAAATTCCAAACACGCTAAAATCGCGTAAGGACGGGACACTCAAATTACGCTAAAATCGTGAGAAGAGGTCCAACAAACCGCCCAGCGCGTCTATAACGCAACCTGGGAATAAATTCCAAACACGCTGAAATCGCGTAAGGAACAAGACACTTAAATCACGCTGAAATCGTGAGAGGAGGTCCAACAAAGAGAGAAACATAGAGACGTGTCCCGGTGTTTCCAAAAGAAGAAGAGGCACGGAGACATATCCCCGTGTCTTAGAAATGGCGAGAGCATTGGAACGTATTCCAAATGCTTTTAACCAGAGAGGAAGAAACATAGGGACGTGTCCCGGTGTTTCAAAAAGATGAAGAGACATAAGGACGTATCCCCGTGTCTCTGAATGGTGTGAGCATTGGAACGTATTCCAAATGCTTTTAACCAGAGAAGAAGAAACATAAGGACGTGTCCCGGTGTTTCAAAAAGATGAAGAGACATAAGGACGTATCCTCGTGTCTCTGAATGGTGTGAGCATTAGAACGTATTCCAAATGCTTTTAACCAGAGAGGAAGAAACATAGGGACGTGTCCCGGTGTTTCAAAAAGATGAAGAGACATAAGGACGTATCCCCGTGTCTCTGAATGGTGTGAGCATTGGAACGTATTCCAAATGCTTTTAACCAGAGAGGAAGAAACATAGGGACATGTCCCTGTGTTTCAAAAAGATGAAGAGACATAAGGACGTATCCCCGTGTCTCTGAATGGTGTGAGCATTGGAACGTATTCCAAATGCTTTTAACCAGAGAAGAAGAAACATAGGGACGTGTCCCGGTGTTACAAAAAGATGAAGAGACATAAGAACATATCCCCGTGTCTCTTAATGGTGTGAGCATTGGAACGTATTCCAAATGCTTTTAACCAGAGAAGAAGAAACATAGGGACGTGTCCCGATGTTTCAAAAAGATGAAGAGACATAAGGACGTATCCCCGTGTCTCTGAATGGTGTGAGCATTAGAACGTATTCCAAATGCTTTTAACCAGAGAGGAAGAAACATAGGGACGTGTCCCGGTGTTTCAAAAAGATGAAGAGACATAAGGACGTATCCCCGTGTCTCTGAATGGTGTGAGCATTAGAACGTATTCCAAATGCTTTTAACCAGAGAGGAAGGAACATAGGGACGTGTCCCGGTGTTTCAAAAAGATGAAGAGACATAAGGACGTATCCCCGTGTCTCTGAATGGTGTGAGCATTGGAACGTATTCCAAATGCTTTTAACCAGAGAGGAAGAAACATAGGGACGTGTCCTGGTGTTTCAAAAAGATGAAGAGACATAAGGACGTATCCCCGTGTCTCTGAATGGTGTGAGCATTGGAACGTATTCCAAATGCTTTTAACCAGAGAGGAAGAAACATAGGGACATGTCCCGGTGTTTCAAAAAGATGAAAAGACATAAGGATGTATCCCCGTGTCTCTGAATGGTGTGAAAGAGCCTCTCAGCGTAGTACACGCGAGAGAAGAAAGGTATCTGTCAAACTAAACCGAAACTGGTCTAGGATGAACCGTATATACAATACCGTGCATGAACGAGCAAGGATCTTGATAGGTAGAATGCAATACAATGCATGATGTGTAAGGAATGCAATAACTAAAGCGGTGCTTTAGAAAGCACCTCACGAGGTGAGTGGCGGTGAACCGCTCTACTCTGACGGGGAACAGTAACCAGGAAAAGCACATCTGGTTGCCATTCTAGCTTTGAAATAGTCAAGACAGCATTCTGCTTACTCTGAACACACAGCTCATACAGCACACTGTTCATTCTGGTTTCTAAACACACAGCCCATAACACTGTACTCTACTTAGTTCGACACATAGCTCATACAGTATACTATTCATTCTGAACATTCTGCCTATTAGACTCTTGTTTCTCGAATTCACCTATTATTCCGAAGATTATTCATTCTGAACTCACAACCCATAACTTTACATTCCGTTTATACAGCACACAACTGATTTTGGGCATACAGCCTATTCTAAACACTGTTCATTCTGAACTCATAGCCCATAACACAGTAATTGGTTTATTCTGCACTGACTCTTCTGACCTGCTTTCTCATTAAACCGAACACACATCCCATAACACTGTGCTTAGTTTATTTTGAAAACACTGGAGGGGAAGATGGAATTTGCAAGAGTCGAAACAAACGCAGATGCTCCGAGCTTTCCTTATTTTCTTTTGCATCGCAATCTGGAACCCAAAAAGCTTTAGCTAGGTCCAGGTTTTACTATTCTCACATGACCTGGGTTGAACCGAGCGGTTTTATGAAAGAACAAATCTTTTTGTGCACAAATGTGGAGAATGGCACAGCATTATGAGCACACAACAAATCATTTTTGAAATTGAGAAAATGAGTTCTCGATCGGGTATTGAGCCTACAACTGAACACAGTGAAAAAGACTCAACAATGGAAAACAAAAGGTAAACAACCTAAACACATCGAGACACGCTCGGAACCGACTCAAAACAAGAGTTGAGGTAAACAAAACAAAACAAAAGACACGACACACAAACGTGTTACAAAGACGAGAGACCGCAGATCACGAGGAGCCAGTTTTTTCGGGTATGTTTCCCACCCTTTCTAATTTGTGATTCTCACATCACTCGGCCCTCAAGCTCGGTTTTTCTCTCAAAGCCCTTTTGCTCACTTTTCTCTCAACTTACACCTCTCTATTCTTTAATCTCTCATTTTTCATCCATCCCCTGGATGGTTGATGGATAAATTGAAGGTCGTGGGTTCATACCCAAAACTGTTAGCTCACAGTTATTTCCTCCGGTGACGTTTAGTCGATGTTCCGGATGAGGGAGTGGAGTGTTTTGATTCATTTCGATTTGTGCTTCGCACGTGGTTTAATGCCTCGTTGCTTGGAGGATGTTGAGAGCCTTCAGCCCATTACAAGCAGCTCCAGTTGTGCCCTTTCTGGCGAATAAAGAGTCCTTCTTGGCAAGTATGTTGATAAAGGGGAAGGACAAAAAACCTGACTCAAATGTGCCCCTAGTTCATCATTTTGACCATTTTTTGTTTTGGTTTTCTACTAAAACAGTTTTGACCAATGTGAGAGTTAGATTAACATGCTTGTTCGATTTTTGATTTGAAAATCATGCGAGTTAGGCTATGAGCACTGAAAATTTTCCCTTTTGGGTCCCAGAAATGGTCTAGTTTTAGAAAATGGAATACTTTTCAAGAAAATCAATTAACCTCAGTAAAAATTCTCAAAAACTATTTTTGCAAACGACCACTGCTCAACGAGCACGAAACCTACTCTTGAGATGCACAACCTCAGATCCGAAGGAAAATTGCCCCTTGCTTGAAGGACACTGCATGGCAACGGAAAGTTGCCCCTGGTTTAAATGGCGACTCATGGCAACTCATGGCAACAGAAAGTTGCCCCTTGTTTGGATGATGCCGCAGCATGCTGAAAACCAGTCCTCATCGGTGATGATTGCAAACGAACTCTCGGATGCAGAGAAGATGGAGATGGTCAAAACCAATATATGGACACAGTTACTGTGAAAGCGTTGGTGGCTGGACTTCAAGAGGAAGTTGACTGCGTAGTTCCGGTTGTCACAACCGAACTATCGGATTCAGAGGAGGCAAAGGTGATCAAAACCATTACATGGACTGAGATGCTATGAAAGCGTTGGGGACTGGACTTCAAGAGGAAGTTGCCTACGTATCCCAAACATGGGAATCAAGCCTTACGTAGTTCCAGTAAGGTACACTCGGGTATTAACCTCTCCTTTTGCGCTCTAACTTTTGCCAAGGCCACCCTTCCGGGTTTTCAACCTTGCGAGCTTTGTTTTTCTTCTTTTTAATTCTTTTCATTTCTTTTTTTTTTTTCATCTTTTCTTTTCATTTTCTTCATATTGTATATTTTTACGTCTTTTTTTTCTTTTTGTATTTTTCTTCTTTTCTTTTGTATATATTTTTTCCTTGCTCTAACTTTTGCCTGGGTCGCCCTTTCGGGTTTTCGGCCCAACGAGCCTCTCAAAGGGTAAAAGTATAACAAGTCCATGCAAAATGGTTTTGAGATTGAAGCCCTCTGTATCTAGGAGAATGACTGTTGTATTCGGCTGTTCGAGCATGTCCGACATTTGGCTGCCCCTAGTTCGAGGGGTGCTTCTGATCTGGCCACACAGGTCTCACATGGCGGTTGACCGTTGAACGTTCTGAATGGGTTCAAGGTTCGAAAACAAATGGATTGAGTCTTGAGGCTAAGAGCAATCCTGGGCTGCACAATCTCAAGAGCGATTCCACACAGGTTTTCACAAGACCGCGCAAAACATTTTGTTTTTGAAAGTTTTTACGAAAGCGACAAATCGCTCGTGCTGAAGATAGTGTGGAACCAATCTGGATCAAACCAGGGTCCTTCTCAGTACTCACGCTAACAAGCATGATTTCATTCATTAAAAGGCTTAGCACGCCTATCTTTCTCTCAAATTGATCAAAGTTTTGCAAAACCCGAGAAATTCCTTCCTCTTCGTTTTCATCACCGCAGTGTTCAAAAAGATTTTGGAAAAAACTTAGGTCATTACAATGATTCTCAGGGCACAAGAGAGTAGGTGGAATGTACTGTCATTCCATTCAAATCCTCTGGCACAACCAGCCCAAAATAGCAATAAGCATGGAAACATGATAGCCACAGCTGTTTCATTCAGATTTCCTGGTTGCAACTGGCTCTTGTTACAAGTCCGCGAGGGACCCCGCTACAGTTCGGACTCAATTTGTTATCGGTTCTTAATCTGAACCAAAGAGTCCAAATCTGGCAAATCGTTTTGAGAAAACAGATATTTGAAAGAAGTGCCAAACATGGACTGCTTTGCCAGATACAGAGTCGCCACCTAAATTTTTAAAATGGGGAAATTTAGAAAACCCTAACTCGGTGCCAAAGGCCACATGTCCGTAATCACCAAAGTTGCCTCAGCTCGAGAACTTGGGTACGATTGGGGAAGGTCAGCTATGAGCACCCCCTCTCGCCCGATCCGAAGATCGGCCTCTACTAACCATGATATCCTATTTTGAAAACGTCATGTGTTCTTGTTCCGGTTATTAGCCTAGAATCACTATGTTATGCGCACAGCAAACAAGTATAGACCAAATCGCCTAAATTGAAACAAAACATTTCATGTTTGTTTTGAAAACAGTTTGCTACTCGTAAGTAGGCTAAAATGCAGGTTTTGTCACCCTCAAGAGGGCTTTTAGAAAAGATGGTTTTGCCACTATCTAGTGGGCTTAAAACTCACGTTCAATGTATTGTTCCAATTTAAACAACTCAACCTCCACCCACAGGCATTCAAGCAGTTATAACACATAAGCAGCTAGCCTCATGGTAATCATGCTATCATGGCAACACTCACACTCATGTGAGGATGCTAAAACATAAATGCTTACCGAGTACTCCAAGCCAAAACAGAAACTAGTTAGTAATCATATGCATGATCCTAGTTCATGTTAAGATGGCTAATGTAACACATACATGATGCAACTAGAATAGGCTCGGCTATTCTAAAGATGGCATGTGAAATGCTACAGCTAATAAGTACTCAACTTGGAATTGAAATACAAGTGCAGTTAGCATGATGTACCGAGCCCGGTGCATGCAAGACAAATGTATGGATGCACGCATGCATAGCATAAGGTATGCTAAAATAAATATGCCCTAGTACTAACCATTGAAAGCAGGTAAGTAAAAGGGAGGAAGAAGTGGGGGTTGGAAGACATACACACACTCACCCACACTTATTACAATTACACCCTCGCTCGGAGGGTCCGAAAGAATAATACAACTTAATCAACTAACAAGCTAATTAATTATTTACATAACCACTTAACTAATTAAACAAATTAACTAAGCTATGGAAAGCAGTAAAAGGCCTCAGGAAGAGGGATGAATGTATGCATGCTCGGCTCCGCTCAGAAATCCATCGCCATGCACAAGTTGCCTCTGTTTTCCCTGCTCTGCTCCTATGAAAATTGCACAACTCCTAAGGTATGCTCCATGGACACTGGAGAACACCACCGGCTGAGAAGAATGGCCACCGGCCATAGGGAATGCTCACCGACCACTAATTAAGCTATCGCCAGCGATGGATGGCGGTCGGCCTCTTATGGGTGCCGTCGGCCAAAGCTTCTTGCAGAATCCTGTTTTGACAGCAGCAGAGGGCAAAACAAGGCATGGCAATGCATTTCAAGCAATGTATGCACCAATCACATCCCTTATCATGGTATGGACTCAAGGGAGTGTGGCTCTCGACCCTCGGGCCATCAATCACACATTTCAATGCATGATGGCCCAAAAGCCAAGTGTGAAACTTCGATATCAAATAAAATGCAAGCACAAAACACACCAAAGGGCCCCAACCCCTATCATGTTTGATCAAGAGGCAAGGGATGCATGCTCAATGAAATGCAACCTAGGCATGGAGGCTAAGTATGCAACATGAACATGCGAATGAGCAATGTATACTAGGCGCGCAACCTAAACATGTAAGCAAACATGGCATGCAATAGCATGTGATGATGGACTTAAACTAACATGGATAGCTCGCAAGCATGCCAAAATCAGTGGCCATTAGATAAAAATGAGACAATCGAAATGCGTGCACACAAGCACGCAAACCGAGGACCGAACCTAAGGCATCAAATGCCACTCTACCAAGGCATGGCAAGGAATGCAAGGTGGCATACAAACATGTAATTTCAGCACTGCAACATGATGCTAAATGGTCCCGAAACATGGAAATATGGCACCCGATGCATGAGATGAGCCCCGAAACTCAAAATTAGGCACACGTATTGACTTATAGCTATACAAAGCATGCATTATTTGACTATGAAGCACAAAGACAGAACCAAGGCAATCCCAAAACATGAACATTTCTAGTTCAAAGTATGGCCAAAAAGTGTTCACATGAAGAGCTAAGGCAACATGCAAAATTGGCTAGTAAGCATGAGTTGTATTACAACTATATGATGCGCATGAAATCTCACCAAACCAGCCAAAATCAGTGAACAAATTATGTCAAAATATGCCCAAATAACCACTGAAATGCAGCCAATGCATGCAAAAATGATGAGCTCCTTTAGAGGGCCATACAAGGGGTTATTAAGCACATACAAGATGGACACTCAACAAAGCCAAACCAACTCTGGAAATGGCCTATAGGGTCCTAAAACCCACTAAAAAATGCCTAAACTGAGCTCAAGAAGTGTGCAAATATAGGCCCCTTTGTAAGGCCAAAAAGGGCATCAAACAAGACAAGGAGAAAGGGGGTCACCCCCCTCTAATTTCGACCCTCAAAATAGCAAACCTACCACTGAAAATCCACTGGATTTTAGTGGCTAGGAGGCCAAGCAAGGGCTTGCTCGAAGGTCTCAAAGAATAGCACAAAACAAGGCTAAAACAAGCATGCAAAGGGGGGAGATGACCCCAAACAGAAATGTGCCCTTAATCAAACTTCAAGAGGGGCTTAAAACAAGACTTTTTTCAGTTATACATAAAGCTTGAATCAGTATGCAAGATAGGGTAAAAGCTAGTGCAAGAATGGGGAAAATAAAGTAAATAGTGTTACCCTTGAAGAACACTTGAAGAATAGCAACCTCAGCCCTCTTCTTCTGATCAAAACTGATCCAAAGCTCCAAGAACAAACCCCCAAGACCTCCCAAGTTGAAGTATGGTGTAATGGTAGGTGACTTAGTGCAAAACTAAGAAGAAAACACACCTTTAAGCCCACAAACCCACACAAAAGTAGAGAGAGAGAGATATATATATATATATAGAGAGAGAGGGTGTATATATATCAGATATATATGCCCTAGGTCTAGCTTTTGCTGAACCCATCAAAGGAGAAGGAGGCTTCCTTATATAGACAATGAAAGGGCTTAAAGCTTACAAGAGAAGCTAAAGGAAGGGTCAAGGGGGTCAAAGCTTCCAAGAGAAGCTAAGCTAAGGGTTCAAGCTTTCTTGAGGAAGCCAAGACCAAGGGTCAAGACTTCCTCAAGAAGCCTTGAGCAAAGGGTGCAAAAAGAGGGGTCAAAGGTGGTCAAAGGTGCAAAATAACCACACTTATGCACGGGGGAGAGTGTTAGTGCATTCCAGCTGGCACAGCTGTCATGCACCATGCCTGAAGGGGGAAAAAGTGGCAAACCGGCCAAGAAAAAAGGTCATCAGCCAAATAAATGGCCGGTCGGCACAATAAATGGCCTTCCTGCTATTCTTGCTGGCCAGTCGGCTAAATGGATGGCTGATAGGTGGCTTCCAAGGTCAAAAAATGGCCGGTGGGACCCAGATTGAAGCCCCGGAAGTTAGCTTTCCAATGGCGCAAACCTTGCATTAAAATTCCCTCTGTGCAAAAAGTTATGCCTTTTTTGGTGAAGCCGCGCAAATTCGATCCAACCGGGATGATGCCCAACTTCAACCAATCATATCTCCCCTACCCGGACTTGGCTTTAGGAGATTCTTGAGTGAAAAATGAAGCCCCGGAAGTCTTCTTTCCAACGGTGGTGGCCTCATAGCTTAAATCCAAGTATATAGACAGATGGGCTTGATTTAGCGAGGACTGCTCGTCCCTCTCTTAGCGATTCTTGCCTATCTTCTTCTCCAACTTGGTTTCTTCTCTCCTTTCCCCTTTTCTTCAACTTCAAACCCCTAAGCAAGGTGTTTTGAAAGATTTTTCAAAGATTTCATCTCTCTTTCATTCGTTTCCACTTTGTCCTTGCTCGGTTTACCAAAAAGCACAACGTTTGACAAAATGCGAGCTTTGGAACATCGCAGAAACATTATTTCAAAAAAGTTTTGAAAGAGAGGTTTTTAAGGTCTAAAAACCATTCAAAATAGCTTTGGTCCAAAATGGGGTGTGAAGTTGAGATTTGTCTCTCTCCTTGCCGAAGAAATTGAACCTTTGCCCTGCACACCTTTTACCACCAAGTAAACCATCAGTAACGCCCAAGTCTCAAGGGCAATCAAAAATGGGGTGTCTACAGTTGCCCCTCTTTGACAGAACTCGTAAGTCATAACAATGACGGAAGTGAGTGTCAAAGCCCAGAGACGACCCATTTTTGACAAGACCGAAGACTTAGACAAACAGGCAATATAATCAAAGAGATGTGCCCGCAGGTAGGGGCAAAATGCAAGGCAATGCACAAAGCCGAGCATAACTTATGATCATGCAAGAAACATAGGGACGTATCCCGGTGTTTCGGAAAGGTATAAGCATTGAAACGTATTCCAAATGCTCTTAACCAAAGGGGGAGAAACCTAGGGACGTATCCCGGTGTTTCAGAGAGGGAGAAGAAACATAGGGACCTATCCCGGTGTTTTGGAAAAGAAGAAGAAACATAGTGACGTATCCCAGTGTTTCAAAAAGGTAGGAGAAACATAGGGACGTATCCCGGTGTTTCGGAAAGGGAGAAGAAACATAGGGACGTATCCCGGTGTTTTGGAATGAAGGAGAAACATAAGGATGTATCCCGGTGTTCCGCAAGGAATGTGAAACATAGGGACGTATCCCGGTGTTCCGCAAGGAATGTGAAACATAGGGACGTATCCCAGTGTTCCGCAAGGAATGAGAAACATAGGGACGTATCCCGGTGTTCCGCAAGGAATGAGAAACATAGGGACGTATCCCGATGTTTCAAAAAGGTATAAGCATTGGAATGTATTCCAAATGCTCTAAACCATAGGAGGTCTAACCCGCCGCACGCGCGAGGAGAAAGAATGACAATTGCAAGTGACAGGGTGCATAACAATGCAAGTGGAAGTGGGTGCATTTTCTATGCAATTGGAATGTGCATCACAATGCAAGCATGAGAAGTGCATAACAATGCGGGTGGAAGGGTGCATAACAATGCAAGTGAAACGTGCGTGACAACGCATATTTGAAACAAAATGCCAAATAAGGGAATCTGAATATGAGACCAAATTCAAACGCGACCTCCGATTTACCTTTCGGAGGGGTTTGCAACACACTCAGCTCAAACGGGCACACCCTGTTCATATTAGAGAGAGATAACATCTGCTGCTGCTTTAATTGCCATTCTGACTTGAAGCAGGCTTAAGCTTGGGGTCGAGATACATTCATACTCTGGAGTAGTGACAAGGCCTGAGAAGGTACATCCGGAATACAATCACGGAATTTGCTGAAGGTGAAACTCACTCAGATGCTTCTATTTTTCCCTCTTTTCTTTTGTTTTGCAGTCTGGAACCCACATAGCTTCAGATAGATCCTGATTTTGCTGTTCTCACATGGCCTGGGTTGAACCCTGCAGTTTTCGAAAGAACAAATTCCCTTTTGCACAAATGTGGAGAATGGCACAGCACTCTTAGCACACAACAAATCATTTTTGAAATTGAGAAAAATGAGCTCTCGACCGGGTATTGAGCCTACGACTGGACACAGCACACCACGACTCAACAACAAAGAGAAAGACAAGGTAAGACGACCTAAACACAAACACAGACACTTGAAATGACTCAAAACAAGAATCGAGACAAACAAAATGACTGACATGATACATAGACGTGTTACAAAGGCGAGAGACCTCTCAGTGCACGAGGAACCAGTTTCTCCGAGTATTATTTCCCACCATTTTCTCATTTGTGATTCTCACATCACTCAGCCCTTAGGCTCTTTTTTCTATCAAAACCCTTTTCTCGTTTTTTTCTCTCAGCGCACATCTCTCTATTCTTCAATCTCTCATTTTTTTTTATCCCTCCCCTGGGTGGTTGATGGATAAACAGAAAGTTGTGGGCTCTTGCCCCTAGCATTCCGCTAGATTCTTTTTCTTGTTCACAACAGTGAGTTTCTTCCACAGAGGGCTGTGCTACAATTTAGTGTGTAGCAAATCTGTAGCTGACATCGGTTAACGATGCTCTGCTGGGGAGTTTGGACGTGCTCAGATCTGTCCAGATAAGGGAGTGGAATATCTTGTCTCATTCCGGTTCGTGCTTCGCACTTGGCTTGATACCTTGTTCTTTGGAGGATGTGAGAGCTTTCTGCCCTTTTGCGGTTAGCTTCAGTTGTGCCCTTTCTGGCAAGTAGAGTGCCTTTCTTGGCAAGTGTGGTGCCCTTTCTGGCAAGTATGTTGATAATAGGGGAAAGACAGAACACCTGACTCAACTGTGCCCCTAGTTCATCATTTTGACCATTTTTTGTTTTGGTTTTCTACTAAAACAATTTTGACCACAATGAGAGTTAGGTTAACATGCTTGTTCAACTTTTTGATTTAAAATCATGCAAGTTAGGTTATGAGCACTGAAAATTTTCCGTTTTGGGTCCATGAAAAAGGTTCAGTTTTGGAAAAAATGAAATAATTTTCAAGATAATTAGTCAACCTCAGTAAAAATTCTCAAAAACTATTTTTGCAAACGACCAATGCTCAACAAGCACGGAAACTACTCTTGAGATGCACAACCTCGGATCTGGAGGAAAATGGCCCCTTGCTCGAAGAAAGCTGTATGGCAACAGAATGTTGCCCCTTGTTTGAACGGCACCACGGCACACTGTATGGCAACGGAAAATTGCCCCTTGTTTGGATAGCGCCGTGGTACACTACAATCAATCCTCAGAGTGACGATTACAACCGAACTCTCAGATACAGAGAAGGCAAAGACTATCAAAACCATTACATGGATACAATCGAATTTGAAGTGTTTATGGCTGGACTTCAGAATGAAGTTGCCTACGTATCCCAAACATGGGAATCAAGCCTTACGTAGTTTGGGGTAAGGTACACTCGGGTATTAACCTCTCCTTTTGCGCTCTAACTTTTGCCAAGGCCGCCCTTTCTGGGTTTTCAACCTTGCGAGCTTTGTTCTTCTTTTCCTTTCATTTCTTTTTGTTCTTTTCTTCTTCTTTTTTCTTCTTTTCTTTTCATTTTCTTCATCATCATTTTTTTTTTTTCATTCTTTGCATTTTTCTTTTTTTTTGTTCTTTTTCGTCTTTTTCTTGCTCTAACTTTTGCCTGGGTCACCCTTCCGGGTTTTTGGCCCAGCGAGCCTCTCAAGGGTAAAAGTGTAGCTTTGTCCATGAGTCCATGCCAAATGGTTTTGAGATCCTGAAGTCATCTAAATCCAGGAGAATGGCTGCTATTCTTTGGCGATCTGAAGTCCATCAATGAAATTTGAATTTGCTCCTAGTGTTGTGGATAGGAACTTCGGTTGTCCTTGACAATGTCTTCTTCTTTCTTCCCTTCAGGATTTATCATTCTTGTCGATCTTCATTAGCTTGAAAACATCCCAATTTTTGACTCTTGAGCACCTTTGACATTTTGTCCCTAGTTAGAGGTGCTTGATCTAGCTTTGCAAGCTTCTTTTGACGACATCTGATCTTCTTAGGCTGACTTTTCTTGCCCCTAGTTCACGGGCTACTTTGAAATTGGCCACACAGGCCTCATAACATGATTGGCCTTGGAACATTACGAATCAAGTTCAACGTTTGAAATCAAAAGGGTTGAGTCTCGGTGAGGCGACCCTAAAAGCACAATCTCAAGAAGCGATTCCATCTGGTCTTATAAGACCCAGCATAAAACATTTTGTTTTTGAAAATTTTTTAAGAAAGCGACAAATAGCTCGCGCTGAAGATAGTGTGGAGCCAATCTAGATCAAGCCAGGATCCTTCTCAGTACTCACATTAACAAGCATGATTTCATTCATTAAGGGCCTAGCATGCCTCTCTTTCTCTTAATTGATCAAATTTTTGCAAAACCCGAGGAATTCCTTCCTCTTCGTTTTCTACAGTGTTTGAAAAGTTTTGAAAAACTTAGGTCCATACAATGAATTCAAAGGCACAAAAAGTAGTAAGCACTCATTTCATTCAAACTTTAAACAAGCGGCACGGTAAAGCGAACATAAGAATGTGAAAATCACTGCTGTTTCATTGAGATCTGTTGGCACAACTGGCTCCAAGGCAGAAACAGACTCAAAAGAAAACAAAAAGACAAACACAAAACAAGCAAGTGATGTTTGAGGTAACACCCTCAGGAATCACCTGACTCCAACGCAATAGGACTGACTCGAAACCACAAGACAGACCCGAAACAAAAAGACTGACTCAAAACAAAGAGACAGACTCAAAATAACACAACAAGACTGACCCAATACCTAAGTCAGAATGTACAAAAACCAGCATTCACAAATGCTCAAAACAGTGCGTGCCATACACCACATCTGAAATAAACTGAACGGCGCCCGCAGGTAGTTCATCCCCCGATCACAGTCACATTATCCCCCACAGGTTCACTGATCAAGTGCCGATAGACTTTGCAAAGCTTGGTGCGACGATGACCTCATTGTCAATCAGATTTTGTATCTCGTGACGAAGACGGACGCAACCGTCAATGTCATGACCGGTTTGTTGATGGAAAGCCTGATGCCAGTCGGGTCATGCTTTGGAGGGAGAGGATCGGGTAGAGGCCGTTGTTCCAATGATTTCAGATGTCCTTTCCTGAGTAGGACCCCCAGGGCTTTAGACAAAGGCATAAAAAGTGGGGTGAAAACCCTCTTGCCTCGGGGTAGATAGTCTGAAGTTCGGGTGTTTGAAGTGGGTGCACTAACAAAGGGGGTGGCTGCTCTTGGTGTGGTGGTGGCGACCATGCCCACGTTTGAAGTCCTAGCAGCTGCATCACCACTGGTGGTCGCATTCGAACTGCGGGAAAATGCCCTCCTGGGCTGCTCCTTCTCCTGGTCAATGAGGCCCTGCTTCATAGCATTCTCGATCTGTACTCCTATCTCATGTGAGTCTGAAAAGGTGGGGAAGGGGAGCACAATCATCTTTTGCATAAGCTTGGGTTGGAGGTTGCGCACAACCATCCTTATCTGGTCTTTGTCGGAAGGCCTTATAGACATCATCGAGGCCTTTGCTCTCCATCTCGCCACAAACTTTGAAAAATCTTCCTTTGGCTCTTGGCGGGTGACTTCAAGATCACGAGTTGTGACCTCAATCTGTGTGTTGTAGGAGTATTGATCACTGAAGGCCTCAACCATCTCTTCCCAATTCTGTTTCACAGAGTTCTTCAATTTTGCATACCAGATTGCGGCTATCGGACATGGTTGACCCGAATAGTGATAACCACGAACGTGGTCAAACCCATTAGTCTCAAGATATCAGAAAACAGGTGGAGGTGCACCATTGGGTCTCCAAAGCCATCGAATCGATCGATATGTGGCATCTTGAACCGATCTGGTAATGTCACCACTGAGTCGGTATAACCATCCACTATGTCCGGAATGGATTGAGCTCCTTGAGACTTCTTGAATAGCTTTTCCAGTTTACTCACCTTTAGTGCTGTGGGGTCCACCTTGAACTCAAAGGGGGAGTCTGGTAGGTTGATGGGTGTCTTGGATAGCTGGGGTAGAACCGGGGCAGAGCCGGTCCCATTGGGATGTCTGTATCCTCCTGGACATTCTGAACATTCGCCGTCTCCCCGGGTATTGGGACTCTTGGTGGGAGAGGAGCTTGGTGTGAAGTAGATACTCGGTTCTTTGCTCTAACAGCAATTATCTCTGCTGTTGGGCTATGACCACGACCTTTTGTAGCTTGACGGGCAGCGTCTTGTTGCATGGCTTTCATACTATCCTTGAGTTGGCGCACCATCTCTTCCAGACCCGACATATTGTCCTGATCTAACTGAGCGACCGATATATCTCCCTAAGGTAAAAAACAGATATCTCAACCCAACTGCGCACAGGTGAGATAGATAATGACCGTTGATCTGAAGACTGTTGAACTGATGATCTGTGCCTAACTGGCGTTTTTACCCTGCCTCTGGCAAAGGAACACTGATTCCCCTTGAACTGAATCTCTAACCCGACAAAGTCTATCAGCACAAGTCCAATGTACCTAGGGGATAGTGGAGCCTTCTGAAGCTATAGTTCCAGGACTACCTAGCAAAAGAGAAAACAGACAGCATCTCAGCTCAATTTCACTGGAACGGATATGAGCATAGCGGAATGACTGTATTCAATACTGATCCTTTGTTCCCCAAATAAGCATCCCAAAACTAATACCCTCGGGTAAAAGATTCCCCAAATCTTGATGCTGCGGGCTGATGCAGACTTGCAAAGCGATACATGCATTCCCTGTAGAGATACACTCTAAAAGCACATAGCATGTAAAAGAGAGCCAAAACACCCCTATGTTGGGGTAGGGTTTCCCTGTCCTATTTTGTCAAGAGCTAGGGTTTCACTACGCACGCAGCGGTTTCAAACAACCTATATCGGGTAAGCAACCTATTGTAGTTTGGAATGGTCGCTATGATTTTGACATGCACTAGGTCGAATGGTTAAAAGGGTGCCCCGGTAAAACCGGGGTTTGTGTTCCCATACTGGCAGAGCCCGCAACCGATCAGCCTTATGGCCATGCCTTGACAAGACAAGCCTCCGGCAAACCGCTCAGGAATAGCAGATGGCCAACACGGTGTCCTAGGTGCACCAATGCACATGCAATGCAAAGAAACACATAAATGTAATCAAAACAAGATATCACGAGTTCGAGTCAAGTTCTCTCCCCAGCAGAGTCACGAAGCGTAACAAGTCGCGAGGACCCGCTTCTGATTCGGACTCAATTTGTTGTCGATTCTTAATCTGAACCAAAGAGTCCAAATCTGGCAAATCGTGTTGTGGAAACAGATATTTTGAAGAAGAGCCAAAAATGGGCTGATTTGCGGATCTGAGTCGCCACCTAAATATTTTAAAATGGGGGAATTTAGGAAACCCTGACTCGGTGCCAATGGCCACGTATCCGTCATCACCAAAGTTGCCTTGGCTCGGGAACTTGGGTACGATTGGGGAAGGTCAGCTATGAGCACCCCCTCTCGCCCGATCTGAAGATCAGCCTCTACTAACCATGATATCCTATTTTGAAAACGTCATGTGTTCTTGTTCCAGTTATTAGCCTAGAATCACTATGTTATGCACACAGCAAACAAGTATAGACCAAATCGCCTAAATTGGAACAAAACATTTCATGTTTGTTTTGAAAACGGTTTGCTACTCGTAAGTAGGCTAAAATGCAGGTTTTGCCACCCTCAAGTAGGCTTTTAGAAAAGATGGTTTTGCCACTATCTAGTGGGCTTAAAACTCACGTTCAATGTATTGTTCCAATTTAAACAACTCAACCTCCACCCACAGGCATTCAAGCAGTTATAACACATAAGCAGCTAGCCTCATGGTAATCATGCTATCATGGCAACACTCACACTCATGCGAGGATGTTAAAACATAAATGCTTACCGAGTACTCCAAGCCAAAACAGAAACTAGTTAGTAATCATATGCATGATCCTAGTTCATGTTAAGATGGCTAATGTAACACATACAGGAAGCAACTAGAATAGGCTCAGCTATCCTAAAGATGGCATGTGAAATGCTACAGCTAACAAGTACTGAAGTTGGAATTGAAATACAAGTGCAGATAGCATGATGTACGCTGGCCGGTGCATGCAAGACAAATGTATGGATGCATGCATGCATAGCATAAGGTATGCTAAAATAAATATGCCCTAGTACTAACCATTGAAAGCAGGTAAGTAAAAGGGAGAAAGAAGTGGGAGTTGGAAGACATACACACACTCACCCACACTTATTACAATTACGCCCTCGCTCGAAGGGTCCGAAAGAATAATACAACTTAATCAGCTAACAAGCTAATTAATTATTTACATAACCACTTAACTAATTAAACAAATTAACTAAGCTATGGAAAGCAGTAAAAGGCCTCAGGAAGAGGGATGAATGTATGCATGCTCGGCTCCGCTCGGAAATCCATCGCTATGCACAAGTTGCCTCTGTTTTCCCTGCTATACTCCTCTGAAAATTGCACAACTCCTAAGGTATGCTCCACGGACACTGGGGAACACCACCGGCTGAGAAGAATGGCCACCGGCCGTGGGGAATGCTCACCGGCCACTGATTAAGCTATCGGCCACTGATGGATGGTCGATTCGGCCTCTGAGATGGCGGTCGGCCAAAAGCTTCTGCGAGAATCTGTTTTTGACAGCAGAGGGCAAAACAAGGCATGGCAATGCATTTCAAGCAATGTATGCACCAATCACATCCCTTATCATGTTATGGACTCAAGGGAGTGTGGCTCTCGACCCTCGGGCCATCAATCACACATTTCAATGCATGATGGCCCAAAAGCCAAGTGTGCAACTTCGATATCAAATGAAATGCAAGCACAAAACACACCAAAGGGCCCCAACCCCTATCATGTTTGATCAAGAGGCAAGGGATGCATGCTCAATGAAATGCAACCTAGGCATGGAGGCTAAGTATGCAACATGAACATGCGAATGAGCAATGTATACTAGGCGCGCAACCTAAACATGTAAGCAAACATGGCATGCAACAACATGTGATGATGGACTTAAACTAACATGGATAGCTCGCAAGCATGCCAAAATCAGTGGCCATTAGATGAAAATGAGACAATCGAAATGTGTGCACATATGCATGCAAACCGAGGACCGAACCTAGGGCATCAAATGCCACTCTACCAAGGCATGGCAAGGGATGCAAGGTGGCATACAAACATGTAATTTTAGCACTGCAACATGATGCTAAATGGTCCCGAAACATGGAAATATGGCACCCGTTGCATGAGATGAGCCCCGAAACTCAAAATTAGGCACATGTATTGACTTATAGCTATACAAAGCATGCATTTTTTGACTATGAAGCACAAAGACAAAACCAAGGCAGTCCCAAAACATGAACATTTCTAGTTCAAAGTATGGCCAAAAAGTGTTCACATGAAGAGCTAAGGCAACATGCAAAATTGGCTAGTAAGCATGAGTTGTATTACAACTATATGATGCGCATGAAATATCACCAAACCAGCCAAAATCAGTGAACAAATCATGTGAAAATATGCCCAAATAACCACTGAAATGCAGCCAATGCATGCAAAAATGATGAGCTCCTTTAGAGGGCCATACAAGGGGTTATTAAGCACATACAAGATGGACACTCAACAAAGCCAAACCAACTCTGGAAATGGCCTATAGGGGTCCTAAAACCCACTGAAAAATGCCTAAACTGAGCTCAAGAAGTGTGCAAATATAGGCCCCTTTGTAAGGCCAAAAAGGGCATCAAACAAGACAAGGAGAGAGGGGGTCACCCCTCTTTGATTTCGACCCTCAAAATAGCAAACCTACCACTAAAAATCCACTGGATTTTAGTGGCTAGGAGGCCAAGCAAGGGCTTGCTCGAAGGTCTCAAAGAATAGCACAAAACAAGGCTAAAACAAGCATGCAAAGGGGGGAGATGACCCCAAACAGAAATATGCCCTTAATCAAACTTCAAGAGGGGCTTAAAACAAGACTTTTTTCAGTTATACATAAAGCTTGAATCAGTATGCAAGATAGGGTAAAAGCTAGTGCAAGAATGGGGAAAATAAAGTAAATAGTGTTACCCTTGAAGAACACTTGAAGAACAGCAACCTCAGCCCTCTTCTTCTGATCAAAACTGACCCAAAGCTCCAAGAACAAACCCCCATGACCTCCCAAGTTGAAGTATGGTGTAATGGTATGTGACTTAGTGCAAAACTAAGAAGAAAACACACCTTTAGGCCCTCAAACCCACACAAAAGTAGAGAGAGAGGGAGATATATAGAGAGGGTGTATATATATAGGATATATATGCCCTAGATGCAGTTTTCTTGAACCCATCAAAGGAGAAGGAGGCTTCCTTATATAGACAATGAAAGGGCTTAAAGCTTACAAGAGAAGCTAAAGGAAGGGTCAAGGGGGTCAAGGCTTCCAAGAGAAGCTAAGCTAAGGGTTCAAGCTTCTTGAGGAAACCAAGACAAAGGGTCAAGACTTCCTCAAGAAGCCTTGAGCAAATGGTGCAAAAAGAGGGGTCAAAGGTGCAAAATAACTACACTTATGCACGGGAGAGAGTGTTGGTGCATTCCAGCTGACACAACTGGCAGGCACCATGCCTGAAGGGTGCAAAAGGGGCAAACCGGCCAAGAAAAAGGTCATCGGCCAAATAAATGGCCGGTCGGCACAATAAATGGCCGGCCTGCTATTTTTGCTGGCCGGTCGGCTAAATGGATGGCCGATAGGTGGCTGCCAAGGTCAAAAAATGGCCGGTGGGTGCCTAGATTGAAGCCTCGGAAGTTAGCTTTCCAATGTCGTAAACCTTGCATTAAAATTCCTCATGTGCAAAAAGTTATGCCCTTTTTGGTGAAGCCGCACAGATTCGATCCAACCGGGATGATGCCTAACTTCAACCAATCATATCTCCCCCACCCGGACTTGGCTTTAGGAGATTCTTGAGTGAGAAATGAAGGCCCGGAAGTCTTCTTTCCAATGGTGGTGGCCTCATAGCTTAACTCCAAGTATATAGACAGATGGGCTTGATTTAGCGAGGACTGCTCGTCCCTCTCTTAGCGATTCTTGCCTATCTTCTTCTCCAACTTGGTTTCTTCTCTCCTTTCCCCTTTTCTTCAACTTCAAACCCCTAAGCAAGGTGTTTTGAAAGATTTTTCAAAGATTTCATCTCTCTTTCATTCGTTTCCACTTTGTCCTTGCTCGGTTTACCAAAAAGCACAACGTTTGACAAAATGCGAGCTTCCGAACATCGCAGAAACTTTATTTCAAAGAAGTTTTGAAAGAGAGGGTTTTAAGGTCTAAAAACCATTCAAAATAGCTTTGGTCCAAAATGGGGTGTGAAGTTGAGATTTGTCTCTCTCCTTGCTGAAGAAATTGAACCTTTGCCCTGCACACCTTTTACCACCAAGTAAACCATCGATGCGCCCAAGTCTCAGGCGGTCAAAAATGGGGTGTCTCTGATTTGCCCTCTTTGACAGAACTCGAAAGTCATAACAATGACGGGAGTGAGTGTCAAAGCCCAGAGACGACCCATTTTTGACAAGACCGAAGACTTAGACAAACAGGCAATATAATCAAAGAGATGTGCCCGCAGGCAGGGGCAAAATGCAAGGCAATGCACAAAGTCGAGCATAACTTATGATCATGCAAGAAACATAGGGACGTATCCCGGTGTTTCAGAGACGGAGAAGAAACATAGGGACCTATCCCAGTGTTTTGGAAAAGAAAAAGAAACATAGGGACGTATCCCAGTGTTTCAAAAAGGTAGGAGAAATATAGGGACGTATCCCGGTGTTTCGGAATGAAGGAGAAACATAAGGACGTATCCCGGTGTTCCGCAAGGAATATGAAACATAGGGACATATCCCGGTGTTCCGCAAGGAATGTGAAACATAGGGACGTATCGCAGTGTTCCGCAAGGAATGAGAAACATAGGGACGTATCCCGGTGTTTCGCAAGGAATGAGAAACATAGGGACGTATCCCAGTGTTCCGCAAGGAATGAGAGACATAGGAACGTATCCCGGTGTTCTGCAAGGAAACTGAAACATAGGGACGTATCCCGGTGCTCCGCAAGGAATGTGAAACATAGGGACGTATCCCAGTGTTTCAGAAAAAGAGAAGAAACATAGGGACGTATCTCGGTGTTCCGCAAGGAATGAGAAACATAGGGACGTATCCCAGTGTTTCAGAAAAAGAGAAGAAACATAGGGACGTATCCCGGTGTTCCGCAAGGAATGAGAAACATAGGGACGTATCCCGGTGTTTCGTAAGGAATGTGAAACATAGGGACATATTCCGGTGTTCCGCAAGGAATGAGAAACATAGGGACGTATCCCAGTGTTTTAGAAAAAGAGAAGAAACATAGGGACGTATCCCGGTGTTCCACAAGGAATGAGAAACGTAGGGACGTATCCCGGTGTTCCGCAAGGAATGTGAAACATAGGGACGTATCCCGATGTTTCAAAAAGGTATAAGAAACATAGGGACGTATCCCAGTGTTCCGCAAGGAATGAGAAACATAGGGACGTATCCTAGTGTTTCAGAAAAAGAAAAGAAACATAGGGACATATCCCAGTGTTCCGCAAGGAATGAGAAACATAAGGACGTATCCCGATGTTTCAAAAAGGTATAAGCATTGGAACGTATTCCAAATGCTCTAAACCATAGGAGGTCTAACCCGCCGCACGCGCGAGGAGAAAGAATGACAATTGCAAGTGACAGGGTGCATAACAATGCAAGTGGAAGTGGGTGCATTTTCTATGCAATTGGAATGTGCATCACAATGCAAGCATGAGAAGTGCATAACAATGCGGGTGGAAGGGTGCATAACAATGCAAGTGAAACGTGCGTGACAACGCATATTTGAAACAAAATGCCAAATAAGGGAATACAGGCCTTAACGAGACCAAATTCAAACGCGACCTCCGATTTACCTTTCGGAGGGGTTTGCAACACACTCAGCTCAAACGGGCACACCCTGTTCATATTAGAGAGAGATAACATCTGTTGCTGCTTTAATTGCCATTCTGACTTGAAGCAGACTTAAGCTTGGGGTCAAGATACATTCATACTCTGGAGTAGTGACAAGGCTTGAGAAGGTACATCCAGAATACAATCACGGAATTTGCTGAAGGTGAAACTCACTCAGATGCTTCTATTTTTCCCTCTTTTCTTTTGTTTTGCAGTCTGGAACCCACATAGCTTCAGATAGATCCTGATTTTGCTGTTCTCACATGGCACAGGTTGAACCTGCGGTTTCGAAAGAACAAATTCCCTTTTGCACAAATGTGGAGAATGGCACAGCACTCTTAGCACACAACAAATCATTTTTGAAATTGAGAAAAATGAGTTCTCGACCGGGTATTGAGCCTACGACTGGACACAGCACGCCACGACCCAACAACAAAGAGGTAAGACGACCTAAACACAAACACAGACACTTGAAATGACTAAAAACAAGAATCGAGACAAACAAAATGACTGACATGACACACAGACGTGTTACAAAGGCGAGAGACCTCTCAGTGCACGAGGAGCCAGTTTCTCCGAGTATTATTTCCCACCCTTTTCTCATTTGTGATTCTCACATCACTCGGCCCTCAGGCTCTTTTTTCTCTCAAAACCCTTTTCTCGTTTTTTTCTCTCAGCGCACATCTCTCTATTCTTCAATCTCTCATTTTTTTTTATCCCTCCCCTCGGTGCTTGATGGATAAACAGAAAGTTGTGGGCTCTTGCCCCTAGCATTTCGCTAGATTCTTCTTCTTGTTCACAACAGTGAGTTTCTTCCATAGAGGGCGCTACAATTAGTGTGTAGCAAATGCGGTGACATCGATTAACGATGCTTTCTTTGGGGAGTTTGGACGTGCTTTCGGATCTGTCGAGATAAAGTGGAATATCTTGTCTTATTAGGTTAAGTGCACTTGGCTTGATACCTTGTTCTTTGGAGGATGTGAGAGCTTTACGCCCTTTTTGCGGTTAACCGGTTGTGCCCTTTTTGGCAGGTAGAGTGCCTTTCTTGGCAAGTATGGTGCCCTTTCTGGCAAGTACGTTAATAATAGGAGAAAGGCAGAACACCTGACTCAACTGTGCCCCTAGTTCATCATTTTGACCATTTTTTGTTTTGGTTTTCTTCTAAAACAATTTTGACCACAATAAGAGTTAGGTTAACATGCTTGTTCAACTTTCTGATTTAAAATCATGCAAGTTAGGTTATGAGCACTGAAAATTTTCCTTTTTGGGTCCGTGAAAAAGGTTCAGTTTTGGAAAAAATGAAATAATTTTCAAGAAAATTAGTCAACCTCAGTAAAAATTCTCAAAAACTATTTTTGCAAACGACCAATGCTCAACAAGCACGGAAACTACTCTTGAGATGCACAACCTCGGATCTGGAGGAAAATGGCCCCTTACTCGAAGAGAGCTGTATGGCAACAGAAAGTTGCCCCTTGTTTGAACGGCACCACGGCACACTGTATGACAACGGAAAGGTGCCCCTTGTTTGGATAGCGCCGTGGCACACTGCAATGAATCCTCAGAGTGACGATCACAACCGAACTCTCGGATACAGAGAAGGCAAAGACTATCAAAACCATTATATGGATACAATTGAATTTGAAGTGTTTATGGCTGGACTTCAGAATGAAGTTGCCTACGTATCCCAAACATGGGAATCAAGCCTTACGTAGCTTGGGGTAAGGTACACTCGGGTATTAACCTCTCCTTTTGTGCTCTAACTTTTGCCAAGGCCGCCCTTTCTGGGTTTTTAACCTTGCGAGCTTTGATCTTCTTTTCCTTTCATTTCTTTTTGTTCTTTTCTTCTTCTTTTTTTCTTATTTTCTTTTCATTTTCTTCATCATCATTTTTTTTCTTTTTTCATTCTTTGCATTTTTCTTTTTTTTTTTGTTCTTTTTCTTCTTTTTCTTGCTCTAACTTTTGCCTGGGTCACCCTTCCGAGTTTTCGGCCCAGCGAGCCTCTCAAGGGTAAAAGTGTAGCTTTGTCCATGAGTCTATGCCAAATGGTTTTGACATCCTGAAGTCATCTGAATCCAGGAGAATGGCTGCTATTCTTGTGATGCAAAGTCCATCAATGAAATTTGAATTTGCTCCTAGTGTTGTGGATAGGAACTCGGTTGTCCTTCAGCAATGTCTTCTTCTTTCTTCCCTTCTAGGATTTATCATTCTTGTCGATCTTCATTAGCTTGAGAAACATCCCAATTTTTTGACTCTTCGAGCACCTTTGACATTTTTGTCCCTAGTTCGAGGGATGCTTCTGATCTAGCTTTGCAAGCTTCTTTTGACGACATCTGATCTTCTTGGTCTGACTTTTCTTGGCCCTACTTCACGGGCTGCTTTGAATCTGGCCACACAGGCCTTATATCATGATTGGCCTTGGAACATTCTGAATCCGAGTTCAACGTTTAAAATCAAAAGGAGTCGAGTCTCGAGGCTGAGAGCGACCCTAAGCTGCACAATCTCAAAAGCGATTCCATACAGGTCTTCGCAAGACCGCGCAAAACATTTTGCTTTTGAAATTTTTTTAAGAAAGCGACAAATCGCTCGCGCTAAAGACAGTGTGGAGCCAATCTAGATCAAGCCAGGATCCTTCTCAGTACTCACATTAACAAGCATGATTTCATTCATTAAGGGCCTAGCATGCCTCTCTTTCTCTTAATTGATCAAATTTTTGCAAAACCCGAGGAATTCCTTCCTCTTCGTTTTCACCACAGTGTTTGAAAAGTTTTGAAAAACTTAGGTCCATGCAATGAATTCAAGGTGCAGAAAAGTAGGCGAAAAGCACTATCATTTCATTCAAACTTTCTGGCACAACTGGCACACGGCCGAAGCGAACATAAGAATGTGAAAATCACTGCTGTTTCATTGAGATCTGTTGGCACAACTGGCTCCAAGGCAGAAACAGACTCAAAAGAAAACAAAAAGACAAACACAAAACAAGCAAGTGATGTTTGAGGTAACACCCTCCGGAATCACCTGACTCCAACGCAACAAGACTGACTCGAAACCACAAGACAGACCCAAAACAAAAAGACTGACTCAAAACAAAGAGACAGACTCAAAATAACACAACAAGACTGACCCAATACCTAAGTCAGAATGTACAAAAACCAGCATTCACAAATGCTCAAAACAGTGCGTGCCATAAACTGAACGCCGCCCGCAGGTAGTTCATCCCCGATCACAGTTACATTATCCCCCACAGGTTCACTGATCAAGTGCCGATAGACTTTGCAGAGCTTAGTGCGACGATGACCTCATTGTCAATCAGATTTTGTATCTCGTGACGAAGACGGACGCAACCGTCAGTGTCATGACCGGTTTGTTGATGGAAAGCACAGTACTTAATCGGGTCATGCTTTGGAGGGAGAGGATCGGGTAGAGGCCGTTGTTCCAATGGTTTCAGATGTCCTTTCCTGAGTAGGACCCCCAGGGCTTTAGACAAAGGCATAAAAAGTGGGGTGAAAACCCTCTTGTCTTGGGGTAGATAGTTTGAAGTTCGGGGGTTTGAAGTGGGTGCACCAACAAAGAGGGTGGCTGCTCTTGGTGTGGTGGTGGCGACCATGCCCACGTCTGAAGTCCTAGCAGCTGCGTCACCACTAGTGGTCACATTCGAACTACGAGAAAATGCCCTCCTGGGCTGCTCCTTCTCCTGGTCAATGAGGCCCTGCTTCATAGCATCCTCGATCTGGTATATTTGCTAGGCAGCTAGCAAGCAGATTAAACGAGCCTTGCCTTGGTTTTCTGATCTTCCCAAGTGTATTTGGGATTGGTGGGGCTGTCATCTGGCATGGCGGGCCTATCCGGTTTTCGTAGCTTATCTTGTCTTGGAGTGGGGAAAACATCATCCACAGTCTTGGTCCTGACCGCGAACACCTGTTGCTTACTCATCCCCCCGGTTTTCGAAGCCTCGATTGCCCACGGCAGTTGTTCAATGGGATCGACATTTGCCTTCATTTTGTCCTTAACTCTGGCCTCAGCCTGATCGAGGATTTGGGTTGATGTTGATACGTCATTGCCATAGCCGGAGGCTACCTCAGGTTGGCTGAGTTCGATCACAATCTGTCCCAATAGCGGGGGTTCCTGTGGTACAAAACTTCTGGCATATGGTGCAGCTGGTGGTAAAGCCGACATTCTGTAAACGAGATCCGCCACGGACCTCTGAAGGTCACCTATCATCCCCATCAACTCGAATGTGGTGGGCTCACGAGCCTGGTACAACTGGGGGGTCCAGACCGGGTGCGCAGCAGGCGACCTGGGTGGATGTGGTACATTAACATCGGTCTCACTTTGCAGAGTGATTCCTTGATCTAACGCGGCTGTCATGACCACAATCTTTTCTAAATTCTGTGTCATGATAAGTCCACTGTTCTGAACGGTGACTGACGGATCAGATATCTGTCTTGCCTCAGCAAGGGAAAATACTGACTATTCTGTATCAATTCTTCGAACCTTGAAAGAAAAAAACAAGCAGTATTTCAGCCCAAACGGAACAAACACAAGTGTAGCCGAACGACTGTACTCTATTACTGATCATTGTTCCCCAGAATCACTGCCCCAAAACACTGAATCGGATATCCACAGCTATCACTGATTCTCACAAATACTGATGCTGGTGCCCTCGAGCCTGATACTCAACTTTGCAAACTGATATGTGCGTTCTTGTAGAGATACACTCTAAAAGCACATAACAAGTAAAAGAGTGCCAAAATACCCCTATGTTGGGGTAGGGTTTCCCTGTCCTATTTTGTCAGGAGCTAGGGTTTCACTACACACGCAGCGGTTTCAAACAACCTATAATCGGGTAAGCAACCTGTCCTAGCTTTGAAATGGTCACTATGGATTCCGAATATGCACTAGGTCAAATGGTCGAAAATGGTGCCCCGGTAAAACCAGGGTTTGTGTTCCCGTCGTGGCAGAGCCCGCAACTGGTCAGCCTTATGGCACGCTTCTCGAAGCGAGCCTCTGGCAAACTGTTTAGGAAACACGGTGTCCTAGGCGCACCAATGCAAATGCAATGCAAAGAGACACATAAGTGTAATCAAAACAAGATATCATGAGTTCGAGTCAAGTTCTCTAACTCCCCAGTAGAGTCGCCAGAAACTGTAGACGCGCCCTTGGGCCTCATGCTACAGTTCGGACTCGATTTGTCACGGTTCTTAATCTGAACCAAAGAGTCCAAATTCGACAAATCGTTTTGAAAACAGATTCTTTGAAAGAAGTGCCAAACATGAACTGTTTTGCCAGATACAGAGTCGCCACCTAAATATTTTTTAATGGGGGAATTTAGGAAACCCTGACTCGGTGCCAAAGGCCACGTGTCCGTTATCACCAAAGTTGCCTCGGCTCGGGAACTTGGGTACGATTGGGGAAGGTCAGCTATGCCCTCTCGCCCGATTAGAAGATCGGCCTCCATTAACCATGATATCTCGTTTTTGAAAACACATGCGTTCTTATTCCGATTAATTAGCTAGAATTACTATGTGATGCGCACAGCAAAACAAGTATAGACTTGATCGCCTAATTTGGAACAAAGCATTGCATATCCGTTTGTTTGGAAATGTTTTGAAATTTGCTATTCGCAAGTAGGCTAAAATACGGATTTCAATGAATTATCCCAATTCAAGTAATCCACCCTTCACCCACAGGCATTCAGGCAGTTTATCACATAAGCATATAGCCACATAGTAAGCATGCAGTCATGTTAACATTCACACACATGCGAGATGCTAAAGCATAAATGCTCACCTAGTACTCCTAGCCAAAACAGAAACTATTTAGTAATCATATGCATGATCCTAGTTCATGTTAAGATGGCTAATGCAACACATGTAGGATGCAGCTAGAATAGGCTCGGCTAATCTATGGATGGCATGTGAAATGCGACAACTAACACGTATTCAACTTGGAATTGAAATACAATACAGTTAGTATGATGCGCCGAGCCGGGTGCATGCAAGACATATGAATGATGCAAACATAGATAGCATAAGGATGATAATTGAAATATGCCCTAAATCTAACCATCGTAAGCGGTTAAATAAAAGGGAGAAAGACGTGGGGTTGGGAGACATACACACACCCACGCACACTTATTACAATTGTGCCTTCACTCGGAGGGTCCGAATAAATAATACAAGCCGCCTAATTAACTAACTCACGAGCTAATTAATTATTACAGAACCAAATGCATAACTAGCTACAACTAATTATTACACAACTTAATTAATTAACAAATTAATTAATGACAACAAGCAAGTAGGGAAAGCAGTAAACGGTGCTATTCCAGCTCTGTTTGGAGAAGAGGAAGGTATGCATACTCGCTTCGGTTTTTCGCCTCAAAACACCTTCTGATTGTTCTTTAGAGGCTCTGTTTGCAGGGTGTCTTTCAGTGCTTGTTGCTGAAACTTACCAAAACACTGCAGGGGAAGTCACCAGATGCTGCAACCATGGAGGAGATCTCAAGTCATCGATGGCAAAGAAATTTTGGCCAAGCAGTGTGTGTCTTTGTGACAACGAAGCACAAAATAGAGAAAAATAAGGGTTTTCCAAGGACATGTACGCACCATGGCACTCCAAATCACCTCAAAACATCAAGGGAGAGGCCAAGTCGGATCCACGACCATCAATCACGCATCCCGATGCATGATGGCCAAAGATCCAACTTGTGCAAATCAATATGAAAATGAATGCACAAATAAAGCAAGTAAAGCCTAGAACTCTATCATGAATCATCAAGAGCTTCGGTGACCGAGAATTGAGACATGTTCCATCACTTGAAGTATGAAACGCCCCTCGTTCCTTGTGCTCGGATTAATACTTAATCCAAGCAATGCAACATATAAGCATGGCAAATATGCAACACAACCTAAGTGTGCAAACATGCAACTAACTCAAGCATGCAACAAGCATATAAGCATGATGTGAGGCAACAACCTTGGGCAACATGACAAAATGCAACATGAACATGTGAGCATGCAAGGTATGCGAAGTTAAACAAGTATGTGACAACATACAAAATGAGACAAGCATGCGACAACATGGTAAGATGGGCTTACACCAAAGATGGACGGCTCTCGACTAGGTCCAAATTAGTAGCCAAAGCGATGAATTAAGCCACACAACACACTCAAGCATGCAAAATGCGAGAGGTTCAACAAAGGGGCCTAAAAGGGCAACTCTCAAAAGTGCCTAAGAAGTGACAAATGTGTAAGTGTAACAACACTATACACACTGAAATGAGATGATAAATGATGCCAAATCATTTAAATAGCTCAAGGATAGCATGCGTGAATCACCGAAATACGAAGCTAGCAAGGCCAATTACACTACAGCTATACGAAGCATGAAGGATATGGCAAGGGCAACCCAAAATAGTCCTAGTACATACTGATATGAGACTAAAACATGCATGGAAGTAAGCCAAAGCAAGCTAGCATACAATGCTAAAACATAGGACATGCAAGGCTACAAAAGAGGCAATGCACTACACCTATGAGAACCAATCATGGCATGACTTGGACAACCAAAAAAAGAGTTACATCATGGTATATTAGGACCCAAAATGCACTGAAATGATGAGCCAAATGCTTAGGCTAAGTGGCATGCACAAAAGTCCACTCTTGAGGCATAAAGCACAAGCTATACAAAGCATTCAAGGCATGTCAAATGCAAGTGGATGACGGCATTTCATGGACTGAAATAGCATGTGGAATGAGGGCAAGGCATGCAAACATCACATGTATGACATGATAGGGGCCTCAAAACCCAAGACTAACCTAAGCATTTACACTATAGCTATACAAAGCATGAGTGATATGGCCATGACAGCCCAAAACAGTCCTAGAAAACTTCAAAATAAGCATAAAATCAAGTTTGAGCAAAGCCAAAATATGCTAGTATGATGAGTCCAAACACCATGCACAAAAGGCTAGTAAACAAGATTTGTTCTACACCTATATGGAGCATGCAAAGGATGATCAAACCAACTATGGATAGGGTCATAACATGCCAAATGATGACCAAATACATGCTGAAATGTAAACCAAACAAGCTAAAATGACATGGCATGGCATGGAGCATATGAAACTAGTTTAGGAGATTTACACTACAAGTGCATCAAGCAAACATGGAGTAATGAAACTAACCCAAAATAGGTTTATGGCATGGTAAAAAATCACCAAAAATGGACTGAAATGGACTCAACAAAGACTATGCACACATGCTACTTTGATGAGCTATGGATGGAGTTACATTACACATGCTAGATGCAAGTAATACATGACCAAAACAGCCTTGGACAGGGCCAAGGTAGGTCCTAGAAGTCACAAAAAAGAGGACTGGACCAACCTTAAAAATGCGTGGAGGGATGGTCCTTTGGAAGGCCAAAAATGCAAGTAAAGAGGAACACAAAGAGAGGGGACTACCCCCTCTGATTTAGGACCTCAAAACCACACCTCTACCACTGAAAATCCACTGGATTTTAGTGATAGGAAGGCCAAACCAAGGCTAGCTCGGAGGCCTCCAAATATGGCTTAAAACAAAGCCAAACAAAGCATGCAAGGGGGCTACACACCCCAAACAGCAAAATGACCTTAACCAAACTTAAAAAGCACTTAAAAACAAGACTTTTTTCAGTTATAAGAAAAGCCTAAAACAATATGAAAAGAGGGCTAAAGCAAGGTGCAAGAAAGTGCAAAAATTGGGGAAATGCTCACCTTTGAAGACCCTCTTCGAAACAAGCAATTTCAGGGGGTGGAAGCTTGCTTTCAGACCTCAAGAAGACCTCCCAAGAAGCTTAGTCCAATGTTGGTGGTGTATCTCTATGTGTTGTAGTGTAAAAATGCAAGGAAATCCAATTTCTAAACACTAAACTCAAACAATATAGAGAGAAAGGGAGTTTTTGCTCTTCAAAAACTCAGAACCTGGTCTAAGGAAGAGGCCTCTTCCTTATATAGAGGAATGCAAAGCCAAAGCTTCTTCAAGAAGCTTTACAAGGCCTTCATCCCTCCATACACGTGTATGGAGGGGAGCAAACAAAAATCCAGCTGGCTCAAAAGATCTGGAGGAAAACCAGCTGAGATAGGGGGGTGTCGGCCATCAATAATGGTCGTGATGGCTGATGATGGCGAGGGCTTCATCGTGGCGGAGGTCAAGGCCATGGCCGGCAGTGCCATGCCATGGCCGACAGTGCACCACAGGGTCCACTCTGAAAGGACCTAGTCAAGGTCCAAAAATGAGGCAGAAAGGATACAAGGTCCAAGAAACTCGAACCGGTGACGTTCCGCCGCGACAGTCGAGTGCTGGGCGAGCAATCGAACCAGTTGTTGGGTGTACCTACAAGCACAACCAAGTCTTGAGGACGGTCACAAATGGGGTGTCTACACTTATGTGATATACCTACCTGAATGCCTGTGGGTGAAGGTTGGATTATCTGAATTGGAATAATGCATTGACTGTGAGTTTTAAGCCCACTTGAGAGTGGCAAATCATCTTGTTTTCTAAGCCCACCTGAGGGTGGCAAATTCACATTTTAGCCTACTTGCGAGTAGCAAACCGCTTTCAAAAACAAACATGAAATGTTTTGTTTCAACGCAAGCGATCCAATCTATACTTGTATGCTGCGCGCATCACATAGTACTTCTAGGCTAATAACCAGGATAAGAGCACATAATGTTTTCAAAACTCGATATCATGGTTAGTAGAGGCCGATCTTTGATTGGCCGAGCGGGGGTGCTCACGAAGTGACCTTCCCCAATCGTACCCAAGTTCCCGAGCCGAGGAAACTTTGGTGATGACGAACACGTGGCCTTAGGCACGAGTCAGGGTTTCCTAAATTCTCCCAAAATAAAATATTTAGGTGGCGACTCTATATCTGGCAAAGCAGTCCATGTTTGGCACTTCTTTCTAAAAATCTATTTTTCAAAAACGATTTGCCGGATTTGGACTCTTTGATGATTCGTCGGTCTTGCATTGCACTCTGCGAGATTAGATACAAGACTGTGATATTTGAGTCCTGAACTGTAATGAGCCCAATGAACAAAACGGGATTCTCTCCCGGGACGTTCGGGGACGTCTACAGCGAGCCATACATAACTTAGTTGTCCCTTTGAACTTAGTTCTTGGGATCTCCAGTCATATAAGTAGGGTTACCATTATGACGACTCTTATGTAATAGGCTTTAATCCCATCCCCTTCGATGAACTATACACTAGCTCTTTTGTCAACCCTTTTGTTAACAGATCCGCAATATTCTCTTTAGATTTTATATAATCTATTGAGATTATCCCATTTGACAACAACTGTCTAACGGTATTATGTCGACGACGAATATGTCGTGACTTACCGTTATACATATGATTTTGTGCCCTGCCTATTGCAGATTGACTATCACAATGAATGCAAATAGTTGGCACAGGTTTTGGCCACATTGGAATGTCTTCTAAGAAGTAACGAAGCCATTCTGCTTCTTCTCCTGCTTTGTCTAAAGCAATGAACTCGGATTCCATTGTGGATCATGCGATGCATGTTTGTTTTGTGGATTTTCAAGAAACAACAGCGTCTCCCAGAGTAAATACATATCCACTTGTGGATTTTGAATATTTAGTATCCGATATCCAATTTGCATCACAATAACCTTCAAGTACTGTTGGATATCGAGTAAAGTTCAAACCATGATCACAGGTGAATCTTAGATATCTAAGAACCCGAATGATCGCTTTCCAATGGTCTTCTCCGGGGTTACTAGTGTACCTACTCAATTTACTGATAGCGTAAGCTATATCAGGACGAGTACAATTCATTAGGTACATTAGGCTTCCAATGATTTGGGAGTATTTTAACTGAGACACTGCATCACCTTTATTTTTCGATAAATAAAGACTGATGTCTACAGGTGTTCTAGCTAAATTCAAATCATCCTTGATAAATTTATCAAGTATTTTCTCAGTATCATGAGATTGAGATAATGCATATCCGTCAGATGTTTTAGTAATTTTCATTCCTAATATAACATCTGCGACCCCCATATCTTTCATATCAAATCTTTTGTTAAGCATTTGCTTAGTTGATTTGATCATATTTTGACTGTTTCCAATGATAAGCATGTCGTCCACATAAAAACAAACTATGACATATCCTTGGTCAGTGTTTTTAACATAGACGCATTTGTCACATTCGTTTATCTTAAACCCATTAGTAAGCATTGCATGATCAAATTTTTCATGCCATTGCTTAGGTGCTTGTTTTAATCCATAAAGAGATTTTACAAGCCGACAAACTTTCTTTTCTTGCCCCGACACTATAAACCCTTCGGGTTGCTCCATATAGATCTCTTCATTTAGATCACCGTTTAAGAAAGTTGTTTTAACATCTATTTGATGTATTTCTAAATTAAAGAACGCTGCTATAGCAATAAGCATGCAAATGGATGTTATTCTTGTCACAGGGGAATATGTGTCAAAATAGTCCAGACCTTCCTTTTGTCTGTAACCTTTAACTACAAGTCTTGCTTTATACTTGTCAATTGAACTATCTGCTTTCTTTTTTCTCTTAAATATCCATTTATATCCAAGTGGTTTAGAACCTGGTGGAAGATCCACCAATTTCCAAGTATGATTTTGCATAATAGATTCAATTTCACTATTAACAGCCTCTTTCCACAAAGGTGCTTCAGGACCTGTCATTGCTGCCTTAAAGCTTTGAGGTTCATTTTCTAACAAGTATGTCAGAAAATCTGGTCCAAAGGATTTTGATATTCTCGCTCTCTTACTTCTTATTGGTTCATCATCAGTTAAATCCTGTTGGTTGAGACCATTACTAATCTCTTGTGTTTGATTGTCATTAGTCTCTTGACTTTGTGTAGAATCATAAGTTCTTTTCTGTGAACTTAATTCCTGTCCTTTCTTGTAAGGAAATACATGTTCAAAAAACACAACATTTCTTGACTCTATAATAGTGTTCACATTTATATCAGCTATTTCTGATTTATAAGTCAGAAACCGATATGCACTACTATTCTGAGCATAACCAATAAACACACAATCTACTGTTTTTGGTCCAATCTTAGTCTTTTTAGGAACAGGAACTTCAACTTTTGCCAAACACCCCCACACTTTTAAATATTTGTAGGAAGGTGGTCGACTTTTCCACAATTCATAAGTCTTCTTTGGTTTTCTTGTGGGGTATTCTATTAAGAACATAATTAGCAGACAATATTGCTTCCCCCCACAAGTTCTGTGGTAAACATGAACTTAGTAACATGGCATTCATCATTTCTTTTAGGGTTCTATTCTTCCTTTCAGCAATTCCATTTTGCTGTGAAGAATAAGGGGCTATAGTTTGGTGAATAATGCCATGTTGTGCACAAAATTCATTTAATGGTGCATCATATTCACCACCCCTATCACTTCTAACCATTTTAATGGTTTTACCAAGTTGATTTTCAACTTCTGTTTTGTAGAGTTTAAACATTTTTAAGGCTTCATCTTTACTTCTAAGTAAATAAACATAACAATATCTTGTGCAATCATCGATAAATGTTATGAAATACTTTTTGCCTCCTCTAGTTTGAATAAATTTTAGATCACATACATCAGTATGAATTAATTCTAGAGATTCGGTTTTTCTTTCAACCGATTTAAATGGAGCCTTAGTTAGTTTCTCTTCTACACAAATTTCACATTTATGATTAGGATTAATTTCAAACTTTGGTATATAATCTAAACCAATTAATCTATGCAAAGCATCAAAATTCACATGTCCTAGTCTACCATGCCATAAATTCGACTCAAGAATATAAGCAAAAGATGTGTTATTCTTATTCATAGCAACTTTCAGTACAACTGTTATTACATTCAACTTAAAGAGACCATCACTCATGTATCCTTTACCAACATACATACCACTCTTTGTTAATACAAATTTATCAGACTCAAAGACAAGCCTAAAACTATTTTTACTTAACAAAGAACTAGAAACTAAATTCTTTCGGATGTCAGGTACATGCAGTATGTTGTTGAGGGTCAGTTCTTTCCATGATATCATCTTCAAGATCACTTTCCCTTGTCCAGCCACAGTAGAAGTAGAAGAATTTCCCATAAAAAGTTGTTCACCAATGGCAGTCTCACTATAGGTAGTGAACATCTTCTTGTCCGCACATATGTGACGAGTTGCTCCAGTGTCAACCCACCACTCTTTGGAATTGCCAACCAAGTTAGCCTCAGACACCATAGCAGAGTGGTTGATGTCATTCACTCCGTCAGAGATGTAATCCAATTCTGTTACATTGGCCTGATTGGTGGTCTTCTTACTTGTACTTCCATGATCTTACTTAGGACGGCGGCAGTCAGAAGCTCGATGTCCAGTCTTGCTATAGTTATAGCATTTTTCTTTGAACTTCTTGTTGCCATTGTTGTTGCCTTGTTTAGGACCATCTCCAGTAAACTTCCTCTTTTTGTTATGTGGTTTATGAACTTGTTCAACCACATTAGCCTTGGACTCAATGGGATTTTTCCTATTTCTCTTTTCAGCCTTTCGGTTATCTTCTTCAATTCTTAATCTTACAATCAACTCATCCATGGTCATCTCTTCCACCAAAGCAGCGACTTGGAAAGACTCGCTAAGAGACATACCTTCTAAATGAATATCATGCAAAATTATCTGAAAACTTTGAACTTAAGATATTCTTTGTTTGGGAGTCTACCATAACAAAATCTAGAAATTTACTGACGACAAATTTCTTCATGCATATCTTCTCTTGTATTTCTTCTCCAAAGAATCCCATAATTCTTTCTTGACTTGAAGGATTTGTAAACATTATACAGCATGTTGTCAAGGCCATTGAGGATGTAGTTTCTGCACAAGAAATCTGAATGTTTCCAAGTATCTATAGCGGCAACAACTTGCTGATCACTTTCACCCTCTTTAAGTGTTGGAGCCTCTTCATGGAGAAACCGGGCCAAATTAAGAGTTGTAAGATAGAACAACATCTTCTACTACTATCTCTTAAACTCAGTACCGTTAAATTTTTCCAGTTTTTCTCCATGATTGATTGGTACGTGAACATGATTCTAGATAGGAACCGGTGTTGGTGTAACAATAGGAGTACCACTACCAGATGCAGTTTCAGTTGCAGTAGCCATAATCTCTGATTACAAAAACCAGAAAAAATTAAAACACAAATTAATTTTCTAGTTACTAAAACCAGAAAATAAATTATAACACAAAATAATTTTATTTTCCTTGTTACTAAAACTAGAAAAATAAAATTTCACAATAATTTTCTGTAACACAATTAATATTCTGCAATTGTTAATGACACTAGTATATTACTACTATCTGCCAAATAGCATAAACACTATTTGTTTTTCCAACCAAAATATGTCTTTATGAAATCAGAAAATTAAATACAATGAAGATACTAAAAAATAAATCTGTCTTAAGATTGTTGGTCAATCTTCACTGTAATTAATTAAATTCAGTTTGTGTACTGTGGGGAAGTGGTTTGGAAATACTCTTCAGATCCTGGAAGACGCCAATGATCCTCAGCTAGTCACTTGCAAAGATGCAAATACTCCGGTCGGGGGTGCCGGAATTAGCACTCCGATGGACAAGTCAGTTCTTCTACTCAAGAAAGCTTGTTGACTAAGTTTTTAGAAGTGTTTCTTACATACCTTTACAAATCTGAAGCTCTTGTATTTATATCCATTCTCTAGGCCTCGGGGCCAGAGTCTACTTTTTATTTATTATTCTTTCATTTGTCCTGATATGCCTTCTCAAGTCTATTCGGCCTTAAGAACGTATCGGCATCGGTTGAAGCGAGAATGGAGCCGTTTAGTTCGGCTCCTCGGGTATACCGATTTCGTTCCTCTATTTATTGGCTCCCCACAATTGCCCCCAAGTGTTACATCAATGATTGGGTGAAACGCTTGGTTTCGATTTTCAAATACTACGAACAAAGTTTGGGGTTAGACTTATCACAGACGTTTAATTACTCCCCCTTTAATCGTCGTCTCAACTTCCCGACCCTTCGTACACGCCTATTTATTATGATTTAAAATCTGATGTCCTTTCGAATCCGTGTTCTATGACGCTGGTTGCTGGGTTGCTCTTCGAATCGTTCTTGCAATTCTTCCGTCTGTGATACTCTCTTCATTTTTGTAAGTTTTCCTCTCCCCTACTCTGAAGCTTTTCCTAGTTTGTTTATTCCATCGCATGTTCTTATAGACAGTAGGTTATGGCGAAACATTTGAAAGACCTCCTTTCGTCAGATCGAATTGTTGGCTTTAGACGTCATTTCTCTATTCCTGACGATGTCCACCTGTCGTTTGTGGCGGACGACACTCTTGACATGGAGAGGGAGGACAAAACCACGATTGTCTTTCCCCTTTTGTCAATCGCAGAGGGTGGAGTCCGCTTTCCCCTTCACCCGTTTCTAAAATTTTTTCTCGCCATTGGGATTTGATCCTTCCCAACCCAATGTGAATTTCTTTAGAATTATAATGGGGTCGTGTATTGAAGCCGTTGCCTTGGAATTAATCTTGGCATTCCTACCATTAGCCTTTGTTATGCTTTGGCCAAGTCCTCTGGTAAACGCAGGCGTTACTTCCTCGAGCTAAGGATACGGATCATCAATTAATCACTATGCTTTCGGCTCTGGGAAGCGAGTTGATGATGTCATAGTCGTTGTCGCGACAACCGGGAGTTCGGTGAAGGAGGATCGTGTCGATCCTATTCCTAGGCGTGAGGCGAACAGTGCGAATGCTCTCTTGCTTGTATTGTGTGCTCATATTTGCCATACCCTATTTTCTTGAGTCTTACGGCTTGTCTTGTGCAGGGAACGATTTGAAAAAAGTCCAAGCTTCAACTGACGACGCCGTTCTTTTGGACATTAGGATTGCTCTTAGTTATTTCGGCCGTCGCAATCTTCATAAGCAGGGAAGAGCGGCTCACGTTCTGCTTTGCTACGAGCCTACATATACAACCTTTTCGACTACGGAAAACATACCGATTCCGAAGGGGGAAGATTCTCTCGTCGCTCGTATTTTTTCCGACTTCAAAAACTTGAGACAGGTAGGTTTTGAAGGGTCCGATTCGGAGAATACTGAAGTATCCGATACTGCCAAATCAGATCAGTCCGAGGCCGAATCTGAGGAGGTATTGGATTCTGCCGATCCTCCCTCTACTTCGGGGCACGGGAACCTCTCTGTTGACGACGTTCCTCAACGTACAGACAATCTTCCCATCTTGGGATCCACTAACATGGCTGGGTTAAGCCTGACAAAGCTTGCTAAGAAAACGAATGCGGAGAGGTTAGCTGCACGGCGAAGAGCGGAGGGCCTTTCGACCGAACCGCCCACCAGTGAATCTCAACATTCCCTCCCAGTTACCGAATCAAAATCCTTGGGAATTATTGAGGAGGCGGCAACAAATAAGAATGCCGAATCCGCATTGGTTGGGAAAGCCGTTCAGGATGTTGAGGGAAAGGCGGAGAAACGCGCTAGGGATCGTGGTCGGTTTAGAAGATCACGGCGTGACAAGCGTCCTCGAATGGGGGATCGGTGAGGTTGTGCCCTTTGTGATTCGGCCGATGGTAGAAACATGCGATTCGCCGGATGCCTCGGCGCTTAAAGACCCAGGTCGCGTTAGTGTAAGCGTCTTTGTCGTTGCCATGTGATATGGAGCTTTCGGTTGGAACGGTTTGAATCGACAATGTTAGCGCGTAGTCGGCCCTTTTGTCGTATTCGACTTTTCCTTCACTTCATCCAAACATTGTTCGCGTTACATTTTTGAATTTTTCTTTTGCGGACCGTTGGTAGGATAGCGATGTAGGCCGCGTCAAGTCAGCGATTAGTCATTCTGAAAGCAAGTTGAGGCGGAGGAAAAGGCGAGGATGAATTTTTAAAAGCGAACCAGAAGCTTCTCGGGCGAGAGGCGAGGTAGAAAGCTCGTCATGCGGATAAGTTGAGCGGAGGCGAGAAGAAGGTCAACAATATGGAAAGGCACTTGGCTTGTCCCGAAAAGCGATTACCGACTGGAGTGAGTTACTGAAATGAAGGCGGCGAAGGAGATTGCCGATTCAAAAGGTTTCGAAGCCGGGAAAGAGGTTGGACTCGCTGAGTATGTGGACCAGGTCTCTCGGTTTGAGAATCGGGGCTTCAAACATGGTTGGCACAAGGCCCTTGCTGCAGTTGGAGTTTCACTGAATATGCCAATACCATATGAGCAAGTGGACATCGATCCGTTGGAGACTGATTCCGAGGGTTGATCTTTACGATACACAATTGTTATGATTTCAAGAAAGTACTTTTTCCGTTTGTTTTTGTTATTTCGTATTTGTTTATCGGACATTTTTCATGCGGGTTGATATTATAAAAGTTATGATACAGAAATGGACGTCGATACTTTTTTGTAGTTATAAAATGTTATAAATTCTGCTCAATGTGCTGATGTTTCCATAATTTTATGGTGATATTTCTTCATAGATCTATAATCTGTCCTTGCCTTAGCGGTAGCGGCGTGAAAAAGCGAACGGTTCATACTCGTGGGCTGGAGACATCTTTGAAAAGGTGGCGAGTAAAGGGCCGACTAGATTAATAAATCTGCCCTTGCCTTGGCGGTAGCGTGAAGAGCCGAGCGGTTCATACTAAATTGGCGAGGCATTCTTTGAAAAGGTGGCGAGTAAAAGCGGGGCCGACTAGATTAATCATCTGCCCTTGCCTTGGCGAGTGCGGCGTGAAAGAGCGAGCGGTTCATACTCGTGGGCTGGCGAGGCATTCTTTGAAAAGGTGGCGAGTAAAAGGGCCGACTAGATTCATCTGCCCTTGCCTTGGCGGTGCGTGAAAGCCGAATGGTTCATACTCGTGGGTGGCGAGGCATTCTTTGAAAAAGGTGGCCGAGTAAAGGGCCGACTAGATTAATCATCTGCCCTTGCCTTGGCGAGCGTGGCGTGAAAAGCGGTTCATACTCGTGGTGGCGAGGCATTCTTTAAAAAGGTGGCGAGTAAAAGGGCCGACTAGATTATCATCTGCCCTTACCTTGGCGAGCCGGCGTGAAGAGCGGTTCATACTGCGTGAAGAGCAGTCCATACTCGTGGGCTGGCCGAGGCATTCTTTGAAAAGGTGGCCGAGTAAAAGGGGCCGACTAGATTAATAAATCTGCCCTTGCCTTGGCCAAGGCACGAGCGTGAAGAGCCGAACGGTTCATACTCGTTGGCACGCGGATCATCGTCCGACGTTTGTCGTTCGGTCATACTGACGCTGCCTTGGGGGAGCTGCGTGTATCTCAAAATAAATGGGGTAAGTTCGTACCAAGGGTCCTATTTATTTGGGTACAGGGTTGAGCCAATACTGGGGAAGGACCAAGATTGGCTGAATTCAACCGTCGAAATGTATCGCAGCAACGAGCCCACTGGTAGGGGAAGAAGAGCGTCCAAGGATCGGGAAAAACAGCAGCGCCTTAGTCGTCAAAGCAGGTCCCCTCAAAGGGACGGTTAACGGGGAGGTTCCCCATGCCCGCGACCGGGAATCGAGGTGGACGCGACCATTGCGGTTTTTTCATTGAATTTGAATTTTTTGTTTTTTGAAGAATAAACCGATGAGGCGGATTCCATCATTAAAGATCCGGATGTGGCGTCGAGTTGCTCGTGATTTTTCAGGAAGTCCAACAATCGATGGTTGGTCGTCATGATTTCGAAGTGTTTCAGGACGGCATACATGGGGCTATAAAGGGGTTGTATAACGCTTATGAAATTGGCATGCGTCTGCGTGAGATGAGACGTGACATTGAGAAGAAGGACAAAAGGAATCGCGGTCTGGAAACTCGCGCGAAAAAGGCCGAGAGTGAGCTTCGGGAGCTTAAGAAGGTTCGAATGGTGGCCGTGACGCCGATCAACAAAGTGGGCGAATTCGTCCCAAAAGGCCGGGTTACGAGAAAGGATATGAGGACGGTTTCAAGGCCGGGGTTGATAAAACCAAGACAGACCTTGCTGAGGAAGTTTGTCGATGCGAAAATCGCGGTTTTAAGCATGGCTGGATCAAGGCCCTTCAAACCGTGGAAGTTCTTGGGTCCCTAGGCATAGATTCGGCTTCACCCCTATACCATCGACATTACCTTCCCTATTTCGAATTTGAAATGGAGAAGAGCGACGATGAGGAGGCCGATTAACTAAAGTGTAATGCAACAACAGGCTTCACTATGAATAAATAGGCTTTCATTTTCAATGTCCATCTTTGATCATAAAATATTTTGATTGTAAAATATTTCTAGTTCAAACGTGTCAATTCATTTTATTGGAATATTTAGATTTTGATTAGAATATTTTGCACTGCATGGTATAAACGTTCATAAATGCATTAGTCGGCCCTAAGGCGTCATACACCAAAGGGGCTCCGTATCCGGAGACTTGTTTTGGCCAATCTTGACATCCACGAAGGGCGCTCCGAATCCGGAGACTTATTCGGCCCTAAGGCGTCATGCCCCAAACGGCGCTCCGAATCTGGAGAGTTGTTTGGGCCAATCGTGACATCCACAAAGGGCGCTCCGAATCCAAAGACTTATTCGGCCCTAAGGTGTGCACCAAAGGGGGCTCCGAATCCGGAGACTTGTTTTAGCCAATCGTGACATCCACAAAGGGCGCTCCGAATCCGGAGACTTATTCGGCCCTAAGGCGTCATGCCCCAAACGGCACTCCGAATCCGGAGAGTTGTTTGGGCCAATCGTGACATCCACGAAGGGTGCTCCGAATCCGGAGACTTATTCGGCCCTAAGGTGTGCACCAAAGGGGGCTCCGAATCCGGAGACTTGTTTTGGCCAATCGTGACATCCACGAAGGGCGCTCCGAATACGGAGACTTATTCGGCCCTAAGGTGTTGTGCACCAAAGGGGTCTCCGAATCCGGAGACTTGTTTTGGCCAATCGTGACATCCACGAAGGGCGCTTCGAATCCGGAGACTTGTTTTGGCCAATCGTGACATCCACGAAGGGCGCTCCGAATCCGGAGACTTATTCGGCCAATCGTGACATCCACGAAGGGCGCACCGAATCCGGAGACTTGTTTTGGCCAATCATGACATCCACGAAGGCGCTCGAATCCGGAGACTTATTATTGTCGTGACATCCACGAAAGGCGCGCTCGAATCCGGAGACTTATTGACCCTAAGGTGTCGTGCACCAAAGGGGCTCGAATCCGGAGACTTGTTTTGTGTCGTGGCATCCACGAAGGCGCTCGAATCGGAGACTTGTTTGGCCCTAGATGTTGAGCTCAAACATGTAAAACACGAAACCTTGCATTACAACGACATGTGTACAAGTATCAAGCCCAGTCGAGTCATTGATAAAATTACGTAGATGTGTTGAATTCCACGGTAGTGGCGAACTTCTTCTGACATGTCCGAGAGCCGATATGCCCTGCGCTGCGGAATCTATCTGATCGGGGGCCGTCATTCGGACCAAGCTTTCCATCGGCCCGGCCTCGTTACCGGTAGTACCTTCTTTAGGACCCGATTCTCTGGATTGTAGCGGTATGGCCGAACTTCGATTGTATGACTTAGCGGTACTGGCGATAGCGTGCCATGGATGCTAAGGCGCGGTCTCTTCGTTCTTCAATCAGAACCAAGTCCAGGGCGAGCATCATGTCATTTCGGCCTGTGTCAAAGGCTTGCGATCTCAAAGTTGGTAAGCCGATCTCTAGGGGTAAGATTTCCTGGGTTCCGAAGCATAAGGCAAACGGCGTTTCTCCGGTAAATCGTCTTGGCATTGTACGATGGGCCCACAGTACACTCGGCAACTCTTCAACCCATCTGCCTTTGGCATTTTCCAGCCTCTTTTTGATGCCGTCCAAGATGGATTTGTTTGAAGCTTCACTTGACCGTTACTTTGGGGGTAGGCTGGCGTAGAGAAGTAAAGCTCAATACCATATTTGCTGCACAATTCTCGGTATACGCCACAATCGAACTGGGTACCATTATCCGAGATCAATGCTCTTGGAATGCCGAATCGTGTAATGATGTTCCTCCACACAAAGCGCTTAATGTCGGAATCTCGTATATGGGTTAGAGCCTCCGCTTCGATCCACTTTATGAAGTAATCTGTTGCTACGATTAGAAATCGCTTGTTCCCTGGGGCCCTCGGCAATGGTCCTACGATATCAAGTCCCATCGAGCAAGCGGCGGGGCTTGTGATAGAATTCAAAAGCTTCTGGTGATGGGTTAGTGGGGAGAACTTTTGGCATTGTTCGCATTTCTTGACATAATTTTCTGCGTCGGCTCTCATCATCGGCCAATAATATCCCTGTGTTATCGCCGATGGGCGAGGCGTCCCCGAATGGGCACCACATTTGCCCTCGTGTATCTCGATGAGCGACTCATCTACTCTGTCGGGTACACGCATTCCAAGTATGGACCAGAGGGACTTTTGTAAAGCCCTCCTTGTGGATCTAAGTAGTACCTGCAGGCCTTGTTTTAGCGGTTGTGTGCTTCTTTTTTGTTCTCTAGGAGTTGCTCAGAAGAAAGCAATGCAGCAATAGGGTCCTTCCAACTTGGAGCGGATTCTATAACGTTGATGTGGCTTTCCTCCGGAACGATACTTGGTTCGGGGCGAAACCTACCGATGGTACGCTTGAGCTCGGAGTTGATGGCGGAGGCTAAGCAAGCGAGGCATCCGCGTGTGTATTTTGATCGCGTGTTATTTGCTTTAGATCATGATGGTCGAATTTCGTCAGTAAGGGGTTAGCCGTTTTCATATCGGCCGCCATACGCTCATCTCTTGCGGCGTACTCCCCCTGCAGCTCGTTGATTACCAATTTTGAGTCACAAAACACCAACAATGCCTTGAATGTGCGTTCATGATCCGGCTAAAGGGGCTTCATATTCGGCTTCGTTATTTGACGCTTCGAAGCCGAGTTTGACGGCCTGCTCAATTACTGCGCCATCTGGAGACATAATTACGACGCCGGCGCCGCTGCCCCGTTGGTTAGACGATCCATCACAGTATAATTGCCAAATGTCCCCAACATAAATTCTCCAATCTGGCTTTGACCGAACTTCGGCCTTTGGCTGGACGTCATCAGGCTTAAGGTCGACAAGCCCTCCTGTGAATTCGGCAACAAAGTCAGCAAGCACACACCTTTGATTGTAGTTTTGGGTAAAAGCAGATGTCGTATTGGCGAGAGCCCACTTGAAACCGCATACGATGCTTCGCATTCCGTAGTAATCTTGATCGAAGGGATAGTTTGTTAGCACCCTAATCTTTGTCCTTGGAAGTAATGCATCGATTTTCTTCTTTGCCATGACCAAGGCTAGGGAGTTTTTCCATGATAGGTAGCGTGTTTGGCGTCCACCATTGCCTTGCTCACATAATACATCGCTTGTTCTTGCCCTTCCTCCTCTTTTTAATATCTGGCCTGTGCCTGTCGAAGCGCGGATATAGAATAAGGGGTCACCGTGGCGGGTGTTGTTAGAAGAAGTCTTGTCCGGGAGGTAGGTCTTGAGCAGATTAAAAAGGCGCCGCATTCGGCGGACCATTAAGCTACGCCTGATGTAGTGTCTGAAAGAATTGTCTGCCGATCTGTAGATCGGTGATGAACTGTTGAGTCAGACCATTCCCATCAACTTTTGGACTTCTTTCATCGAGCAGAACTCGGTTCCAAAATTCTTTGTGACTTGCCTCGGGTTGGCCGATTCCTCGGTGGTTGACGATATAACCCAGAATTTGCGGGCCGATCCGAATCGCATTTAGAAGCATTTAGCTTCATTCTGTATTTGCATAGCGTGTTGAATGTCTTTTCCAGATCGGCTATATGGTTTTGTTCTTCTTTGGATTTGACCACCATGTCGTCGATGTATACTTCCATAGTGTGTCCATTGAAATTCTTTGAACATCGTGGTGACCGATCTTTAGTAAGTTATACGCATTCTTGATCCAAAAGGCATAACCATGTGATGGGTTCCTCTTGGAGTGAGGAATGCGTTTTGTCTGATCATCCGGATTCATGGCGTCGATGGTAGCCCTGTAGGCATCGAGGAAACTCATGCTTGTGCGTGGCGTCTTGTCGCATCGACGAGTTGGTCAATTCTCGGTAAGGAAGCAATCTTTGGGGCAAGCTTTGTTGTTCAGATCCGTGAAATCGGCCTTTTTCGCCAAGTTCCATTTTCTTTTTCACCACCATTGTGTTGGAGAGCCACGTGGGGTAGGTGACTTCTCTAATTGCCGGCGTCGAGCAATTTGTCAACTTCTTCTACAACAGCGGTGTGTTACGTGGAGGATCGCCGGCCTTCTGAATGATCGGCTTGCAGGGGTCAACATTTAGATGGTCTTTGTGAGGTAGCGGGTCTATTCCGGCATCTCGTATGGAGTCCACGCAAAGGCGTCGAGGTTGCGAGTAAGAAAGTGATCATTCTTTGTCTGTCGACTGGCTCGTAGAGGCGATCATAAAAAAATTTCGAGCTTCCATCAATGTCAACCGGTCTAAACCTTCCATGGCCTTTTCGTTTGGTTGGCCTTGGCGTCATCCGGGATCTCATTGGGCACTTCAATGGAGTTTACTTGCGGTTCCTTGGCGTCTTGGCGGCGAAGGTAACATGCTTGTTGTTGTTGAGAGCCACGGATCTGCTCAACGCCGTGTTCCGTTGGGAAACGTAGCAGCTGGTGGTAGGTGCTTGGGACGGCCTGCAGGGTATGCAACCATGATCGTCCCATGATGAGATTGTACGGCGACGGTAGCCTGACGACCAAGAATTCTACATCCACCGTTCCGGAGCCAGCTCGAACGGGTAGACTGATTTTTCCCAATGGGTACTCCGGGTTGGCGTTGAAGCCGAATAGTGGATAAGGAGCTGGAGTCAGATCCAAATCATTGAACCCGAGTTTGATGAAGGTTTTATAGTACATAACCTCTGAAGTGCTTCCCTGGTCGATAAGGACGCGTTCGAACCAGAGGATCTACATGAGGGAGTGTTACGCCGCTCAAATCAGAGTCGTCGAAGGTGATGCTTGGCGCTTCTCGGAGCCGGGGTCGCTTTGTTGGTGTGAGCTAATCTTTGGGGGCTTGAAGTGATGGATTGCATGTCTGATCGGGGCTATCGGTTGTATATCATATGTACGGTGTCAAGCGGGACGCCTCTTGGGCGACGTGCGTCCTTTGTCACCTCCTCAAGGTAATCGGTTAAGGCGTGGCGACCGTCGGCATTGTGCTGTTGGCCTCGAGGTCGTTGAGGACCTGCCCTTGGGAATCGCTCAGGAACCTTGAGCCCTGCCCGTTTGGACTTTGCTTTTTCTAAGGCCAGATCACGGCGAAGGCGTTCGTTCTCAGCGATGATGTTGTCCAAACTCTGTTGGGTCTGTCTGGCTTGTTCTATGGTCGCTCGCATCGTCTCCTTCGTTGAAGTTGTCGGTGAGTTAGAGTTAGAGTTCGAGGCGCGTCGCTGCGCGACGGTTTCCTTTCCGAGCGTATTTGCCGGAGTGAAGTCGTCTCTCTGTGCGGTCTCGTCGGTGGCTATCGGAGGATCTTCAGACACATCTTTCATGGATATATTTGAGTATTCCCACAGACGGCGCCAATTGTGGGGAAGTGGTTTGGAAATACTCTTCAGATCCTGGAAGACGCCAATGATCCTCAGCTAGTCACCTGCAAAGATGCAAATACTCCGGTCGGGGGTGCCGGAATTAGCACTCCGACGGACAAGTCAGTTCTTCTACTCAAGAAAGCTTGTTGACTAAGTTTTTAGAAGTGATTCTTACATACCTTTACAAATCTGAAGCTCTTGTATTTATATCCATTCTCTGGGCCTCGGGGCCAGAGTCTACTTTTTATTTATTATTCTTTCATTTGTCCTGATATGCCTTCTCAAGTCTATTCGGCCTTAAGAACGTATTCGGCGTCCCAGTTGAGCAGAATGGAGCCGTTCAGTTCCCGGCTCCTCGGGTATACCAGATTTCGTTCCTCTATTTATTCGGCTCCCACATGTACTTAACAACAAACAGAATTTAAAAGAAATAAAGGAAAGGAGAGAATTTGTTTGATTACAAAAATCAAACTCGAAATAAAAATAAATAAATAAAAACAGATTTTATTTTGTTACAAAAACAAAATTAAAATATGATTTAAAAATAATAAAACACCAAAAATAAATTAAATAACTTACTTGATTAATTTTTTCAAATTATAATCTGATCAAGTCCAGTGTTTGACACTGTGTCCTTAAGACAGATTCGTCCTCTTCTCGATGCTTTCAGAATGTGGACGTCTATCTCCCATGATGAAACGATCTATCAACGAATAAAAGCAGCATTACAATTTATTCGTTCGTCGAACACACTAAGTGTTTATACTCTATCTCACAAAAATAAAAATGCAGCAAAATGAATAATAGGATTTGCAAAGGTGAAATACGAAATTTCTAAATGTAATACATCAAATGAGGGTTGTCCTATTTATAGATGTAAAGGTAGTTGTAGGTTTTGAATTGAACAGGTATAAAACCTGTTGGTTTTTAATTCAAACAGATTTGAATATATTGAGTTCATAATTTAAACAGATAAAAAACGGGAAGGGCCCTGTTTGGATGTACAGTAAAACCAGACCAGTTTATTTCCGGGAAGGGCTCTGTTTTGATGTACAGTAAAACCAGACTAGTTTATTTCCGGTTTAATTTAAATTCTGGATTTTATTTTACCAAAAAATAAAATTAAATTCAAATGTTTTTGGCCCAAAAAGATTAGTATTTAGTATTGGGCGAACAAGCCCAACCACACACCGCCCAAGCCCAAGCCCAAGCCCATTAGCCGGGACGGACGTGGCGTGCGTGTAGATTTTGGGTCCAATGGGTCTAGCCCATTTGCCCATAACCTCTCCCTCTAAAATAGTTGGGTATCCCTTGGGGCACACCCCAAGTACCAAACCCATGTCTTATAAACCCATTCAAAACTTCCCACCAAATCAATGTAGGACAAGCCTTATTCAATACCTTTAAGGATTTTACACCAAAACTCCATTTCCATGGAGCATACTTTGGCTTCAATTTCCTATTCACTCGGTAATGGTTTTGAGCAACCAAATATACCACGTGAATCACAACGCGGCATAAAACGCATTACCACTTTGACCCGCGAAAATCGACGCACATGGCCCACCTAAAAAATAGACCAAACTTAGGAAAAAATTCTGATTTTACCTAGAATTTTATAACCATTTCCAACATGCGATTCATGTTGTATTATCATTTTGAGACTCTAAAATCTTCTCATATAAATTGTTTGAATAGTTCAATAAAAAGATGAGTTTTATCCCAGTAAACTGCAAAATAGAACAACAATGATGCCGACCGATCGGTGGTTTCTGGCCGAAGACACTCTGATGATGAAGTTAGAACTCTTGTTATAAAATAGAAAAGAGAAGTAGATAACTTGCAGTGGGTAGGGATTAAGGCATACCTCTCTTTCAAGAAGTGGTCGTCTTTTTATAGAGATAGTGATCCTGCCCTAGTTGTGCTATCTAATGGACTTCTTTACTTGGGCTTGACCTAACCTATTGTTTAGTCTTATTTAGATTGGGCTCAAATGAGTAAATTTTGAGCTTCCACAATCACATACTATCGATAATAAACGAAGGGAAAAGAGAAGAGTAGTTACTAGGGTGTGCGTCATGTGCTTTGGATGGTTTAAGAGTAAAATTATAAATTAAATAGCAGATTAGCAGATTGTCGAATTGTCAGAATGACAAATTGCGGTTTGAGTGGTTTTGAGAGGATTGACAGATTGAAGAATATTCTAATAAATAATCAAATTTTTACATAACATATAACACTAACTTGTAGAATATTTTTCATATGTATTACACAAACTAATTTTACATAATTTTTTTCATATATATAACTACTAATTTGTAATAAATTTTACATGTTAAATTTCTCTCATATTCATTTTTACTTTGATATTTCGTTATAAATTAAAAAATACATATGTATTAATTATAACGGAGCGGAGTAATTTCGAAAGCGAATTATAAATTTTAAAGTTTAAAACTGTTGTTGGCAGATAAAGTGGTACGGATTAATACAGATCGGCACAGTTTTAACCGATTGAGCAATATTTTACACAATCCTAAATGTTACCTACTATATATTTAATATTTTTATTATGTCAAATAAGAGGTGACATCAAATAATATCTAAATATAATACTTACGTACAATCACTAATACAGTCACATTGCTTTACTTATATGCTAACAACTAAAAAGACGTTAAAACTATAGTCAACATGGAGCATGCCTTCCAAGTGAGAGCTTAGGGATTGTTTGGAGTTTGTTTATTTAGTGTACCTTTTGATTTTTTTATGAAAAAATGTATAAAAAAAATTGAGATAATATGACCTAAATAAATGCACTTATTTAGATCACTCTCAAATAACTCCTAATTTACATATTTACATACCTTATAAATTATTTGAATATTCTAAGTTTTGTCTTTACATGATGTAATAATAACTAAAATTTCTAAAGAATTCTATTTGCACTTAAAAAATAATTAAGTACACTTAATTTCTTAATACATTCTATTCAATTATTTAGGATTATAATTTACTCTTAATATACCTTAATTTTTTTTTTCAAATTATCCTTTAAAATACACTCAAATAATAAATAAATCAAAAATTCTAGGTCTGTTTGGTAACGTTTACGTTTTCAGTTTATATTTACAAAAATTTTATAAACTGGTTTTTGTTTATTTTTTGTTTATTTTTAGAAAAACATAAACTACAAAACGCGTTTGGTAATTGACAAAATATTTTTAAAAATTTTAAAATATAAAAAAGAGTGAGAAATGACAAGTGGTGGCAAGTGGCGGGTGAAGAGTGGTGGTGGTGGTGGGTGGTGGGTGGGTGTGTGACAGTGGCGGGTGGTGGGTGGTAGCGAATGGGTGGTGGTGGTGGCGGATGGCAGGTGGTGGTGGGTGGTGGCGGGTGGGTGGTGGTGGTGGATGAGTGGGTAACGGTGGCGAGTGGTGGGTGGTAGCGAGTGGGTGGTGGTGGTAGTGGTGGTGGTAATGGCAGGTGGTGGGTGGTGGTTGCAGGTGGGTGGCGGATGGCGGGTGGTGGTGGTGGCGGGTAGGTAGCAGGTAGTGATGGTGGGTGGATGGGTGGGTGTGGTGTGGTGATAGTGGGTGGTGGTGGTGGTGGTGGTGGTGGCAGCAGTGGCGGCGGAGTGAATTGGTGGTGGCGGTGAGTAGCGGATGGCGGGGTAGTGGGTGGTGGTGGTGGTGGTGGGTGGGTAGGTGGTGGCGGTGGCGGTGGTGGGTGGTGAGTGGGTGGTGGTGGTGGGTGGCGGTGGTGGTGGTGTGGTGGTGGCGGGTGGTGGATGATGGTGCGGTGGGTGGTGGTGGTGGTGGTGGCGAGGGTAGGTGGTGGTGGTGGTTGTGGTGGCGAGGTGGGTGGTGGTGGCGAGTGGGTGGCTGGTAGGTGGTAGTGGCAGGTGGTGGGTGGTGGTGACAGGTGGGTAATGAGTGGTGGTAGTAAGTGGTAGTGGGGGTAGGTGGTGGTGACGGAAGACGGTAGTGGAAAATGGTAACGGGTGGTGGCTAGTGTTGGGTGGTAAAAAAAAAAAAAAAACTCAAAACTCAAAACGGAAACATATTTTTTGAGTTTATATTTTTTGGCCAAATTTATAAACTGAGACCACTGATTTATAAATTAAAAATTTACCAAACAAGTTTTTATTTGAGTTTTTAAAATTTTTGCAAATATAAATAGAAAACTGAAAACGTAAGTGTTACCAAATGGCACCTAAACCTCTTTCACATTCACATGAGTTAACTTGTTTGTCTTGATTCACTAGTGGTTTCAACTCTTGTTGCCGGTTTCATTTCAATTCCTTCTTGCGACGACGGAACATCATGGTGGAGCCACTGTAAGGCTAGGGGGTCACATGCCCTCCTCAGTTTTGAATTTTTTTTTTTTATTTTTTTATTTTTTTGCATTGTTCACACACAATAGATAGTTTATTTAGTACTTTTAGAGCGCCATGTAGTGTTATTTATGTGGTGGTCTAAATCAATAATATAGTATCAAATTTTATGAATGGAATATAATAACGTATTATTGTTAGGTAATTAGAAGATAATAGGTGAATCATTTAGTGTGAGTTGCGATTTCTTATATCCAAAGTACCACGTTATCAATATTACATAATATTCTAGGATTATCTAATAATTTCTATTCAAAACACATTTTTATAATCAATACAATCTCTCTATTTTTTTTTTTTTCTATCAAATAAAAATTATAGAAATTTTATAATGATTTATGCTATAAATGATTTGCTTCTATTTTCTAAAATTAAGAATTTTAAGTTGTAATTCTTTGTGCTAAAATTGCATACTTACATTACTATTGTGTCCGAGTTATTTCACATTATTATAGAATTTTGATTAGTTGCTATTAATAATAAATAATTAACTCTTTGTGCTTAAATTTAGCTTATAAAATTATTATTATTTTTTTATTATTGATCACCAAAAAAATTAAAATTATAAAGTGCCCCATCTGCCTTAATTTTTGGGCTCCGCCACTAATTCATGGGCATCCATTCTATATATTTAAAATTGACTATATTTTGTTGAAAATTTGGGAAGACATTTTAAAAAGGAAAAAAAAAATTATGAAATTATGTGAAATATAGATATATTTTATTCATATTTTGTCTACCTTTTTCTTTTCTCTTTCTAAATTTCTTCCTAAATTCCTCAACCAAATAAAATTAACCGTTCAAAAAATAAAATTATATGTAGCCACACCAAATCTATTAAGTTCTTTGATACTTGCAAAACAATAAAAAAAATTTCCAAATATAATTGACCGTCAAAATTTCCTCTAGAGAATCATGCGTGTGTGAGAGGGAGAATAGATAGAGGAATAACGGATTTGATAAGCAAGAGAACTTGATCAAATAACAGGGTCTCTTCTCTCTCTCTCTCTCTCTGTCCGTTATCTAGGAAAATCAAGCAATTTTGGTAAAGGATTTGAATAAAATCGTTAGGTCGTCAATTGATTATATATAATTTCTATATACATTAAAAATACAATAATATACATATATATATATATATTTAATGTTTTGTATTGTTTTTAAAGTAGAAATAGGTCGAAGATTGTGACCTTGAAAATTTTTGGTGGGGTGAATTGGAGTTTTAGGCTAAGTTTGGCATAACCTAAATAATACAAAAAGTCAAAAAGTCACAATCCTATTTAAGTCACATCATCTTATTTAAATCACATCACCTCTCTAACACATCACATCAAACCCAACCCAAACCCAACCCAATCCATATAAGCCAATAAGTCAAAAAGTGCACTTTTTTAGAACATCACAAACCAACCCTTAGAGAAAATAAGAAGATAAAAAGAAAATAATTGAAACTTAAGAGAAAATAAAAAAAGTTGAATATAAAAAATACGTATGAAAAATTTGAGTGTACCATGAAAAAAAACTATTTTATTTTAAGATTTAATTTGTATTATCCTTATTAATAAATTGAAATTAGAATATAATAGAAATTAAGATTTTAAATTTTAATTAAACATACTGAATTATTATTGGGAAAATTACTATGTAGTCCTATGTAGGGGATCTATTTCTCTTCTAATCCTAATATATTTTTAATAGACTAATAAGTCCACAGTTTTTTAAGTTTTGTACTCGGAGGTCCATTTTTTATTTTCTTGTTTTTTAAATGACTGTATTACCCTTTGTTTTGAGATATATATATACATAAAAAATCAAATATTTGCCTCTGCGATCTTGATTTCTCTCCGTTATGGCGATCTCTTTGTGCTGTAGGTCGATCTCGTTGTGCTGTAAGGTGGATCTGGTTGTGCGATTTGAATCTCTGTGTATAGGTGATCTCTGCATGCGCGGGCTCTCTCTCTCTCTCTCTCTCTCTCTCTCTCTCTCTATCTGTATCTGTTAATATATATATATATATATATATAAGCAAATTTGCATGATATCTGATTTGTGTTTAACAATGTTGTTATGCTTCTTTGTTTTATGATAAACTTTGTTTGTTTGATACTTATTTTGTCATTTTTGTATGTGATATAGTGTAATGATTTTGATTTTGTTGATTTTGTTTGTTATATAGTGCAATGTGTTTTGAAGTTATAGTTTGGAATTGTGAATTTTGATGTTTTGATACTGATATGCTGTAACTATATAATTTTGCAGTTTGGAATCCGTGAACAATTATTTGTTGGTTTGTGATTTTGAAGTATGGAGGGGTGTTTCATGTTAATGTGCAGATATAGTAATTCTTGTGCTGTTATTAAGATTATTGAATGATGTAGTTATCATGAAGTTATTGAAAAAATATTTGTGAAGTTTAAGAAGTTGTGTGTTGGTAACTTTTGTTTGTTTTTCTCTATTCCTGGATATTCTAATTTTATTGTTCAATGTGATAATGATTTGGGGAATATGATGTCAATGGTAGGTTGTAGTGGTTCTGATGTTTGTTGATGTTGTTGTAGGTGATAAGAGAATTGTGGAGGTTGATGATAATTCTTCTAGGATTGATTCTGTAATTTGTGAGAGTTCTTTGGTTAACCATTGTGATGATTTTGGTGGTTTGTTGCCTAGTTTTTATCCAGAACCAGAGAGAGTTTTGTTGTCTGCTAGTTGGAAGAGGATTATACACAGTGTTGGTCAAGAATTTGAAGGTGGAGTGTCGGTGTTCCACATTGTATTGGCTAAGTATGTAGTTGAGTGTGGTTTTGCAGTGAAGTATTGAAGAACGATGCAACAAGAGTAACTGCTGAATACATGATGAAGTCGTCTACGAGTTGTAAATGGTTTGTACATGGAAGGATGTTGATGAATTCCGGTATTTTTTTTATTATGAAGTTGGATAATGTGCATACTTGTGGGGTTGTTGCTCGTAAATCTTGTAGCAAAATGGTTGGTTCTATACTTGTGTCTGATATTGTGCATAATGATGTTAATGATAATTCGTTGATTTGTCCTATTGAAGTTAAAAAAAAGTTAAAAAGCAATACGGTATAGATGTTTTTTATCGGGTTGCATGGTTAGAAGTTGATAAGGCAAGAGGTGGGTTATTTGGTGATTTTGCAACTTCTTTTGACCAATTTCGATGGTACCTTGAGACGGGTATGAGGACGAATCCTGGAAGTGTGTTTGAATTAGATGTGGATAAAAGTAATGGGTGTTTTCGAAGGTTTGTGGCATTTTATGAATGTTTGTATAGCTTTCAATTTTGTCGTCCGTTGTTGTTTGTTAATGGTACATTCTTGAAGGGGCGTTACAAGAGGCATTTGCTTGCAACAACATCAAAGGATGGTAATCAAGGTATGTATTTATTTACAGTTAGTATAATTTTGGTTTGTCAGTGTGTTACTGTATTGTGAGTCTACTAATTTTTGCAGTTTCATGTTATTATGTTTCCAGCCTGTTTCCTTTGGCTTTTGCGATTGTTGACGCTGAAAATCAAGATAATTGGATGTGGTTCTTAAGTCAGTTGTTAAAGGCTGTTGGTTCAGGCCAGAGATTGACCTTTGTGTCTGACCGTCAACATGGATTGCTAGACACTCTTTTAGTAGTTTTTCCCAATGCACATTATGCATATTGTTTGAACCATTTGAAAAGAATTTTGATTGACAAATTAGTGGGATTTCGTACTAACTATAAGCTGACTTTGATGAAAATATTAGTTAAATGTGCATATGCACCAATTGTTGCTTCTTTCCAACATTATATGGAGAAATTGAGGCGTATTGCTGGGAATAGTAGAGTTGATAGTATGTTGGATGGTTTGCAAAATAATAAGTGGGCCAATGCATTTTTTAGAGGGAAATGATATGGTGAGATATCATCTAATGCTACCGAGTCTTACAATAATTGGATTGGTTGGGCCCATGAGTTGTCTATTACTTGTATGGTTGATATGATTAGGGTTCAAATCATGACTCAATTGTCTAATAAAAGAGCTGAATCTAAAATATGGACTGCAAAATTATGTCCAGTTATGGAAAAGAAGTTGGTGGACTCTTTGCAGCTAGCTAAGTCTTAGGATGTGATTGTTGTTAGTGATATTATGCTTGAGGTTCATTCTTATATTTCTTTTTGTGTTGATATTGGTAGACAGACTTGTTCTTACCATGAATAGCAATTGAATGGTTTTCCTTGTTGTCACGTTGTGCATGCTTTGCGTAGTAGTGGTAGAGATGTATATGATTTCATTAATCATTTTTTTCATGTGGATTGTTTTAGAGAGTCATACAAGGAATCTATTTATCCAGTGCCTTCAAGTGAGAGATTTGACTTTGATGGTATCGGTAGTTCGATTATCAAACCTCCTATATCGAAGAAATAGCCCGGGCAGAACAAGAAGAAGAGGATACCTTCTAGAGGTGAGAATGTGAAACAAATCAAGTGTGGGAGGTGCTTGAAATATGGGAATCACAATAAGAAGACGTGCAAGGTTGCTATTTGAGGCCATAGTCTATTCTTTTGGATTTGTATTTGAATTTGAGGAATTATGATAATAAAAAATGTGATACTTGGTATTATTGAAATAATGAATAAAGATGGTTGTATTCTTTTTTGTTGAGTTATGAAATTGGACGCATAATTGTGTAGCATAATTTTTTGTTTGAGTAATTAAACTGCATAATTTTGCAGTTTTAAGAATTATGAAAAATAACCTGATGAAACTGCATAATTTTGTAGTTTTAAGAATTATTAGAAACAACCTGATGAAACTGTATATTTTTGCAGTTTGAAGAATTATTAGAAACAACTTTTACTGTATGAAAATATATGCAACCACAAATGTGACAACAATAATAAGTAGAAGAACATGAACAAGTATAATAAGCACAAGAAGAACAACAACAATAATAATAACAAGAAAAAGAGCAACAACAACATCAATGACACAATCATTTTCACCATAATAACCACAAGAAATCAATTCCCAAAAGCATAAAAAGTACTTGTCACATGTTAAAAAAAAAAACAAGTACAAAAATATGTTCACTTGAGTATTTGTATTGTCAAAAAGTTTGTTCATTATTTCTATAGTTTGGTATGTTTTGTCAACATTTGGTAGTACTCAAGTTTCCAAGATCGGTTCTTATCATTGACGAATTGACTGATGATTTCTGCTCGAAATTTGACCCACTTAGTTGATCGAAGTGATTTCTACACAGGTTGCCAGTTGATATATTTGTTGATAACATTGCAGACGGCGATTACACAATTATTCCTGTAAAGTTTTAGATAAAGTTAGTTAGTTAAGTAAAACTGCAAAATTTAGCATATTGGAACATTAGTTTATTGAGTTTGTATCTTATGAGTGTGGGGTTTGTTGTGGGCATTCCTCAATTGATGCAATTACTGTCTCGCACTCTTGAGATGATAAGATGTTTCCTTGATTGCTGAATAATGCTTTATTTCATCTCAGTTGATGTTGTTGCTACAAAGTCGTTAGTGGGTGTTTTTGTTAGTTATAGTGATGTGCTAAGATGTTTTGAAAGGAATGAAACTAAGTAGGAAATTTTATTTAACTTACAATTTTCTTTGCAATTTCAAAGTGCTTGTTGTGGCAATCTTTTGCTGGCCTCAAAGAGTCATAGTGCCTCCACATCCCATTAGCATTGTCAAAGACCACAATTGTCCAATGGTTGTCGTAGTTGATTGGGAAATCAATATATCTGTTTTTTTATTGCTTATGGAAAATGGTTGTCCATCATTTTTTCTCTCAGTGTTTGATCTTGGTTTTGTAGTGGAGTCTGTAATTTATATATGTTTGAAATATGTTATAAAACTATGCAGTAAGACACGTTAAGAAAGTAGAAAATTTTGCAGTATGAATAATATTGAAAGGTATATTATGTTTTGCTTACATTGATGAGTATTGAGAAAACGTAAAATCTTCTCGCATATGGATTTCTTGCAAAGGCTAGATCATGTTTCTCAAATTCTTTAATTGATGATTGGAGTGTCAATTTCATTTCTGAAAAGGCATCAATGACCTGAAACATGTTATATATGAGAATATGTTAGGTTTGTGGAATAGGTCATTGAATATGAACAGAAACTGTAAAATTGTACAGTTGGAAACCTACATTACCATATAAAGCTTCCCTGTTGGTCAATCTGCATATATCTGAAAAGTATATGCAACTTTCATCTTCACTGCCAGACCAGACACAAGCATTTGATTGTGTGTTGTTGATGAGTTGAATTTGGTCTTGGCCTTTTTTAGATAGGCTATGCCAAACCTTGTTTGTTTTGCGGCATGAAATGACAAGTGGCTTGTTGTGGATTGATTCTTCCTTAAAATCATCATCACTTTCCAATACTTGAACTTGTGTCTTTTCTTGATTGGCATCCTCTTTTGGCTTGGTTTTAGTAACACCTTCTTTCTCTTGGCCAATATCTTTTTTCATATTTTCTTTCTGCTGCTGTTTTGCTTCATGAGCACCCTCTTTTTGCTCAAGTTCAGTAGTAGGTTCTTTCTCTGTTTCAATTTCTTCTTTTTTCTTTTCATTCTTCTTCTCTTTTTTTTCATCGGTACCCTCTATTGGTTTGGGTACATCAGCAGCAGTTTCTGTCTTGTTCCTTGTATCTTCTTTGGCTTTTGTCATTGGTTGATATTCAAAATATGGCTTATGTGCTTGTTTTCTTAACTTTTGTTTGATTCTCTTGACCATTGATCTTTATTGGGGACTTCCAGTTTTTTTTAGTGGACATTTCCTTTAATTGGTTTTCTTTTCTATGCAATTCAGCCATGAATTTTTATTCTATTTCTTGCATTTGTGCTCTCATGGCTGCTATAAGTTTGTCCTTGTTGTTCTCTTTGGTTGATATTTCTGCTTGGTCATCACCTATAAAAATGTTGGATTGTGTTTTGGTCAGTTTAATTAAATTTTGCAGTTTGTTTCAATATTAGACAATGTATGAAATGTGTCAAATTTCTCTTGGAGTTCTTCTTGTTGTTCTGTCCTTTTTTCTTCTTGTTGTTTTGCGTGTTCTGTTTTTTCATGTTGTTGTTGTTGGTCTGTCAATTCTTGTTCATTGACTTCTTGTTGTTGGTTTGTTTGTTCTTCTTCTTGTTCTTATTGTTGGTCTTTTTTTTTATCAGTGTCTTCTTATTGATCACCTTCTTATTCTTTTTCTTCTTCTTCAGTCACTTGTTTTTTTTCATCATCACTCTCTTCTTCTTGTTCATCACTTTTTGGTTCTTCTTGTAGTTCTTGCTTTCTTTTCTTTCTTTGTTGTTGTTCTTCTTGTTGTGATTCTGATTCTGATTGGTGTTCTTCTTCAAGAAAGTCATCTTCATCACTGTCTAGAAGTCTTTTTTTTTTTTTTGCTTTTGTTTGTTTTTTTCGCTTATTGTCCTTTTTGTGGTCATGTTTCTTTGCTGAAAAATCTGTTGATGTGCTTTGATTGATATGTAATAACTGGATTTCTTGTTCAGTTGGGGTTAAAGCACTTTGGTCAACCTGCATTGGAACAATGTGGCATATATCAGTAATACTGTAAAATTGGTCAGTTTCATAACATGAGTTGTATTGTGAGTAATATGAGTTAAGCGTTGAAAATATGTTATTTGAAACTGAAAACTTTTACAGTTTCATAACATGATTTTTACTATAATGACTATGAATGGATTGTTGAATAGATTTGTGCGTTGAAACTGTAAACTTTTGCAGTTTCATAATATGAGTGATGTTAAATAGGTATGTGCTTTGAAACTACAAACTTTTACAGTTTTATAATATGATTTGTGCTGTAAGTAATGTGAGTTAAGTGTTAAAAATATGTTGTTTGAAATTGAAAACTTTTACAGTTTCATAACATGATTTTTACTATAATGACTGTAAAAGGAGTATTGAATAAATTTGTGCTATGAGAGTATAGAAGAGTTTGAATACCTTTTCAAAGTTAGCAAAGCTGATGTGTTTCTACTTGGAGTACATTTTGCCAAGGTTCCACTTCATAAACCTTGAGAAGCCTTCTTTGTTGGATGGTTGAAGGAGTTTACTGTGCTCACAGTACCAGTACTATGAAAAAAATTGAAATATGTTAGATAGTTCGAAATAGTTGGATATTTGATATTTTTGTGTGAAGTAGTTGAGTAGTGTGTTTACCAAGAGTAACATGACGCATCCAGTGACATGACTTGGGTTGTTGTTTGCATTTGCCATTGAATTCATCAGTGAGTCTTTTATTGCCTCAACCCAATTGTACTTCTTGATGTTGTTGAGATTGTCAACATAGTTGAGGAAACTCCAACTGAGTGTATAGCCTATTGTAGGCATGAGAAGTTTCAAGCACAAGTAAAGGGTGATGACCCTTGCAAGATCTTGACGATCATTGGTTGATTTTTCATTTTTTGTTTGTTGAAACATTTTGGTTAATGACTTGCCATCCAATCTCTTTACTGATTTGCATCTTCGTTTGTAAAATGCAAGCTCAAAATCCTTTGGTCTTGTATAGGATTTGGTGGTGATGCTGTCTTCTCCACAGCCGATACAAAAAATGAGTCTCACATCACTGTTTCTAAGTTTCATTTCCTTTTTACCAAGTATAAATGTTCTTTTTCTTTTGTTGTAGAATGTTGTCATTTCTGCTACAATAGAATTGTATCATCTGCACCAAGAGACCTTCAGTTATGTTGAGGTGAAAGCATTTATAATGGGCTAAAAAGGAATTTTTTGCAGCTCTGTTTGTTAGACTTTTGTGAATTTGACCCTCTTCAATAGTTTGATTACTGTTCAATGTTGGAACGGTAATTAAATTGTTGGACTCTTTTTGGCTTTCTTGGAGCTTTTTTTTTTTTTTCGTTGAAGGAGCTTCTTATTTTTTTGTTGGTTTTCTTTTGTTTGTTTTTTTTGTAGTTGGAGGTGTGGTTAGTATTTGTTGTGCAGGTGTAGTCTATGGTGTAGTTCTTGGACTTTTTATTGTAGGTAGTGTGGTTATTTTGTGGTTTTTTTTGGTTATTTTTAGTTGTGGTGGTTGGGTTTTTTGTGGAGGGGGAGATTTTGGTGGCATTTCAGTGGATATAAGCAAAGGACTGTTAAAAGGAAAGATACTTAAATCCCTGATTGGATTTTTGGGCATATGGGTTTGTTTTTTTCCAATATCTTCCAACAGCTATTTCTAAAAAAATGAAAGCAACAGTAGGGCATGAGTAATATAGTAACAAACATGTATAATTTTACAGTTTTATATGTAGTTTAATATAAAGTTATATCTATTTGTTGTTAATAGTTACAAAACTGTATAATTTGACAGTTTGATTTGCACTTTATAATAAGTTACCTATTTGTTTTGAATAGTGATTAAACTGTGCAATTTTGCAATTTCATTTGCAGTTTGAATAAATTTAGATATGTTACTTATAGAGTGATGAAATTGTTTGATGTTTCAGTTTTGTAAACAATATCAACAATAAGAACAACCCATTGTATTTTGTAAACAACAACAATAACAACAAGAATATTAAGTATTCAACGAAATTTAGCAACAATACGAAGAAGAAAAGCCAAAATTTAACAACAAGAAAAAGCAAGAACAATAAGAATAAGAATAAGAATAAGGAGTTGAATGTGTAAAAATAGGAATTTATGTGTAAAAACAAGGGATTAGAATGTTTAAAAACAGGAGACTATAATGTTTTAAAACAAGAGATTATATATAAAAGAGGATTTATACATTTTGAAGTATGTAAAATGTGTTTTACAAGGTTTTTTTTTATGAAAGTGTTATTGAAACGGTATATACCAAATATAAAAGAATAATGCACAAATTTGAATGAAAAATAATAGGTGAAGAGAGATGTTACTTTTTTTTCCCCATTTTTGTGAATCGGAAGTCAAGAACTATGAAATTTCTTCAGAGTGATGATGGTTCTTCTTATTGTTGAGAGTCGCGCGATTGGAGAAGATAAATGACTTGGCGTTGTGTTAGTAAGAGTCGACGATTGGAGAAGATCAACGGGTTCATTTTGTGGTTAGGATAAGATTTTAGAGGTAGTGGAGTTGAATGGTGGAGAGATAGAGGACTGAGAATGCAGAGTCGAGCAGTGGAGATGTGACAGTGTACTGATCAGACTGAGATGATCATGGGTGAAGGTTGCGCACGTGTAAATTTGATGATATATTGTGGGTATTTTCGTCTGATTGATAATTTGAGGATTTAATAGAGTATTAAATTTGTTTTGGGGCTAAATGGGGCATAATATGTTGGGCTTGGACTTTTGGGTCAATTTCCCATTATTATTTGAGTGTAAATAGAATCCAAAATTTCTGCATGGACTATTATGTAAGCCCAAAGATCATTCATGTATTGGTCAGCCCATTGGAGAAGCCATTAGTTAGTTTGGGCCACTGTCATGTAGTATTTAATTAGTGGTGCTACATGTATCAATTAGTGTATATACTAGTATACTAACTAGAGTTATGATATTATTATTGACCACATTTATTATACAAGTTACAAATATCCAAAACCATACAAATGACATATAACATTATTCGGTATTTAATAGTATTGTGATTAATAAAAGATGGTGGAGTTTATGAATTTGTATTACGTAATTAAAGAACATAAGGTGTTTTAATAGTGTTGTGATTAATAGAGGATAGTGGGTCCTATAAATTTATGTTGAGTAATTAAAAAATATGAGAAATATAATAAATTATGATTAGTGGAAGACGGGATTAGGGGGGGCGTGTTGTCACTGCACGGTGCTGTGACAGACACGGGGTTGTTTTGGTGCAAGCAACCTTTTTGTAGTTCTGTAATATTTTTGATATATTTATGCATCTTACTTTTACTTAAAAAAATAAATAAAATACTATTTTGAGTCAATTGATAAATATACTTATGGAGATTTATTTAAAATATATTTGTATGGTTCTAGAAATTATAAATATTCAATTGACAAAAAAAATGTATTCAACAAAATTAGCAGAAAAAAATGAAATTCTTATTTACTTTTTTATATAACAATAAAATTATGAAAATTGTTAATTAAAATATATTTGTCAAATTATTAAAACTCTCGAGGGTAAATCACACCATTAGTCCCTATATTTTATCCCTTACATCATTTTGGTCCTAGGCTTTCAATTGACTTGATTTTAACCCTTAATTTCAAATTTTGCATCAATTTGGTCCAATTGATAATATCTTTAGTATTTTTTAAGAAAAATTATTACTAAATTTGTTGAGATTAATTTACTAAGTTGACTAAATTTATAATTTTATCCTTAAAAATATGGCGCATGACACTTATGTACATATTTTTCATTAAAAAAAAATATTAAGAGTTGTAATCATTAAACCAAATTAAAACAAAGTTATAAATTTAAGATCAAAATCAAATAAATAAAAATTACATAAACTAAAATGACAAAATAATCAAATGTAGTAACTACTGTCATAATTTACACAGCTATCAATTAATGTTTGTCACATAAATGTTTCATTTTTAAAATACTCTAAAATATAATAACTAAACTACAAAATATATCACAAATATTACAGAAATGATTTAGAGCTCTAAATAATAAGGTCTAAATTCACCACTAGTAAGATAAAAAGTGAAAAATCAAAAAAAAAAAAAAAAAAAAAAACACAGCATACACTGTGATAGTGAATGAGCTCCACTACCCCCATTATCAATAATAATACTAATTAATGGTTTCAAGCATTATTATAAACGGAGCTGATACGTAGCTCGAAAGCTACGGGCTCGAAAAGGCTCGAAAAGCTTTTCGAAGGTGAAAATGGCGATGGCGGTGGCGGAGGAGGAGGTGGAACTGGAGGGGGCCATCAAAATGGCGGTGGCGAGGCGAGGCAGCGATGTCCTCTCTTCTTCCTCTGTTCTCTCCCTCTTTCTCCTCTGCTTCTTCCTCCTTTCTTCTTCTTCTTCTTCTTTTCTTCTTTCTTCTTCTTCTTCTTCTTCTTGTCGAGCTGTGGAAGAAAAAGAAGTCAAAAAAAAAAAAAAAGACGAAAAACGACGTTATTTTTCGATTTGAGCCAATTCGAGCCCGACTTTTTCGAGCTCTGAGGCATTTTCCTATTATAAATATTACAACCTCCTATGTCTGTCACAGCACCGTGCTGTGACAGCACGCCCCCAATCCGTGTAAGACATGGCCACGTAACTAATTATCCACCCAAAAAAGGCCACGTAACCAATAATTTTGCCAGCCCATTGGGGTATTAAACCCGGCCCAATTTTTAGTTGTCTTTTTAGTTCTTCCGCGTAGTGTATCCACTCTGGCACCATTTGTCTTGTCTTGTACATCTCTCGCCTTTTTGATGCTCTGTGAAGAACAACGCCAATTTGTTTTTTTTAACTGAACCTGAGTTTCAACTTCTTCTGGGTTTCAATTATTTCTCTCTGGTTGTTCCATTTTTTATTTTTATTTTCAAAGATTCTCATGTTCTTTTGTTACTCTGAATCTTTGAGTGATGTCTCTATATGAATTGATTTTTGTTGCAATTGATTGATTTTGTTGAGTTGAGTATCTATTTTTCTTGATGGGTACTGCTGCTGCTCAGTGCCCATTTAGTATCAGTGCCCATTTCCATGGAAATTCTAGGGTTTTGCATCCCAAAGTGGACTTCTCAAGCTTTAATTTTTCTGCCAATGGGGAAATTTCAAGATTGAACTTGTGCCCAAGTTCTGCTTCCTCCGGCACTTCCAAGGTACTCAAATACTAGCATTTCTGTGCCCTTGATGAGATATGTTTTGATTGACTCTTGGTTGTCTCTGATTTAGTTCTTGTAAAAGCTTTTATTTGTATTGTAATATATTGAGGATTCATTCTGAATATTTGTTCTCTCTTTACAAATTGAATTACTTAATTAGGTTTAAGGCTGCGACTTTTGTTAAATTTCTGATCATGAGCATATTTGTTTAGTTGTAATTTAGCAGAAATTTATTGGAGTATCTGAACTTGGTTATGCTTGAATGTGGTGGTGGTTGGGAGGTGCTGAGGTGGCAGGGGTTTAGGGAGGGATGGAAGTGGCACAAAAGTTTTGGGATTTTGAAGGGGATGGTGTGGCTAATCATTCCTTCAGGTGGTAAGAAACTGGTGACTGGCCAAGAAAGAAAGTTATTGTAGGAGGTGAAGAGAAAGGGCAAGGCAGGATATGATGTTAGGGTTAAGTAGAATCGGGGAAGGAGCTGGGTGCATGGTGAACAATGAAAATTTACTTTATTAGAAAGCTTAAGGAATTTATGACGTTAATTTGGCATAATGCATAAACTCACCGTGCATAAACGAATGGTTATAACAATAACTAGAGAATGTAGGAAGCACTTACTGGAGCAAGTGATGGAGAATTGATGAGCACGCATGAGCTATTTTATTAGATGGACTCAAGGACAAGTATGACAAATCTGGTAAAAAAATTGCTTATTTTTTGATGACATGACAAATCTCGTAGTCCGTAGCGAAACTCATATTACACCTAATCCTACATTCCTAAACATGTATTAGTGTCCGCATTAAGAAAAGACCACAATGTTGCATTAAATTATTCAAACATGAGGACCTTTGGGCATAATTAGAAGCATAACAATAGGAACTTGACACAACTTACATGTAACATCAAATAAAAGTTTAATAGGAATACTAATACTATGAAGCATCAAGTGCTTTGCAGTCTTGAATTAAGATATATACAAAAATCATACTACCATTTTAATTGCTAAAAGATTCAAAAAAATAAAAGTAAAAATGCTTCAAGAACCATACCAATTGATAAGAATTGTATTCAAGACCCATCTGGGCACTTAAAAAAAAAAAAAAAAATTTGCGATGTCAACACTTTGAAGGTTGTTGAACCTCTTAAAAAAATATTAAAAAAAATCTTTGTGACAAAATCAACAATTCAAGAAAAAAAATCCTATGACAAAAAGACATTACCAAAAAATAATGTAGTAGTGAAAAAAAGAATATATCAGAAGCGATTCAATAGGCTCACTATCAATCTCCTAACACAACCACAAAAGTATTTCATTTGGCTTACCCTTAACCTCAATCAAAAGCAATGAAAAAGCAATAAAGAAATTACAAAATATTGAAGTAGCTTTATATGTTTGAGATCAATAACAAATTTCACTTGCATCGTATATGCCAACCAAAGTCAGGATTGTGAATGTGAAACTCATTATCAGGAAGATACCCATTGAGATTCTACAAATTAATTGAGAAAATTTACAAGGATGTAACTTGTGGGGATGGGTTGAAGTGAACCCATGACGGATAGTACCACAAATTATTAATAGTGAAGAGAATCCATAACCATTGGTCACAATATAAATTTAGGACTGGTTTGGCATAACTTAAATAAGTCAAAAAGTCAAAAAGTCACTATCTTATTCAAGTCACATCATCTTATTTAAATCACATCACCTCTCTAACACATCACATCAAACCCAATCCAAACCCAACCCAAACCCACCAATAAGTCAAAAAGTGTACTTTTTTAGAACATCTCAAACCAACCCTTAGAGCTATATAAGCAACTACCATTCTAAAGGACCTGTGTTGGACTCAAATAAAGATTAATTAAAAAAATCCAAATGGACCAAAACTCACTATTGCCAAAAACCTATTATACATTTTGAAATCCAGAACTGCCTTTTTTCATGGATGAAAAAGAAATAGGAAAATTAAATTAAATATTGTCCAAATTCTAGAAGAACGTTGTCACACAACCAGAAACAAAAGCCTTCAAATCATCGCCTATAAGGTATACACAAATCCCGTATAAGGTATATATCCCTTCAAATGGCCTAATATAGCAAAACAGCCTCATAAAATCAAATTAAACTTACCAATGATAAATTTACATGCATGTTGAATTTATAGTATGAACAAATTCAAATTAAATTCCTATGGAAGCATGATTGATAGTATGTATATTGTTTTGTGTCCTACACATGGCATGTTATGTTGTATGGTAGGATAACAAATTGAGTGAATATTTATATACAAATTAATCAACACACAAATTAAAGCTCTATCTCTCATTTTCTTTCTCTAAAAAACAGGTCATCTATCCAAATCATCAAAACTAACCTCTCTGTATCTCATAATGGTTCATCAATTTTCTTGTCTCTCTAACCCATTTTCGTCAAATTTATTGTCTCTTTAATAAAATCTATAACTTATGGCCCACTTCAATTTAAAATATCAAATTTAATGACTAATAATTTGAATTTGAATACATAAAGATATCCATTCAAAGAAACACAACTATTATGGTCAACTGAATTATGTCCTTCAATGGTGAAGTGAATAGAAATGTGTATGCAATACTAAAGTAGACAAATGAATAGAAAAGCAAATAATAGCAAAGATAGACCAATTGAGAATGCCGATGAATTATACAAACCTCCAAATAGAATTAAATTCAAATTTTGTAAGGGGAGCGAATAATTTTCTGTATTGATTCTAAAAGAGTCTTGTTATAATGAAGAAGAATTTGTGAAGATTGTAAAACCAAACAAAATTAAATTCAAATTTCTAAATAAGTAGGAACAAGAAATCTAAAATAATTAAAGCTTACCTTGCATGGAGTATCGATTTTTGGATGATCATGCTCTTTTGAGTTCCCATCCCTGTGGTAATGCGCCCCTCTTTTTCTAGTTGAAACATTATGTCTAACAGGTAGTAGGCAAGGCCACAAAAAAGAATGAAACTTGAAATTAATGTTAATGGGCAGATCTAACTAAAACGTAATTAAGTAGAGAAACAAAACAGTTAAACAAAGAGTGAGAAAAATAGAAGTAATGCTCCAAATGGTATAAACAGAGTAGTTTAATAGAGAAACTGAAGATTGATTTTAGAACCCATTTCAGACAAACCCATTTAGAAACCCATTTCAATAATTGTGTTGGTTCATTTATCATTTTAATATTTTTGGAATCAAAACCATTCAGGAACACATTTAAATCTAACCCATTTCAAAAATTCACTACATGAAGATGATGGGTTTCTAAAATCTAAACCATTTTAGAAAATCATTACATGAAATACATGGCTTTTACTCACCTCATACCCAACACCCCAACACCACCTTCGTCTCCAACCAATCAATTGACTCATCAGTTGGTTTGTGTGGTTTCTAGAAGCAATAAAACATGCAGGCACAATCTCTTGCTATTATAGAGAAAGAAGGTTAATCAAGGAAATATCACCTCTTTTGCGAGAGAGAGAGAGAGAGAGAGAGGAGCAAATGCAATAAGAGGATCCATCCCAATTTATCACAGCAAAACCTTAATCCTAATATTCATTTTTAAGCTACCTAAAATTATGTTTCCTCATGACATAAAAAAAATAAATTGACAGCATGCATTTGAGCAAGAGGATCCCTTTATCATAGTCACAACGTCAAAATAAGAGGAACACCAAAATGGTTTTCTTGATCAAAGTCTAAATAGCAAACACCTCCAAATGTCTACCTATCAAACCCAACCAAACCAAATCTATACACGCGACAACATTTCATATTTACAATTGAAAACATAGTGTAACACCAAATCAACCACACTTGAAAACAAAATGACAAATTAAGATAAGTTTTTCAACAACAAAAGGGCAAAAATCAGTTATTGCAAAAGTCTCTGTAAAACTAATGATGCCTAAGCTCTCCTACATTCCAAAACAATTACCATATCATTCAATAGAAGTGTCTAGATGAAAATTGGAATAAATAAGACAGAGATTTAAAAGATAGAAGGTTTGGAATATATAAAGCTTAAAAAGTGGAAGGTTCTAAATGACTCAATTAAATTAACCTAGAACGATGAAATTCTTAACAACCAATAAGAGAATTATAAGAAAATAAAAGCACTTGCTAATGAGATTAATTAAAGTTTGAACGGTATGATACCACAAATTCAAACCAATTAAGTCATGAATTTCAAAATCAATCAACTTAAAAAGATTAACTCATGAATTCTATAATTCAGTTAAGAGCCTATTCGTTGAAATAGAAAATTTAATGGCCCAATCTGAAAGTGCTCATACCGTTTCAACAAAAATGAAATGTGGTTTAGATTTAACTGACATAAAATGGAAATATATATATATATATAATATAGTTGATTACTTAAATCATTCTTTCTACCCTACCCTACCCTACCCTACCCCACCCCAATTGGGTTTTAATAAACCCAAAGAATGATAATTGCAAGAAAAAATAAAAAAATCATATCTACAAATTCATTTGAGTTTTCAACTCAATAGGAAGCATGATGGATGATAATTTCCTAGATTTGTATAGTCAAGTTAGATAACCAAACAAAGAAATAATCATAGAATAACAATGATCAATCATTGCTTCAGTAAGTATACAAATCAAATACTTACCACAATGTTTAGATATGAAAGGTCTTAAAGAAGTCCTCAAGCTGCCTAATGTGAGCCTATTAAGCAAACACAATGCTTCAGACGCAATGTTTCAAACACAAACTGTAAGAATTAATAATATAGACATCAATAAAGCAATTTAATTGGACAAATCTACTAGAAATATACTTGCTGTAAGTATTATTGAGTAACAAACCTGTTGGAAATTAAAGATTATTAAAACAAAAGATATCCAAAAATTAGAGTAAATTAAACATTATTGAAACAAAAGATATCCAAAAAAAATTAGAGTAAAAAACTTGCTGGACATATACTTGCTAGACCCAAATGAAGACACCGCCATTCATGATGGGTTAAAGATAGAAATACAAATACTCAAAAAAAATCAAAGCCCAAGTTTCCGTTTTCCCCTTTGTTTAGCTACTTTCAGAAGATAACAAATAAGATGAGTTTGCTCACCTGAACAGTCTTTTCTACTAGATTCTTCCTTTGTTGAGCAACAAACACATGACAAATTACTCCAAACACTTCAATTCCTCTTGATTTAAGCTTCTCCACTGCCTTGCAAAACAATCAAAACCCAGCATGCAAAATGAACTCACCGCAAAATCAAAGTATGCACTTACATATAATGTAATTAAAATTTTAAGTAAAATAATCAAGAAATGAAGAAGTATAATGAAAAATCAAAATTGAAGGACACAGACCCAAAAAAAATTGAGAAAAAATCAACTAACCCAGATAAATTGAGGTTTAATCTCCTAAAAAGAAGACGAAAATGTTAGGGACAGAAACAAAAATGAACCTATTTGCGAGATGAGATAATAACAAAGGCACCTTTCAAGCCGAGACGCTCGGCGATGTTGAAGCCGATGCCTTGAGTGGAGTCCGTGACAATCGAGAGAGAGAGAGAGAGAGATCTGAGCTGTCCACATAGAAAAATGTCCCATCAACCCCTTTGTTTTGTTATATAGATTCCTAGATAATATAATATCAAGATATAATTATTTGTGGTGTGTCCAAACTGTGTATATGCCCTACTTTTTTGAAATTTTCCGTGTCAACGTGTCTGTATCCGTGTCTATGCTTCATAGTTATTTAAAAGCTATCCTAAGAGAAACCATGGGCAACCCCTACAACCAATTTCTAACAATTTATTAAATTACCAAAATATCCCTAAATATTAAAACTGAATAATAAGCTACTAAATTTGTCCAACAGCATTATAATCAACAAAATACATAAAAATAAGACAAACTAATCCTAAACATGATTACATAGAAGTCATAGGTATGAAATTTCAAAATTGCACTTTTCATCTCAATGTTCTCAACATGCTCATTATGATGCTCCTTTTCACCTAAGTTTCCTTGAATGCCTGCATGTTGTACTTGGGTGGTGCCACTTTGCTCCTTTAATCATCTCAAAGGAGCAATTTATATCGATTACGTAGAATCTTGCAACATGTAGATTTTCTAGTCTTTGTGCTAGTATGTATCATATTATATGAGTATATCAAAGATTTTCTTTTCCCGTTTTCCGTTTGATAGGATGAAAAAACAGGGGTCTTTATAGATTATTCAAACATCTTTTTGGTTATATATTCTTAATAATCAGTAGTTTTTCCTCTCCCAAAAAGAGAATGAAAAAAGGGAAAAGACGAGGGAAAAATGAATGTTGAACAGGCAAGTACATTTTGACTTCTTTGTGATGCAGGGACGTGTTGGTCGAATAAGTTCTCTACCTGATGTGGATGATTTCTTCTGGGAGAAAGTTGCCACACCCATACTAGATACAGTTGAAAACCCTATTCACTTGAAAAACTTGTCTCCAAAGGTTAAGCTACCAGCTTTCTGTTATATTTTATCTTTCACAAGTTTCTTACTCTCAGGCTATCCTAAAGTTGCTGATTTCTCATCTAGCTGAAAATAGCTCTGTGCAGGAACTGAAACAATTAGCTGATGACATCCGTTCAGAGTTGTCTTTTCTGATGTCTAAAACTCAAAAACCTTTAAAAGCCAGTCTAGCAGTGGTGGAGTTGACAATTGCAATACACCATGTTTTTCATGCGCCTATGGACAAGATATTGTGGGATATTGGGGAACAAGTAAGACCTTATTTCTTATTTTCATGCAGATGGAAAGTCTGTAGTTCTTTTGGGTGGTCGGACCTGAAAGTGCATTATTATTATCATTGTTTTGGTTTTGGTTTTGGTTTATTTTTTCAAAGAGAGAAAGAGCTCATCATTAGGTTGCTTATCTGTGTTATGATGGTGTTGTTTCTAAGCATTTCTCAAGGATAAAAGGTAGCAGAGCAAACCAAATTGTGTTTATTTGTCATTCTGTATTATGAATTAAAATTTGATGCATTGGACAGACATATGCACATAAGATTCTGACTGGAAGGCGGTCCCTCATGCATACGCTAAGACAAAAGAATGGTCTTTCGGGTGTCACATCTCGCTTTGAGAGCGAATTCGATCCATTTGGTGCAGGGCATGGATGTAACAGTATTTCTGCTGGACTTGGTAGTATTTATGTCTATTAATTTGCATTCATTTTTGGTTGTGAGAGAATGGTCAGCTGTCAATCATTTTGCTGCAATGTTATATGCTAGTCAAAATATTCTGTGTGTTTAGTTGGAAAGGTGCTTTTTCTTTTTCTTTTTCCTAGTTGTTAGAGTCAGTGAGTGACTTAACCAAATCAAACCAAACCAAACCAAGTCTTAACTCATCAAATGGGATCGGCTACATGAATCCTTCTTCCCCACTCGACTCTATCAACAGCCATTTAGTTAGTCAAATTAAGGAGATTCATATCTCTATTTACTATACTCGCTCACGTCTATCTAGGTTTGCCCTCTTCTCCGAACACCTCCATCTACCGTTACTGTATCACATTTCTTATCCCAAAAGAAGAAAAAAAAAAAAAAATTGTTAGTGAGTCATACTATATTATTTAACTCAACCTCAGTTAGCCAACCAAATAGTGGCCCCCATTCAAATTTTGAGATATCTAGTCATGAATCATGATGCCTTATTCCATCCTCATGATTAAACTTGGAAATTGAGAAGTGAAATTATATGGTTTTCTTAATTCAGGAATGGCAGTTGCACGGGATATCAAAGGCAAGAGAGATCGTGTAGTTGCAGTCATCAGCAATTGGACAACCATGACTGGTCAGGTCTACGAGTCAATGAGCAATGCAGGTTATTTGGACTCGAACATGGTTGTGATATTAAACGACAGTCGCCACACGTTACATCCAAAACTCGAGGAGAGTCCTAAGACACCGATAAATTTTCTATCCAGTACTCTAAGCAAGCTGCAGTCAAGTAAAACCTTCCGGAAATTTAGAGAAGTTGCCAAGGCAAGCATTCCCTGATTTTTATTTCATCTACTAGGCTATGTCCATGGAATTTCATTTTGCGAAAAAGAAAGGGAAACTTTTGAACATGAAAAAGGTTACTAGTCTTTTGTAAGTTAAATCATTTTGTAGTCTCCAAAAGTTTGGTTTGCATTATCAATATTCAGGACCTCAGGAAAATAAATAGTGTTTGAGACTATATTTCTTTTTGGAACCATATTTCTTTTTCTTCTCTTTTATTTTTCTTTAATATTGAAAAGACTGGAGATTATGATTACATACTTAGCATGTTGAAATTTGACATTGTGGGGTGAATCCATGTTTTAGTTGTATTTCATAATTATTAAAACAGGTGGTTCTTTTCAGAGTCTTACAAAGAGAATCGGTGGAGGTACACATGAATGGGCAGCCAAGGTTGATGAGTTTGTCCGTGGTATGATAGGTCCACCAGGATCCACTCTGTTTGAAGAGCTTGGGTTGTATTATATAGGTCCCGTTGATGGACACAACATTGATGATCTTTTGTGTGTCCTAAATGAAGTAGCATCCTTGGATTCGATGGGTCCTGTGTTGGTTCATGTAATAACAAAGGAAGATCGGGAAGTAGAAGATAGCCAAAAGCATGATATATTAAATGAATACAATGAAGGTATGCTTCTTTTGTTTCTAACTCTTTATCAAAATTTCATGTAAAAGTTCAAGGGGTTTGATGCATTTTGAGTACAACAACCTCAATCCTCCTTTGCAGGTGTTCTCAATATTCTCATTGCTTTATTTTCTTGCATAAAGCAGGTTCAAGTAACCCTGATTCCTTACCGTGTAGTACTCGTCCTCAAACATACAGTGATTACTTTGTGGATGCTATGATTTCGGAGGCAGAGAAAGACAAAGATATTGTGATAGTTCATGCAGGAATGGGAATGGAACCACCACTTCAACAATTTCAGGAAAAGTTTCCAGACAAGTTCTTCGATGTGGGGATGGCTGAGCAGCATGCAGTTACTTTTTCTGCTGGTTTGTCGTGTGGGGGATTGAAGCCATTTTGTGTTATCCCATCTGCCTTTCTCCAGAGAGCTTATGATCAGGTCTCTCTCTCTCTCTCTCTCTCTCTCTCCGTGTATGTTCTGCCGCAATAGGTCATATTGCGGTCATACATGATATGTAAAATATTTATTATTTTTTTTGTATGGATAAGGTTCTATTCTATATAGACTCTTCAAATCACATGAAGTACCCATGTCAAACACATGACACTTGTGTTTGGCATGCCTAGTTAGATACACATCCAGCAACCAAGTCTAGTAATTGATGTTTACTATTGTTTGCACCAACTCTTTTCTGCTACTTGGTGAAACGAATGCAGTGCCCATGTTTTATACTCTATATCACACAAAGCACAATATTATCCTAGGAAATAAAAAAAATAATATTAGAAATATAAATATGTGGCCACACATTTTGGTGCCCTCAGACTTGGGTAATGGATGAATCCAACATGTTTGCACCTGATATCCGTACATTGAGTTCATAAAACAGAGCTAAGTTGCATACATATATATACTCAGTAAATATTTCTAATAAACGGGTAGTGTATTAATGGGTAAATTTGATAGTATCTAATGCCAAAACATCGGTTTCTTCCATGGCATTACAATTTCTGGCTTGTGTTTTTAAGCTTATTTTATCTCTCTTTTTTTTGTTGATCTACTGGCAAGTTATGTTACATGAACTCTTCAAAATAAATCAAATACCCGTGTCAGACATCTAACTTTCAGACAAAAGTGTGGGATATGTGTTCTATACTTTCCATTGGACACTTGTCATATTTGTTGTGTAATTGCTATAAAACACTTTTTTGATGTTGTATGCTACATATAGTATCATTTTATCTCCCATAATAGATTGAAAATATAAAAATATGACTCTTTTTTGCTGAGTCTGTGTACCTTTAAATTTAAGATTTGATGAGTCCGACCTCTAGATATACGCACCGACACCCGTACCTAAGTCCATGTAACATAGATGGCAACGCGTGGAGCATGTTTTGACATTACTAACAAAGTGGGAAAGACTAAACTAATGCTTTCTAAAGTGTTTTCCTTCTCTTATTGCCTCCTTAGGTTGTTCATGATGTGGATCGACAGAGAATTCCAGTGCGTTTTGTCATTACAAGTGCGGGATTGGTGGGATCTGATGGTCCAACTCACTGTGGGGCATTTGATATAACCTTTATGTCATGTTTGCCAAACATGGTTGTCATGGCACCATCCGATGAGGATGATCTTATTCACATGGTGGCCACGGCAGCCCAGATTGATGACAGGCCAGTTTGCTTGCGGTACCCTAGAGGTGCGATTGTTAAGATGAACAACTCTGTATGCAGCGGTATTCCAATCGAGGTAATAATACATCAATATCCTTATTGTGTTTCTTGCTTATATTAACTTATTGTGAATATCTCTAATAACAATTTGATGAATCATGCATAATTGACTTAGTACAAGAAGGCTAATTCATATTTTTTAATGGAATACGATTATCAGTTTTGCGTATTCTATTGTATGTCTGTATATTTCCAGATTATTACTAAATTATCTCAAGCATTGTTATCAAATCGTGAATCGAATTATGAATCGTTTTTCTGAAATAGTGAATCGTGAATCATAAGATTCACTTTATTTAGCATGATATATAATTTTATGGATTATACTGACCTCCCTTGAGATTTGGAGAAAATATAGCAAGCCACATAGTTTTGATGTAATTACACTGACTTCCCTTTTAGTAAGGCTAAAGAGACCGAAACTGATGCATCTAAGGTGAAAACATAATAATAGACAAGGTAAAATATACATTTCAATTTTAAAGTACTGATATGACTAATGAATTACTAATGAAAGGGAGGCTGCGTGTTATGTGAATTAAAAATTTGGAGAAATCCAATGTAATTATGTCAAACTTTTGGGGTTTTACTGTTTTTTCTTCAAACTTTAGGGGAGGTCAACATAATTTACCGTAATTTTGTATATGTACATATATATAAAAATTCACATATAGTGTTTAAATTGAAACAAATATCGATATAACTAAATTGTATATATGATATACATATAAAATCACATATATCAATATAGTTAGTTGATATCTTCTTTTCTTTTTTTATTTTGTGGAAGCTGTTTTATGCATTTTGCAAACAAAATTGAATCGTGGTGAATCATACTGAATTGCAATTGAATTGTAAGATTTACTCAATTTAAGATTCAACTACACAAATCGAATCATTTTGCTTGAAACTCATATTGAATTGAATCGTGAATCGCGAGATTCTAACAAACATGATTGCAAATTCCTTGTAGTGTTGACTTCATAAATTTAGGATTCCCTATCTTTTTTCTCAAATAATTTGCTTATTCCGACTATACACCTTCATGGACTGCTTTGAATTCTGAATTATGACTAATTTGGCTACATTCTGTTCTGGGCAGATTGGGAAAGGCAGAGTTCTTAAAGAGGGTAAAGATGTCGCTTTGCTTGGTTATGGAGCTATGGTTCAGAATTGCCTTAAAGCTCAGTCCCTTCTTTCAAAGCTTGGCATTGATGTGACAGTCGCTGACGCAAGATTTTGCAAGCCACTTGACATAAAGTTAGTCAGGCAGCTATGTGAAAACCATGCCTTTCTTATCACTGTTGAGGAAGGTTCTATTGGTGGATTTGGATCGCATGTTGCTCAGTTCATTGCACTTGATGGGCAACTTGATGGAACAACTAAGGTAATATACTTTTAACTTTGTATTTCTTGATGAGTTCAACTTTTTGATGGACATGAGTTCTGATTTTCTTTGTGGAAACTAATCCATTTCTATCATACTTCTGTATGCCTGACAAATAAGTTCATGTTTATGGATATTTTCCAAAATTTTTGTATCAATATATGTAGCTTTGATATACAAGTTAATTTATTTGCAGAGTTCCTCAGCAATGTATACCAGAACAGAGCATTTTCTGCCTTCATTTTTAATCCTCCTATGGGTGGGAAATTTATGTAAAATTCAAACGAAACTGTTAGATGTATACTTCAACTTGATTGCTACTTGATTTGAAAGAAAACCAAGTTTTCTGTGTTAGTATCCATTTTGTATTTTTGAGAACCAAAAAAAATATATATATATAGGGGGAAAAAATCCATTTCTACTAATGTGAAAATCATGGGTAGAGATTTGTTAGTATAGAATTTAGTAACATGCTAATTTCTGTAAGATGGACATTCATATATCATGTCCTTGTAATTTGTGCCTACTAAAGTCACATGTTCATGTCAGCTGGATGACAGAAGTTAGTAACTACTACATTTCATTGAGCACATCATTACATGCACACTATATCTATATCCACTGCTTTTGATTTTGAGTTTCACCGATATGATTTCCTCTTTCTCTCTTTCCAAATAAAGATGGCATTACCCTCTTTTTATGAATTTTCTGTCACTCATGATTAATTCAAAGTTCCGAAATGAAATAAAATAAAACTTTAATACTATACCCATTTCACATGAAGGATGCTTAAATTTAGGGTTAAAACAAACTGAGCCGAACTTAGTAATGCAATGGTCAAGCTTGAACTCAACTCAAATACACGATCAAAAAACCTCGAGCTCGGCTACTTATTTCTTTGCCTTGGTGCTACAACAGCATTGGCGTGTTTCGGTATTGAGTTTTAGCTTCTTTAACTTTTGTAAATCTTAACTGGACTGAAAGTATGGAAGGTTGTGTTCTCGTCAGTGATTTAGTTTGTATGTGTGGACTCTTCTTGCGTGACAGAATAGTTTTTAAAAAAAATGAAATATTACTCTGAATAAATCAAATCATTTTTAGGGCCCCCCTCTTGTGAGTTAGACCTCTGCTTGCCACAGAGGATGATAAAACTCTTGAAAGTACAAAACAAAGAAAACACTCAAACTCCTCTTGTATTTTGTTTGAAAAAAAAAAAAAAAAAATACAGAATTTAAAAAATATTGTGGAGGAACCAAGAGAACATGATACTGGTCTTCCAAAAGTGTGATTGCGCAGGAAACACTATGCTGCGCACCCTTTTGAAGAGTGTGAACCATATGCACCTTATAACTAAATAACTAAATAAGATAATTTCATACTTTTTGGGTCATAACTAAAAAAAATGTCATAACCAAAAACTCATGAGTCATAATTAAAATAATGTCATAACTAATAAAGAAAATAGCATAACTAGCGGTGCATATGGTGCATAAGAGTGTGTGTTAGAATTTCCTGTGATTGTGCTAGTTGTGTCTTCACTTATTTATTCCTTTCTTACAACTATTTGTAGATTTCAAAGTTTTTTTTGTCAGTTGTGCTGTTCTTCTGCATGTGGAGAGTTATTGAATCTCTAGTATCGTTAGTTGGATTATATTTAAGGTTTGTGTGGCTTGTTTAACACCAAAAATTTTGGGTTTCTGATTGTTTTTCCTTTCCAAATCTAACTTTGCAGTGGCGACCAATTGTTTTACCGGACGACTACATAGAGCACGCATCTCCAAAGGAACAGCTTGACCTTGCAGGGCTGACCGGACATCACATTGCTGCTACGGCATTAAGTCTTCTTGGCCGAACTCGTGAAGCCCTCCTTTTGATGTGCTAATAAAATCTTCTTTTTTCTCTTTTTTTGTCTTTGTTGATGAACAGAACCACAGTGAGCTGCCTCACAAAATGGTTGATTATCATCATCATGTAGAGAGCATTAGGTTTGCTTATTCATTTTGGTAATCTCAGTTGCAGTTTGTACATATGCATAATATGTTTGTACTGTGCTGACTCTCTCTCTCTCTCTCTCTCTCTCTCTCTTATACAAAGGGGTTTGATCTGAAACATGTGAGGTTCTCATTCTTGTTATGTAAATGCCCTTAAGAATATTGTTCAATTGTATGTGTATTGGTTCTTCTTTTTTTTATTTATTATTAATTTATTTATTTGTTTGTGATGAGGAACCTCATGATGTCCCAGTTTACCTATATTTATATGCAATAAGCAAATTATTTAATCGCGTTTTTTGTATTGAAATTTCATTTCAATATCCTTTTTTTATAGGTTGAAATTTAAGCTTATTGATTTACCATCATTCAGTTTAAAAAAAAATTAATAATAATAATTATATCGAGTGAAATTAACAGTTTATATATGTATGTATCACTCCATTTATAAGATATTAGTGCCAACATGATTGAAATTAACTGTTCTCTGAATTTATTGTGTTTCATAAATAAATGAATAAGGATAAATTATAAATGCACTCCTTGAGATGTGATTAAAATAACCCTGTAGGTGTTAAAAATTATGATTTGCCCCCGTCTTTTCAAATTTCTAATCTCATAGCAAATTACCTATTTATTAATAAATTATTAAGTCAATTAATATTTTTTAATGATGTCATAAATATATTTCAATTGATAATTCTAATAATATTACTATTACATCGAAGGGTAGTTAAAATTTTTATTTTTTCTATTAATTTTGTTAAATAAAAAATTCTAACAAGATGTATTTGTAATTTTTACAACCACAAGGAACAATTCATATTTTAAACAAATTTCAAGAGATATATTTGTAATTTACTCAAAAAATAATACAAGTTTAAAAATACTCATCATTTTTATATTGTTTTAATTTTGTGCGAAATATCAAAAATTTAAGAAGTGCTTGTCATTTTTTATTTATTTATTTATTTTTTTTAAATTCAAAAGGTTTTTGCCAGCTTAATAGTTTTTGACATTTGAACAATTTTTTTGATAATAAATTGTTTGGTTTTAACTCATTTTTCAGAAAATTAAATTTTTTATTTGTAGTGAACTTTTTTGTTATTTTACGCAAATTTTTTGGTATTTTTTTAGATATATATAATTTAGATATACTTAAAAAGTATAATATTTATCAAAAAAAAAACATTCATCAAGGATGAAAAATACATACGAAAATTTAAATTTGATGAAGGATTAGATATGCTCTAAGAGCATCTCTAACCTCCCTATTTCCCAATTTTTCTTTATTTTTAAGTTCAATACAAAAAATTAAAAATTAAAAAAATTCTTCCTAGAGTATCCTTGCTCAACACGAATGTATTTTTTTTGCTCCTATATAGTGTTTAATCACTTCCTATAACTAAAAAATAATTTTTTATCGCTCATATCTTCATCAAATTTGAAGGAGAGAGGAAAGTTCTAAAACATATTTTTAAGCAGAAACCATAGATTAGTGGGTAGTGGGGCACTTTTAGAAATCATTGTAGAGTGCAATTTTATTTGTGTTTTTCACACACGAAAAAAAAAACGAAAAAAAAGTAGACTTGCAGCCATGCATTTGTAATTATTTTTTGTCAAATATCCTAATTTGTGGTGTCTTCTATTTTAAATAATAATAGTAAAGAAAAAATATTTAAAACATATGGAGAAAAGAATATGAAGTTTGTTAAAGATGATAGTTTAAAAAAGTGATTGTTAAAATAGAGAAGATATATTGGGTAAATTACATTATTAGTCTCTATAGTTTGGAACTTGTTTTTTATTTTTATTTTTTGATTTTTTACATTTGATATTATTTTATCTTTTATCCAAATAATAATTGAACACAATTAGACATACTATTACTTAATTTCAAAAAAAAAATAAAAAAAAAGATAAAATATAAAAAAAAAAATAAAAAAAAAATAAAAAAAAAAATTAAAATATTAAAATTATAAAAAAAAAAAAATAAAATAAAAAAAATTAAAAAAAATTTAATTTATATTTTTTTAAAAATTAATTTTAACATATCAATAAAAAAATAATAAAAAAAAAAATATAAAAAAAAAAAAAATATTTATTATTTTTTTTTATTTTATATAATTTTTATTTTTTTAAAAATTTAAAATTTTTTTTTAAATTTAAATTTTTTTTTTTTATTTTTTTTTGTTTAATTAATTTATTTTTTTTTTTGAAAAAAATTGATTTTGTTATTAAAATTTATTTTATTTATTATTTAAATAAAAATTTAAAAATAATTTAATTAAAAAAAAATGAAATGTGTCAAAAATTAAAAATTAAAAAAACTATAATATATATCGTATAACTTAACTTTTTATTAAAATTTTGAGAGAAAGCTTTTGTTGGAAATACACTTAAGCTCTTAGGAGTTGTTTCGTTACACAATTTTAAGTATATTATTGTATGTATTTACTACAATATATGTAATAAAATCATAACATTTCGTTACAAATAATACAAGATATCATATTTTTTCTTACCAAAATGATTTATAACATTTCTCATCACAAATAATGTGTATTATTTTTATCCCACTATTCGTTATATAATCACAATGATTCATAAATGTTCATAGTTGGTTTGTAATTTTTACCTTAGGAGTGTATTATAGATTCACTCATTCAAAACTCATACTACAAAGTGATACAATTAACATTATAAGGGCAAATTATGCTGAACGGTGTAATTAGAAAAATATATAGTGGAATGAGATAGAATTATGATGTAAATAGAATTGTAAAATTAGTCTAAAGGACATTTTTGGTAGTTTCACTAAAGTAAAATTGATAAAATTTGGGAAATTCTATTTCCACCCACCTGATAAACTCAAAGAACACACTTAATAAAAAATTAATTTAATGACAATTATTTCCTAATTTAAAATTACTACAATAGCCATTGATCAACACTCCTAATATTATACACATAAATTCTCTATACACATCTTTTACGATTAAAAATATCTCAATATACACCTTTTGAAACAAAAAAATTAAACCCTAATTTTTCTATTGTAGTCACTTTGCTTTTTACACACTCTGTACTCCTCTCTGTTACTTGCAAACAAAACATCTCTCATATTGCTTTAATCTTTAAGTTTATACTCGATTATTAACATCGTTTAATTATTAGTTCAATAATTTTTACTTGATTTTGATATGGAAGAGTTGCAAACCTATGGAAGTTCAAACTCAAGCAATGGTGACAGCAAAATCAGTGATGAAAAGGTAAAATCGTGTAGTATTTTTTTTCTTTTTTTGCGTTTTTTAGTTGGAAACTCAGTGTCGAATTTTGTAAATTAGTTTGGAAATAAACCACTGAAATAAAATGAATATTTCGTTACAAAAGTACCGATTTTTTTTATATATTTCAAAACTTTAATTATGATTTTTTTAAATTTATTTTGGTTTTTAAGGGCTGAATAAAATTAATATTTTTGGACATATAATTCTGAAATTTTTTATTATTTTCGTATTTTTAGGGCTGAATTTTTTTTATTTATTTCGGCTCTGTAGAACCAAATGAAATTTTTTCTCCCTCCTCTTTAGATGGCATGCACTGAAGAACCTGAGGTTCGATCGGATATTATGGTGGATTGTACTAGTCATTTTACAGCTAAACATGTAACTTTTAACATAAAATTCATAAGTTCATAATTTGTATTAGTTAGTTTGTTTAGTTTGTTCTTATGAAAGTTGTGTAACATTATATATAGGTTTTCGACAACAAAGATGAATTGCTCACTTGGGTACATGACATTGGAAGGATAAATGACTTTGTTATTATTATAAGGACATCGGACTATGGTGGCGATTGTAAGAGACCAAGAATTTATCTTATTTGTGAGCGAAGTGGAAAGTATAGATTGCGTAAAAAGTTAAAAGATGACTCAAAAGACTTATTGAGACAAACTGGTACAAAGAAGTGCGAATGTCCATTTGATTTGAGGGCATTCAAGTTGAAAACAAACGATGAATGGACATTGAATGTAGTATGCGGGCTGCATAATCATCCAGCTACGGAGCATCTCCAAAGACATTCATATGTAGGGAGATTGTCAGTTAATGAAAAGTTGTTATTAGTAGATATGTCAAAGAGCCTAGTAAGACCAAAAGAGATACTCATTACACTCAAACAGAGGGATGCCCTTAATATGAGTACAATGAAGACAATTTACAATGTACGACATCGATGTAGTGTTCTACAGAAAGCTGGTAGATCCCAAATGCAACAACTGTTGGGTGAATTAGAGAAACATAAGTACATTGAGCGTCATTGATGTGAAGAAGGCTCTATGACTATCACGGACTTGTTTTGGGCACATCCAGTGAGTTTGGATTTGCTTCGTACATTCCCTCGTGCGTTGATTATAGATTGCACATATAAGACGAATAAATATCGGCTTCCTCTTCTTGAAATTGTGGGAGTGACATCAACTCATATGACATTTTTCGTGGCTATCACATACTTGCAAACTGAGCGGGTTGATAATTATGCATGGGCATTACAAACATTGCGTGATCTTATAGACGACAGTGTTTTACTTGAAGTCATTGTCATAGACAGAGAGCTTGCTTTGATGAATGCTATTGACAACACCTTTCCGAATGCTCGACATTTGTTATGTCGTTGGCATATTAATAAGAATGTATTGACAAAATGCAAGAAAATGTTTGAGACAAAAGAAAAATAGGACAAGTTTAACACTGCATAGAACTATTTGATATTGTCATCGACTGAAGAGGAATACAATGATCACTTTGCAACACTACATAAGGATTTCAGTAACTATTCGGAGGCAATCAAGTATGTTACTGTGAGTTGGTTAAATCCGTATTAAGAAAAATTCATTGCGGTACATACAGACATGTGTATGCATTTTGGTAATGTTACAACCAATCGGTAAGATTTTTTTTTTAATTTATTATAAATCATATTGTTAGTTTTAATTATTATGCTTGACTATTTTGGTTTACATCCATATGAACAAGGTTGAGAGTGCTCATGCTAGATTGAAGAGGCAATTAGGTTCAAGTCAAACGACATTTGAGATTTCATTTGAAAAAATACATTGTCTACTTGAGTTGCAGCATATTCAAGTTAAAGCATTATTCGAGAAGAGTTTGACAGCTGTGCAACATCAATTCAAACCTTCTCAATTCAGAGAGCTCTGAGGTAATGTGTCTATTTGTGCATTGGAGTACGTGCTGGTGGAGAGTAAGAGAACAAATTCAATTGGAATTGATGTTGCAACATGTGGGTGTGTTCTTAGGCACACACATGGTTTACCTTGTGCTCATGAGATTGCAGATTACATGAGACAAGGCCGTCATATTCCACTCAGTAGCATACATGTACATTGGACACGACTTACTATTTGTGTGCATAATCCGAAGGAATAGAAGTTGGAATTGGCTTGTATCCCAGAACTTGAGTTGATTTTGAATTCAAAGAGTCTGATATTGCCACGCAATTGGATATGTTTAAGAAGTTGAGGGAAATTGCAAATCCAGCGAGCACTTTTCTTATTGAGCCTGATGTGAAACCTAATCCACGTCGAGGACATAAGAAAATTGATATATCTTGTCGTCGTGACCTGTGTGCATTTGAGTTGGTTGACGATGGGCATGATAGCTAGAGCACATTAGCTTTCAATCAGTCAAAGAAAAAGAAAGCTTCAAAAGTGCGTAAGAAGAAGCGGAATGTGAAGACAAAGACATATCGTACACGAATGAGTTTACCAAGTGCATATGCTGGTGACTTCCCGCCTATGTTAATACCATTCATAAAGTTGATAAAGGATGTAAACGGTGATGAGAATTATGGATTTAGAGCTATTGCAGGTTTACTTGGTCTTGGAGAGAATGATTGGGTGCAAGTTAGGCGAGATCTGCTACTTGAATTGAATAATCACAAAGATGAATACGTCGTACTATACGGGTCGCATGAGAGGGTTGAAGAGCTAACACACATCCTTTCATATTTTGAAAATAGCCCAAGCTTTGATCGTTGGATGACTATTCCTGACATAGGACATCTTATTACATCATTTTATAATATAGTCTTGTACCACTTGTCATTGCAACAGTGTCTCACTTTCTTACCTTTGAGATCACCGCCAGTAACCCTAGCTAATCGTCGCGAGATTGCCATTGGATTTATCAATGGAAATCATTTTGTGCAAGTATAAGTTATGAAAATAACCAAACATTCTTGTCTAATATTTGTGTAATTGCAAATTTTATGTACTTGGTAAAGATATGTAATTTTTTGGATGTACTTGCAGGTATTTTTGGAAGCTAGTCATCCAGTTCCTCCCATTGTCGTGCTTTGGCGAGTTCACCATCACCCTTGTGCATCAGAATGGGAGAATGCATATGTTAGCCATATTCAAAAATTCAAAGACAACATAGGACCTAATGTAGCTACTCGAGAGACATTTGATGTAGTTGACATAGATTGATATATTACAGAGTAGTAATGACAACTTTAAGACATTAGTTTTTGTAATTTACTAGCATAGAGTAACGAGGTAGATATCATTTTGCTATTGGATTTTGTAATGGTCAGTTTTTTTTAAAAAAAAAATAGAATATTATATACGTTATAGTTCTCTAATTTATGGAATGGATGTCATATTATTTTTACATTGTCTGAACATAAAACGTAATAAAAATAATATTAACCAAGTGCAATTACTGTTAAAAAGTAATAAGATTAAACAAGTATGTAATATATATATATATATATTAAATAGTAGTTCAATTCATCCACACCATCACAAACTATATGTGTGCTTGTACATAATCCAAAAAATACATAATCTGAAGATAATAATAATATTTGTCTCCTTATACATCCATCAACACCATCAGAAACTACTTATGCTAACATTATAAACTACTATTAACCACGTGACCGGCGAGTGTAATGTGCTCCAAAACGATGTGCAGTGGAAGAGCTAGGTGCAGACTGACCCTGAGTGGATGTGCTGGGCACAGCTTCACTAATGTGCTGATCTTGAAGAAGTTGTTCAATTGCATCAATTGAGTAATAAAGCCTATCAGGATGTTGAACATTGTCCTCATAGCCAGCCTCAACGAAAGGATAAGTAATCTGATGTATCTATGACATATGCTGCATTATGAGAATAAATATAACATTATGTACAAACTTGTAACAGTTTACATAAATAATTTGCAATGTAAATGAAAAAAAGGATACCTGTGCGTCTTGGCTAAGATACTGATAATGATGGATATTCGATTCCACTTGAGAACGACGTGCTGGGTTTTTTTACATACATATGGGTAATGGTTTGGTACCAATCTATGTAACCAGGAACACAATCCCAAGGTTGTCATACCGGTGTACTTCTCCTCCGATCAGATAACACATGGTTGTCCCATGCCTCCCAAATGATGTCCAAGTATACATACATAATATTGTAACGTGGAGCTGTGGCTTCTCAAGCAGCACGCATTGGGCCAAGTGGTGGATTAGGGATTGTCTGCACTCTGCCAAACTGTCTCAAAACTCTATCAAGGTGATATGGTTCAACTACTTCCAAACACTTTAGGCAACCGTGGTAGAACGTAACTGGGTGACATGGATGGACATCTCTTCAACTCTGGTACGGGTCCCAAATAACCTACAAACAATAACAACTGTAAGATATGACAACTGTAAATTTTGTATGATATAGAGTTTCAAATTTTGAAAGACTTTTCAACTTATGTCATGTACACCCAACCTATCAAGCTCTTCTCGAAAGGCCTGCAACTGTGTCTCTTCACCAGACTCTCTCCAAGAAGTCCAACAGTAAACATGTTGCATGTCTCGAGTGTAATTCATATTCAAGTGTGGTCAGAATCCACGAAAGTGCTCATAAACCCATCCCTCAAGGAGTGTCATGTAACTGGCTATTTGTTTTACGTCGGACTTGCTAGCATACCCCATCTGTCTATATAAGTATGCCAATGCAGCACCCCAAGCATATGAAGATACAGTCGTCAAATCGGACAACAAACTCAAATAAACAACGAGGACCCTAGTACAAGTCTTGTCACTAAAAAGTGTACAACCCAACAAAAATAGCAAGTATGCTCTAGCTGCACATGCAATTCTTTCCATTGAATCATTGTCTGTGACATTATGAAAGTGTGCCCTCAACCACTCAAGCCTTACTAAATTGCCTCCTACATATCTCATGTCTGACGTCTTGCTCATCAATTTCCAAGGTATTAACTACTAATGCAATGGCTCGCCTTTCTGACAACTTACGCACACTAATAGATTTGCCTACAATCAGAAGTCCTAGGATAGTGGCGACATCGTCCAATGTGATAATCATCTCTCCAACAGTCAAATGGAAGGTGTTTGTCTCCAGTTGCCATCTCTCAACAAAACTGTACACTACAATTTTGTTGACAAAGCGGTATGTGCAACGAGCTAATTGTGCAAGTCTTGACATCTCCACAATGTTTACAAATGTAGCGTTGTTTCCTTGTTCCCACCATGGCCACAAACGAATCTTAGATGAGTGATTATGACACTTCAAGGGCCCCCTTTCATTAGCACCATTCCAAATAGTTGTGGCAACATGACTTTTAAAACTTTTAAGGATTGATGGATCAGTTGGCCCTCCCGAAAATGGCTGAGTAAGGATATCTTCATCAACAATGTCAGCATCATCACCAGTAGGGTCATTATCCATAGCAATATCATCCATAACTGGTGCACCATGTATAGGATCATCATCCATGGCAATGTGCGTGTCATCATCATGCACTCGAGCATGTCCACGTCCATGTCCACATTTCTCTAATTCACAGAGTCTTCTGTTCGAAGCTGTTACTGACCGACGTTCACTAGGACCGACATCCATCTGCAAAAGAAAATTTGTTCTCATCAACCCAATATAATGAAACCGAATAAGCACTCCCGAAAAGGATCACATCAATGCGGGTAATAAGTAGCCTAACCAAGCCACCTGAATGAAATCTAATACGCAGTTATAGACCATTAAATTCACAATTTGAATGATGTGAAATTAACAAAATAAGTTAAATACATAACCCTACTACTTATGAAAGATTTAGACTAGGATTTGTTGAAAAATTACATGTAAACATGGATATAACAAAACTATTTGTATTCTATACAGACCATTCACCAATTAGTTTGGTTGATGTTCACAACATGCGAAAAACAAATTAACTTCATTTCGGCCAATTTACCAAGACAACATGGTCATTAATCAATACCAACATCATTTTTCAAACAATCAAAGGACTGCCCATCACTTGTCTTTGAACATGCCATTGATTGTAAATTTGTTGTAGTTATAAGTATACAACCAAAGACCAAATTTGGCACCAATTTCAATGCTTTGAAATGACAAATCCCAAAGACAAAATAACTCAAGTTTTAATGTTCTATATAATGCAATTGTTTTGTTCCGCTATTTAGCTAACAAAATTTATGAAGGCCCAACTACTAAGCTAACAATATCATGTGGAAATACCAATACCGCACAGATTTTTGTTTCTATTGTTATGCATTCAATTTCGAAAAAAAAAGTAAATACATAAACATACCCATAAAATAAAATTGTTGGAAAAGAACCCAAAGTAAAACCAATATTGGCTGTCTATGTAACCTGGTTCTATATCATATATTTTATAATAAAAAAAAAACTTCAGGACCGAACACACACAAATATTTTGAAAATTAATAACTGAAATTATTGCATTTATTCGGAACAAAAGAACCGAAAACATAGAATATATTCAGAAATTAAAGTGCAAAATTATGTATTTTGTTCAAACCTAATTGAACGAAATTATACATATTATTCGGTGACTAAGTTCTGAATTAAACCGATAGATTCGGAAACCCAATGCCGAGATCTACACAGTAAACCCAGCAAGGGAAAAATCATGCTTTTACACCAATGGAGTGAAGAGATATTCGAAAATTGTCAATGTAATAACAAAATGATAAATGTAATAATAAAATGGAAAGATTTCTTACCTTAAACAAGATTTTCAATAGTGTTTAGTAGAGATTCAATGGAGCTCTTCAAATCTTCAATGGAGGTGAGGAAAGTGCAAAGTTTTTTTTTTTTTTTCTTGTTTGAACGAAGCCTTCTTTTTCTTGTTTGAACCAAGTCACTTTGGTCTTCACCAAAGTGGGTGGAAGTAGAAATGTGAATTGGGATCAATTAGAGTGTGTGTATTTGAGGGTAAAGTGTGTATACATGTTATGAATGAAGGATTTTATTGTAATTTTAAGGATGTGGATTGAAAAAATTAGTTAATAATTAAATTAATAAGGATATGTATTGAGAAAAGATTTGTCCTGGGTTTATCAAGTGGGTGGAAATAGAATTTTCCAAAAAATTTGGCTAAAATGTTGAGAAATGATTGAACTGTTGAAAACTAATGAGTTTCTAACTCAGAAGTCTTGTGGAAACTCTAATATTTCAACCTTAATTTTTTAATTTAAAAAAAAAAATTTCAGCATTTATTGACTTCTCCTAACTCACAAACCTTTTTGTCTTCTCCCAAACTTACTATTGTATTTGTACGGGAAAGAAATAAACTTTCTCGTATAATCCTGTTGATCAAGTCTGCGCTCCTCCGTACGTCGTCATTTTATCACCTGAAAACACAAACGTGAGCTAGCCGGCGGGTGTGTGCCGGAAACCTCTCCGATGCCTAAGTCAGCAAATTAGACAAATAGACAAAAGCTCTGTGTATTCGAGAATTAAAGTTGCGTTACCTCTCCATAGGTGATGTTCGTGAGCTTTTATAAGTTTTACGTGGCACAATCCTAGTAGGACTTTTACTCCTCCATGTAGACTCCTCCTAGGATTCATACTCCTGAAAGATAATGCTTATCCTTCAACGCCCCCCTCACTACTTAAACCAAGTGAGATGGTTTTACTATGGCCGGACTACCATATGACCGAAATAACATTGCCATGCTAGGCTAACTAAAGTGACCGATCTAACTGTTAGTTCGGCTCTCCCTTGCTTTTCTCCTACCTCGGCTTCTCATGCCAAGACCGAGTTATCCATAGAAGAGTCTAAGCCGAACTAACCCAACACCAAGTCCTGAAGAGGACTCAGTATACCTTGGTTCCATACTCCATGACAGAACTAAATGCGGCAACTGAACTGTCCGTTTGTAGTCTTCTGAACCGAGCCAGAACTAATGCCTTCTGGAACCAAACTAACTTCCAAGCCTCCCTCGAACCGGACTAATCTCTGGGCTCGAGACCGGACTAACTTCAAACCTCTTCAAGACCGGAGTAACTCATGGCCTTTTTACTGAGCCCTTCGTATTGAGGCCCATAACAGCCCAGCTCGGCCTAATTTGCATATAAATTACCCTCTCAATTGCCCCTTAATTCCATGTACGTAGCATGGTAGGGATTACCTGTTCATAAACCGGGCTAAAGTTCTAACCTTTCCAACCGAGCTAAAAAACTCTTTAGCCTTTCCAGCCGAGCTAAAAAACTCTTAAGCCTTTCCAGCCGAGCTATCCTTATCCGGTCAAAACGTCTCTTCAGTCACAGAAACTGAATCACTTCCCATTCTAGTGACACGTGGCAGGTTCCGATTGGCCCTTTGCAGCTGTCACGCCGCCCTCGTACTTCGCAAAATTTGAACAGTTCCCGCCTCCAGCTCTTTCACAAAAAAAAAAAAACCCTTTTGCATTTCCAAATCATTTACTTTACTATTCAATCTCTTCTCTCTTTCTTCCTTCTGAGTTCTTACTGTTCTTCAATTTGTTCTTGAAGAAGTTGCGTGATTTTGCTGCCGTTTCTTGCACCTCCAGTGCTTCACCTCTTCATCTGGTAAGTTACTCAAATCTGTTTCTCTTTTTGTTGTCCTTGTTGTTGTACTTTGCTTAATCCATAGCTTACTGTTCATGTGTTTTTACAAAACACTATTTCTGCTTAGCTTCGTGTTTTCTGCAAAAACATGTAGTAGAACCACTTTGATTCTAGAAATAACATGAGAAACACTAGGTTTGATCCATAAACACGTCCCAACCGAACTAGGATACTGTTTGTGCTACGTGTAAATTTTAGTTAGCTTATAACCGAGCTAGAACTTGTGTATAAACCAGTAGTTTCAACAAGTCACCATCTTTTGATTTACCTTAGCCGAGATAAACGAACCGAACTATGTCTGAACTTAGTGTACTTCAGAAACCTTAATTTCGACCGATCTAAATCTTGGGGCTAAACCAGCTTTCTTAGTTTTTAGACCGAATTCAGAAAGCTGCCCCTAGAAGCTCAACCGGTCTAACTGAACATTTTCTTTAACCGAGATAACGAATCGCTCGCCAAGACCGAGCTAACAAACCCCTTGTTCAACCCGAGCTACCATGCACCCTGCTGAAACCGAGATAGGACCTGTAATACTTCACATAACCGAAGTAGGACTTCTCTTATTTTGCTTTTACTTTGTAGCACGGTCCAACAAGCTGTGCTTAACACCTTTCTTTTCCACTTTGCAGACTTAGGTTGCCCAGGCACTCCTCTGAGCGCTTGACTGAGCTACTGAGCACAAATTTTCGGCCGAACTAATTTATTCATAACTTATAAAATAAATGGGGAAGTATAGATTTTTAGTAAACACACCTGGTGGTCTAGCCGAATTCCGCAAAGATTACAATATACCTGACGACGTCCATCTGACTTTAGCCGAACAAGATACTACTCCTTAGGGAAATGAAGGCTTTATACCTTTTACCCTCATATCCATAGTAGAAACCGGTCTAAGATTCCCGGTTCAACGCTTACTTTGCGAATTCCTGAGGCAAACTAGGATCTGCCCTACCCAACTTTCCACCAACTCATACCGCATAATAAACGGTATAGCTGAACTAAACCGCCGAGCTGGCCTTAGCCTTGGTCTAGCCGAAATATTCCACCAGTACTCCATAGGCTCCAAGGATGATGGCTGGGTTTATTACCTAAGAATACGCCGTCGCTAAGAGAAAATAATAAAAGATACGCCGGATAAAGACTTAAACGATAACGATTTTTTCTGGGTATCTGGGAATTTTGAAGACCACGAAGCCCAGATCCCAGGCCGAAGTATAAATTGGAATAAAGGAATCCCTGGTATATTTACTTTGGTTTCTTTTCATGCTTTTCTTTTATTTCGGTTACCCCCTCCTGAACTGAACTAACACTTGTTTTTATTTTGCAGATTCAGCCCATCTTCACTCACTTTACAGCCACCCCAATCTAAACACTCTCCGTGCCGCACTACGGTATCCAGAACAGAGTTGGGCCAAGCTGTTAAATTTTGAACCGACATACAGATACAGCAGTCGCTGAAAAGCCAGAGTAACCGATTTTTTGCTAGAGGACGTCCCTGAACCGGAACCAACTTTGCCAAAAATTAACTTAGTCCCCCCGACAGCCAAACAAGAAATGGCTAAAAGAAACAGAGTGAGGGCCCTGCTGACCCAAACAAACAGAGCCGAAGTACCGTCACCACCCCAAACGCAGGAAACCGTGGTGGCCCCTTCCATCACAATAACCCTCCTCATCTCGCCCAGCTAAGCGCGCCCGGACTACCCCAGCCAAGCAACGTCTAGTTGATGAAGATGAAACCACCGCTCCACCGAGCCCTCCACCAAGCCCCCAGCTGGAGCCTGCCGACCGAGCTAGTTCCTCTAAATGGAGTCCAAAGTTAACTTTCCAGAACCGTGCTATCTGCGACACCGACTCAGTGGTGGCAGACAAAGAACACATGCCGGCCTTCAATCTAGCTAAGAGTGTGTGTCTGCCCTCTGACATGGAGCACCCCAAACACCTGACCGAGCTAAAGGTAATCCGGTCAGCAACGAAATCCATGATACTGGTAAGTGGCCCTTCTTGCCTCAATTTTTTTGAATTTTCTGTTCGGTTTTATAATTGGTTTCTTTCCTTTATTTTGCAGGCCATGCAAAAGAGCCAAGTTGCCCACAAAAAGGTGATGGAGCTCAGGAAGACGGCAAGGCAGGCTATGGCTGAAGTTGAAGAAAAAACCGCCGAGCTCACAGAATCCAAACAAAAGACAACTGAACTAGAGGCCAAGGTAGCTCGTCTAACCGGACTAGTTACCTCGGCCAATGCTGACAAAGAAAGGGCCCTGATCGTGATGAAGGATAGGTACCTTTGCGAGCTAGCCAAGCTCGAAGGGAAGAAAAATGCAGAAATCGCCGAACTAAAGTAAAAGGCGAATGATGCAAACGCCAAAGGTTTCAAGGAGGGGGAAGCCCTCTACATTCCCCAATGCGAGGCCTCAAAAGACTTGTTCTTCAAGTGTGGTTGGAGGGCAGCAGTGGTGCAGCTCGGTTGTGAGCCTGAGACCGAGGTATATAATCCTCCTTAGTACTTCATACCGAGCTCACTAGCATAGTATGCTGCTTCTGTCCAACAACAATTTTTGCAAGGTTCAGATGATGAAGATGAAGATACCGAGCCCAACAATACTCCGGTTGTCAACAAGCAAGCCGACGATCAATTAGCTCGGCTGGAGCCAACGGTTGAAGACCTAACTGTTAAGCCGCCGACTGACACCGTGCTGCCAGTTGATACCGAGCTTACCACAGAGACCGATCTTCCATCTGCAACCGATGTTCGAGTTGACGTTGATGCCGATCTTGAAGATCTTTTTAACTAATTTTGTAATTTTCTTTTTCTGTTTTGGACTTATAACCGGGCTGCGGCCCCTCCTTTGTACTTGCTCTTTTCTTGATGAATGAAAATCTTTTTTTTGTGCTCAACACTTATTCCGGTTTTGATCTGTATGTTTGCACTTTGTAATGAGTTTTCAATGACTTCTATTGCTCCAACTGTTATCTCGGTTTGCTTTCCTGTTTGAACATGCTTTTCCAACTGCTTACTAGCCAACCACTCTTAAGCCGATGTAATTACTTCGGCTGAAGAGTACCAAAAGTTGGTTTGATCTAGCCAACCATTCTTCAGTCCGATATACTTACTTCGGCTGAAGAGTACAAAGAGTTGGTTTAATCCAGCCAACCATTCTTCAGCCATACCCTTACTTCGGCTGAAGAGTAAAAAGAGTTCGGCTGAAGAGTAAAAAGAGTTGGTTTAATCTAGCCAACCATTCTTCAACCATACCCTTACTTCGGCTGAAGAGTAAAAAGAGTTGGTTTAATCCAGCCAACCATTCTTCAGCCATACCCTTACTTCGGCTGAAGAGTACAAAGAGTTGGTTTAATCCGACCAACCTCTAAGTTGGTTTTTCCAGCCAACTTAGAATAAAATGTTTGGTTATTCCGACCAAACATCCTACAGCCTGGATCCTTGTCCTGGGCTTAGGAAGGGTGTTGGTTTAATCCAGCCAACCTCTAAGTTGGTTTTTCTAGCCAACTTAGAATAAAATGTTTGGTTATTCCGCCCAAACATCCTGCAGCCTGGATCCTTATCTTGGGCTTAGGAAGGGTGTTGGTTTGATCCAGCCAACCTCTAAGTTGGTTTTTCCAGCCAACTTAGAATAAAATGTTTGGTTATTCCGACCAAACATCCTGCAGCCTGGATCCTTATCCTGGGCTTAGGAAGGGTGTTGGTTTAATCCAGTTAACCTCTGAGTTGGTTTTTTCAGCCAATTTAGAATAAAATGTTTGGTTATTCCGCCTAAACATCCTGCAGCCTGGATCCTTATCCTGGGCTTAGGAAGGGTGTTGGTTTAATCCAGCCAACCTCTAAGTTGGTTTTTCCCAGCCAACCTAGAATAAAATGTTTGGTTATTCCGCCCAAACATCCTGCAGCCTGGATCCTTATCCTGGGCTTAGGAAGGGTGTTGGTTTAATTTGGCCAACTGTGTTTTTTATGCCCCTAACTCACTAATTTACTAAAAACAAACTTTTACAGAAGAAAAACGTCTAACTAAAAAGAAAACTACTTGTTTTTATTGAGAAATGGGGAAATTACACAAATTTTAATAGGAAAAAAGCTAAAAATAAAATAACTTGAGATTTGCAGTATTCCATGGCCTGGGAATTGCTTTTCCGTCCTCGTCTTATAAGTGGTATGCCCATTTGCCTGCTAATCCTACCACTTTATATGGACCTTCCCAATTGGGCCCTATCTTGCCGTCTCCTAGTACCAAGGTATTTCCCATCACTTTGCGTAGTACCCAATCTCCGATCTTGAATTGCCTTAGATGAACTGTCTTGTTGTATTTCCTGGATAGCTCTTGTTGATATGAGGCAATGTGAACCAGTGCTCTTTCTCTTCTTTCTTCTGCGAGGTCGAGCTCTAATGCTATGGCTTTGCTATTCAAGTTTGGATCAAAATTCTCGCTTCGAATTGTGGAGAGGCCAACTTCCAGTGGGATTATTGCCTCCATACCAAAGGCTAAAGAGAATGGTGTTTCTCCTGTTGATCGCCGAGGTGTGGTGCGATAAGCCCATAAAACATGAGGGAGCTCTTTTACCCACTTGCCTTTTTCTTTCTCTAACCTTTTCTTTAATCCATCAAAGACTACTTTGTTTGACGCTTCTACCTGTCCATTTACAGTTACCTTGTTTAATTCCCGATAATCAATGCACAGTCTCAGTGAGCCATCTTTCTTCTTCACAAACAAAACAGGTGCACCCCACGGTGAAGTACTGGGCCTGATAAACTTCTTGTCTAATAGTTCCTGCAATTGCACCTTCAATTCTTTCAGTTCAGTTGGAGCCATTCTGTAAGGAGCTTTAGATATTGGCTGTGTACCCGGAACTACGTCAACAGTGAATTCAACCTCCCTGTCAATCAAATCCCCTGGTAGATCATCTGGAAGCACATCTGGGAATTCTCTAACTATAGAAATGCAATTCACATCAGTTTTAACATTATCATTAGCAGGTACAGTCAATACAGAACACAGATATCCTTTACACCCATTTCTAATCAGTTTGACAGCTTTTACAGAAGAAATCAGATATGGAGGAGGTACCACTCCACTCCCATTAAACACAAACTCAGGCAACCCCGGTAGACGGAAAACAACTTGCTTGGTCACACAATCGATAGTAGCATGATATTTTTGTAACCAATCCATCCCCAATATCACATCGAAGTGATCAATATTCAATGGCAGTAAATCAATAAATAGATACATATCCCCAACAATAATCTCACAAGCAGGATACATATATGCACATGTCATGGATCTCCCAACAGGTAATGATACGGCTAACAAGTAATTCACGGGTTCTAAGGGTCTATTCAATTTACGCGAAAAAGCATGCGATACATACGAGTGTGTAGACCCCGAATCAATCAACACATACACATTTTGAGCACAGTGTAACAACGCCCGCGAGGGACCTCGCTACAGTTCGGACTCGATTTTTGTTGCGGTTCTTAATCTTGAACCAAAGAGTCCGAATCCGGCAAATCGTTTTGAGAAAAACAGATTTTTTTGAAAGAAGTGCCAAACATGGATCGCTTTGCGGATAATGTAGTCGTCACCTAAATATTTTAAAATGGGAAATTTAGGAAACCCTGACTCGGTGCCGAAAGGCCACGTGTCCTTCATCACCAAAGTTGGCTCGGGAACTTGGGTACGATTAGGGAAGGTCACATCGTGAGCACCCCCTCTCGCCCGGTCAAAGACCGGCCTCTACTAACCATGATATCTGTTTTTGAAAATTTTGTATGCTCTTATTCCGGTTATTAGCCTAGATTACTATGTGATGCTCGCAACAAACAAGTATAGACTGGGCCGTCTGAATTGGAACAAAACACTTCATGTCTGTTTGTTTGAAAATGGTTTGATGGTGCTACCCATAGGTAGGCTAAAATGCGGATTTGCCACCCTCAGGTGGGCTTAGAAAACATGATTTTGCCACTATCTAGTGGGCTTAAAACAAACATTTGATGAATTGTCCCAATCCAAATAACTCAACCTCCACCCACAGGCATCCAAGGCAGTTATATCACATAAGCACATAGCCTCATGGTAAGTATGCTATCATGGCAACACTCACACGCATGCAAGTATGCTAAAGCATAACAACTTACCAAGTACTCCAAGCCAAAACACAAGCTCGTTAGAAATCATGCATGATCCTAAGTATACTGTAATGCCTAATGCAACACATGCAAAAATGCAACTAATGGCAGGCTCGGCTATTCTAAACACGGTATATGAGATGCTACAGTTAGCATGTATTCAATTTGGAATTGAAATACAGATCTGATTTGTATGATCTACGAGCAGTGCGTGCAAAAGCAGATGAATGATGCAAACATCTTTGTCATCTTGTATGCTAATTGAAATATGCCCTATATCTAACCATTGTAAGCGGATAAATAAAAGGGAGAAAGAAATGGGGTTGGAAGACATACATCATACTCACACCCTTATTACAACATTGCCCTCGCAAGCAGAGGGTCCGAATAAAATAATAATACTGATCCCAAATGAAAGAATATCAGAACGACCGGAATCATATGTCGTAATTACGGTGATTAATTATGCTTAGATGTGATTTAAATAAAGATTATCTGTTTTTAGAAAAACATCTGTTGGCATGACAACCGAGATCAAATTAATGACGAAATGGAATCGAGAAAATGGGCGAAAATACTTATGTGATAAGGAATATTTAGAACCATTCGAAACGATAAATTGAGGACTGAAATCAATCTGCTTCGCTAAGACTTGTTTGGCTCACGTTTTGGCTCAATTGATTTACTTGGATATTTATATTATAAGAGATAAGGATGCTTACCTTTTTGTTTCTTTTGACTCAAATGAAAGAAGAGAAAAATCTAGAGAAGAGAGAGAAGAGAGAATCGTGAGGGAGAGAGAGAGAGAGAGAGACCAAGGAAGAGAAGGGGGGAAATCAAGTTGAATCATCTCCATTAAGGTAAGGATTCTCTCTAAATCTTGATATGGATTGTGATTCTTGCACATAAAACTCAAGATCATGGTTTAGAAGGGTTTAACTCATGTTTGTTGGCTTGAAAGAGGTTCTTCCTCAAAACTCCATGGCTATAGAGATAGGAATCTTGTATGTATATGTTCATGGATTGCATCTTAACTTATGGGTTGATTTTGTTTATGAGCTATGTGGGATTTGAATAGAAGACATAATAGTTAAATTATGATGTTTAACAAGAGCCTTGAGACTTTGATTTCATGAATTGAAAGTGATTTTGCAAAAGGGAAGAAAGGGATAAAGCTTAGAAGAAGAATCAGAATTTCGATTTTTGAGGTCCTTCGGCGGAGGAAGCCCCTTCGGCGTAAAATCACCCTTCCGGCAGTTTGGACGATTCTGATCCGCTCGAGCGGACAAGTGGGCGCTCGAGCGGGAAGGCTATTTCAGGAAAAGTTTGGGCAGTTGAATCAAATGATTTCTAGCATGTAAATGACACCATTGAGCATCTTATGAGCATGAATTAGAGCAAAGAAGATTAGAATGGGCATGGAATGAAATAAAGGAAATGATGAAATGTATGAATTGCATGAGTTAATAAGTTACGTATCTGATGATGATATGATAAGAAATGTGTTATGTTGTTGATGTTTACAGGACAACGTGAAGACCGTGTACTCGGTATCAAGAATCACTGTAAGTAACATTTTCGTAAAGATATGTTATTATGAATTATGTTCAAAGACAAGCGTTATGATATGTTTAAATGATAATGTTTTACGTGAATGAATGTCTTGATTGCGAATCTAGTATGGTGTCCATAGATAGTTTTAGTTGTGGGGGACGACATAGACGTGTAGGCCCATGCGCTTGAGTCATGGGGGGACCTTGCGGATATGTAGGCCCATGACCAGATTCGAGATCTCGGTATGTGTTTAATCGGTGTCCGGGACCGTTACTCTAGTCGTTTGTCGACACATGTTATGATCGTTATGTGATGAACTATAGATGCGCCATTACGTATGTTCTAAATGATATTTGTTGGTGATCGATTATGATGTTTTATTACGGTTTTACTTAAAATGTTAGACTTCATTCACTAACCCCTTTACGTTACTGTTACTTGCTGGGCTTTAGCTCACCCCCGTATATATGTATTTATAGGTGAGCGTAGGAAGTCAAGCCTAAGCGGAGTTCAAGCCGAGCCGCTTTTGTAAGCCTAACCAGAGTTTTGGATGCCTCAGAGCCGGGGCTAGGCCTGGAAGGCCGTTTTGTGCTTTTGAGTTTTTGCTTTTGTTTTGTTGTACATTGTAACTGAGTTGTATATATTGTAGATGATCATGTTATGTAAAGATAGTGGGTAATTAACTCATCTTTTTGTCATGTAAATGTATGTTCATATTATGCCTGACTCTTGGACTCTTATTTATTTATTTAAACTTCATGAGCCTTTATTTATGTTTTGTATGGAGAGGCTGTGGTAATCCCCGGATTCTTGGCGGTCTAAATCACCGAACTTCTAGGCGGGTTCGGGCGTGACAGTGGTATCGAGCGCCGAGTTAATTTCCCACACGTGTCCATTGAAATTTAGGTGCATTAGAAAAGATATAGAGCATGGCATGAGCACATGTGCATGTGTGAGTGTGTGTTATTAATATGAGGAACAAGAATTGTGGATGGTAAGATAGTAAGGGAAACAGTATATGGAAATGAAATGTGCTATTGTTATGGGTTCTATAGACAAATGGAGGAGACTAGTGCAAGGAATGTAAATGAAACTGAAGCATCTGATGCTAGACTAGATCGACTGGAAAGAATGGTGGAGACTCTAACTGGGATGGTAAGACAACAACAGGAAAAAAACCAACAACCACAGCAGAGACAGCCATTTCCGCCTCCTCCTCCACCACCAGTGCAAGTAGAACAGATGAACAATGATGACATTATCAGTTTGACACAGAAATACAAGAAATTGAAGCCACCAGAGTTTGCAGGGGGTATTGAACCCTTAAAGGCAGAGGCTTGGGTCTTAGAAACAGAAAAGATTTTCGAAGTATTTCCGTGTAATGATGTTTACAAAGTGTTGTTAGCAACTTTTACTCTAACAGAAGAAGCTAGACGATGGTGGATGTTGGTACGGGATCAGAATAGGGATTTGACGTGGGACCGATTTAAAGAAATGTTTTATGAAAAGTATTTCCCACAATGCATGCGAGACAGGAAAATATCGGAATTTGAACAGCTAAAGCAGGGTATGATGTCAGTAGCCGAGTATGAAAGTAAGTTTACAGAATTGGCCCGTTATGCCCCACATATGGTTGACACGGAATATAAGAAGGCAAGAAAATTCGAGGGTGGCCTACATGTAGAGGTACTTGACAGGGTGAACGTGTTGAAACTAGAAAAGTATGTTGACGTGCTTGACAGAGCCTTGATGGCGGAAACTAATATTGCAGCTTTGAAGACATCTCAAGCAACTACTATGATTGAGGGAGAAAATAAGAAGTTCAAGAAACAGAGAATAGAAATGGTTAGTGAATCAGTGGGCTCTGCAAATGATAAATCAAACTTAACTGTTACTGATAACACAAAGGGAAGTGTACCTACCTGTAAAGATTGTGGGAAACAGCATTGGGGCGTATGTCGCCGTGGAACGGGAGTGTGTTATCGATGTGGACAAAGAGGACATATAGCTAAAGCCTGCCCACAAATTTCTTCCAGGAATGAGAAATCTTTTGCTAGTGGAGTTAACTCAACAGCAACACCGATGACGATTGCAACATCCGAAGGGAGTGGTTTAAGGCAAGCAAGAGTTTATAGCTTAGTTCCCGAAAAGACACAAAATACTGGCAAAGCGAAGACAGGTATGACTTTACTATTTACTAAGATAGCATTATTACCTATGCGATGGAGATTATTGAACGTGGAATATTTAACTGATGATAGAACAAATTCTCTTTATTATTACCTTTGCTATGGATTGTTATGTTATGATATTACCTTTGCATGGATGGAACAATTATGATGGGGGCAAATTAAGAATGTGTAACTCAGATTTTTGATTGAACTTTTAACAGAATAAGTTAAGTTTGGAGGACCAAACTTCTTAAGGTGGGGAGAGTGTAACGACCCGGAATCATATGTCGTAATTACCAGTGATTAATTATGCTTAGATGTGATTTAAATAAAGATTATCTGTTGTTTTTAGAAAAACATCTGTTGGCATGACAACTTCGAGACTGAAATTAATGACCGAAATGGAATCAGAAAATGGAACTGAAAATACTTATGTGATACCGGGAATATTTAGAACCATTCGAAACGATAAATTGAGGACTGAAATCAATCTGCTTCGCTAAGACTTGTTTGGCTCACGTTTTGGCTCAATTGATTTACTTGGATATTTATATTATAAGAGATAAGGATGCTTACCTTTTTGTTTCTTTTGACTCAAATGAAAGAAGAGAAAAATCTAGAGAAGAGAGAGAAGAGAGAATCGTGAGGGAGAGAGAGAGAGAGAGAGAGAGAGACCAAGGAAGAGAAGGGGGGAAATCAAGTTGAATCATCTCCATTAAGGTAAGGATTCTCTCTAAATCTTGATATGGATTGTGATTCTTGCACATAAAACTCAAGATCATGGTTTAGAAGGGTTTAACTCATGTTTGTTGGCTTGAAAGAGGTTCTTCCTCAAAACTCCATGGCTATAGAGATAGGAATCTTGTATGTATATGTTCATGGATTGCATCTTAACTTATGGGTTGATTTTGTTTATGAGCTATGTGGGATTTGAATAGAAGACATAATAGTTAAATTATGATGTTTAACAAGAGCCTTGAGACTTTGATTTCATGAATTGAAAGTGATTTTGCAAAAGGGAAGAAAGGGATAAAGCTTAGAAGAAGAATCGAAATTTGGATTTTCAGGGTCGCTCGGCGGAGGAAGCCCTTCGGCGTAAAATCACCCTTCCAAAGCTGATTTGACGGTTCTGATCCGCTGGAGCGAACAGGTGGGCGCTCGAGCGGGAAGGCTATTTCAGGAAAAGTTTGGGCAGTTGAATCAAATGATTTCTAGCATGTAAATGACACCATTGAGCATCTTATGAGCATGAATTAGAGCAAAGAAGATTAGAATGGGCATGGAATGAAATAAAGGAAATGATGAAATGTATGAATTGCATGAGTTAATAAGTTACGTATCTGATGATGATATGATAAGAAATGTGTTATGTTGTTGATGTTTACAGGACAACGTGAAGACCGTGTACTCGGTATCAAGAATCACTGTAAGTAACATTTTCGTAAAGATATGTTATTATGAATTATGTTCAAAGACAAGCGTTATGATATGTTTAAATGATAATGTTTTACGTGAATGAATGTCTTGATTGCGAATCTAGTATGGTGTCCATAGATAGTTTTAGTTGTGGGGGACGACATAGACGTGTAGGCCCATGCGCTTGAGTCATGGGGGACGGCACGGATATGTAGGCCCATGACCAGTTTACGAGATCTCGGTATGTGTTTAATCGGTGTCCGGGACCGGTTACTCTAGTCGTTTGTCGACACATGTTATGATACGTTATGTGATGAACTATGGAGTACGCCATTACGTATGTTCTAAATGATGACTGTTGACTGATCGATTATGATGTTTTATTACGGTTTTACTTAAAATGTTAGACTTCATTCACTAACCCCTTTACGTTACTGTTACTTGCTGGGCTTTAGCTCACCCCCGTATATATGTATTTATAGGTGAGCAGCCGGGAAGTCAAGCCTAGGCGGAGTTCAAGCTGAGCCGCCGTTTTGTAAGCCTAACCAGAGTTTTGGATGCCTCAGAGCCGGGGCTAGGCCTGGAAGGCCGTTTTGTGCTTTTGAGTTTTTGCTTTTGTTTTGTTGTACATTGTAACTGAGTTGTATATATTGTAGATGATCATGTTATGTAAAGATAGTGGGTAATTAACTCATCTTTTTGTCATGTAAATGTATGTTCATATTATGCACAGCTCTTGGACTCTTATTTATTTATTTCGCTTCCGCGAGCCCCTTTATTTATGTTTTGTATGGAGAGGCCTGTGGTAATCCCCGGATTACTGGCCGGTCTCGTCACCGAACTTCTAGGGGCGGGTTCGGGGCGTGACATATACAGTCCGAAATGTACAGTCCGAATATTACAAATCTCTAATTTAATTAACAGATTAAACTAGGGAAAGCTGTAAAGCTGGCGTGCAAGCCAGGGACTGCCTTGCTTCTGATAGATGCCGCCTGCTGGGCTGCCTGGTGCGGAAATCCACTGGGATGCCCCAATCAGCCTCTGTTTGCAGTATTTCTCGAAATGCGCGCCGGACTCCGGAAAGTTGTTGATCCTCGATTTTGCTGTGACAGAGAGCAGGAAAAGGGCATAGCAATGTATTTCACAAATATATGCATGCCTCGATCCTCGTGCCACCAATCACGCATACCGATGCATGATGGCCGAGTCATTGCACAACTCAATGTAGGGATGAATGTAAGTGAATGCTACAACAAAAACCTAACTCTATCATGGGTAATCCGAATGCCGATGGCGGGAATTGAGACACACTCCGTCACCGAAGTCTGGAATGTACCTCGTTTCCGTCGCGATATGCATGATATGCATGAAATGCAACTAATATACAACCTAGCATGCTCAATGCTATGAAAATGAGATGAAAATAAGATGCCTCGGCGTGCACACGAGGCATGCAAACCGATGGCATATGAAATGCAAATCGGACAAAATAGAGTGCCTCGAAATCGTGCACACCGCACGCAAACCGAAGCGATGATATGAAGGGTAAATCGGATAAAACCGAAGTGCCTCGAAAGCAGCGTGCCTGGTAGCGCCGTCAATCGAGGCGATGAAATGAAAATCGGATACAACTGAAGTGCCTCGAAATGCGTGCCCACAGGCACGCCAACCGAGGCGATGATATACAAGCATGAAAATGGTACAGAAATGCAATGATGGGCTTATACCAACATGAGAGAGCCTCAGCCTACTCACATAGGAAGCCAGCGGATAAAAAAAAGTGCCTCGAAATGCATGTACACGGACACACAAACCGAGGAATGGCCCGAAGGCATGAAATGGCATACGGAATGCGAATTGGGCTTACGCTAACATGAGAGGGCCTCAACCACACTCACATAGGCTGCCGTCGGGTAAAAAATAAAGCTGCCTCGAAATGCGTGCACACGGGCACGCAAACCGAGGCAATGGCATACAAGCATGAAAATGCAAATTGGGCTTACGCCAACATGAGAGGGCCTCAACCACACTCACATAGGCTGCCGTCGGATAAGCAGTGCCTCGAAATCAGCTGCAGACACCACGCAAACCGAAAGGCGAGCATACTCAATGCCATGACATAGAAAATGTAGATTGGGCTTATACCAACATGAGAGGGCCTCAGCCACACTCACATGGGATGCCGATGAATGAAAACGGAGCGCCTCGAAGTGCGTGCTTGCAGACGCATAAACCGAGGCAATGCATTAAGGCATAAAATGACATGGGAAATGATATGCAAGCATGCAAACCAAATTTCAGCCACTAAATAAAGGGAAAACAGCCCCGAAATGATACGAAATGACAATCAATGCATGAAATCATCCGAAATGCAATTCTAAGTGCTCAAATGGTATCTATGCTAAACATGCAAAATCGGCACATGACAGAAAAAAAAAGTAGCAAGGCGGCCCCAAAAATAGCATTTTTACAATACAAAACATGGCCAAATTGTAAGCATAGATATGGTAACAATGGCATGCAAGAATACGGGAAAAGAGGGGAATTACAAAGCAAGTGGTATTTACAATGCTCAAACCCAAAAAATCAGTTCTACAACATTGAAGATGGAACAAAAATATGCACAAATGCAAGAGATGACAACCTCTAAATCAGTATGTATATAGGCTAAACATAGCATGCAAAATAAGGGCCAAAAGAGGGTTATAAAGAGAGGTACCAAATGGATGCACCAAACCACTTAAGACCCTTAACAAAAAGTGTATAATAGACCAAAACAAGACACTCTCTAAGCCTGATGGAGGCTCAAAACAGTAGCTAAACAAGTCTAACAAAGCATGCAAATTTACGGTAAAATGAAAGGATTTCAAAGGAAGTACCAAAAATATACACCAAATGTCTTAAGACCCTAAACAAAACATGACAAGGAGACAAAACTAAGGCTATTTCTAAGCCTGATGAAGGCTGAAATCCGGAGCCAAATAAGTCTAACAAAGCATGCAAAATAATGAACCAAAGAGAGGTCTTGAGACAAGTAGTATATAGAAAATTCAAAAAGAAAAATTTCCTTCTACAACATTGAATAGGAGCCTAAAATATGTATATTTACAGTAGATGAAAACCTCAAAATCAGAATAAAATCATGCTAGAAATGCCATGCAAAATAGGGCCACCAAAAGGGCTATAATGAAAAGTATGTAAATAATTCACCAAATAGCCAAACATTCTTGATGAAACATGTAAAGGGGGTCAAAATAAGACCCATTTCAGTTCTGACCAAGGGCCAAAACCATAAGCACAAAAGGCTACAAAATGAGCAAGATTTAGGGCCTAAAGTGAATTTCCAAGAGAGGTGGTATATAGAATGGCCACATGAGGTTGAGCCCTTCTACAATGTTGTAGAGGGGCTCAAAATAGGCCCAAAACCAGTAGGGGTCGGAGCCCCAAAAACAAATGCAAAGAGGCTAAAACTAGCATTCAAGATTGTGACATACAAGGTGTATATTGAAACAAGTATATCATGGAAACACCAAATGAAGTTGAGCCCTTCTACAAAGTTGTAGAGGGGCTCAAAATAAGCCTAAAACCAGTAGGGGTCGGAGCCCCAAAAACAAAAGGAAATAGGGTAAAAATTTGATTCAAGATTATGCAAGAAAAAGAGATTTGAATGCTTACCCTTGAAGATCTTTCTTTCTTTGCTTCTTGACTTGAATTTGTTGACTCTTAACCTCTGAAAAACACTTCCTTGCTGCTAGAATGGTAGTAGAGATGGTGAGGCTTGGTGTTGGTGAAGAAATAATGCAAGACTCGAAGAAATTTGGAGCTTTTTTGCTATGAAAATGGAGGTTTAAGCTTAAGTGTTCTTGAAGGATTTTTTTCTCCTCCCAAAATGAGGTTCGGCCAGCTGCTGGAATGGACAAGAGAGAGGGCTTAAAAGGAGGGCCAAAAGGGTTGAAATATCTTGCCTCAAATATCTAGATATTTTGAGGGCAAAATATCTAGATATTTTGAGGGCAAAAAGAAAAGATTTTGTTCGGCCACGAAGTGGGCATCTGAGACCGCAGTGTTCCTCGGAATGATGAAACAGAGGTACCTGCCAAATTTGAACAAAAACCGATACAAAACGAAAGCTCGGGGACCAAAACCGCTGGGGTCGAAAATGAAATTTAGCACCAAGTGGTGTTCGTCAAGTGGGTTTCAGAGACCCAGTGTCCCTCGGAAGGACTAAAAGCGAGGTGTCTGCCAAAATGAACAGACATCGATGCAAAATGAATGCTCGGGGCCAAAACCGCGGTTCGGGATCGAAAATGGGTCACGCACCTAAGTGGTGTTCACTGCGAAGTGGGTTCGAGCCCCAGTGTCCCTTAAATGGGAGTAAATGAGATGCATGCCAAAAAACGGAGAAATCGGAGATGGTTGGGCGGTCGAGCCGAGGCACACGGCCGACGATCCCAAAACCGGAGACTCCGAATGGCAAAATGGCCTTACTGACAAAACGTGGCCTCTCGGCCGCGAGAGATAGTCTGGGACCACTCCCTTCCTCGGGAAAAAAGCAGAAAACCGAGTCCGTTATCGCAAACCGAGACAAAGGCCTGAAGAGGGTTCGGATCCGGAGGCGGCGCGCCGAGACTTCTGAACGAGCACAACATGCAACATCACCGGTGCTCAATCGGGACGTCCGAGTCTTAAGGTCGGTCAAAATGGGGTGTCTCTGATTGCCCTCTTTGTGAACTTCGGAAGTCAAGAAGTGACGGAGTGAATGTCAAAGCCTAGAGACGACCCATTTTGACAAGGCCAAGACTTAGACAAACATACAAGATAAGCAAAGAATGTGTGCTTGAGCGCGTTCTCGAGCAAAGGGGCAAAATGCAAATGATATGCAAGAAGCGGATGATCATGCAAGTCTGGCAAGTCAGAATGAAGCAGGTATTGACAAATAGATGCAACAGTTTTAAGCAAGAATGCAAAGCAACAACTACATCTCATGCAGTTAGGATGTAAGAGGATTATGTAATTCTCATTGCGTCTCACACGGAGAAGATACAATACCTGCGCGATTCGTCTGGTCGCACCAGCCTCAAATGAACCGTACATACAATATCGTGCCTGCAAAATAGAGAAATTCAACAAGAATAATATGCTAACAACATATATTCAATGCGATTCCTGTGATTCCGAAAGTTCGACACACGCAGTGTCGGCGAGAATATGCATCGCAATGTGATACAGTGAGGTCTGTCATAAGATGCAAAATGATATGCGGGAAGATTTTGATAATTGGACTTACACACTCGCCAAGCTTTGTTCAAAATTGGACTTTCATGCAATGCATTGTAATGTAGTGGCTAAAATGCAATGTGAGATAAATTCGAACATTTGAAATCGCGTAAGGAAAGAAACACTCTAACCACGTTGAAATCGTGAGAAGAAAGCGGGACAACGAAACCACGCCAAATCGTGAGAGGAGGTCCAAATAACAACCGCCAGTAGCGTCCACAACGCATAACACAGGATAGAGGTTATAACCGAGGAGAAAAAACAAATGGTGTAACTAACAGACGTATCTCAACGTATTTCATACGGAGAGAGGAAGGTTTTAACCGGGGAAACAAAGGTGTAACCAACAAGCGTATCTCAACGTATTTCATACGGAGAGAGGAAGGTTTTAACCGGGAACAAAGGTGTAACCAACAAGCATATCTCAACGTATTTCATACGGAGAGAGGAAGGTTTTAATCGGGGAACAAAGGTGTAACCAACAAGCATATCTCAACGTATTTCATACGGAGAGGAAGGTTTTAACCGGGGAACAAAGGTGTAACCAACAAGCATATCTCAACGATTTCATACGGAGAGAGGGAAGGTTTTAACCGGTGAACAAAGGTGTAACCAACAAGCATATCTCAACGTATTTCATACGGAGAGAGGGAAGGTTTTAACCGGGAACAAAGGTGTAACCAACAAGCATATCTCAACGTATTTCATACGGAGAGAGGAAGGTTTTAGGGGAACAAAGGTGTAACCAACAAGCATATCTCAACGTATTTCAAACGGAGAGAGGGAAGGTTTTAACCGGGAACAAAGGTGTAACCAACAAGCATATCTCAACGTATTTCATACGGAGAGAGGAAGGTTTTAACCGGGAACAAAGGTGTAACCAACAAGCATATCTCAACGTATTTCATACGGAGAGAGGAAGGTTTTAACCGGGAACAAAGGTGTGAGTGTGTGTGATTGATACTAAAATAGACAAAGCGAGTGTGTGATAGATACACTATGTGAACAAGTATGATAGATATACTAAAGGCAAACACGAAGTGTATGATGCACTTAGTGAACAAGTATGATTGATATATTGGGTGAAATGAGAAAGAAACTTGATAGGTACAATGCAATACAATGCATGATGCTTACGGAAAGCAATAAATAGACAAAGCGGCGCTTTAGAAAGCACCTCATGAGGTGAGTGGCGGTGAACCGCTCTACTCTGATGGGGATCTCCCCTCGTGCTCTTCGAACACTTACCTTCAACTCACAGCACAAAGGTTCTGAAATGCTGACAAGTAACAATATCTGCATGTGGGAGCCACGGCTGCCGCTTGTTTTCCTGATCATACTCACAACTTTCCCTATTCTCCAACGGGGTGACAGACTAGGTTGGTTCAAGATCCGTCAATCGAGGCGCATACACATGCTATCTCAATCTATGGGCTGCCATATGATTTCAAGCCGAGGACACGCCTGGGTATTTAAACCAGACTCTAGTCTCGAAATCCGAACCTTATGCGTTCTAGGCCACGGCCATTCAACTCTAGTTTCCACCGTCAGCGCTTGGTCTCCTAGGAACTCATCGCAAACACGTCCAAGATGCCTCTGGCGAGAATGGTACTCGGGGAGAGCACTTGATCGCCATTCGGCAAGTAGACTTGATCTTGAGCTTGAGGTAGAGGCACACTCATACTTCGGAACATTGGCAAGACCTGAAGAGGTACACACGGAATATAGTCTCGGAGCCTACTGAAGTAGGAACAAAACTCAGATGCCTGACATTTTCCTCTTTTGCTTTTGCTTTGCAGCCCGAAACCCATAGCTTCAGATAGGTCCTGATTTCACTGTTCTCACATGACCTGGGTTGAACCCTGCGGTTTTTCTGAAAGAACAAATTCTGTTTTGCACAAATGTGGAGAACGGCACGGCACGGCACGGCACTCGGAGCACAAAACGATTTTTATTTTTTGAAAATGAGAAAAGGATTCTCAACCGGGTATTGAGCCTACAACTGACCATAGACAAAACAACTCAACACAGAAAAACAAAAGGTAAATGACCTAAAAACAACGAGACGCGCTCGGGATGAAATGAGACAAACGAAAAGACACGACACTCGGGGCGTGCAGGAGCCTGTTTCAGCGGGTAGTGTTTCCCACCCTTTCTCACTTGTGATTCTCACATCACTTGACACTCAATCTCTAGTTTTCAAAAAGCCCTTTTCTCACTTTTTTCTCATCGCACATCTCTATTCTTCAATCTCTCATTTTTCATCCCTCCTGGGTGGTTGATGGATAAACAAAGTTGTGGGTTCTCGCCCTAGCATTACGCTAGATTCTTCTTCTTCGCTCACAACTAGTGAATTCCTCCCACAAAGGGGTTGCGCTACATCTGGGTGTGTAGCAAATCTGCCTAATATCGATTGATGATGCTTTCTTTGGGGAGTTTGGACGTGATAAGATCTGTCGAGATGATGGAGTGGAATATCTTGGCCCATTCTAGTTCGTGCTTCAGCACTTGATACCTCGTTGCTTGGAGGATGTGAGAGAGCTTTTCACCCATTTGTGGTTTAACCGTGGTGCCCTTTTCTGCAGTAGAGTGCCCTTCTTGGCGAGTATGGTGCCTTTTTGCAAGTATGGTGATAATAGAGGAAAGAGAACACTGACTCAAGCTGTGCCCCTAGTTCATCATTTTGACCATTTTTGTTTTTGCTTTCTAAACAAAATTTGACCAAAAATGAGAGTTAAATTAACATGCTTGTTCGATTTTTGATTTGAAATCATGCAAGTCAGGCTATGAGTACTGAAAATTTTCCTTTTTCGGGTCCAAGAAAAAGGTCCAGTTTTGGAAAAATGGGATAATTTTAGAGAATTAATCAAACCTTAGTAAAAATTCTCAAAAGCTATTTTTGCAAGCGGCATTGCTCAACGAGCATAGAACCCACTCTTGAGATGCACAACCTCGTAAAGTTGCCCTTGTTTGAAAGGCACCATGGCGTTGAATGGCAACGAAAGTTGCCCTGTTTGGATGGCGCAGCGGACATTGTAGTCGATCCTCGAGTGATGAACACAACCAGACTCGACATCTGAGAAGGCAGAGATGACCAAAACCATTGCATGGACGATCGAATTGAAGTGTTTTTAGGTGGACTTGAGAATGAAGTTGCCTCGTATCCCAAAGATGGGAATCAAGCCTTCGTAGTTCGGGGTTAAGGTACACTCGGGTATTTAACCTCTCCTTTTATGCTCTAACTTTTGCCAAAGCGCTGTTGCGAGTTTTCAACCTTGCGAGCTTTGTTTTCTTTCTTTTCATTCTTTTCATTTCTTCTTTTTCATCTTTTCTTTTCATCTTTTCTCTTTTTGAATTTTTGTATCTTTTCCTTTTTCTTTTCTTGTTCTTTTTGCATTTTTCTTTTTGCATTTTCTTGCTCTAACTTTTGCACAGGTCGCCCTTACGGGTTTTTCGCCCAAATGAGCCTCTCAAAGGGTAAAAGTGTAACAGTCCATGCCAAATGGTTTTGAGATCTGAAGTCATCTGAATCGAAAAATGCTACTGTATTGATTCGCATGAAGGTCCATCTTGACTCTTTGAGCATATCGGACATTTTGCCCCTAGTTCGAGGGTGCTTCGATCTAGCTCGCAAGCTTCTTCCGATGAGGTCGACCTTCTTGATCGACTTTGGTGCCTCTTGTTCGGTCGCTTCAAACCGCCACAGGCCTTACATCGTGGTCGACCGTTGAACATTCTGAATGCCAGTTCAAGGTTTGAAAGCCAAGGGGGGGTCAAGTCTCGAGGCTGAGAGCGATCCTAAACTGCACAATCTCAAGAGCGATTCCACACATGTCTTCGCAGGACCGCGCAAAACATTTTTTGAAATTTTTTTAAGAAAGCGACAAATCACTCGTGCTGAAGACAGTGTAGGATCAATCTGGATCAAAGCCAGGGTCCTTCTCAGTACTCACACTAACAAGCATGATTTCATTCATTAAGTGCTTAGCATGCCTCTCTTTCTCTCAAATAATCAAAGTTTTGTAAATCCCGAGGAATTCCTCCCTCTTTGTTTTCACCGCAGTGTTCAAAAAGTTTTGAAAAACTCAGGTCATTATGATGACTTCAAGGCATAAGAGAGCAGGTGGAATGCACTGCCATTTCATTCAAATCCTGGCACAACTAGCATACGGCAGAAGCAAAGCGTGGTAGCGTGAAAAACCTTCTGCTTTCATTCAAAATCATTGGCATAAGCGGCTCCTGGCGAAGCAGACTCAGAACAAAGCAAAAGACAAACCACGAAACAAAATGGTGACGCCGAGGTAACACCCGGAATCACCCGACTTCTATACAATAGGGGACTCGATACAACAAGATGCACCCAAAACAAAAGAGTCTGACTCGAAGCAAACAAACAAACTCAAAACAAAACAACAAACCTGACCCAATACCCAAGTCAGACTGTACAAAACTAGCATTCGCAAATGCTCAAAGCAGTCGTGTCATTCCACGCCGAGTAAACCGAAGGCGTCTGCAGTGGTTTATCCCCATTCACATAACATTATTCCCCAAGTTCATCGACCCAAGTCGATAGACTTTGCTAAGCTCGGCGGAGGATGACCTCGTTGTCAAATAGATCCCAGACTTCATGGCGAAGACTAAGCGATTGTTGGTAGCATGGCGGTTCTTGATGGTATGTGCAATCTTGGGTAGCATCATGTGTAGCCGAAGAGGTTCGAGAGACCGAGGCTCAAGGGGTTTGAGATGGCCTTGTCCAACAAGGATTTGGAAAGCTTTGGACAAAGGCATGTGGAGGGCATGGAAGACCCTCTGGCCTCGGGGTTGGTACTTCAAGGTTTGTGGATTTTCTTTGGGCCTTTCAAAGAGAGGGATTGGCAGGTGCTGGCCTGGTTTGTTGATCTCTTCTAAGTGGAGGATTAGAGCTAACAGGATTGCCTCTGGTATAACGGCCCTTCTCCCGGCTTGCCCCTTGAGTCAAACTGCCCCCAACTTGAGTAGCGAAAGTGTCATCCACAGTTTTTGCAACAACTGCGAGCACTTGCTCTTTGTTCAGTCCTTCGGCTTTCAAAGCCTCAACAGCCATCAGAAGATGCTCATGGGGAACCATGTCCGCCCCTATCTTGTTCTTTCCACTTGCCTTTACCTTGCCAAGGGATTGGCATTCCTCAAATACAGCCCGTTCCCAGACTAGGGAGCCTTTTGACAAGAAATTCCCAGTATGTGGTGTGGTCGATGATGGAGGCAAAACTCCAAAGGTTAAATCTACCACAGTTCTCTGAAGATCTTTAATCATCCTCATCAGCTCAGAAGTAGTGGGTTCATGGGTTTGGGATGACTGGGGTCCAGATGCACCCATCATGCATATGTCCATGCTTTCCGGGATAAACACCTCAGGCTTAGGTAGATGGGCCGGGGTGATGTATATGCTGGGGTCGAAGGTGGATGGGAATATATGGATGAGGTTGAGATGTAGAGGTGATGGGTCAAGATTAACCCGAGGTCCTTTTGGTGGAGTTAGGGTCTCTTCGTCAATAAGATCCCGAATCTTATGGCCGAAAGAGCTAACGGTTAAATATCATGACCGTCTTTGTTGATGGTAGGCATGATATTTAGCTGGGTCATACCTTGGTGGAAGAGGATTTGGGAGGGTTGGGGTTCTAGGAGTTCTAGGTGCCCTTCTTCTTGCAGCTTTTTCAAAGCTTGGGAGAGACTCATGTAAAGGGGATGGAATTTTTACGGCAGGGCGAGTTGAAGTGGTTGGTTTTTGGCCATTGAGGGAAGTGGTGATAGTGCCTACTTCTGAGCATTTCGCAGTTGTGCTACCATCAGTAGTAGCATTGGAACTACGAGCAACATTCCTCTTCAAAGGCTCATTATCTTCTGCAAAGGTCCCTTGTCTGATGGCATCCTCGATTTGAACCCCATCTCATGCAAATCAAAAGGTAGGGAAGGGATAACAATCATCTTCTGCATGAGCTTGAAATTTGGAGATTGCGCACAATCATCCGAATCTGATCTTTGTCAGTGGGCCTAGTGGTCATCATTGAGGCTTTTGCTCTCCATCTCGTCATGAACTCTGAGAAACCCTCCTTTGGTTCTTGACGGGTGACTTCGAGATCACGAGTTGTGACCTCGATCTGTGTGTTATAGGAGTATTGATCAATAAAGGCCTCAGCCAGCTCTTCCCAGTTCTGTTTCACAGAGTTCTCCAACTTTGCATACCGAGTTCTGGCTATCCCGACGTGGTTCGGCCGAATAGTGATAGTTTCTGGGCTGTGGTCAAACCCATTGGTCTCAGGATATCAGAAAACAATTGAAGGTACACCATTGGGTCTCCAGAGCCATCAAATCGATCGATATGCGGCATCTTGAACTGATCCGGTAATGTCACCACTGAGTTGGTATAACCATCCTCTATATCAGGAATGGAATGGGCCCCCTGAGACTTTTTGAACAACTTCTCAAGCTTGCTCACTTTCAATGCTGTGGGGTCCGTCTTGAACTCGAAGGGTAAACTTGGCAGGTTGATCGGTGATTTGGATAGCTGGGGTAGAATCGTGGGCAGAGGTGGCCTTGTCAGAATGTCTGTATCTTCTTGGACATTAGCTGTCTCCCCGAGCGTCGGAACTCTGGGCAGGGGAGGAGCTTGGTGTGAAGTAGATACCCCAGTTTGTTGCTCTAGCCTGGCAATTGTCTCTGCCTGTTGGGCTATAATCTCGGCCTGGCTTTTGGCAAATTCCGCTTGACGGGCGTGTCTCTTTGCATGAGTTTCATACTTTCTTGCATCGACGATCATTGCCTCCATCCCTGACGTGTTCTGCTGATCCATCCAACTGACTGGTATGTCTATCCCTCTGAAAAATGGCGAGACCTCGGCCGTTGTTCTTGGTGGGGCGGATAAGGGCCCTTGATCGTAGCTTCGAACTGGCGATCTGTACTGGTGGTCTTTTACCTGCCTCTGGTAAAGCAACACTAATTGCCCTTGGTGAATTTGACCCGACAAAGTCTATCAGCACAAGTCTAATGATCCTCGGGGGATATTGGAGCCTTCTGAAGCTATGGTTCCCAAGACTACCTAGCAAAAGAAAAGCAGACAAAGATCTCGGCTGATTTCATCCGAGCAGATCTGAGCATAGTTGAATGAGTGTGCCTCTCTTGAATCTGCCCAAAATTCTGCACATGCGTTACCCTCGTAAATCAATCCACAATTTTGAATTGGTGCCCGCAGTTCGATGCCCAAAATCTTGAATTGGTGCCGCAGTTCGATGCCCATTCATAAACCGATGCCGCAGTTCGATGCCCAAACTCATATCGATACATGCATTCCTGTAGAGGCACTCTAACAAGCACATAACAGATAAGTGAGAGCCAAAACACCCCTATGTTGGGGTAGGGTTTCCCTGTCTTATCTTGTCAGGAACTAGGGTTTCACTACGCACGCAGCGGCTTCAAACAACCTATAAGCGGGTAAGCAACCTGTCCTAGTTTGGAATGGTCACTATGGATCCGAATATGCACTAGGTCGAATGGTCAAAAAGGGTGCCCCGGTGAAACCGGGGTTTGTGTTCCCATCTTTGGCAGAGCCGTGAATCGCAAGCCTTATGGACATGCCTTGACAAGACAAGCCTCCGGCAAACCGCTCAGGAATAGCAGATGGCAAACACGGTGTCCTAGGTGCACCAATGCAAATGTAATGCAAAGAAACACACAAGTGTAATCAAAAGCAGATATCACGAGTTCGAGTCAAGTTCTCTAAATCCCAATGAGTCGCCAGAATCAGAACAACGCCCGCGAGACCTCGCTCTGATTCGGACTCGATTTTTGTTGCGGTTCTTAATCTTGAACCAAAGAGTCCGAATCCGGCAAATCGTTTTGAGAAAAACAGATTTTTTTGAAAGAAGTGCCAAACATGGATCGCTTTTGCGGATAATGAGTCGCCACCTAAATATTTTAAAATGAGAAATTTAGGAAACCACTCGGTGCCGAAGGCCACGTGTCCTTCATCACCAAAGTTGGCTCGGGAACTTGGGTACGATTAGGGAAGGTCACATCGTGAGCACCCCTCTCGCCGGTCAAAGACCGCCTCTACTAACCATGATATCTGTTTTTGAAAATTTTGTATGCTCTTATTCGGTTATTAGCCTAGATTACTATGTGATGCTCATGACAAACAAGTATAAATGGCGTCTGAATTGGAACAAAACACTTCATGTCTGCTTGTTTGAAAATGGTTTGATGGTGCTACCCACAGGTAGGCTAAAATCTTGATTTGCCACCCTCGGTGGGCTTAAAACATGATTTTGCCACTATCTAGTGGGCTTAAAACAAACATTTGATGAATTGTCCCAATCCAAATAACTCAACCTCCACCCACAGCCATCCAAGGCAGTTATATCACATAAGCACATACCCTCATGGTAAGTATGCTATCATGGCAACACTCACACGCATGGAAGTATGGTAAAGCATAACAACTTACCAAGTACTCCAAGCCAAAAGCAAGCTCGTTAGAAATCATGCATGATCCTAAGTATCAGTAATGCCTAATGCAACACATGCAAAAATGCAACTATAAGCGTGCTCGGCTATTCTAAACACGGTATATGAGATGCTACTTAGCATGTATTCAATTTGGAATTGAAATACAGATGCGCTTTGTATGATGCGCCGAGTATGCGTGCAAAACAGATGAATGATGCAAACATGTCATTACATCAGATGCTAATTGAAATATGTCCTATATCTAACCATTGTAAGCGGATAAATAAAAGGAGAAAGAAATGGGGTTGGAAGACATACATCATACTCACACACCCTTATTACAACATTGCCCTCAGCAGAGGGTCCAATAAAATAATAATGATCCCAAATGAAAGAATATACTGATCAAATGTACAAATCAATATTACAAATCTCTAATTTAATTAACAGATTAAACTAGGGAAAGCTATAAAGCTGGCGTGCAAGCCAGGGACTGCCTTGCTTATGATAGATGCCGTCATTGGTCAGCTGCGAAATCCACCGATGCCCCAATCACTCGCTTGCATATTTCTAAATGCGCCACGGACTCCGGAAAGTTGTTGATCCTCGATTTTGCTGTGACAGAGAGCAGGAAAAGGGCATAGCAATGTATTTCACAAATATATGCATGCCTCGATCCTCGTGCCACCAATCACGCATACCGATGCATGATGGCCGAGGAGTCGAATTGCACAACTCAATGTAGGGATGAATGTAAGTGAATGCTACAACAAAAACCTAACTCCATCATGGGTAATCCGGAGTGTCGGTAACTGGGGAATTGAGACACACTCCGTCACTCGGAGTACGGAATGTACCTCGTTTCCCGTGCGATATGCATGATATGCATGAAATGCAACTAATATACAACCTAGCATGCTCAATGCTATGAAAATGAGATGAAAATAAGATGCCTCGAAAAGCGTGCACACAGGCACGCAAACCGAGGCGATGGCATGAAATGCAAATCGGACAAAATAGAGTGCCTCGAAATGCGTGCACACGGGCACGCAAACCGAGGCGATGATATGAAGGGTAAATCGGATAAAACCGAAGTGCCTCGAAACGCGTGCCCACAGGCGCGCAAATCGAGGCGATGATGAAAGATGAAAATCGGATAAAACCGAAGTGCCTCGAAATGCGTGCCCACAGGCACACCAACCGAGGCGATGATATACAAGCATGAAAATGGTACAGAAATGCAATGATGGGCTTATACCAACATGAGAGAGCCTCAGCCTACTCACATAGGAAGCCAGCGGATAAAAAAAAAAGTGCCTCGAAATGCGCGTACACGGATACACAAACCGAGGAATGGCCCGAAGGCATGAAATGGCATACGGAATGCGAATTGGGCTTACGCTAACATGAGAGGGCCTCAACCACACTCACATAGGCTGCCGTCGGGTAAAAATAAAGCTGCCTCGAAATGCGTGCACACGGGCACGCAAACCGAGGCAATGGCATACAAGCATGAAAATGCAAATTGGGCTTACGCCAACATGAGAGGGCCTCAACCACACTCACATAGGCTGCCGTCGGATAAAACGAGGCTGCCTCGAAATGCGCGCACACGGGCACGCAAACCGAGGCGAAGGCATACTCAATGCCATGACATAGAAAATGTAGATTGGGCTTATACCAACATGAGAGGGCCTCAGCCTCACTCACATGGGATGCCGATGAATGAAAACGGAGGCGCTACCACTCGCACGCAAACCGAGGCAATGCATTAAGGCATAAAATGACATGGGAAATGATATGCAAGCATGCAAACCAAATTTCAGCCACTAAATAAAGGGGAAAACAGCCCCGAAATGATACGAAATGACAATCAATGCATGAAATCATCCCGAAATGCAATTCTAAGTGCCCGAAATGGCCTACGGCTATGCTAAACATGCAAAATCGGCACATGACAGAAAAAAAAGTAGCAAGGCGGCCCCAAAAATAGCATTTTTACAATACAAAACATGGCCAAATTGTAAGCATAGATATGGTAACAATGGCATGCAAGAATACGGGAAAAGAGGGGAATTACAAAGCAAGTGGTATTTACAATGCTCAAACCCAAAAAATCAGTTCTACAACATTGAAGATGGAACAAAAATATGCACAAATGCAAGAGATGACAACCTCTAAATCAGTATGTATATAGGCTAAACATAGCATGCAAAATAAGGGCCAAAAGAGGGTTATAAAGAGAGGTACCAAATGGATGCACCAAACCACTTAAGACCCTTAACAAAAAGTGTATAATAGACCAAAAAAAGACACTCTCTAAGCCTGATGGAGGCTCAAAACAGTAGCTAAACAAGTCTAACAAAGCATGCAAATTTACGGTAAAATGAAAGGATTTCAAAGGAAGTACCAAAAATATACACCAAATGTCTTAAGACCCTAAACAAAACATGACAAGGAGACAAAACTAAGGCTATTTCTAAGCCTGATGAAGGCTGAAATCCGGATCCAAATAAGTCTAACAAAGCATGCAAAATAATGAACCAAAGAGAGGTCTTGAGACAAGTAGTATATAGAAAATTCAAACAGAAAAATTTCCTTCTACAACATTGAATAGGAGCCTAAAATATGTATATTTACAGTAGATGGAAACCTCAAAATCAGAATAAAATCATGCTAGAAATGCCATGCAAAATAGGGCCACCAAAAGGGCTATAATGAAAAGTATGTAAAGAATTCACCAAATAGCCAAACATTCTTGATAAAACATGTAAAGGGGGTCAAAATAAGACCCCTTTCAGTTCTGACCAAGGGCCAAAACCATAAGCACAAAAGGCTACAAAATGAGCAAGATTTAGGGCCTAAAGTGAATTTCCAAGAGAGGTGGTATATAGAATGGCCAAATGAGGTTGAGCCCTTCTACAATGTTGTATAGGGGCTCAAAATAGGCCCAAAACCAGTAGGGGTCGGAGCCCCAAAAACAAATGCAAAGAGGCTAAAACTAGCATTCAAGATTGTGACATACAAGGTGTATATTGAAACAAGTATATCATGGAAACACCAAATGAAGTTGAGCCCTTCTAAAAAGTTGTAGAGGGGCTCAAAATAAGCCTAAAACCAGTAGGGGTCGGAGCCCCAAAAACAAAAGGAAATAGGGTAAAAATTTGATTCAAGATTATGCAAGAAAAAGGGATTTGAATGCTTACCCTTGAAGATCTTTCTTTCTTTGCTTCTTGACTTGAATTTGTTGACTCTTAACCTCTGAAAAACACTTCCTTGCTGCTGGAATGGTAGTAGAGATGGTGAGGCTTGGTGTTGGTGAAGAAATAATGCAAGACTCGAAGAAATTTGGAGCTTTTTTGCTATGAAAATGGAGGTTTAAGCTTAAGTGTTCTTGAAGGATTTTTTTCTCCTCCCAAAATGAGGTTCGGCCAGCTGCTGGAATGGACAAGAGAGAGGGCTTAAAAGGAGGGCCAAAAGGGTTGAAATATCTTGCCTCAAATATCTAGATATTTTGAGGGCAAAATATTAAGAAATTTTGAGGGCAAAAAGAAAAGATTTTGTTCGGCCACGAAGTGGGCATCTGAGACCGCAGTGTTCCTCGGAATGATGAAACAGAGGTACCTGCCAAATTTGAACAAAAACCGATACAAAACGAAAGCTCGGGGACCAAAACCGCGCGGGGTCCCGAAAATTGCTACGGCACCTAAGTGGTGTTCGTCATGGTGGGTTTCAGAGACCCCAGTGTCCCTGGAAGGACCAAACAGAGGTGTCTCGCCAAAATGAACAGACATCGATGCAAAATGAATGCTCGGGCCAAACCGCGTTCGGGATCCCGAAATGGGCCGCCGCACCTAAGTGGTGTTCGTCGCAAGTGGGTTTCAGAGACCCCTGTCCTCGGAAGGACCAAACAGAGGTGTCCGCCAAAATGAACAGACATCGATGCAAAATGAATGCTAGGGCCAAAACCGCGGTTCGATCCCGAAAATGGGCCGCCGGCACCTGTGGTGTTCGTCAAGTGGGTTTCGAGCCCCAGGTCCCTTAAATGGGAGTAAATGAGATGCATGCCAAAACCGGAGAAATCGGAGATGGTTGGGCGGTCCCGAGCCGAGGCACACGGCCTGACGGTCCCGAAAACCGGGAACCGGGCTCCGAAATGGGCAAAATGGCCTACGGCCACAAAAAGTAGCCCTACCCATCGAGAGATAGTCTACGGACCTCCTTCCCTGAAAGAAAACAGAGAAACCGAAGTCTTCGCAAACCGAGACAAGGCCTGAAGAGGGTTCGAAGTCCGAGGCAGGCGCACGCCAACTCTGAGACTTCTGAACGAGCACAACATGCAACATCACCGAGTGCTCAATCGGCGACGTCTGAGTCTTAAGGTCGGTCAAAAATGGGGTGTCTACACACAGATAGAGAGGATACCTAACAACTTGATCTCAAGAGTTTTTGCCGTCTCCCATTAGGGCGAACACTGCCCCGCCTCATAGGCTCTTTCCCTAGCTTTGGGGTTCGGTTTGGTGTTGCAGTCTTTTACTACCTTGGCTTCTTGAAGCGCAGAGGAATCTTTAATCCTGTGGCCCACCTTGCCACACCTGAAACAAGCTCCCGAAATCTGGTAGCAAGCCCCATTGTGCTTATTGCCACATACGGAGGCGGTGGAGTAAACCCACCCCTTGGTGGGGCTAGTCGTCGACCAGATTGTATTTCTTGGTTCTTTGGGTTATGCTTTCCTTTCTTAAATTTGAAACTCGTTTTACCTTGCCACTACCGTCGGTGTTTGATTGTTTCATCGCAATATTCGCCTCGGCCATCAATGCCCGGACGAGAACCCCCACAAAAGTTGGCATTTTCAAAACATTTATTCGCTCCTGTATAGCAACACTAAGGCCGCCTTCAAACCTCCTGCCTTCTTATAATCGGTGTCCACCATGTGCAGTGCATACCTAGCAAGTTCAAGAATTTCTTCTCATACTCTGCGAATCGACACTTTGCCTGTCTCATTGCTCAAACTCACCACTTTTCTCGTCTCGATGCACCGGGAAAATAATTATCAAAGGAGGACTCCTTGAACTGAGCCCAAGTCACAATAGTATTCGCATCGCGGGTCAACATCCACCACCTTCTTGCTTCTTCCTGAAGGGTGAAGGTTGCTAACAATACTTTGTTTGCTTCGGAGCACGGAAAAACCTCAAACAACTTTTCAGTCTCAAGAACCCAAGCTTCAGCCTTTAACGGTTCCAAGCCTCCCTGAAAGGACGGCGGTTTCATCTTGCTGAATTTATGAGTCAATGCAATAATGTCCACCTCATTAGCATTCACATTCAGACATTCATTCGATTTGCACCGGAGGGGAGGAGGGGAAATTGGTTCGGTTGTTGATCTAGTCTTTCAATTATCACCCCATCATTTGTTCAAGTCCGCCATTCGCCTCGAGAGGATGATGACTCAAGTTCATTTGCATTATCCATTTCACTATAAGCGATTATAACAATTATTATAAATGCAGTACAATTAAACAATTTAACATTTTAACATATAATCAGTCAGTCATAAGCACACACTTTTCAAGTTCATGAGATGCCCTAATTGCTTTTCTAGGACACCCTATAGCTCATTTGGACACGTGTGTGCGGTATAACTCGTGGTAAGTATCGCTCTGATACCACTCATTTGACCCAAACCCGCCCTATGGGTTTAGCGCCAGAATCGCCAAGAATCCGAGATTACCAAGGCCCTTTGACAAAGAATATACCAAACAGAGTACTGGCTCGGAAGCCAAAACAGTAAATAACTAGTGTCCATTGAGCTGTGAAAATCTGTATGTCAAAAACATTTTTATGCATTCATACAGTTCAAAACAGTACAATCCATATACAGTCTATACAATTATTAACAAACATTCAAGACGGGACCGAATCCTCGATAACAAGACAAGAGAAAGCGAGAGACATCTATACAAGGTACAAAGCAAGAAGGAGACCGATGGGGGACACAAAACACCCCAAGCCATAGCATGGCAACTCGGAACCTCGCAGGTGAGGCACATAGGTCGGCTTGACAAATGGGACCAACCCACGCCCTAGCTCGATGCAGTTCCGAGAACCTACATATATATATAAACAGTGAGCTAAAGCCCAGTGAATAACATAATGCGTAAAGAGGTTATGAATGAATGTCCTTACAGTAATGAAATCAGTTCATTAAATAGTATTTCAGTCTTTCAGTATTTCAGTCAATCAGTCATATGTGGTACACCCATTAGCCTATAAACAAGAGGGCCAAAGGACCTGCCTTAATGCACTCCAACAAAGAATGATGGCCATCAATCAAGATGAATGATGGTTTCACAAGGAAACCGACAGAGCTCTGTAACAGTAAACAGTAATTGCTAAGGATGCCACAATACAGTTCAGAATACAGGACATACATTCATTCAGTAAACAATAACAGTTCAATAAACAGTTCAGTTCAGTATTCAAAAGATAACCATTTTGAACATATCTTTACACAATTGTTACTCACAGAGATTGGGCTAATAGCAGCTAGAGCGCGTCCCCGAGAGCCAACCCTAAACAGTTAACAAATAGAACACACACTAAGTTCACAGTCGAAAGGATGATAATTAAATCCCTAAATTTCCTCGGTGTGGTTCTATGTCTAAATCCTCATTAAGATGCCTTAAACTAGGCTTAGGAATGCCTAGGATAGGATGAGGATGCAAAATGCGCCGTAAACGCTTGAAATTTTCATGAAACAGGTCTCCGCCGAAGCGAGTTTCTTCGGCGGACAACCACACAACGGTCCCCGCCCGAGCGTCACCTTCCCCGCTCGAGCGTGACACACAATCCTCCGCTCGAGCGCGCATTCCTCCGCTCGAGCGGACTGATGAACAGTGCAAGATGCTGGATGCTCGATTTTTCCGCTCGAGTGTGAAACACTCCGCTCGAGCGTACTGTAAAACAAGTCGAAGAAAATGCTGGGAGCATGATTTCCGCCGAAGCGGCACTTCGCTTCGGCGGACATCAAAATCTGAAAATCGTGTTTGTGTTCCAAGTTCAAAACTCAAGTTTGATGCTCCCAACTCGATCCTCTTGAGCCCATTTTCTGGAAAACTCTTTCAAACACGTAGAATAACACGTTTTAAAGCTTAATTTAAGAAATCAAGGCCCAAGGGTGTTTCAATTAAACTCAATTTCAAACTAATTTACATGAACATGCATGAACAACATTCGAACATGACATGCATGCATTCAAACCAATTTAAACTCCAATGTGATGCTCTAATGAGCTCAATAGTTGGAAAACAAGATGAAAACATGGGCTTTGTTAGAAACATGAGCATGCATGTACAATCTACCATGAATTCAACTTCCAAATGCACCAAAATGACCATGCATGCAACAATGGAGCTCTAATTCAACAATTATGAACAAAATCAAGACTCAAGTTCTCTATAACCATGATACATGCAAGATGGAGCTTAGAGATAACAAGAAGACAATGAATTCACTTACCTAAGTCTCAATTCAAGGTAAGGAAGCTAGATTATGCCAATTATACTTCAATTTCTAAGCAATCTCCAAGCAAGTTCAACAAATGAGCTAAATTCTCTCTTCTCCTTCACTCTCTCTAAGTTTGGTCGGTTGGGCTCTCAATTTGGCTGAGGAAGAGTTTGATCAAGTGTAATTCAAGTCCTCAATTGTGTAGGATAGTGGCCCACTCAATGGCAAAGTCGTAAATAAGCCAAACTATGCAATTTAACTCATTTTAATCTACTTTAATCATTCCTAATCAATTTTCAGATAAATATACCATTAAATCATAATTATTCTATTGATTCCAAAACACTAAACGGTTTCTAATTCGGCCGCCGATAAGGCCTTCAATTAGCAGTTTAAACACATAAACTCAAACATGTAATCAATCAATCAAACAGATAGAAACGCAATATAATAGATAAACTTATTCAATTTCAGTTTCGATTTCAATCAGTCCATTCAGTACCTTAGTTAATTCGATTATCAGTCATTATCAGTTCAGTTTAACAATAATCAGTATATAATTCGGGGGTTATTCGGTAATCGGTACGAGGGTTGTTACAGCCCCTGGTTATCTGATTGTACCAAGTCTTTATTTGTTGGTGAGTCTTGACTTGGTATAGCATGATTTGCTTCTTCCTTCCTTGCTCCGCTTTGGTCTGCCTTGGGGTCTAATTGAATATCCTGCACCAGGGGTTGCGTTATTCCGGAGTCAACTTCCATCTCCAGTTCGGTTGTTTCAGTCAGGTCGACTGGGCAGATATGATGACTTCCTGGTGTGAATTCTGCGACAAAATCTGCCAAAGCTTGAGCCTTTATCATGGTCCTGGGTTGGAACTTGATGTCATATTGTCCCAACTCTACTGCCCACTTCAAGATTCGCCCAAAAAAGTTCGCCCTTTCAAACAAAGCTTTTAATGGGAAGGCAGTGAGGACAACTATGGTGTGGACGTGAAAGTAGTGCGAAAACTTTCTTGAGGCCATCATTAAGGCCAATGCCAGTTTTTCCAGTGGCAAGTACCTTGTTTCGGCACCCAGTAATGTCTTGCTGACATAAAAGATGGGCAGATGTTGGATTCCTTCCGCACGGACCAACACTGCGCTAATTGCGTGCTGAGAGACTACTAGGTACAGGAAGAGTTCCTCTCCAGATACTAGGGTGACAAGCAGTGGTGCAGAGGACATGTATTCTTTTAAGCTTTCCAGAGCGCGGTCGTATTCTTCGTCCCACTCAAACTTGGATTTTAGTGCATGGAAGAATGGTCGTAGTCTGTTCGACGATCGGCTTATGAACTGATTGAGCGCAGCTGCCATGCCGGTGAGATACTGCACTTCTTTTACTAAGTTTCGTCTCTCCAAATCCTGGATTGCTTTGATTTGGGAGGGGTCTGCTTCGATACCTCGGTTGGTACCAAGAAACCTAGGAATTTGCCAGATCCTACTTCGAACGCACACTTGGACGCATTGAGGCGCAACTTGTGTTTCTTCAAGATATCAAACATCTCACCTAGGTCCTTGAGATGGTCGTTCTCATCCTTGCTTTTGACCACCATGTCGTCGATGTAAGCCTCCATCGTTCTGCCTAACAATGGTTCAAACATCTTGGTGACCATCCGTTGGAATGTCGCCCCAGCATTCTTTAGGCCAAAAGGCATGACCTTGTAGCAATACAGTCCTCTTGGAGTTGTAAAGGATGTGACTTCCTGATCTGGTTCATGCATGGCGATTTGGTGGTAGCCTCTGTATGCATCCAGAGAGCTAAGTCGGTTGTGCCTCGCCGTTAGGTCTACCAGTTGATCTATCCGTGGTAGAGGAAAGCTGTCTTTTGGACATGCCTTGTTGACTGTTTTGTAGTCAACGCAGACACGCCACTTACCGTTCTTTTTTGGCACTACGACTGTGTTGGAGATCCATCTTGGGTAGTGTACCTCTCTGATTGCTTCTGCCTCTAGCAAGTTTCCTACTTCTTCTGCCATAATCTCGGCATGGTGGAGTGCCGATCTACGTGTGTGCTGAATGATTGGTCTGGCAGATGGGTGGACATTAAGTTGGTGACAAATGAAATTGGGATCAATGCCTGGCATGTCGTATGGTGTCCAAGCGAACACTTCGATGTTAGAGGTCAAAAATTCCAAGACCTCTAATCTCTCAGTGCTGGACAACGACGAACCGAGCAAAAAGAACTTGTCCGGGTTCTTTTCATCTATTCTTACCTCTACCAAGTCTTCCACCGCTTTCTGATTAGCTGCTTTGCTGACATTTGTAAACAGTTCATTGCTCTCAGGTTTTTCCACCAAATGAACGTATCCTTTGGCAGTGCAGTTGCCATTTACCGTGACGAAGCATTGCTTGGACATAATCTGATCTCCATAGACCTCTTCAATTACACCGGTGTCGTTGGGGAACCGTATTACTTGGTGGTAGGATGACACCACTGATCGTATGGCATGCAGCCATGTTCTGCCCAAGATGATGTTATAAGTGTATGGGACTTTCAATACCCAGAACTCCACTTGTTTCGTCACGCTTCCTGTCTTGACTGGGAGGATTATTTTGCCAACGGGCCATTCTGGCATGGAGTTGAATCCAATCAGGGGAGATACAGCTGGCGCCAAGTCTTTATCTTGTAACTTCAACTGTTTAAAGGTGTCGTAGTAGATTATTTCCCATGAACTGCCTTGGTCTATCAAAATCCGCTTGACGTCAAAATCCTTGACTCGGAGAGTGACAACCAAGGCATCATTGTGAGGGCAATATATCCTTGCCAAGTCTTTATCCGAAAAAGACATGACGTTCATGGCTTCTGTTTTCCCCTTCTTGATGGCAGGTTGGGCACTCAGTACCTCTCTTAAATGCTCAGCCTTTTTGATTGATCCTTTGAGCTCGCATACACGCTCAGGTTCAAAAACTCCATGTATCACATTGATAATGCCTTGAGGTGGGGCGTCAACTGGCATTCCGTTGGGGTTATTATGGTCCTGGGGGACTGGTGGCGCCCCTCCTTTAATGTATTTATCCAGGTGACCTGCTGCCACCAACTCCTCCAGATGTTGTCTCAATGGCGTGTAATTTTCAGTGCAATGCCCCTTTTCTTTGTGGAAGGTGCACCGTGATCTTTCGTCATAGTCCTTCTGAGCTTCCCCAAGCTTGGCTGGCTATCTAACGAAAGGTTCATCCCGTATTTCACTTAGAATTTGGTAGATTGGTTTCTTGAATATCGTGGTTATGGCAGTGCGGACCCTCAGCCATCTTTTATCCTGGTCTTCTCCGTTGTCTCGTCTGCCATGTCCGTTTCTGTTCGGACGATCTACCGTGTTGACCTTTGCTGAGGCCTTTTTCTCTGGTACTGTAGTCGTGCCAGATTTTGTTTTGGCACGTGTGCCATTCTCCTCCACCCTGATGTGCTGATGCACTCTTTCCATCAAGGCTTCCATGGTGAGGGATGGTGTCATGGTGATTGAGTCTTAGTCTATTCCCGACTAGAAGGCCTCTCTTGTACTGTGCAATGGCAAGATTGGTAGAGCAGTCCCCAATCTGGTTGAAGGTCTTCCAGTAACGACTATTGTAGGATTTTAGGGTTTCCTTGTCACCCATGTCAATGGAGAGTAGCTGGTCGATCTCCACCGGAGTCTTGGTGTTTGTTCTGAACCTTGTTACGAACGCTTCCGCCAATTGCGCCCAGGAGGCTATGCTGCCTTCTAGAAGTTTTTCGAACCAAGTCAAGCCTAGGTCGCCAAGGCTAGATGGGAAGATGATGCACATTAAAGCCTCGTTTCACCGGTATACCGCCATGACCTGGCGAAAGTGGCTCAAGTGTGAGTAGGGGTCCGTCTTGCCCTCATATGTAGTGAATTTGGGCTGAAGGAAGCCTGATGGTAGGGGCGCGTTTTCAATCGCCGGAACGAACAGTGAGGTCTGCAGCCTCGCTAATGCCTTGTCCGTTGGTTCGTAGGTAGGGCGCGGTATTGGCATTCCAACCTCGACGCTTCCATGCGTCCGATGAGCCAACCACTGTAAGGCAAAAACCCTGTGTGGATCGCGTGCTCTAGCGTCCTCCTTCCATCGTGCTTTTTCTTCGAGCACGGTCCGTAAGTCGGATGATCTGGGCAACTCCGTTTGCCTGGATCTTGTTTGGTGCGTATGCGAGGGCCAATAGGTGCTTCCTTCAGTGTACGACCTTTCAAATCTCGTCCTTTCAGACCTGGAGTGACGAGTTCTGGAAGACTTGGATTGAGTATCACCTATCCTGAGGCTTCTACTCTCTGCTTGTGAGGGTGTGGTATCCCTACCACGACCTTCCGAGTGGCGATGGGGCGTCTTGTTTGTGCGCCCCTCTCCTGTCGCCACTCCTTTTTCCTTCACCTGGTGCTTTAGAGATTCCATGTCCGCCGCCATCCGACGTATCAACTCGTCTTGCTCCTTGACGCGATCCTCCAAAACCTGAGGATCAATCCTCTGTCTTTGTCTCTCTGGACTTTGCGAACGAGAGTGATGGGGGCTGTTAGTTTGCCTTCTACTCCTTGTATCCCTCATGGGATTCTGTCTTTGTAATTCCAAGTCTGCCATAGGAGGGATAAGAGGTAGACCTTCGCGCCTCGCGCCTCCTTTTGGTGTTTGTCCGTCAATGGTGGACTGTGGCAAATCTTCATTATGTGCCATTGATTCTAAAGAGGAAAAGCTTGATCAAGAGGTTTTGTTCTTATCTGAATTCCCACAGACGGTGCCAATTGTACAGGAAAGAAATAAACCTTCTCCTATAATCTTGTTGATCAAGTCTGCGCTCCTCCGTATGTTGTCGTTTTATCACCTGAAAACACAAACGTGAGCTAGCCAGCGGGTGTGTGCCGGAAACCTCTCTGATGCCTAAATCAGCAAATTAGACAAATAGACAAAAGCTCTGTGTATTCGAGAATTAAAGTTGCGTTACCTCTCCATAGGTGATGTTTGTGAGCTTTTATAAGTTTTACGTGGCACAATCCTAGTAGGACTTTTACTCTTCCATGTAGACTCCTCCTAGGATTCATACTCCTGAAAGATAATACTTATCCTTCAACACCCCTCTCACTACTTAAACCAAGTGAGATGGTTTTACTATGGCCGGACTACCATATGACCGAAATAACATTGCCATGCTAGGCTAACTAAAGTGACCGATCTAACTGTTATTAGTTCAGCTCTTCCTTGCTTTTCTCCTACCTCGGCTTCTCATGCCAAGACCGAGCTATCCATAGAAGAGTCTAAGCCGAACTAACCCAACACCAAGTCCTGAAGAGGACTCAGTATACCTTGGTTCCATACTCCATGACCGAACTAAATGCGGCGACCAAATTGTCCGTTTGTAGTCTTCTGAACCGGGCCAGAACTAATGCCTTCTGGAACCAGACTAACTTCCAAGCCTCCCTCGGACCGGACTAATCTCTGGGCTCGAGACCGGACTAACTTCAAACCTCTTCAAGACCGGAGTAACTTATGGCCTTTTTACTCAGCCCTTCGCATTGAGGCCCATAACGGCCCAGCTCGGCCTAATTTGCATATAAATTACCCTCTCAATACCATTTTTAACTTTTCTCATACACTATGGTTAGTGGATTGCTAAATTATTTTTATAAAAAATCTAAAAAAAATAATTTGTATATTAAAAAAATATCTAAAACAAATATAGATTCTTATTAAAAAATAACATGTTGCAATTGTAAAAAAAAAAAAATTATACTGTAAAAAATAATATGTATATTAAAAAATATCTAAAACAAACATAAATTCTTATTAAAAAATAACATGTTGCAACTACGGAAGAAAAAAAATTACACTGTACATTTTATTAAAATCTATAAAAAAAAAAATAATTTGTATATTAAAAAAAATCTAAAACAAATATAAATTCTTACTAAAAAATAACGAGTTGTAATTGTGAAAAGAAAGAGAAAAAAATTTATACTGTGCATTTCATTAAAATCTTAAAACAATAATCTATATTAAAAAAATATTTTTAAAAAATATAAATTCTTATTAAAAAATAACAGGTTGTAATTGCGAAAAAAAAGGAGAAAAATTAATTACATTATAAAAAAATAATTTATTTATTAAAAAAACATTTAAAACAAATATAAATTCTTATTAAAAAATAATAGGTTGCAAAAAAAAAAAAAAATAGAATAAAAAAATTACACTATGCATTTCATTAATAATGCTCAAAAAATGTGCCAAGTATTTGTATAAAACCTTGATATGTGCCTACTCTTAAATTATAAAGTGAATATAGATGAAACCAAAGAACTTAGATTTAATGGCCAACAAATATTAGAAACCTGACCATTGAAGCTTAATAACTATTAATTAATAGAATTCAACAATTGAAATGTCTCAAACCACACGTCATTGTCTTCTTAAATGTTCCCTCTTTTTTTTGGTTCATGCATTTATTCTAATATTGTTAGAGAATTGGACATGTAGAAGAGTGAGAGACATTAAAATTATATATTGAGTTCTGTAATTGTTGTGATGAAAAATAAATGTCGTTTTCCTCTGCTATGGCGATTTATCTGGTTATACTTCCAATTAAAACGTCAGGTGTACTTCTATATCATCATTGAACGTTGTTTTCATTTTTTTTAGATACTTTCTATCACAATTGCTTGTGTTTTGTATTATGAAATTTATTACATTTGCATTTACTAAAATTATTAGATGAACCTAATGTAAGAAGTGCAAACTATTTTAATGTCATTCTCAGGATTAGATGTACAAAAAACATCCACAAAAAATATATAAGTAGACAAGATTTACAAAATTTGTTTGTGAGTCTCACTTCTTAAAAATCTTGTCATTCATTTATTTTTTGTATTATATTTTATGTTTGGTTTCTGTACCTTTATATATATATATAGTTTTCTTTGTTTTCTTTAAAAAATTATTTTTAAAAATTAATTAATAAAGAAATAAATCATTTTCTATTTCAAAAAATTTCATTTTTGTTTTTATTTTTTATTTTTTTAAAGTAATTTTAGTTTTGAGCAATTACTTTTTTTTTTCCCTATATATTGTAATTTTGTGCATTTTAAGTGTATGATGTTTTCACTAATACACTTGGAGATGCACTATGAAAGAAGTATTATGCTCAAATTAAGTAAGAAGAAAAAAATAAAATAAAATAATACGATGAATGCGGAGCAAAGATCAAAACTTCCGAAACAAGCAAGCAAACAAATAACAAATAAGCAAGCAAGTAGAATAGAATGTTTAACAATAGACATTTGAAAATTTCCAAAAAAATTTTATAACTTTCCTTTTTACTAAGAAAATTCTATTTGGCACTAACTAATAAAATGCTTTTAATTTTTTTTTTAATTTGAAATTAAAACTATAGTAAATTTATGTAAGCATAATTGCTAACCACATTTTTTTACATGTATAATATTTATATTGACTACCTTTTTTAGGTTTATTTTTTAAAATATTTATATAGAAGTAAAAAAATTATCTTTAGGAATAAATTTTTCCTTAATTTAGTTATATATTTTGTTCGTACATTATTTTTAGATTTTGAATAAAAGCAAATATAAAATAATTGATTGAAGATATGCTGCATTTGTTATATTCCTTTTTCTGTGTGTAAAAAAAAAATTAAAAATCACAATTCACACCTATACAAATAATTATAAATACAACTCGTGCACTGTATTTCCTCAAATGTATTATTCAGTTTTGGATTTTGGGCCCTATATTGATTGATTGAGTTGGGCATGAGGCCTGTTTTATGACGTTGTTTTTTTTTTTTTTTAAATAGATACTTTGAAATGTCATTACTGTATTTGTGGGTTCAAATCTCAGAATAATCGGTTGTCAGTCTGATTTGACTTAATCATAGGAAGAGACCTACTATCGAGACACCAATAAAGCTCAACTACATGCTCCAGAAGAGGTCAAGTATCGATCGGAATATAGTGAGATCTCTGCAGAGAGTAACTGGATAACCCAACATATTTGCACCCCTATGAATTGAACTTATAGAATAAGCTGCCCTTACTATCAAGCCACCACTCCTGGTTGTGAGATGTTATAGTTTATGTTAGACCTTTTTTTTTTTTTTTTTTGGCTCGGTTTAGAGGTTATATGTATTAACATTTGAATATGAATTTGGTATTATATTATTGTTGCACCATTTTGTGTGCTAATTTTGATATTATTGTTTTTGTTATAGTTATTCTTTATTTTGGATGTGTCTGACTTAAATAACGAAAATGGATAACACAATCAAAAAATAAGAATTATTTGTAGTAATTCAAATGGAGTATCATACATATTTATGGCATGCTTGGCATATTTTTATACAAGTTAGTTGTAGAGTTTACAGTGGATTAGTCTGTCACCCCTACATAACAGGTAAGGGTCCGGGAGACCTCAACCCTGAATTAAACAAATAAAAAACCGTTACAGTAGAATGTTTTAGATAAAATATTTTTGTAAGGATTGTGGATTGCACCTTCTACTTGGCCCATTCCCAAATTATTTTGATTATCTAAATTATTCATTTGGTACGACTCTTTCAATAAATTATTTACATAAAAAATGAATTATTCAGTCATTGATAATCGCACAATCAAATCATATTTTTCATTGAAAAAACGAATGGCGTACATTACTTTTACAATTGACTGTTCATTTTTTCAAGAAAAATATAATTTGATTGTGTGTCTATCGATATTCGATTAACTTAACTTTTGATATGAATCATATACTCAACAAGCCCACAAGTTGAACAATTTGAATTATCGAATTGAACTTCGTGCAATTTTGAACCTACGTAAAGATTTAATTAGTATTTTTGTATCTTGAAAAGCAAAAAAAAAAAATGGTAAATTACTGTGACCTCTCTTGAGATTTGAAAAAAATATAATAAATTTCACAGTTTTGACATAATTATATTTTCTTCCATTTTAATAAGGTTACATGAACCGAAACTAATGTAATTGGTGCAAATACACAAAAAAATAAATAACGTAAATTATACAGTTACATGTAAAAGAAATGATAAAATCAATTTTTATTTATTTATTTATATAACTAACAAATTATTGATGAAAATTAGACCAAGTATTATATGAATTAAAATCTCAAAAGAGTTCAATGTAATTATGTTAAAAAGGTTTAATTTTTGGGGGATGCACCAATAAATCCCAAATTTGTATCTTGTAGTCCATTTGGTCCTATGAATTTTCTTATGAACCGTTAGGTCCTATCCCAATGTTAATGACCATTAAACATCAAACATCATCATTGTCAAAACAACATCATCATCATTAAAACAACATCAAACATCACAACATCATTATCAACACATCAAAAAAATGTAAAAAAACCTCAAACCCTAAAAAATGTAAAAAAACCCTATGGGCTCTGCTAAACCGGTTCATCTTCAAAAGCGATCGGTAAACATTGCTTCTTTAACGATGTTGACAATCTTCAAAAGATCGAACACAAACCCTAACAATCTCTCGGGTCTTGATCGAAGCGTCTTGTACTCGTGATCGAACTCAAACCCTAACAATCTCTATTCCGAATTAGCCCCTCGAAACCCTAATCTCGATCGCCACCCCTCCATCAATGGGTCCAAGAGGGCCAAAAGGTCAGAGCCTTCGAGCTTCGTCGCATTATTCGCGATCTCCGTGGCCGCAAACGATACACTCACGCCCTAGAGGTTAGATTCTTGAATTCCTCTTCATGATATCCAGAATTTAGACAGAGAGAGAGGAGGTCTGGTTCGATTATTGTAGATACATGAATATGAATATGAATGTGTTGATGATTGTACCCTGTAGAGATGAGTATCGAAGGCTTGCTTGGAGATCGATTCTTGCAAGCGACTCCAGAGAGAAGAAGCAGAGTTGGGACGGGGAGAGACGCCACCCAATACCTGGACGCCATTGTTGATGCGTTTTCGGAACTTCGAATTTAGGTTTTTATATAAATACAATTGATGATTTGTGAATGACAAAATGTTAACAGAGAGTGATGAGCAATGGACCAACGGTGATGGGGGGTTTCTGTTTGGAGTCCTAGATTAAGCATTGTTGAGTTTAGAAAAAATGAACCAATAAATTCCATATTTTTAATGTTTAATGTTTGATGATGATGAATAATATTTAATGTTGAAGAATAATCTTAATGTTTTGATGATGTTAATGATGTTGTTGATGTAAATAGTGGGACTAAATGGTGCATAAGAAAATTGGTAGGACTAAATGGTTTAACTTTCTACCACATAGGATTTACTGGTAATTTTTTCTTAATTTTTCTCATATTCACAGTCTAACTTGAAAGAGCATTTAAGTTTAGTGGGCCTATTGTGAATCTAATCTCATTTATTTAAATCGTTCATTTTTTAAGTACTCGTTGAGAAGAATATTCATTTAAAAAATTAAGATGATTGAATTTCGATAGCTATATATTTGAATCATATTTATTTTAAAAAAATAGACGGGTAAATATAATTTCAAGAATAACCGTCTAATTTTTAAAAACAAATGTGATTCAAACATGGGTGATTATTCAGTACTCCCGGAATATACACATGTGGTGCTCCATAATATTTTGATTGGTGGAGAGACGCAAGGGCCCACAATTTATGTTGGAAAAGAAGGAACAACATGGGGCTAACTAATTAGTAATTGGCTTGGAGTATGAACACGTGGTGATCCGGAAGTATTGAATAATTTGCCTTCAAACATATAGCTAACAAAATCCAATCATCTTAATTTTTTATATAAATATTCTTTTTAATAAGTTTTAAAAAGTCAACGATTTAAATTATAGGGATTGAGTTTACAATGGGCTCACTAAGCTCAAATGTTCTATCAAGTTAGATTATTTTCTCTAAACGTTAAGGAGGTTAGTATATTTTCTTTAAAAATAAATTAATTCAATTTCATATATTAAAAAATATTATATTTTAAAAGATTAAACAATAAATTATATAAACTATTATTTAATACCAAAAAAAAAATTTAAAAATTGTGTTCCATATTTCACCTCACCATAACATAACCCCAAAAATAGTTGGAGCTCTCCCCTGCCTCTGTTTATGTCTGTGTTTGTCTCCTTCTCTCTTCTTCTTCGCCAACCCCCAACAACATGGCCTGTTAGAGAGAGAGAATGAGAAAGTAGTGAGAGAGAGAAGCCTTGAGAAAACTGAGATTTTTCTCCATTAAAACTCCTTCGTTTTGGCCGGCCTCTTTCGCCGGCCGGAATCTGACGTCGCCGCCGGACTTCTTCTTGTTCTCGTCTATCAGATCGTTTTTTGGATTCTCTATCGCTCGCCATTGCTAGGTTTGTGCTTGTTTATATACATGCGTTTCGATTATGTATAACTTCTTCATAATGTACATGTATGTATCTATATATATATATATTGCACTTTCCTCAAAAAAATACTTGAAAACTATGTGATTCCAAATCAAATTATTCAATATTGAGATTTTTGGAGTGGAGAGAATTATTCAATATTAAGAAAATGCGATTGAGATCCTCTCCATGGATGAGAACTTATCGTTATTTGAAATTACGAAAAAATTATTATCATTAACGTGATTTTTTTTTAATGGAAATGTGTATAATGGCTCTGTTTGGAAGCCGAGAAAGCGGAGGAAAGGAAAATGAATTTGAAGGCTGTAGGATTTCTCGTATTGCATGTGTTATTCGTGTAAAATGAAAGTCTAATGGTCTGGGGATGTGGTTCTTATTTTCTCTCATCCTGTTTCTATTTGTTTTTTTTTTCTTTCTAAGTCTATCAGTTTCCCGGCAACCAAACAGAACATATTGTTGCTAACAAGCTGATTTTTTGTGCTTTTTGTGGTTAGTAAAATGCTTTGTTGGAATAGGACTCTGTTTTCAGAACACATGCATGATGTTGTTTTGTTCCTGAATGTTGCATCATGTTCATACATTTGAATTGAATTTTATGTGCTTCTTTTTCTTTCTTTTTTTTTATCTACAGGTTATTCTTTTATAATTCATGTGCCCAGATTTCATTCTTTTGTCTTAAGATTGGTTTGGTGTAGTTTTCTCGAAACCTACATGATTGCTTATGTGAATATAGTGAGCTCATGAATAAGACAGATTATTTTGTTTATATTGATTAAAACATCAAATGAAAAATTCTAAGTGCATATAATCTGGTCACAGAAGGGACAATACCCTCTTACATGGTCCCAAAACCCATGCGAGAGGGTTGTTTATGGTTCCGTGATTAGATTATATGCATGTAGCAAAACTACTTGAAAAATTATGATATACACTAAGGCCTCGTTTGGCAACAGGCTGGTTTAGTCAAAAAGATACTAAAAAAAACAAAAAGCCAACAATCCATACAAAAAAGTCAAAGATTTTTTTCTCTCTATTTTTTGCACATCTTTTCATAAAAAACAAAAAAGTCATCCCAAACATATCAATTTTTTTAGCTCATATTTTAGGCAAATAGCCAAAAAATTACTAAATTAGCCTGTTCCCAAACGAGGCCTAAGAATCGTCAAGCACATGCTACCCGGAAACATAGTAATGTCTTTTTTATCAATCTCCGACTATCTATCACTAGTATCTTTCAGGTTATTGGTAAGACCATCTCCAACGCTTCACCAAACCTGTCATCAAATTTGAAATTTGGTGAAAAAAGTACTGTTTGGAGCTCCAACGGTTTCACTAAATTGATATCAAATCGAGAATTCATCAAACGTTTCACCAAAGTGAGGACAGCCTTCGCATTTCACCAAAACACTGTGCATGACCGTTGGGGGAGACGAACCGGTCGACCAACCGGTCGATCACCAAAAGGTTCAAACAGTTTCAAAAAAAGTTCAAACAGTTAAAAAAAAAAAAAAAAAAAAAATTTCCTTATCGGTGGACCAAAGTTCAAAAAAAAAAAAAATCTTCTTACCGGTCGACCAACCGGTTGTCCCCGGAGCAAATTTGATAAAAAGTGAAGCGTTGGAGCCAGTGGTATCAAATTGAGGAAAGCATCCTTTTTTTCATCAGATTTGATGACAAAAGAAGTTCAGGGTTCAAGATGCTCTAACTAGTGACTATTTTATTTATTATTATCTTTCCATTCCTGGTTTACCTTGGTATTATCGTGAACTCTTGAAAATTGTGAGCAATTTAAAAGATTTCCATTAATGTATTTAATTTTGAACCATAGTTGTCAAATTGAAATTCTAGTTATGAATTGAAATAGCCTTGTACCGAATCGTGAATTGTCAAGATTCACACTTTTTTTAAATTATTTAATTTAACTGACCTCACCCATGTAATATTGAACTATTTATTTCAATAAAATAGCAACAGATAATTCATTGAGTTACCTTACTCTTATATATTTTTAGAAGATATACATTAGGATTTTTTTGAGGAAAAAAAATGTGAAGGAAAGGTTAAAAACACATTGGGTTTGGCTGAATTTAATTGGATCCTATAAAGAACTCTTTGATCACCAAACAAATCATGTATATTTGGTTGTTTTTGTACTAAACACTATTAAAAGTTATATTATGTCATTTTTACTAAAAAAAGAGAAAAAAATTGTAGAAATATGTCAGACATAGTTTCACGAATTACATGAATCATAAAAAGTGAATTGAATCGTGAATCGATTGTGAATTGTGCAATTCACTCGCAAAATAGATTTACTCATAGATTTGTACTGATTTTGCATAAATCGTGAACGTCATGTTTTCTTGTGTTATGGCTTTCAAATAGAAATAGCACATTTTATGAATAATGTTTACAATACATTATAACCTTTTCAAATTCTTGCATTGCAGCACCCAAAATGGAGAGCGTAAGCGCTCCTTTTGAAGGGGTCACCAAAGATATCAAAGGAAGGTTGCCATACTATAAGCAAGATTGGACAGAATCTACTGGTGGCCTTAGGTATAGTTCCTCCTCTTCTTTTTTTCTTTCTTTCTTTTTTTTCTTCTCAATAAGTTTGATTTCTTCTCATCAATTGATGTCAGGATACTGGCTCCAACTGCGTACATCTTCTTTGCTTCTGCTCTTCCTGTTATTGCATTTGGTGAGCAGTTGCATAGGGAAACAGGTACACCATGAATGATTTTCCTAATGCCAACATAGAGGATGTAGAAGTTCTTTTAATCCCTTTTTTTTAAAAAAAAACTCGGCCAATCAACCTTGAGGTTGTGGGTTTGAATATAGTGCAGTCACTTTGTGTTTATGCATATATTGTAAAATGTTATTACTGCTCCCAAACACCTATCTAATAAGGATTAAACTTGGCATTCTTTTTTTATTTATTTAATCTTTGTTCTATGTTCAATTGTTCATAGAACTTGCAAGAATTACATACTGCGATTCTGAAAATTATGTTGTTTTTGCTAGATGGAAGCTTGAGCACAGTAGAAAGTCTCGCTTCTACTGCTCTCTGTGGAATCATTCACTCAATCTTTGGCGGACAGCCTCTCTTGATTGTAGGAGTTGCTGAACCGACGGTTATTATGTACACTTATTTGTACAACTTCGCCAAAGATTCATCGTTGGGGACAGTGATGTTTCTTCCTTGGGCTGGTTGGTATGGAAATCTATTTCTTCATTTTTTTCCCCATTCCTGAATTACTGGCAGTTTCATGGCTTTCAAAACTCAGCAGATTCGTGTGCATTAACTTATTTATTTTTTTCTTTTACAGGGTTTGTGTTTGGACAGCTGTCCTGCTGTTTCTTCTTTCAATATTCAATGCTTGCACAATCATCACTAAATTTACTAGGCTTGCGGGGGAGCTATTTGGCATGTTGATTTCTGTTCTTTTTATGCAAGAGGCCATTAAGGTATCTGTTTAATCAACAATACATCACAACTTGTAAATTCAATAAAATTAGTGTAATGTTGTGCAAATCTTGATATTTGCTTTGAATTACAGGGGGTGGTCAGTGAGTTTGAGGTACCCAAAGCTGAAAATCCAGAGGAAAAGAGGTATCGGTTCTACTGGCTTTATGCAAATGGGTTATTGGCAGTTATTTTCGCTTTTGGTGTACTTTTTACTTCTCTCAAGAGCAGAAGGGCTAGGTCCTGGAGTTATGGCACAGGTACATGAGGTGGCCTCCAATGAATTAAATGTAATGGTAACAAAGATCACTTGATTGGGACCTAATATATTTTGTTTGGCTGCTGAACATAGGGTGGCTGCGAAGTTTTATTGCAGACTATGGGGTTCCCTTTTTGGTTCTGTTGTGGACAGCATTGTCTTACAGTGTCCCTCAAAGAGTTCCTCATGGAGTTCCCAGGAGGCTCTTTTGTCCTATTCCTTGGGAATCTGGATCATTATTCCACTGGAATGTGATGACGGTATTTATTCAGTAATGAATAAGTTGTTCTCTCCATCTCTTTTATGAAGATTTCATGTATTCACCTAAACTAGACATAATTAGGCAGTGAGCTCAGTAGTTTGTAAGTTTAGGGATTGGTCAAAGAGTGTGCATGTTTATGAATCTAACATTACATAAATATATACATGTGTGTGCTGTGTGTGTGTGCATGTGTACATGTATAGTCTTTCTCATGGAGAAGCTAAAAATTTAGAGCAAACATCAAATTTTGTATCAACTAATATTATAAAAAAGTTGAAATTTGGAAGAACACTAGGGACCTTGTAGCCTTTCATTTGGGGAAAAAAATTAGGACAATGAAAAAGCTTTCCCTGAGAATAATTTTTTGAACAAAAGAAAGAAACCAAAACACAAGTGTTTGTGATGATAGTTGCAATAAGCTTTCAACCTCTCATTCTGATTAATTAACAAATTGAGATAGCAATCCAAATTAAAAGGGTTTAATCAATGTGCACTATTTCAATACTGTAATTTTCCATACAACATTTGGTATACAAGGAAATTAGAAGTTTGAGGGGAGTCCAGCTTCTTATTTTAAAAAGAAACCACTATAATCATTTTATAACATGTAAAGGAAATGCTTGAATTTTTTTTTAAAAAAAATTTGGGTAATTAAAAATGAGTTTAAGCTTTCCTTTAAATCCAACACTGGATGTGGGTATGTGATGCTGGTTGGATCAATTCTTGGTTCTAATATTTAAGTTCCCTGTCCCAAGGAAATGATTTCTCAAAACTACATTGAAACTTAGAGAACAGGGTTCGCATTATATCTCAATTAACCTGATAAGGTCTTTCTTTGTAGGTAGGGTTAAAAAATTTAACTTTTGCTATCTTGGATCTTTTCAATGATTTTAAGGTTTTTTTTGGTCTAATTGAGGTCTGTTAAGTTTGGTCCTGTTTGCAGAGAGGATAATAACTTATCAAGATTTATAATCCAATTTTGGTTTCAATTATCAGAATATTTTTTATTAGTCATGGAGTTCCTAAGTTGCACTATTATTAGTTGCTAATTAATGTTTCCGCTTCCAAGTAAAGATTGAAACTTTACTGAATGTACTCAATCAAGATTTAACACTGAATTATGTGTTTCATAATGCAATTGCAGGATATGTGGAAGGTTCCAGTGGCATACATATTTACTGCAATTATACCAGCTGTCATGATTGCAGGTTTATACTTTTTTGACCACAGTGTAGCTTCACAGATGGCACAACAGAAGGAATTCAATCTCAAAAGGCCATCTGCGTATCATCATGATCTCTTATTGCTTGGAGTCATGGTATATTTACTGTTTGGATTCTTGGTTTGTGTCCCGAAAATTATAGTATTTTTATCTGTAAATTTTGGTTCAGACCTATATTTCTATAAAGACTTACATCCTACTTTATATTGTTTGCCTTAGACTTTGATTTGTGGCTTGCTCGGACTCCCTCCTTCCAATGGAGTCCTCCCACAATCACCCATGCACACAAAGAGTCTTTCAGTCCTCAAGAGGCAGGTGAGACATAGATCAGAAGAAAGTTTCTTCCACGTCATATTTGCAACATGATTGTTTTAAGAATAGGTCTTAAGTGCACAAATGAAAATCACATAATGGAACCCTTTGTGAGACATTAGTGTCCCATTCTGTGATTTTCTTCTGTGCACCTAGCATTGATGTTGTTTTAAATTACAATGTAATCCATGGCATGCAGTTGATTCGGAAGAAGATGTTGAAGAGTGCCAATGAATGCATGAAACTGCAAGCAACCAACTCACAAATGTATGGAAGGATGCAGGCTGCCTTCATTGAGATGGATGCGTCTACAGCTGTGAGTGTTCTTGTTGCTTAGGTTTTTGAGGAGTCTGTTTGGTTTAGTTTTTGAAAATTGTTTTTTGGAGTTTTTTGTTTTCTTTAGTGAACGCTTTTCATATCTTAGTCAAATTTTTTATTTTTTAGATTCACCTAATCTAGATGCACCTATGAAGTAAAATATTTGTGAAGAAATCTGAAAAAAGTTCACCAAGGACAAAAAAAAAAAAAAAAAAAAAAACACAGAATACAAAAAAACTCAAAACAGTTTTTTAGTTTCAAAACCAAACAGAGTTGTGTGAGTGTGTGTGTGCGCGCGTGTGGATTTGGATGTGTGTCTGCTTGCTTTCCTTGAGCAAATTAATTATGAATTTGTAGGAGAATAATTCTGTAGATAAAGAGTTGGAGGACTTAAGGGAGGCTGTAATGAATCGTGGAGATGTAGGAGAAGCAGAAGGCAAATTTGATCCTGCAAAGGACATAGATGCTCACTTGCCTGTCCGTGTTAACGAGCAAAGAGTAAGCAACCTTTTACAATCCCTCCTTGTGGGTGGTACACTTTGTGCCGTACCTATGATCAAGATGATACCTACCTCAGTTCTTTGGGGATACTTTGCATACATGTCCATTGATAGCCTTCCTGGTAATCAGTTCTTTGAGAGGTTGTTGTTGCTCTTCATCACTCCTCGTCGTCTTTTTAAGTAAGTTGTGCATCTCATCTTTATTCCTCAAAATGAAATGTTTCTTTTATGTATAGAGAGTACTTCTCAACCACTTGTATTTCTTTTGAACTGAATTAGAAAATTAATTCATCCATTGATTGAATAAAAAATGAATAATTCTATATCAGTGTTGTCAGTAGGTTACGATTCACAATACTTCTTAGAGGTAAATCGATACTATTATCAATACATATCTTGAATTAAATGTATCTTACGATACATGATGCAATACACAATATCTGATACATAATGTGATGCATATTTTAATGTTTACATGCATACTTATATTTTTTTAGCACTTTTTAGAAAAGTAATTGAGCTTATTTTATGTCGATTAATATTATTAGAAATTTTCATTAACTTATTAAAAAAGAGTATTTTTTTATACAAGAATGAGTACTTTTTATTTTATTTTTGTCTACTTTTTGACAAATATCTACTTATATGGTATTAAGTATTTTGTGTTATTATGCTTGCTTACTTGGTTAAAGTTGAAGTTTTGTACTAGAAACAATTTACTTGAGAAGTTAAAAGTTGTAAATAAAATATTACAACTTAAATGATGAGTGAAGACAATATATAAAACATATTACACAATTACTAAGAATGAGGGTTTATTTAATTTTAGAATTTAACAATGTTTAAAAAAATGCTATATTTTTTGTTATACATATTTTAACTCCGTTTTGGCATTTTATATGCATTAAGTATTGATGTGTGCATATCTTTAATTTAAGGACCATTACTTTTGCAATGTCAAGGATATACATAATTTAACATTTTATTCTCAGAAGATACTTGTTTTCTTGTATAATTATATTTATTTTTCTATGTATTTTTAAATGTTTTAAAAATATTATGATACACAATACAATGTGATACGATACACGATTCCAAAAAAAAAATGATACGCAATTTGTATCCCAATTTAACAACTATGTCATAGATTGATAAATTTGAAATTTTACAATCTTAATTATCTCGATTCCTTCTCTTGTGGTATTGTATTGGACAGAATCTTGGAAGTGCCTCATGCTTCATTTGTGGAGACGGTACCATTCAAATATATTGCCATGTTTACGCTCTTCCAGCTTGCATATTTTATGATTTGCTTCGGGGTCACATGGATACCCATATTTGGAATATTGTTCCCGTTGCCGTTCTTCTTGCTCATAAGCATAAGAGAACATATACTCCCCAAGCTCTTTCCGCCTTATTATCTTCACGAATTAGATGCAGCTGAGTATGAGGAAGTAGTTGGAATGCCACGCCACGCAAGGAGTATAGCAGTTAAGTTTTTTTTTTTTTTTTGTTATCAGTATTGCATTCCATTTTCCATGATGACAAATGTGGATTTAGTTTCTTTTCACCAAATGTATTCTATTAACAAATATTCCATCTATGGGGATGAAAAATGTGGGAACAGGAAGAAGGTTCAGATGTCGGTTTTTTGTCTCAAGAGATGTTGGATGAGATGACAACCCACAGAGGCGAGTTGAAGTTTAGACCAGTAAGCTTTGCTGAAAGGGAAAGGGAAAGGTTAGCGACTTCTTACAATCTTTTTCTTTTTTCCTTTTTGCATTTTTTTTTTTTACAAATTTTACTTGAATTAGTCTAATTTTTGCATGCTTTTGGTAGAATATGACTTTTTACGACTTTGAAATAATAATTTATCTTATTTCAGAGGTAACTAGAAAAATGTCAACCACAAAAAAGTGAAAGAGCGGATGTAATGGCATTATTGATGTTACCGGCAAGCCTTACTGTTGTTGTGCCAAGTTACAATCTTCAAGAAAATTTTATTACCCCGATAAAAAAGAAAAAAAAAATGCTTCATTCATGACCCATATATTTGCTAGTGAGGGAAAGAGAATGAGAAAAGGAACTTTGCAAGGAAATGGAGATGAAACAAGAAGGGATTTAAGACTTTTTGTATTCTCTTCCAATCATAATTGATTAATGAAGGATGTATTGTCTTGTTCTAAATTTTAGTTCTTTTTTTTTACCCCTTTGTTTGGTTTCTACTTCTTAGAACAGCTAGAAGATAATAGAGACATGTATTTTATATGTATTTGATATATATGAGGGGGTGCTTTTTTTGTCCCGAATTAAACACTTCCTCTGCATGTAATGTTCATCATGATCTCTTTTTGTTTCCTATTATTTTCACATGAAGGAGAGAGAGAAACATGAAAACCAATGCTTGCAACAAGAAGTTATGAAGCATGGATACGAATACTATATAATATAGATTATATATTGAGTATATCGATGTTAAAGATACAACGAGATTATAAAATTCACTTGAACGGAAGTGAGAAATCATTTTCTTTTTAAGATAATAATTTTTATAAGACAGCTTAATATAGCTCCACCCCAGCTAGGGTTTCAAAGCATTAGAAGTTAGGTCATGTTTGTTTGGTTCCATAGGTGGGGGATTGGACTATCAATCCTGTAAGTCTTACATAGCCTATGTTTGGTTAACAAAAATAGAAGGAGATTAGTAATCTCATGGGATTATGAATACCCTCACATAGGGGGATTAGCTTGGCTAGATTTTGGGTGGAATTAGGAAAATAGTGAGGCAATTGAGTCTATTTTATATAATTTTTTTTTTTTTTACCGAATGCACCTGTTTATTTTAATATTTGTTCTAATTTTTTTAATATAGAAATAATTTATTTATTTGTTTTATATAAAAATAATTTAACAATCCCATCACTAATCATCTCTCATACTATCATCAAAACAAACACACTTTTACTTAATTCCCTCACTAACAATTCCTACATTAACAATCTCTTCACTAACAATCATTTCACTAACAATCCCATTCAACCTAATCTGTCAAACAAACATGGCCTTAGTGTTTTGAGGAGTCGACCACGTGCAACTTCTAATCCCTCCATTGCAGCATTTCTACGCCAGAGGTTTATGGATTGTAGTTTTTGAGATTTTATCTCTATTTTTTGTTATCAAGTGTGATATCTTATTTCATAAAATTCCTATTCAAAAGTTAAAGCTAAGTTATGACCAAATTGATATGCTTTAATCTCATTATTTATCAATTTTCATTCTATGATGCCCTATTATTGTGTGTTAACGGTAGCTTAAACAATAAAATTTCACTGTGGTTTTTTTGTTTTCCAGAATTTAAATGTTAATTTTGTTTAATAGATCCTAATGAGAAATTTTCAAAAATATCAATTAAAAAAAACAAACATCTAAATTAAAAGTACCGATTTTTAAAGTTCAAAAACCCAATGGGTAAGAAATGAGAAGTATTTATGAGGGAAATACAGTAAAAATTATAAATTGTATCCTTTTCACTTTTAAAAATAAAGAAGTTGTCACCAAAAAATCAAATTCAATGACTGATAACTAAAAAATCTTGGAGCCTAACAAAAATGTTTGGTAGCTCGAATTTGTATGGTCTAAATGGTTCGAATGTATCAAAACAACATCGTTTTATCCTAAAAAAATTTATAACTCAAGAAAGAGGGAGAGAATAAAGGTCAAGGAAAGTTGAGTTAAAAAATTTATCGAACTATGATTTCGCCACGTGTTAAAAGGAGACGGCATGAGACAAAGGATCTACACCTACAACCCTTTTGACCATCTATAATCTGTACTCTCTATAACACCCCCTAAGATCTTCTGTACAAGTGATAACCTCTCCAATGCACCATTCACAACTACTCCATTGCCTTCATTCAAACATCTTAACTGAATAATGAAACCCCAAGAACTAAAAAACTTTTTTAAGAAAATGAAAAAAAGGTTTTTCCCTAAACTTCAAAATTCTAAAGTAGGAGATCATGTACTACTCAGCAAAAATGTGCACTTAAGGCATGAACTTAGCTCACTCTACTCCCAAAACCTTCATGATCACTAGCAAGAATAAGATGATCGCCATCTCTAATGAGCGCTATATCTTCAATTAAAGCACCATCTTTCGTTAAAACTTCAGTAAGAGAGACCCCAAATTTCTGAGAACCAATATCAAGTAGCTCTTGAAGAGACTCGGGCAACAATATGAGCCTTTCAGCTGCAGATTCTCCTTTTCCTGAGCAACTAATCGTCACTCTTGCTCGGTTATTGCCCAAATGACGTGGACTTTCGAAACTGTGTGAAGATGGAAAAGGGCCCTTCTCCCCTGCATGATTTGATACAACTTAACAATTAAAAATTAAATTACATTGGTCATTCCAACAGTAGCATTAACTTGTGGAAGTATATATGTAAAGATAAATATATGCTCAACTAAGTTTGGCAATGTATTTCTCAGTCCCCAAATAGTAAATTCGTTCTGAAACTAAATTTGAATTGTGACTTTTTCTAAATTAATGAAATATAAATCCATGCATACATACCTCGATTGGGTCTATTAGCAGCTGACATTATCCCAAACAGCGAATTGTGAAATATGTTGGCCCTTCGTCTCCGATTGTCATTAGACCAAGTAACCTCATCGGCATTTGTTTGTGTCACAACTTCAGGGATAAAAGGAGCTATTGTCGGCTCACTCTGGTACTTCTTAAGGTAAGGCACACCTTGCAGCTCAGGAACCAAAGCAATAGGTTTCTTTTTAGCCTCTTTCTTGGTTTGGAATAGAGCTTTTATCTCTTCATGTCCCTGATAATCTGCTAAAGCCCTCGGGGTCCATCCATGCACGTCTGGCTTGTCAATGTCGGCTCCTTGATCTACTAGGAATTTCACTATCTCAGTGTTCTCTTCAGAAATAGCAGTGTGAAGTGCAGTAGTCCCAAGGCTATTTAGCAGCGTAATGTCACCTCCGTAATGTATGATGTCCTTGAGCAAGTCTATGTTGTTTTGCTCAACGGCAAAACAAGCAAACTGACCCACATCGCCTGCTGATATCTTTGCGCCGTTGTTTATGAGTTTTTTTATCACAGATTCATGCCTCCCCAAAATTGCATCCCATAGGGGAACATTCCCTTCTGAATCTGCATAATTTATATAGTAATGGTTCGAATCTTTTTTCAAGTAATAATACTTATACCATGCCTTCTAAAGAAAATAGGTTGTACCATGTCTTTCGAAGAATATAGTCTATTTGATTGGTATGAAATCAAAGTTTAAAAAAAAAAAAATTGCTTAAATTCTTTTAGAGAAGGGAGATTTTCAGGTTTGTTTTTTTTACGTGGATTCCTGTAGTTCTTTTAATTGGATCACATAAAGTTTTATGGGTCTAAGCACATGGAATAATATTCAAACAATTACATAGGGCCTATTTGGTGTAGCTTTTTATAAGTTGAAAGTTGATAATCTAAAAACAAAAACTAAAAAACTCTCGCCTATCTTCTCAATAATTAGTTCTTTTCAACTTATTTAAGCTGTTTTTATCTCATAAACGATGAGCAAAAACTAAACAAAGCACTCTAATACAGATTCTTAAGATTTAAATAATAAACAAACAAGCAATAAATTGCACCAAATAGGGCCATAGGCTTATAAGTGGGTAGCATGTCTAAATTTAGGTTCTCTCTTGTAATTTTTTATTGGGTTAATTGTCCTATATTGAGTTATATTTTAATAATTATTTAATCAGCTTAAACCCAACCCAACCCAACCCAACCTATCATTTTCAGCCACATAAAAGGTTACAAATAAATCGGAACTACCAATGTAAAAAGTATACAAGTGTCAAATTGTCAAAGGTTGTGAAAATCAAGAAACATGATATTATTAATAGGCATCAAAAAGAAAGAGATGCAATATAAATAGTGAAGTGATATGACTAAAAAACTTAGATTTTGATCATGGTTAAGTGATATGATTAAAAAACATAAAATTTGATCATAGAGTAAAACATACCTTTTCTGTTGGGATCTGCTCCATAATCCAGTAGTAGAAGCACACATTCTACGCTTCCTTTCGATGCTGCAATATGCTGTAAAGGAAAAAAAAAAAATAGAGAGATAAAGTTAAGCCTCCAAATTTGACAGTTATTTTGAGCATGATATACATATTTATGCATGTGTGGAAATATTGGAAACTGCGTACCAGAGGTGTTCGGCCATTGCTGTCCAGCTCGTTTGGGTCCATACCCCGTTTCAGCAACTGATGCAACAATAGATCATCTCCTCTCATTGCTGCAAAACATAAACTGAGAGGCAAATCCATTCTTCCCTGAGCCAGCGTGTGCTCTGTAGCTGTCAAAATTTCTTCCATCAGAGGGTCTCTCCGCTCTTCCAAATGCTGTGCATAAAATATAAAATTAATCAAACCCCACCTAAGAATGTTAATAAGAAATTGCAATTTTCATTATGCCTTTGGGTTATAATCTATACATATAAACTAATTAAATTTGTTTACTCGAGGGAGAATATGGCAGAATGGTTTCTCTTTCAAATATAACATGAGGTAATTGCAGAGAGGTTGCTGTTAGAATTATGACAGAATTATGGAAAGTCAAACGCATTGTACAAAAATAACCCATTAAAGATTCTTTACTAAAGAAAACCAAAATCTTTAAAATAGGTTTGCTGTTAGAAGAAAAAAAAATGTCGCAAATCAAGTAAAATCTAATTGAAGTGTGTCTGTTTGCAGACCTGAAGAAGATTGTTCATGATTATTGTCCCATCTCCAACGTTCGCCTGAACAATGTTTAAAAATGCAGTACGATTCAACCGTAGCAGCTGACTCAATTGTTTTGTACGAACAGTAAACAACTGTGGCCTGTAACAAAGGACGCCTATCTCACCACAAACATCTCCTGTCTTTAACTCTCCAACAACCTACAACCACCCATTGCAGCAGGGATTTTGTTAAATATGGATAAACAAGCTATGATATCCTGTTTTCCAACAAACCCCAATAGAGATGTATATCATAAAATGATAATAAGAAAGAACTATATTGTTATACTTACATGTTGCATTCCATTCCTCTGTGTGATAAGATCCTGCACAAAGAATGCCACATCAGAAGCTGTAATTTGTCAAATGCGCCAAACACACACACACACAAAAGAAAAAAAAAGGTAACTCTTGAGAACAGCACAAAAAAAGTGGCCACTATTTCAACTTCTGGGAAATAAAAGAAATCCTTTCAGTGTAATGAAAGTTTGAAGTTTCCTATGATTTTTGATTTCGTGTACCACAAGAAGACTGTTTTACATTAAACAATTTTTACATTCGAAGGCCCTTTTTTGTTGTGTTCTCATTTTATTTGTTTCCATTTTACATTTTGTGGTTTTTTTTTTTTTTTTGGGACAAAATAAAAAATAAAACAATGATAAGTTTGAGAACACCCATTGTTTTCATTTTGTACAAAAACAGTTTTCAAATATTTGAAACAACTTTTGTCGTGTTTCCTAAAACTTGGGCCATTTTCATAAAAAATTTCCAAAAAAACAGTTTGCCAAACTAATTTTCTGTGTATTCCAAAAAATGAAACACAACCAAACACAACCTTAATTTCTCGAAACAGCTAACACATGCCACCCAGGAGAAATTAAATGGTAGTTTCTGATTAAAAGACAAGTACTCGGATGATTACTACAGTGAATTATCACCTTCTCATCTTCCCTTTCTTATTTCACTTAATCCCCATCCCTGAATAGAAGTATAAAAATGCAGAGCAGAACACCATTCCAGTAGTCATTGAAAGTGATGCTTTCTGCTCCCAAACACACCCTTAATTTCAGATCCATTTATTCTGACAATGAAAGGAGAATTATTAAATTAATTTGATAATTTGTTTGGTTACGTTCCAATATCTTTCTAGAGATGGACAGAAAGAGTTTAATTCTTACAACTGTTCCAGTAACCAGAATGTAAAAATCTGTGGGTGTTTCATTTTGCAGAATCACATCTTCTTTGGGAG